>JAVANC010000019.1:36088071-37288071 GCA_033319125.1 Parnassius glacialis | reverse complement strand
ATTTATACCTATTGCAGCCGCCACCTTGGATTTACATTTCCACAGCACTATCGGCTTCAGCACCCTCAAAAACCATGAAAATGACACCCATGATGAAAAAATTTGGTACCTACTTCAGCCGCCATCTTGGATTTACATTTCGACAGCACTATCGGCTTCAACACCCTCGAAGCCCATGAAAATGACACCCATGATGAAAAAATTGATATCTATTGCAGCCGCCATTTTGGATTTACATTTCATTGGCACTATCGGCTTCAACATCCTTGAAAACCATGAAAATGACACCCATGATGAAAACATTGGTACCTACTTCAGCAGCCATCTTGGATTTATATTTCGACAGCACTATCGGCTTCAACACCCTCGAAGCCCATGAAAATGACACCCATGATGAAAAAATTGATATCTATTGCAGCCGCCATTTTGGATTTACATTTCATTGGCACTATCGGCTTCAACATCCTTGAAAACCATGAAAATGACACCCATGATGAAAACATTGGTACCTACTTCAGCAGCCATCTTGGATTTATATTTCGACAGCACTATCGGCTTCAACACCCTCGAAACCCATGAAAATGACACCCATGATGAAATAATTGATACCCCTTGCAGCCGCCCCCTTAGATTTACATTTCGACAGCACTATCGGCTTTAACACCCTCGAAACCCATGAAAATGACACCCAAGATGAAAAAATTGATATCTATTGCAGCCGCCATCTTGGATTTACATTTCGACAGCACTATCGTCTTCGACACCTTCGAAAACCATGAAAATGACACTCATGATGAAAAAATTGGTACCTACTTCAGCCGCCATCTTGGATTTACATTTCGACAGCACTGTCGGCTTCAACACCCTCGAAAACCATGAAAATGACACCCATGATGAAAAAAATTATACCTATTGCAGCCGCCACCTTGGATTTACATTTCGACAACACTATTGGCTTCAGCACCCTCGAAAACCATGAAAATGACACCCATTATGAAAAAATTGATACTTATTGCGGCCGCCATCTTGGATTTACATTTCGACAACCCTAGCGGTTTCAACACCCTCGAAAACCTTGAAAATTTCACCCATGACAAAAAAGTACGTATATTTATTCTGTGCTTTTAAAATATTGTAATAAAAAAATCTCTTATTATTATTATAATCAAGTATTTAAGAAATTTGGTTATTCGAATATTGTGTATTTGTACAGCGATCTTTTTGAGCGCGCTGCAAACAACCGAAATTATGTCCGCTCACGACGGCGACTGACGGCGAACAATAGATAAATATAAATGTAGCAAGCTAATGCGGCGAACTGATATATACAGTTATACAGTAATCTATGGCGATGGCGAACTGAGTTAGTGAGTAAACTACTCTGTGGCTGTAGCTCCCCATTTACAGAAATCATTTTATACGAGGCTACCAAATCAACGAAAATTTCGCCATTTTCGAGCCGAAAAAAATTATTATAGCTAAACAAAACAAAATTACACTGCCATTTACATTCAGTGGCTTTCCACATGATAGATGAAGAGATTAAAAAATAGATTGAGTTAAACAATTGATATTTTCAAAAGTTATAGTGTTTACAAGCCTTGGGGACATGATAAATCCACACCATAAGCCACTAAAACCCCTTTTTTATTTAAAAATAGCAATTAATCGATTTAAAAAAATATTAATAAGTTCAACAATCATTTATCTTTCTAACAATGTGCTTTTATATCATTTATATGTATAATATGATTGCTGGATACGATTTCATGCGACAAAACGGTGGAATTTTGATTTTTAGGCGTTAGTAGAACATACCCACCCGCTTTGCGCTCGGCATGCAATAATATACGATTTTGTGTTTTTGTCTCTGTCCTCCTCCTAGTTTTCGTTTTATAGGGCGGCAAAGCTTAATGTATTGATATTACCCACACTTCCATATCGTTCCGTGGGATCATAATATAGGAGGCGAAAGATGGAAACAAACCACAAAATCAGCACCAGCGTCTATATAACACCTAGAAAATAATAAAATAATAAAGCAAAGCAAAAAAGCGTGGCACCAAAACATCTTTTTTATATACAATGAAGTGCCAAGTTAAAGGGCGTTATTAGTCCAAAAAGCGTGGATGGAAATAAAAAGTGATTGGGTAGTAATTTTACATTACCTACTTCGACAAACATATCATTTATTTTTAAAACAGGGACAGTTTATTAAAAACGGTAGGTTTAAAATTGTAAGAATTTCACCAACAATAACATTTTTCGAGTCACTCAACTTCGCTTAACTCCGACCTTCATTATGAAGCTGTGTGTTTTTAAAGATTTCCCACCGATAATTGCGAGGACAGCGTCACTTGAGAAGTGCCAACGTTATCGAATTATTTTATCCAAATAATAATATTGTTTAAAACTTTTAAGTACGGCGCTTGTAAATTTAAATCCTTGATCTATTTTATCTGATCGTGGTAAGTAATTTAAATTATACTTCATCATCATTTCAGCTTATAAAAGTATACTGCTGAACATATTGATTGCATCATTTTTATACGTGGTAGAGCCATGCTGCAGCTATATTATGGTTGTAGCACGAATGGGTCGGCTCGACCGGGGAAGGACCACGCTCTCACAGAATACCAGCGTAAAATAGCAGTTTAACACTGCTGTGTTTCGTATGGTGAGTGTAGAGAACCGGAGACCCTTTTTACTGGAAGTGAGGCATTCCATCTTAGTCCTCACGGGTGACAACGCATCTGCATTTTGATTCGTAATCGAAGATAGATGTAGATGTCTATGGGTCACAGCAACCACTTACCATCAGGTGGACTGTGTGCTCGTTTGTCACCCTTATCCTATAAATAAAAATCATATGAGTGATATTTGCCATGGTTGCTACAATTGAGGAGCGAGTTGCCAACAATTTTCTGGTTGTTATTAGGAAGACGCTGCTGCCCATCTCCCGGGTTGTTTCCCTCTGTTGCCTCTTACGACACCACGGGATGATATTGATAGTGGATAATCTTACACCGTCACTACACGCGTACGTTCTGATGAAAATCCCTTTCGTCCAATAACTAGGCGATTCGATTAACCTAGGCTATACAAATTTTACATCTGAATCCATTAAAACTGTAAAAATCCTGAAAATTATTTTGCTTTTATCTCATACTAACGAATTGTATATTAGATGACGACTAGTACATATTATTTTAATATTCTCATGTCACAATTAGGTATAATATAATATCTTAATATGTAAAATATATAACGCGTCGTTTAACCAACTTTCTTAATATTGTCACTCAAATTATTATTCACGGATTGTTTCGGTTAACTTTACCACACATAACTTTATAGGGTAATATGAAACTTATCATATTTACATTTTGAAGTAATATACAAGTACATAGACAATTATAAAAGTTTACAAGTCAATATTTACGTGTGATTCATTAAGAGCTGAAAAAGAAACTGAATACGGGAACCACTTGTTTTAAATGAAATTCTTGTGAAACAAATGTATTTATAACTGCCCTGTTACGTTTGATGAGGACAAGCTTCGTAAGAAGGCTCGCTCGAACACACTTGGGCTTCACGTAAAAGTTCCAGCGGCTATCAAGGGTAAATTTGAGAATCATATTGTACTTAACCTCGATACAGGTATCACTGATAACAATGTGAAACCCTCTTGGCTTTTTTTCTAAAAATACTAATAACATATATTAGAAGAGCCCTGGCGACATACTGAAGACGTCTTATCATCTACGCAGGTGAAAATCAAGATGTCACAATTATGTACAACCTGTCGAAAACATCTCGGACCTCTCTGGAATACGTAGAAGCATTACCGGCCTTTGAGTAACAAGTATAAAGCTGAACGCACATATGTCCGCGCCGTACGCGCCGTACGCGCCGCACGCGCCGAATTTTAGAATTCGTTGTATGAAATCATATGAAACCTCGCACACTACACCCGCACCGTACGCACCGAATTTTATAAAATGCGGTAGGTATACGATATCGAAGGACGAATGCTGATGACGTCATATAACGCGGCGCGTTTGGCGCGTGTGGATACTCAGTGTTGTGTAATGTTGCCAACTTAGTGGATTTTCCACTAAAACTGGTGGTTTCGACTTACGTGATAGTTTTTGTATTTTTATAACTTAATTAATTCGTAATTAATTATACATAATTTGATTATTTTTTACATCGGTTATCAATATGAATACTTAGTGATAAATTATTTACATACTGAACTAAAAAAATGGTTAAATTTAATTCAAAAACCCAATTATACCTGATTACTTAATTATCAATAAAAATACTTACCTCAAACATACAACAAGTCTTTTTTCTGGTTCAATTGGTCTTCTAAATCTTGAGTTTTCCATAGAAAGATATGGTTTTAGTACATGTACCAATTCTTGAAGTACCTTTTATGTTAAATGCAAATATCTGAAAAATCGTTCATCATCACCTAATAAATCTTTAAATAAAGTATATCCCCTTCATATTCTCCATACAATTGCCTTTTTAAATTTATATTATGAATCCAGAATCTTCTTTTTCTCCGAACTTTTTTTTCTTCTTCCTATGCCAATAAGCAGGCTATTACTATATTTCTTTCCATAGAGATTTCGAGCGATCAATTTCAATGTACTGTTTCACACCAGTGGTTGGAAAAAACTACAAAAGTTGTTGGTAATACAAAAGAGCATCGGGCTATGAGAGTGAGGGAATAGCGAATGAACCTGTGCTTGTGCATACACTTGGGCACTATATTCCTGTCCTGCGCCGATGGCTAGTCTCAGTAGCAGAAACAGTCGTAGAAATTCGGACTGGAGGACATTATTATATTATTATAAAGTATATTTCAAAATTTAGTATACTTTGGAGGGTCTAAGCAATATCACAAGTTCAGGGTTACAACTAGAATTTTGTTCAACTAGTTACATTAAAAACTTCCTTCCCTATTTTTTCACTCTTATGGGTGGAATTTTTCTTAATTTCATATGAAACTACGCTTGAGGTATGTCCTATTGAACAGAAGGAATCACTTAAATCGATCATAATACAACGAATGACTTTTTATGAGCCCATAATAGTCCACTGCAGGACATGCGCTTCTCCCAATGTAGAAAGGATTTGCAATAATTGCCACGCTTAATCAGAAACAGGAACAGAACAGAAACAGAAACTTTTTTATTCAATATTGATTATAAATAATACTTATTGAAAGTCACTCTTTTGTTAAATTACCACTAGTTCGATAAAAAAAAACTCTGTCCTGGGAAGAACCAGCAAGAAACCCAGCGGGACTGTTTTTAAATAACAGCTTACAATAATGTGTGTTACACAAATTAACAATACAACAAATCAGAAATAGCTTGGTAGCGATCACCTCATTTCCAAGGGTTATTATTATCCATAATTTCTTTAATATTATGATAACCCTTTTTATACAAACTTAGTTTAATAAAGTTTTTGAACTTTAAGCAGGTTAAATTTTGTATATTTTCTGGAATTTTGTTGGGCGTATACATCGTCCCAAGTATGAATTACTGACTCGATGGAGTCGAGTAACTGGTACTACTAGCTTGTGTCTGTTCCTAGTATTTACAGAATGAATATCACTTATTTTTGTAAAACTGCTTTTATTTATGTGTACGTAAATTACATTTTCGTAAATGTATTGAGAGGCCCGAGTTAATATATTAATTTCCTTAAATTTTTGTCGCAGCGAACCTTTAGGCTTTAAATCAAAATGCTCTTATGGCCCTCTTCTGTAAAACAAATATAATTACAGTGTCAGCTGCGTGTCTCCATAGTAAAATACCATACGACATTATGCTATGGAAATAGCTAAAGTAAACTAGTTTAGCTGTTTCAACACTGGTAAGACTATTATTATATATTGATATTAAAAAACTGAAGGTAGCCGGGCTAACTGTGACATCGGGACGTCAAACATCTCAGTCCCCCCCCGTGACCATGGGTTGCTGAAAAGCACTCGAAACGTCGGGAATAAAAATAATAAAATAAACGCGATAAAATCCGTAAAAAACAGTTTTATTCAACTGGTAAGACTTCTAATCTTTTTACAGCATATGCTGCAGAACTAAGTCTGCTTGCTAGTTTTGATATATGGGGTCTCCATTGAAGCTTCGCGTCTAGTGTGATTCCAAGAAAAATGGTGGTATCTACAAGACTCAGTTTCTCCCCATTTTTTTTTATAGGATAAGGGTGACAAACGGGCACACAGTCCACCTGATGGTAAGTGGTTGCTGCGGCCCATAGACATCTACATCTATCCTCTATTACAATTCAAAATGTAGATGCGTTGTCACCCGTGAGGACTAAGATGGAATGCCTCATTTCCAGTAAAAAGGGCCTCCGGCCACCTGCACTCACCAAGCGAAACGCAGAGGTGAACCTCTACTTCACGCTGGTTTTCTGTGAGGTCGTGGTACCACCCCGGTTCGAGCCGGCCCATCCGTGCGGCAGCAAGAGCTGCCGCGTGGCTCTACCACTGTTAAAAAACCATTTAAAATTACATTAGTATTTAATTGTTTGACATTTGGAGTCATGAATTTTATACATTTCGTTTTAGTGACATTTAAATGCAAATTATTAACATTGAACCAATTTACTAATTTAGATATAGCTTTATTTACTTCGTCATATTTTAGTATCGTGTTATATAATAATACGTCGTAATATTTTACATGTAGCGTATAAGAGACAGTACAGCGCCATCTAGCCGCCATCTTTTATAGTTGCCCCTTACGGCACCCACTGCACGAAATGAGCTGATAGATCCAAAACGGAAAATCAAACGGAAATGTTCCAACATAGGTTTAAGGCGACAGCTGTGCTAAGAAATCAATTTCTCCACGAACTAAAATCTTCATCATATAGGTTTAAGATTTTACATATTTCTCAAAATATTACTAATCGCTTACGAGAAATTACACAATTAGCAATAATCCATTATTGATAGGAGATCATTATAAACAAAGTGAATCATCTTGATAAACACATACAAAACATACAAATTCGTGGACAGTCTTTTTGAAAATAACAATTTAAACTTTATTTATGCTGAGGGGGTATTTTTAATTTTTTTATTGAACAAGCAATACATGAAAAGGTTTGTACATTGAATACATTACAAATCGAATATTAAAAAAAATCTGAGAACAGATTTAAACGTTGGAAAAAGAAAACTTTTTGAACCTACGAGTATAAAACGTGGTAATCTGCACTGCCGTGGATTAGCAAACTCTCCCCGGGTTCATGATATTTTCAAAATTAGCAGAAGCCATCACTAAGCGAACCCTTAAGGAAAATGGCGGATAAATCTCGCGGATCTAAATCTGTACGCTCTGTTTTATCTAGCTTTACAAAATTACAGAAATCCTTTTTTAAACGTAATCGACTAAAACACTCGCCCATTTTCTCCTTATGTATATACTTCCTAACTTTTCAAAATAGACAGTATATTCGTCTGTATCAAATAAAACACGCTACCCTGGAACTGCTAAGGGCCTAAAAGCAACTCTTTGATTGCAATCAGACTTGATTCACTTCAATAGTTTGAGTTTGAGCGTCACCTTTCATTCCAACACGTTATTATTGTACTTTCAGTGAATACAGTCTCTTATCAATTTAGATCTTGCTTTAATAACCTTTAACCAGCAAGAGGTGAGTTTGAGTGTATAATAATTGTGCAATTACAATTTTGAAATTATTAGGATTTTTTATTAATTCAGTACCGAATAAATAATATTATATTGGCATTACAATCTAACTTTTACTGCTCATAAGTCATTAAGTTTTATTATAACCCAAACAAATATAACTTCATTCTAAAAATGTGTTCATTAGAACTCGTCTTTTGTCTCTATAATGGCTTCCGCTAGATGACGGTATAACTATCCCACTTACGCCAGATTTGTAGTCTGTTCGCTTAGTATACGGTCGCCTTTGTTTCGCGCCGCTTTGCTACGTACCGCATCTTGTCAAAGGTGCCACGGCAACATCAAAGGTCACCGCGTGCGGCGTACACCGGCCGAAGAATTCAGCATTTTAAAACTAAGCTAATGGGGGCATCCACGACTTTTTCTGCCGGGGGGCACCACTTAAAAGTGAGGTATAATATTTGACGGATTTCATACCGGGAAAGTTATTTAGTTAGTAGGAAAATGCAAAGGTTAATGTGTTCTATATTATTAGATATATTTTTTTGTAGGATAATGGTGACAGACGAGCACACAGTCCACCTGTCGGTAAGCTGTGGCCAGGGGCGTAGCTACCGCCGTATCAGCCGTATCAATGATACGGGGCCCCCGGGCTACAGGGGCCCCGAACGTGTGTGAGCAAAAATTCCAAGGACTTCTATGGGACACTATTGTCTATAGAAGCAAAGAATTTAGTAAAACTGAAATCGTCTTCAGCTATGAATGCTGCCGAATCGCCTTCAGCTTTGTTCGCCGAACAAAAGGCACGAAAAGTGTATATTTGATTTGAATTGTTTGGCTAGCTTAATTCCTAGGAGTATTAATTGTAAGTAATAACTTACTTGCCGTGTAGTGGTTGTTAAGAATATCCACTACCCCATATCTTCACGTGGGTGTCGTAAAAGACGACAGTGGAAAACAGTCAGGAGATGGGCATTCCTGATAACAGCAATATCACAATAAAAAAATGCGGTTGTCAACCCGCTCGCCAAGCGTGGCAACTATGACAATATACCCCCCAAATGGATAAAGTTACTAAGAGACGGCCCCCAGTCCCCGGCGACCCCGCTATTCCTGGCTACGGTGGCGACCATGGTAACGGCGGGGCAGCGGGTGCTAAGAATCTCCGGTGGAAGTTCGGTTGCCACCTACGACGACTCGACCTGGCAACGTACAACACACGCACCCTGAGGACTGACGAGAAGATCGTGGAGCTGGAAGAAGAGATAGACAAGTTGCGCTGGCATATTATAGGATTATCCGAAGTCCGAAGAGAGGGGGAGGACACGGTAATCCTCGAATCCGGCAACTTGCTCTATCACCGGGAGGGCGACCATCTGTCCCAAGGAGGTGTCGGATTTATCGTCCACAAGTCTCTCGTTAACAACGTTGTAAAGATTGAGAGTGTGTCGACGAGAGTTGCGTACCTTATACTCAGAATCACCAAACGGTATTCGCTGAAGGTCATAAAGGTTTACGCACCAACTTCGGCACACCCCGATGAGGAAGTGGAGGAAATGTATGAGGATATCTCTAGAGCCATGCATTCCTCCAAAACCCACTATACGGTGTTAATGGGAGACTTCAACGCAAAAACTATGCACAAGAGAGAACGGTGAGCTGAAAGTAGGGAAATTCGAAATAGAGTAACGGAACCTGAGGGGCCAGCTGCTGGCCGTCTTCATGGAGAAAGAGGAACTCTTTACGATGAACGCTTTCTTCCAGAAGCGGCCGCACAGAAAGTGGACCTGGTCGAGCCCCGACGGTTCGACAAAAAATGAGATTGACTTCATTATGACGACCAGACGATAACTGTTCAGTGATGTCTCAGTGATCGCGAGGGTGAAAACCGGCAGCGATCACCGAATGGTGACAGGTACACTGAATCTAAACGTTTAGTTGGAGAGGTCACGTATAATGAAGTCAACGCTCCGTCCCCCTCGTGCTCTAATCCAAAGTCCCGAAACCTTTCAGCTCGAGCTACGAAACAGTTTTCAGTGCCTAGAAGATTGCAATTCAGTGGAAGATATGAATGACAAGCTCGTGAAAACTCTCCATGCGGTCGGAGCTAAGTTTTGCAAGACCCGCCGCAAAAGAACACAAAAACTCTCTGATCACACTCTAATCTCATGGCTGTTAGACGGGAAATGAAGCTGCAGTGTTCAGTACATTTGACAGCATACAGGCAACTGAACAGACAGATCTCTAAATGGATGCGGCGGGACTTACGCAACGTTAATACACCTCGTATTGAAGAAGCGATAGAGCGGCACCATGGCTCCAAAGTCTTTGCTAGAGATTTGTCTGCCGGAAAGAGCCAACTGTCGAAGCTGAAGACCGAGTGTGCCAGTGTCGTTTCCGGGACACCTGAGATTTTGAGTAAGATTGAGAGGTTCTATGGGCAGCTTTACACGTCATCGTTGGAGCCACACGCAAGTGTGAGTAACGATCCAAGAGCGAGCCTTATCCGACACTATTCCAATGATATCCGGGACGTCAGACTGAGCGAGATTAGAATGGCTCTCCAGCACCTTAAAAACGGCAAGACCCCAGGCGAGGATGGAATTACAGCGGAGCTTCTGAAAGCGGGTGGAAAACCGGTACTTGGATTCCTTCAGAAGCTCTTTAATTCCGTCCTCCATGGTAACATTACACCGGAGGCGTGGAGCAGAAGTGCGGTGGGCTTGTTCTTCAAGAAAGGTGACAACGCTCTCTTGAAGAACTACAGACCGATTTCCCTTCTGAGCCGCGTCTACGTGCTGTTTTCGAGAGTCATTACGAATCGTCTCGCGCGCACACTTGACGACTTCTAGCCTCCCGAAAAAGCCGGTTTCCGAAAGGGCTTTAACACCATAGACCACATACATACCCTTTGCAAATTGTACAGAAGTCCGAGGAGTACAAATTGCCACTATGTCTTACATATGTGGACTATGAGAAAGCCTTTGATTCCGTCGAAATTTGGACGGTCCCTTCAGCGGTGCCAAGTTGACTGTCGGTATTTCGAAGTGCTGAAGACCTTGTACAGTAGGGCTACGATGGTATCCGAGTACAGAACCAGAGTACGAAACCTATCCAATTGCAGAGGTGTAAGACAGGGTGACGTTATATCCCCGAAACTCTTCACCGCTGCATTGGAAGACGTTTTCAAGCTTCTGGACTGGAAAGGATACGGTAATAACATCAATGGCGAGTACATCACTCACCTTCAATTTGCCGACGATATAGTCCTTATGGCAGAATCGCTGGAGGACCTAAGCACTATGCTCAATGATCTCAATAGTGTCTCCCAACGCATAGTTCTTAAAATGAACACGGACAAAACAAAGATCATGTTCAATGTCTATGTCACACCTATGCCGCTAGTTGTTGGGAGCACTAAGCTCGAAGTTGTTTACCAGTATGTTTACCTGGGACAAATAGTCCGACTAGGTAAGTCCAATTTCGACTGAGCGGTCAATCGACGGATTCAACTCGGTTGGGCAGCATTCGGGAAATTACGGCACATATTCTTGTCAGGTATACCACAAAACTTAAAAACGAGACTGTACAACCAGTGCGTGTTGCCAGTGATGACTTATGGAACTGAGACGTGGTCCTTCACTGCTGACCGGATGAGGAAGCTCAAGGTCGCTCAGCGAGCTATGGAGAGGGCTATGCTCGGAGTTTCTTTGCGTGATAAACTTAGAAATGAGGATATCCGCAGTAGAACTAGAGTAACCGACATAGCCCAACGGATTAGTAAGCTAAAGTGGCAATGGGCCGGCCATATAGCTTGAAGAACCGACAACTGATGGGGAAAAAAGGTTCTCGAGTGGTAACCTCGTACCAGCGGACGAAGTGTAGGGCATCCCCCCACCATATGGAGTGACGACCTGGTAAGACATGCAGGAAGTCGATGGATGCAGGTGGCTCAGACCGTGCTTTGTGGCATTCCTTGGGGGAGGCCTATGTTCAGCAGTGGACTTGTGAAGGGCTGTAATGATGATGATGATGAATAACTTAAAACCAATATATAATAATTTTAATTTAATGCAAGCGTTTTTGTTCCTCTTTACTCTTCATTGGGGCCCCCCAACACATTTTGATACAGGGCCCATCTAAGGCACGCTACGCCACTGGCTGTGGCCCATAGACATCTACATCTATCTTCGATTACGAATCGAAATGCAGATGCGTTGTCACCCGTGAGGACTAAGATGGAATGCCTCACTTCCAGTAAAAAGGGTCTCCGGTTCTCTACACTCACCATACGAAATACAGCAGCGTGAAGCTGTCATTTTACGCTGGTATTCTGTGAGAGCGTGGTCCTTCCCCGGTCGAGCCGACCCATTCGTGCTAAAACCATAATATAGCTGCAGCATGGCTCTACCACGTATAAAATTATATTAATTAGATTAAAAATAAAAAATAAAAACCAAGCCACAGATATTTATAAAAGTAGAAAATTTTTAAAAAAGTTTAAAATGTGCAAGAAATTAAAGAACAAACCAATGAGGAATTGTTTTGTGTATTAATATAATACTGAAGAAAATGATAAAATTTTATTTAAAACTAACTTCTCAAGTAAATTACATTGAGTAACAAAACCTCAGTGTTAACTAGCGACATCTGGTGTGCAGAAAATTATTAGCCCTCATTAGTGAAAGGTTCTTTGCTACCTAACTTGTGTTTATTATTTATATTCGTATTTTATTAAAATCACCATAACAAAAAATAGTATTCTATTTTATTCTTAGAATAGAAAAACATTAATTTAACAAACAATAAAAAATAATAAAATAAAAGCCAAATAATAAGTGCGCCTCCGGATGTACCGACACTGACACTATCTTAGCGAAGAGACTTATAAAATACCCACACCGTTAACTGGTAGCAGGGTCAAAAGTGCGAGACGTGTGGTACTGCGATTATCCATCAACCTGCCAAACGTAAGTGTTAAGATAAGAAATCATTGCGCGATAATCACACGCGCCCGCAACGGTAGTGAAACTCTATATTCTGTCTAAACTCACGATATCGCAGTTTTGTGTAGATTCGGCCAGCCGCTTAATTTATCCTTAACGCTGCTGTGTTTCGTGTGGTGAGTGTAGAGAACTGAGAGACCTTTACTGGAAAGAAGGCATCCCATCGTAGTCTGTTGGGGTCACAACACATCTGCATTTGATTCTTAATCGAAGATATATTTGGATGTCTATGGGCCACAGCATCCACTTACCATCAGATGGACTGCGTGCTCGTCTGTAATCCTTAACCTATAAAAAAGCCTCAGTAGTAATGCTAGCAAACATTGCGAGAGTTGATCGCAAGTCGGGTAAGGCGAATTATTTGCGCCAAATTCATTACCAGTCAAGACCAAGGCCGTGTTCGCGACCGCGCGGTTTACGACCGCAGTGTTCGGGCGACCGTAGTAACACACAATAGCCCGTCGGTGCATCGGTAACCGCAAACAGCCGCACCCGTTGCGGGCATAAATCCCACTGTATTTACTATAGTCTTATACCTATATATCTCTACGCGTGTCGCCGTCTCGCTACCACTGCGATCGCGAGTAAATACCGCTCCATGAGTTTTAGCCTAGCTTTCCTATTACGGGAGATAACCATGTCCAGCCGTGAGTTACGAGTGGACGATGAAGAAGAAGCATGATGATTTCCAATCAGCTTACTAAAACGTATAGATCCTCTAAAATACAGATAATAGAGAGAAATTTACAAATTCCAGTGATTATTATCGTCATATTATCTAATATATAATTTTTGTTCGTATTCTATGCGCAGCCTTACTGTTCATCGAATTGCACTAAACTTTGTCAACTTATTTCTTGCTCTTGCGCGAAGTTTATAGGCCTATGCCAATTAACTTACAGTAGGCGGCGCGCGTATCGTACCGATAAGTTTATTTCATAATTATAACAATAAATTATTCAATTTCAATGAATGTATTATCATTCTTGATTAAACAATATAACTTCCAAATCTGAAATTATATTTTTTTTATAGAATAGGGGGCAAACGAGCATGCGGCTCACCTGATGGTAAGTGACTACCGCCGCCCATGAACAACCGCAACACCAGGGGAATTGCAGATGCGTTGCCGGCCTTTTAGAAAGATGTAAGCTCTTTTCTTGAAGGTTTATAAGTCGTATCGGTCCGGAAAATTCGCTGATGGTAATTGATTCCGCAAGGAAGTGGTGCGAGGGAGAAAACTTCTTCTAAATCGCACAGTGGTGGACCGCCAATCATCCAGATGGTATGGATAATGATAATGGTAACGCGAGTTTTGTCGCGATGTGCGATGGTGAAATTGAGCGGCTGGAATTAGTCCGAACAATTCCTCAGAGCACTCCCGTGATAGATGCGATAAAATACGCAAAGACATGCAACATCTCTACGCAGTGCCAGTGTATCGAGCCGATCAGAAAGAACTCGGTCGTCGACGATTCTAACCGCTCTGCGTTGGATGCAGTCAAGTGGAAGGAGCTGGCACTGGGGTGCTACGGCCCAGAGATGAGAACAGTATTCCATGTGGGGCCGAACTTGCGCTTTGTAAAGTTGCAAGCAATGTGCCGGCATGAAATACTGTCTCGCTCTGCTGAGCACGCCAAGCTTTTTAGAGGCCAATTTGGCCTTCCCTTCCAAGTGACCACGAAACTGCACACTACTCGATATATCGACGCCAATTCCGATACTGGCTGAGGCAGCAAGGGGAGTGCCTTGAAACTGAGGGGATACGACAAAGGCGTTCTTTTTAGCGGTAAACGCGCAAACTTGTGTCTTCTGGGGATAGAACTGGACTAGATATAGTCGGCCCCAATCCGAGACTTTGTTAAGCAAAGACTCGACTTCAGGCACAAGTTTGTCCATGCTGGAGACTCTCGACAGAGATCCGTGGGGGCGCCCTTACAAGATGGTGCGGGATAAACTCCGCACCTGGGCCCCCCCGCTGACGCAGAGTCTCCGGCCTCAGCTCGTGGAGGACGTGGTGAGCGCTCTGTTCCCTGCGCGAGCGGAACATCTGCCCCCGCCTATGGCTCCGCCACCTGCGGTGCCGGAAGCGGACCACCAGGACGACGACGACGACATCCCGGAAGGGACCGGGGTAGACCTGAGAGTGGCGGTACGTAGGCTCAAGGCCAGGAATACCGCCCCAGGACCCGATGGCTTGCCTGGCAAAGCCTGGGTCCTGGCCTCGGAGGCTCTCGGGCCCCGACTGGAGGGGCTCCTAAGCGCATGCTTGGAGAGAGGCCAATTCCCGCTTCGTTGGAAGACGGGGAAGCTGGTCCTCATTTGGAATCCAGGGCGCCCTGCGGACTCTCCGTCCGCATACCGGCCCGTGGTGCTGCTCGACGAGGTGGACAAGCTCTTTGAAAGAGTCATTGCAAACCGCCTCGCCGAGCACCTTGCGGGGACGGGGCCGGATCTTGCGGAACACCAGTTTGGTTTCCGCAAGAGGCGCTCTACGGTGGACGCCATCATGCGCGTGAGAGCCCTCACGACGGGGGATGCAGTGGCCAGGGGGGGGGTTGTTTTGGCGTGTTTTGTTTTGCCATGCCCTGGAGCTGCATTAGGGAGGCACTCCGGTATCACCGGGTGCCGACCTATCTCCGTCGTATAGTCGGGGACTATCTGACGGACAGGGCCGTCATCTACCCCGGTCGCAACGGTGAGTGGAACCGGCGAGAGATGTCGTGCGGTGTCCCACAGGGTTCGGTTCTGGGGCCGCCCCTGTGGAACATCGGTTACGACTGGGTGTTGCGCGCCGACCTCCCTACCGGCGTCAGCGTAGTTTGCTACGCTGACGACACGCTGGTACTGGCACAAGAGGGGTCGTACGAGGCGGCGGCGGAAACTATGACACGCGGGGTTGCGATAGTCGTTGAGAGGATCCGGCAACTGGGTCTCGAGGTGGCTCTGCACAAGTCCGAGGCCATGCACTTCCATGGTCCTCGGAACAGGCCACCACCGGGATCCTCAGTGATGGTAGGAGGGGTATCCATCGGCGTCGAGTCGACGTTGAAGTACCTAGGACTCGTCCTCGACGGCCGATGGCACTTCGTTGAGCACTTCCGACGTTTGGCTCCCAAGCTGGAACGGACCGGGGCTGCCTTCAGGCGGCTCCTGCCGAACCTGGGGGGGCCAAACGCCTCCTGCCGGAGGCTCTACGCGGGGATCGTGAGGTCCATGGCCCTTTACGGGGCCCCGGTGTGGGCGCGTGGTTTGGCGCGGCTTGCCGTCCACCACCTAAACGCGCCCCAAAGGGTGGTTGCCGTAAAGATGGTTCGCGGCTACCGCACGATCTCCCGCGAGGCGGCGAGCCTCCTTGCCGAATTGCCGCCATGGGATCTGGAGGCGATAGTCCTCGCGCGCCTGCACGAATGGCGCGCGGAGGCACTATGCCGGGGGGAAACCCCGCTGCCGCGGCAAGTTGTCGCGCAGCGGACAGACTTCCGGCATGATCTCATGACGACATGGAGAGAGCGACTGTCGCAACCCCGTGCTGGGCACGCCACTATAGCGGCGATAAGACCCCTCTTTGAGGAGTGGCTTGAGAGACGCCACGGCGTCCTCACCTTCCGCCTGACGCAGGTCCTCACCGGACACGGTGTGTTCGGGAGGTTCCTGCACCGAATCGGGCGGGAGGAAACGCCCGGGTGCTCCCACTGCGAGGAGCGACCGGAGGACACGGTGGAGCACACCGTGGAGGTGTGCCCTGCTTGGGCGGAGCACCGCCGTGTCCTCGTAGCGGCGATAGGCGGCGGCGACCTCTCGCGTCCGGCCCTGGTCGAAGCCATGGTCCGGAGCGAGACGGAATGGGATGCCGTCACCACCTTCTGCGAAGCAGTGATGCTAGCGAAGGAGGTGGCGGAGCGGGAGAAGGAGAGAGCAGCAGCTTTCCTTCCCGGCCGCCGCGGGAGACGCCCCGGGCGTCGGGGGCTACGTCGTAGCCCCCGGCCACCGTAGGCACGGGCCTGTGGATGGCGAGCAATGGGTAGCTCGCCGTCCGTCCGTCTAACGACGACAGGCCGTGTCGACGGCGCGTTTTGTTCCACGCGCGCCTCAAAGAGCTGTCAGCATCGTGAAGGGGCCCGCAAGGGCCGACGCCTGCCGGGGCTGCGGGCTGTTCGAAAGAGATACCGCGGCTCCGGAACGTAAGGGCACTGAAGGAACACGGATGGTTTTTAGTCAGTAAAAGTCTGACACTCCCTTCCGCTCCACCCAGAGCGAAAGGCGTCATTTGATGATTTTCCATCCGCAAAAAAAAAAAAAAAAAGCACAAGTTTGTCCCGGTACTCGGCGACGTTTTCCCGATATTGGCACGGCCGGTATATAAGGCATCACCAGTGCTGTCGTCTGCATAACAATGAATGCTACCAGTTAGCAACATATCACTGATATGCAGGAGAAACAGCGTTGGTGATAGCACGCAGCTCAGCTCAGCTCAGCGTTGATAGGCTTGAAATCCGAGCATGCACCGTCTACTACGACCTTGATGCTCCGATCAGCAAGGTCGTAGTAGACGTAGGTGAATTTTTTTCCTGCGGCAGCAACGCGCCTGGTACCATCGAGTATTATAATATGTATAATCGTGGATGCGTCTGTTGGTGATCATCTATGTTCCTAACGATTTTCATAGACAATGTTTAATAGCTAATGCCATGATCTGTTGGTGGTATTATCTGATAATTGAAATTAATGATGATGAAAATAATAGCGATGATAATAATGTGTGGCCAGTTGTGATCCTACTTTACAAAAAATATTTTCAATTTTTTTTTATTAAACTGAAATTACAAGCGAACTGACAGTCTGCCTGATAATTAAAGGCTACTGCAGGCAACTACAAAGAAAGCTACAAATGCGTTGTCACATCTGAGCCTCTCTACACCCTAATAGCAATAGGTACTACTTACCTTCTTTCCGCTATGAGCCGCCCTTAGCTTCCACGTTCTGTCCAACGACGATGATGAGCACTATGAAGACCAGCAAGAGTACGAAGATGCAGCAAATGGCCACCGCGAGCATGGCCGCGTGTTCTCCCAGCTTGGCGCTCACGGCGCATGCGCGCGCCGCCGTTAGTGTCGCTGTCACCACACGGGCGCTAATTATGTCGCCTTATGCTCACAAATTTACAGGACTCACTTCTATCTTTTTTTATTTTAACAATCGCATGCTTTTCGGCCAGTTTAATTGTCACTGCGATTTCTTCCAATTGAATCGTTGTGGTTTTTACGAAAGCTTAATTTTTTCTAATTTAACACACATAAACTTTTTAATCGACGATTAAATCGTTCATTTTTTATTTTTAATGAATTGGAAAATAATAAAAAAAGTTTATTTTATAGACAGCTATATTTTTATTAATTATTTTTGATTACTATTTTCTTTATTTCTGAAAATTTTATTGTCAAATGATAGAAATTTGAATTTTAAATATTTCATTAAAGACAATAACGGCTAAAACCAGGAAGTAAAATTTTCGAATGATAGTAATTTGAGTTTTACTACCTAAAGTTGATAATGAAAGAGACTAAACTACGAGTAACTTATTGTTACTATTGCCATCGTGCCGTCCATTAACTCGCCAAAATAATTAAAACTGTGTGTAATTTTTCATAATCTATATATAACGTATTACGTACTAAGAAGGCGACCATAAATTAATTTAAAATACATAATGAACGTCAATGATGAAAAACTTCTTATGATGAAAATTTTATTTTTATTAAAAACTTATAAAGTCGGTGATAAAAGATGGTGTGTCGACGAATAAAAGAAATGTTTCCATCACCCGTGAAATATTAACTTATTTAATAAATATAAAAAAGAATTATGTAAATCAGTCATATCACAAAAATCGGTAAACACATAAAAACGTACGCGTCCAATATTTGAGCACTTCCTCGTTTTATAAACTCGGTTAAAAAGCAAATTATGTCTTAGACTGAAATTAAAGTATGTAAACTTAATGATTTCTTATATTTACGCAAACACTACGTATTGAACAAAACTATTTTTTACGGATATTATTGGGTTTAGTTTTACTTCTTCGTTTTTTTTAAATTCCCGAAAACCAACTGTTAAGGAAACTTGCAAATAAATATGACATCTAATGAAATTTGTTAAGTATTGCTTAATAATGATATTGTTATCAAAGAAGTCTACTTGAAGTCTAGTTGTAGTTACTATTAACTACAACCGTTCAAATTAATTCCACCGCCATATTCCACCATCGCACATCGCGACAAAACTCACGATACCATCCACACCATCTAGATGCTTGGAGATCATTGAGTTATATGTACTACGTACTAGAGAAGCCATTCCGAACCTTGACTATGTTCAACTGACTGAACTGTAGTGCAATCCATACAAACTAGATATTGCGTAAATTGAAGTTTTGTGAATTCCATAAAATAATTATTATTACATTTTATTTAGAAATATAATGTTTGTTAAGATTAAATTAAGATATTTTATATCAAATTGAAGTCTTCGCGCGTGCGCGAAGACATAGAGTAGGACACATGCATTCACAAACGCTTGTACGTTTTAAAAATATATTAATATAGAAGCTGTTATATTTGTGAGTGAAGATGCCAGATAAGGCTACAAGCTGATTTAAGTACGATGAAATCCGTAAAATGACATTCATTCAAGTTGTAATCGCGGAAATACAGGCAATCGTTATTACATTTTAATTTTCAAATAAAAAATCTCTTCATTGTCATGTACTACGTTCTATTTATTCGTATCGTGTCTTATTCTTTGATGAACTTCTATCTCTTCTTTCGTTTTTCTCACACTTCGAAGCCGGGGCTTTGAAATCGAAGTGAGTCAGTTAAGGTACCCTCTATTTTCATTGTTCCCCAAGGCTATTTATAAGCCTACGGAAAATTAGAATACCTTGAAGCGCAGAAATTTCTTCAGTTCTAAACATCTCTTATTCACAGTCTAAAAAGTTTTAATCTGGAAACGGGCCGATCTATTCAAGTCGCTGTCCGCAGAGTGTAAAATATACCGAGGTATGTTCGCTGAATTTGAATATATTTCTTTAAGGGGTCGTAATATGAATATATTACGAATATATTTATATTATGAATATATTTATTTTACTTATGTTTAATATATTTATATTTGGAAAATCCAAAAGTGTACACCTCGAACGCTCATGTAATGTTTTGAATAATTTATTTACTTTAATTAATTACCGAAACACGTATTTCGTTTAAAGCTACAAATAACGTTAAAGTAATAAGTTGACTTCTTGATACCGGTGATTTAAATTTAGTTACCAAAAAAAATGTCAAATAATTAATAAAATAAGAAATAAATGTTAATAAACGGGACGGTTTACAACTTCCTAAGGATTAAAATCTAAAACTGATAAAAAAATCAAAGTGATAATTTCAGATTTCAAAAGATATGTTCACATCCATACCCACCAACTGACGTCCAAGTAAAATTAACTAATTTTTATTAATGATAATCGAAAAAAATAATCTCATAACTACGTCAGAAGTAATAAATGAAATCTGTGCAATATAAAGCTTGTGGAAGTGATTTAAATTGAATGGATCGCAATTTTTGGATTTTGTGTCAATATGAAATTTGTGCAAAATGCAGTCTGCCTTCGATCCTCGAATGTTTACACGAAACACAACACAACGACACGCGGATAATTAAAACCTTTTAACTTCTCAGTGCGCGAACAAACCAGGTTGGATCGCTACTGGCTAATGAAATTGTTAACTGCAATTTTAATTAGAACTGATTTACCACTAGCTCAATAGTAAAGGAAAACATTGTGAGGAAACGTGCATGTCTGAGAAATAAAATATCTTGCGGACATATGAAGTCGGACTAGCCATCCGCCCAAACTTCCACGGTTGATTTCTGGATCTGGACAACAACGCCAATATGTATAATACAACATGCATATTATATACTATATAATTCCTCTGCCCGCGTGTATGTGACTGAACTCTTCCTAAATGATGATGAAGATCTTGACCGGTTATCTAACTACTGTCTAATCAATAAATTGCAATTAAGCATCCCTAGTGCTTTGTGGCATTCCTTGGGGGAGGCCTATGTTCAGCAGTGGACTTGTGAAGGGTTGTAATGATGATGATGATGATGATGAAGCATCCCTAAATGTAAATCTATTTCTTTCACCAAAAACGTAAAAACCTACAATTACATATATTCCCTTCTTAACAGTCCCTTAGAAAAAGTATCATTAATAAAAGATTTAGGCATCCTTTACGATTCAAATCTAACCTTTAATGCTCATATCAGCCATGTAACAAATAAAGCGTATCAAATGTACGGAATTGTTGCACGAACGTGTAATTTTTTTAAAAGATCCTCATCTTATTTACTACTTTTCAAATCACTTATCAGACCACAAATTGAATATGCAACGCAAGTATGGAACCCCTATTATAATAAATACGGGGAACTTCTAGAATCATTACAAGCAAAGTTTCTTCGTTTTATAAATTATAAATGTTACCACGCTAAATCATCGTATCGCAACTTATTAAAAAAGTTTTCAATTCATACTTTAAAAGCAAGAAGAATATACTTTGATCTAATACTATTATTCAAAATAATTCGAAATGATTTAGATTGTAGTGAACTACTTAACAAAATATATATCCGTGTCCCTAGTCGCTCTCAACGCATTAGGGACGTGTATACACATAAATTGTTTGCGCCTAAACTATGTAAAACCAATGCAGGTGAACGCGCCCCATTAAGACGTATTATGAAAGTATATAACATGCATTTTTCAAATATTGATCTATTCGCTTCATCACAGCTACAATTTCGCAAGAACATTTTAAGAAAGTTGGTAGACGTTCAATAGTATATGAAAATATTTTACAAGATAAATTTGTACTGTTAGCATTTTTTTTCCTTTTGTGTCATTTTGATTTTATGTTACTGAGTACTGTCAATTTAATTTTATTTTCACTTATACTCTGTTTATTGTGCATTTCTTATTTACTGTTACCAATTTAACATTACTTTGTGGATAACGGAGCTGGTTACATAATGACTAATATTATTTATAAAATGTTATTTGATTTAAGCATTATTATGTAATTGTTTGTTGTCCTGAATAAACTAAAAAAAATAAAATAAAAAAAAATGGCTCGACCGATTTTAATGAAATTTTATGTGTGTGATTAAGTTGATTAGAGAAGGCTTTGCTAGCCGCGGCGCCCACCCAAGCTACATGATTTCGACATGGCTTGTAGTATGATTCTGACGATGCTCTGACGTGACCACGAGTGACACTGCTTGCACCAACCTGTGCAACAATAGCATGTCGCAGAATTTATTTTAAGCCAAAATGTCGCCTGAAGAGGATAAACATGCCCTTGCTTTGCTACAGATTTCAAACATTCAAAGAGCCAGCAGAAGATTTTGAGTACATCCCTAAGGGAAAAAATTTGAAAAGTGGTGGTACTTTCAATTTTACGAAGAAATTAGAATTAAATTTCGCATAGATTTGCACTACAAGTTGCAAGAAGCATCTTGCGAGTTCCTGTTACTGTAATCGGGTCTAGTATAATCATATAAACATGGTCTTTCATGAACTAAATCAATGAATTTAATACATATTAAAAGCTAGGTCGTCTTTCATTTTGCGTATACAAGCCACTACAAGTGTCGTGTTACGCGCCACTTCACTGCGTCACTAGTAGCAAGCTGAATGGCACATCACGTCATGCGGCGTCACGCCACGCAAATGGGCGCTACTACATACAATCCCTTTGAATGTTGAGGCGAGTGACAAGTTACGCGTCAAATCACGCGTCAGATCACGTGTTACGTTACGTAGGTGGGCGCCGCGCTTTAGATTCACAATTTGACCCGGTAGGTAGCGTTGTTGTCGAGGTCCAGAAATCAACTGTGCGAAACCGGGACGGAGTATTATTATATTTCTAAGCGCCAGTAGTTTAATGGCAGGGCGCGGACCGCGAACTCGAAAGGTCGTGGGTTCGAATCCGCCATTCGACTACTGTCGTAAACCACTTCTAACACAAGCGTTTTAAGCTTACCAGAAGTGGTTAAAGGGAATATTAGCAAGGTCTAATAGCATTACTAGTATTTAAAAAAATGCTGTTGCCCGCGACTTCACCCGCGTGAAATTTATTACGATTGGATTTTATGGGTTTTTCTGCGCGCAATTCTTATTACTTTTCTAAAATAATAGTTTAAGTTACTCCTTATAATATCAGCTATCTGCCAGTGAAAGTCCCGTCAAAATCAGCCACTTTGAAGATTAACCGGAACAAACAGAAATACTATATTTTTTTATTATAAGTACCGTATATGCTTTCATAAGCATTTATTAAAAAGCAGTTATTCTGACATTACAAACAGACACACTTCAATTTTATTTATTTTGTATAGATTAGGATCTCTTAAAATTGATATATTTCAGTATTTCGTATAAGGTTAATTGTTTAACAGACTTCAAAAAAGGAGTATTTTCTCAATTCGACTACTTTTTTTACGTGTGTTACCTTTGAATTTTTTTCTAGTGACCCAATTTTAATAATTTTTCATTTGAAACCTGGTGCTTTTCATGTGGTCCCATATAAATTTGATCAAGATCTGATCGGTCGTTTTTGAGTTATCCTTAATAATGCGTATTTAATAGACTTCGACTACATTGATGATATTCTCATTTTATTTGTATTGAAGTCGGTTGTACAACATTTTTAATTTTACCACGTGTTTGTCAATCTATACAAACACATCGCATATTTCACGGCTTTCTGTCCCATTGCTTAATTAGACCGCCTGAAGTTAATTGCCCTTTGTGGAAGTGTCATTAACCTCAATTGAAACGAATTGAATAATAAATTTTATCACCAGACCATTAGATGGCATACGAACGATTCTCAATAACTTAGAAAAGGAAAGGGAATTAATGGCAATCATCTTCTTCATCAGCCCAACGCGGTTGCTGTTCCCGGGTGGGGCCAAATTCAGTTACGGGTTTTTCTGTTAAAAAAATCACAACAGCAGCTCGGTGTCAGAAAGTAGGCGACGTGTCATCCCCGTGCCTCGGAAATAGGGTTGCCATCTGTTCGGCTTCAGCCGGACGTTTGGCTTTTTCAGGTTGTATTCGGCCAAAATTTTATGTGTCCGGCCTGTCAGGCTTTTATTAGGATTTTTGTTAGTGTAACGCATTGCACGCATCGCTTGCGGAATAAATAAATAAGTAACGTAGACACTTGAAACTGTGCTGTGATTGATTAATAAACAATTAACGTTACGAACGTTATGTTATTGTATATATAATCGTAATGTATTACGTTAACAATTAATGTAACGGAGTATTTTAGTTTTTTTTTCTCGGGGTTGGAGTTGGTCAGTATTTTGCCTGCATGGCTGTAGAAAGGTATGTTTGGCTAAAAATTACTGTCCGGCTTTTATGGCCAAAAGTCCGGCTTTTTGGAGCGCCGAGTCCGGTTTTTTCATTTTAGGAGATGGCAACCCTACTCGCAAAGCACCGCTCGTGTCGAATTACGTCCTCTTTACTCTGTGGGATTACTGTCCCATCGGACTATGACAGTAAGGGAGTAGAGAGTGCATTTGTGCTTGTACACACCCGAGCACTATAATCCTGTCCTGCGCAGGTGACTGGTATCGGTTAATCCTGGCTGCCGTGATCGAAATTGGGTCCGGACGACATTACATGGCGTAGACGAAATCCTATCGCCATCTATCGGAAGCATCTATAGGTTCGATCCCCGCCGGCACCAATGAAATTGTAAATTGCAATTTTAAGTGCTGATTTACCACGTGCTCGGCGGTTAAGGAAAATATCGTGTGGAAACTTGCATGTCTGAGAAATAAAAAAAAAAATCGAAGACATGTGAAGTTCGTCAACACGCACACGGGCAGCGTGGCGGATATTTCCTTGCCCTAAAAACCTCTCAGAAATGACGGGATACGTGTGCACAGCAGTGGGACGTATATAGGCTGTAACTTTTACTTTCTTTTTACTATCGGAAGCCATATTTTTCTAGCATTATCTAATATTTCCATTTTCAACATAGAATAGAATAGAATAGAAAAGACTAAAATGGACTGGAATGAAACGGAATAGAATAGAATAGAATGGAATAGGATAGAATAGAATAGATTAGAATAGAATAATTTTATATCATATTGATTTGATCACATGTAATTCTTATTGAAAGTAATTTTTACTGGTTCCGAAGAAAACCTCTGTCCTGGGAAGAACCAGCAATAAACCCAGCGGGACATTTTTTAAAGTAAATTATAGAAAAGGAAAGGCTGTACAAACTATTTACAAAATTTATTAAAGAAACATCTTGGAAGCGACCACACCTCATTCCCGGGGGTTATCATCAACTATGTATTCATTTATATTTATATACTTACTTTAATTTACTCTAAAATACTTTAATCTTTACACTTATTAGGCGTAAAGACTAAGGCAGAGATAACTTATGTTGAGTGAATTCCTTAATTATTAAAAACTGACTGCAAAAACTTTTGACTAAAAATGCGTTCAGGTTTCTTTTTATACTATCTCAAATATTTTTTTAAATTCTTTGTCATTCAAATTCTGTAGTGACCTGAATAGATGAAAATCTGTGGGCGAAAAATCTATACATTTATTTTGAAAAATAAACTTAGAAAGTAAAATATTATTTAAAAACTTTTATTCACTCTACGTTTTCATCAAAATTGTAAGAGCCGTTTGCGAGAAACAAATTACAAATGTATTTACAAAAATTGTTCGCTTAAAGTATTAATAATTTGATAGGTGTAATTTTTGTAACATGTGGTCAGGGTTTACGGTATAAACTTTATCCTGTATTTTCCAATCTTACGGGTGGAATTATTTATACAATTGGAAAAGGACCGTCCCTAAAGTATACCTTATTTAAAAAAAATCATTAAAATGATAAATCTTTTGTAGAAAATGACGAACATATCGCGTAATATACATACAAAAAAATAAAAACACACAGTGGAATTGAGAGCCTCCTCCTTTTCTAAAATCGGCTGAAAACGGGACTGCACGAATAAGCGAACGACTTTTTCGAATTTGTTTTTTTTTACACCATACCATGTATAGCGTTTTACGTCTAATTGTGAAATAGTGCAAAGACTGCAACAACGATTGTAGTTTATATGGATCTAAAAGAAAAAAAAATAATCATAGAAAATTGTGCGGATCAGTTCTGATACATGACTGGAGTTTACTCCTAAAAATGATTGCCTTAAAATGTAAAATAGGCAAAGGAGGTAAATAAACCCATACATTTATCGATATTAATTTGGTAAAAAACATCACATAAATTATGTAACATATATTACATTATTGATTATTTTATTATATGAGATACGCGAGTATGTTGCGCAGAAGAAAACAATAACGGCTTCAATTTTTGATAACGCTTTAATTTACTACCCATGTATTTTTCATACTTTGCACTATATATAAAACGATTCTTAAAGAGTTAACTCCAATAAACTCCAAAACATATTTTAAGGCTATTCATATTAATTTATATCTAGCCTTACATCAAAAAAATTTTGTAGTTTTTGAATGTATGTAAACAGAATATGTTAGGACTGAATCTGAATGACAGGGTGAGAAATTGTGTGATAAGAGAAGAGTGTGGTTTGCAAGATGATTTTGTGACCAGGATTAAGAAAGTAATGCTTCGGTGGTTTGGTCATGTAGACAATGATGAGTGAGCAAAGAACGGCAGAGTCAGTAAGGGACGCCCTAGGCGAAAGTTTATCGACCAAACTGGCGATATATTTAAAATTGGCCAAATTGAGAGTACCCCTAATCGACGAGCATGTATGCGCAGGTATGTGGATGTGGAGGAAGCGAGAGAGATGTGCCAAGATCGTGCCGAATGAAAGTCCATAGTCTCTGCCTACCCCTCTGGGTAACAGGCGTGAGTATTTATGTACGTATGTTAACACATAAATATATTTCAATATCGTTGAAATGAAAATTGTTCAACAGATTTCACCAAGTTGAAATTATCACTTAATGTAGGCCGTAACTAATTACTATTCATGACTAGACAAATAACCTAGTAATTATACCATAAATACGTTAGTTTCGATTGTAACCATGAATTATCATAACAAACAGCAATTGAACACATACGCGTACGTGCGTTGAGTGAGTTAATTCTGTTATTAATTACTCCATTTAATAATGTTATCCACAATAGCCTATAATAGTAACTGCTTAAATTATTATGTTTTCGGCAACAGTAACTATATATTTTTTAAACGTGGCAGAGCCATGCTGCATGCATTAGTAGTATAGTTGTAGCACGAATAGGTAGGCTCGACCGGGGAAGGACCACGCTCTCACACAAATACCAGCGTAAAATAGCAGCTTAACACTGTTGTGTTTCGTAAGGTAAGTGTAGAGAACTGGAGACCCTTTTTACTGGAAAAGAGGCATTCCATCTTAGTCCTCACGGGTGACAACGCATCTGCAGTATGATTCTTTATCGAGGATAGATGTAGATGTCTATGGGTCACAGCAACCACTTACCATTTTTTTTAAAAAAAAATTTAAATAATAACATTTCACAAAATATACCATACCGACGCACCGATACCAAGATAAATTATTAGGCTTAAACGAAGGAAAAATCTGAAAACTACAAATTATCGATATTCGGTATCTACATTCAGTTCATATAATTTAAATTAAAAATTAAAGAAATCAGTGAAAAGTAAAGGCAGGTAAACGATACAATAGTTGAGATCTGTTGCACATTGTATTGCAATTCCAACAACGTTGTACATCTTTAGGAATGTGTAAAACAAGCGAACGGTGTACCTAATTATATATACAGATTATATAGACCTGATACCAGATACATCTGTATCTGATTATAAATATGTTGTCGCATAAATATTACATCTAAAATTGATATTATTAAATATATGGCGACGTTTATAATTATTAAATTAAGAGTCTGGTAGTTCAGGGTTTGGTCGTTTATCTTAATTTTTAACGGACTTCAAAATGGAGGAGGTTCACAACACAAGTGTATGTTCCTTTTTCATCCAATATAAATTTGGAGAAAAAATTCTACCTATTCACCAATTCGCAAACAAAAGTCGGTTTTTACTTTTTATTAAAAGTTATAATTATTACCACCGACAATTTGATACACCACTTGTTTAGCGCTGAAAAAGTCAGACATGCACTCTCGAGAAGTTCTGTATGTCTGACGAATAAAATAGTTCGATGGTAATGAAGTTTTAAACTTAACCCTCACAGAAATTCGAGGTTGCCCTATACCAGCGATCTGCTTCGGCATCGCACGGGTGATTTCTGGATCTCGACAACAGCGCCACCTACCGGGTCGATTTGTGAATCTAAACCATCCAAGGATCCACTCAACCACGCACAAAAAATTCCATCAGAATCGATCGAGCTAGTTTCGAGTTTTACGGTTTTCAGAGACTAACGGGCAGCAATTGATTTTTACATATAGGGAGGGATATAAGTTGTGACGTTAATAATTTTATATCTTAATATAACCACACAAGCGTAACTGTGACTAACAGTTAGTATAATATTAACTGTAGTAAATGGTCTATTGTGTGTACTTTATTGAATTCTCTTCTGCCTCATCATTTCCTATTATTTTCACTATTTCCAAAGGAACGAAAGAATAACCCACGATCTATGATTAATTTCGTTCAAGACAACGTATCACCCCCAGGGGCTAACCCACTTCCTTCTTTTGATTAAATTTGTCCCGATAGCGGTAAATAATTGTGTATACATTGATTATTGCTTTTATTTTAGTAATAACTAAAATAAAACAAACATATTTATATATTAAAGGTGTTAATAATTAATGTACTAATATCCGCGTAGTAAAACAAAATAAAGTGCGTGCGCTCTTAGCGGTCAGCCTCCACAGAATCTACTTCACCTGAGGATGCCTCGTGTAGAGGCGAAACACGTGTCGTATTGTCGTCAGTGGTGTGTCTTTCCTAGTGTAGTGGTGTTGGGAGTAGTGGTGCTGGGATTAGTGGTGACGGGGATAGTGCACGCAATTGAGTGAGGGCGGGAGAACAAGTAAGACACGTCGTCATTTTATTTTATTAGGCGGATCTTAGCAGGTAAACTTTTAACATTTTTAATATAATGGATTTCCGCAAAGTAACATCTGATTCTATCAAGATTTATTCATGTTGATATCGCACATTTATGTAAGTCTTTTATTTTTTTTTAAACAGATTAAGAGTGGCAAACGAGCACACAGTCCACTTGATAGTGAGTGAATGCTGTGGTCTATATACATCTACTCCTATCCTCGAATAAAAATCACTCCACTCACATCCCTTAGAACTAAGATGGAATGCCTCGTTTTTAGTAAAGAGGCTCTCCGGTTCTCTTCACTCATCATACGAAACAAAAGAAAATTAAGCTGCTATTTTACACTGGCCTTCTGTGAGAGTGAGATTCTTCTCCGGTTGAGCCGGCCCATTTGTGCTTCGACCCTATCACAGCTGCAGCATGATTCTACCACGGTAACATGATAACATGGTAACATGATAACCACAAAATGTTAAATTTTAGTACGTGAACGATCTAATATTTTTTTATAGGATGAGGGTGATAAACGAGCACACATTCAATCTGATTACGTAATCAAAATACAAATGCGTTGTCACCCATGAGGACTCTACACTCACCATACGAAACACGGCAGTTTTAGGCTGCTATTTTACGCTGGTATTATGTGAGAGCGTGGTCCTTCCCCGTTCGAGCAGACTCATTCGTGCTACAACTATACTATTAATATAGCTGCATCATGGCTCTACCACGTAAAAAATATGTTAGTAATATTGTGAAAAATTTCTCTTAAATGTTTTTAAGGTAAAGGATTATTTCTCAGTAACGACTTTACGTGATAAAACTTTTATGGAACACAGTTATCAGAAGTATAGATATTTTATTACTAGCGGTTTACTTCAAAGCTATGACTTCATTCGAGTGCAATTAGAACGGCTGTTATGAAAAGTGGTTATGATTTTTAATTGTCGCTAAGACCTAAAAAAACTCCTTTCTGGATAGAAACATTCAGTTAGTCTATCAATCAGACAAACTAACGAACGAGGTAAACAAAGTGTATGACTACCCTCCACTAGTTGAAGTTTTTTTTTTTTATATGATAAGGGTGACAAACGGGCACACAGTCCACCTGATGGTAAGTGGTTGCTGCGGCCCATAGACATCTACATCTATCTTCAATTACAAATCAAAATGTAGATGCGTTGTCACCCGTGAGGGCTAAGATGGAATGCCTCATTTCCAGTAAAAAGGGCCTCCGGCCACCTGCACTCACCAAGCGAAACGCAGAGGTAAACCTCTACTTCACGCTGGTTTTCTGTGAGGTCGTGGTACCACCCCGGTTCGAGCTGGCCCATCAGTGCGACAGCAAAAGCTGCCGCGTGGCTCTACCACTGTTAAAAGTGACTCAATCAGATCAACGCAGATGGCTCAATACCGTGCATCAAGACATGCCTATCTTCGGCGATAACCTTGTGAAGGGAATGATAGATGGTCATGGTTATAATGATTTAAGTATATTCCGTAGACGATCTTTAAATGTAAGTTACTTAAGTACTTATTTCGTTTTAGGACTCCGTACCCAAAGGGTAACAAACGGGACTCTATTACTAAGCCTCCGCTGTCTGTCCGTCTGTCTGTCTGTCAGCGGGTTGTATCTCGTGATCCGTAATAGGTATTCAGTTGAAACTTTCACAGAATGTGTATTTCTATAGCCGCTTTAATAAAAAATTAAAATAAATCAAAAATTAAAGGAGGCTCCCCTACTAGAAACGTGTATTACGATGATAAGGAAGCCTTCATGCGCGAGTCCGACTCGAACTTGGCAGGCTTTTTCCTGGCCGGTGCTGTACTACAAACCCACCTGCTGGTAAGTGGTGATGAAGCACTAGATGATAAGTCGCACTGTTTTAGTATTATAAATGCCTATTTACTCATGCCTTGAAAACTTCAAGATTATGATCGGACGCAAAGACAGACGACAGATTATTCCACTCCCTTGCTGTACGCATTACGAAAGATGAAGCAAATCGTTTGGATCGAATGCATGGAGTATTGATAACAACGTGCCTTTCCCCAGCAAAATTTTAAAAAAGTACAAAATTGTTAACTATAATTAATCAATGCCAATCCGTATGGTTGACGAATGTATCTTCGAGATTAGTTGAATACTGAACTTTATATAGAAAAATATCGTTTTGGATGAACATCGATATGCAGTTTATTAGAGATAATAATGTAGATTACAAGCAAACCTTTCCAAAGAAAGGACGTTCATTTATCTTCATAACAAAAATAACAAAATAAAATATCTCAGTCTAGCTTCAGCATTATAATTCATTGATTAAAAGTGATTGTCACGTTTTCTTTTTCTTGAGAAGTAAGCTCTTTTTAGAATTTCACCAGTGCCTAAAAATAATTTCATTACTAAACATCTATCCAATAATTTTAGACAAATGTCCTTTCTGTACCACGAATTATCTATCGAATCTTAGTTATATCGACAAGGAATTCAATTATTCATATCATTAGCGAACGGGTGGGCGACCTGTAGTTCTGAAATACAGAGATGCCTTGATTTCAAGTCCGTGTTAAAAATAACAATTTGTTATTTTTATTTCCTTATGTTTATTAATATGAATTTTTGGCTGAAAAACAAATATACTGTCATTTGATTTCATTTTCGTTTTAATTCGCCATTAACTATAATACATGGAAAATGGCATACCTAGCTTGATTGAACCCAGATCGACTCATCGACATTTACGGTAATCAGCAGAAAGAGCAGAAAATTGTATACCGTTTTTAATAACTGAATTTCCATCATATATTCTATTTGTGATATTAACTCCGGTCCCCAATCGTCAGAGTTAATGCGTGAAGTAGCGGCGTCAAATAGACGCTGTAAGGCGAGATAGCGAAAGTTATTTTCCAACTAAAAATAGGGGTGGTGTGAGGGTGAGTTATTTGGCTTCTTAGTCTAGTAAAGTTGAAATGGCTTTTGATTTTCTGCCTTTCTTAAATTGATCTGACATTTTTGTAAGATAATATTTTTATCCTTTTTGTTCATTTTCTTAAATCTTATTTTTGGTAGTTTATATTATATACTAGCGCCCCGCCCCGGCTTCGCCTGGATAGAATCTATTAATGATTCGTGTTCTAGATTTAAAATAATCTAAATCCGTTTAATCAATCAATTTTTCATTTTTTTTATAAGTTTTTTGGATAAAATATAGCCTAGATTACCCCTGGTATTACCGTCTATCTATTCGTCAAGTTTCATTACAATCGGTTCGGCCATTGTGAAAATTGCCCGGGCAGACAAACAGACAAAAATTTTTAAAATAGTTATTCATGCCTTAATGACATGCAATTAACCCCCTCAACTCAATACAGGGCAGCTATTTCTGACACTTCTATTTTATATAATGATTTCTTATATTTACGCGAAGACTATAAATTAAATGAAACTGATTTTTACGAATTTTATCGTGTTTAGTTTAATTTTTTGATTCCCGACGTTTCAGGTGCTTTACAGCATCCATGGTCACGGGGGGGACTGAGGTGTGGAGGGAATAAGCTCATTCCGCGTAGATCAGATAAAAATTTAACATTTTTATTTTAAACCTCATATTTAAAAACTGAAGGTAGCCAGGCTAACGTCAGATGACCATGGATGCTGGAAATCACCCGAAACGTCGGGAATTAAAAAGTTAAATTGTACACCATAATATCCGTAAAATTAGTTTCATTTAACTTCTATTTTATTTATATGATTTTAGATGTATTGATAACTTTTTTAACACCATGTCATAGGTACTCGTACTTGATGATACAGGACGAACAGAAATAAAATATAGTATAGAAGTTATTTCAATCGTCGTCGTTTCGTTAGTTCGATATTTCACGATATGGTAAAAAAGTAATTAAGATATTGGTCTATCCTTTAAACAATTTAATGTCTGTGTTTGTCATGTATATATCGTGGGTATATTGTATGATCCGTTACTATACAAACGGCGTCATCTAATAGAGAACGCCCGCTTGTTTGTAGCGCCGAAGGCAAATTGATGTGTCGTAGCCAACTGTCGCTGATATGACATGATAGGTACTTTCGTATTTTTGACGAAGTTAACAGAAGTTGTAGTTATAATTATTTTTTTTATAGGAGACGCAAACGCAAACGAGCATGCGGCTCACCTGATGCTAAGTGACTACCGCCGCCCATGAACAACTGCAACACCAGGGAGGGAATTGCAGATGCGTTACCGGCATTTTAAAAAGGAGTACGCTCTTTTCTTGAAGGTCCCTAAGTCGTATCGGTCCGGAAAAATCGCTGATGGTAATCGATTCCACAAGGAAGTCGTGCGAGGAAGAAAACATCTTCTAAATCGCACAGTGGTGGACCGCCAATCATCCAGATAGTGTGAATGGTATCGGAAGTTCTGCCGCGATGTGCATTTGATGTACATTTTATCGGCCAAAATCATGAAACGGTTGCATATCATGAAACGCCCGGCAGATCACGATCTGCTTTTTACGATTGGATTACGACAAAGCAAATAGATATTTGTATAATGCTGCCATTTATATGATGACACGAACAGAGAAAGTCGTTTGTTTAATTACAAAACACCGACGACATATACTTAATATGTATGTCAAGAGAGCCAGTAAAATTTCTGGCTGCAACGCATTTCGTCTTAGTCTATAGTGATGACGCATCTGTATCTCTACAAGTGTCTATGGACTGCAGTGGCCATTTATCGTATAGTGGACTGTAAATTCGTTATTTTAGCAAACAAGTACACATTCCACCTGATAGTAAGTGGATGCTATGGCCCATAGATTTATCCTCAATTAAGAATTAAGATGCAGATGCGTTGTCACCCCTGAGTACTAAGATTGAATGCCTCGTTTACAGTAAAAAGGGTCTCCGGTTCTCTACGCTCACCATACGAAACACAGCAGCGTTAAGCTGCTATTTTACGCTGGTATTCTGTGAGAGCGTGCTTCTACCGCGGTCGGGCCGACCCTTTCGTGCCACAGCCATAATATAGCTGCAGCGTGGCTCTACCCCGTTTGTAAATTCATTTTTATAAAAAGGAATTGTCTGAAACTTACGCAAATATCTACCAAATGCTATTCAAACTAAATTTAGTAATTCTTATTAAATATTGGTTACATATCTATTAATAATCAGGATCTTAAATAAAGTTTTAAGCAGCAAAGAAAAACTTTCATCTATCCTATATTAACCTATTTATTTACTGGGCTCATTAACAAAAGAACAGCAATATAGGAGACAAAGCGAGAGCTAAGGACTCTTATATAAATTAACGAGACTCATCTCAGTTGGGTGTCGCTGTATATATTTGAGGAAGCGGAATTAATCTCGCTAGACTTGAACGCCATTCAAAATTTGAATTGTTTTTTTAAAATGTAATGTATTTTGCGGGCGTTATATAGACCAACTTTCTAGGTGATAAGACACCTATGCTGTCTAGGGGTCCGTCTTGGTAGGCTCTTACCTTTTCTGTCAGTACACGCACTGCTGCTAGGGGGTCGCTTAAAGCTTTACGATATACTAGAAAAACAGACGGGCGACGAGAAGCAGCGTCAAAAGTGAGAAAGGTCTGGTATTGCGATTGTCAATCCGGTACCAAGCTTGGTGATGAAGGCAAATTCTATGATGATATGATGAAAAAGAGTAAAATAAAAGTGTCTGTATCTCTTTTCTTGGAAGTTTGTCTGTCTTTGTTTGGCGTGACCTATATATACTGCCAAGTAAGCAGGTCACAGATGTTTTCTTCCGGCTTGAGGGGTAAGACAGTACACTAACAGACTGTGAAGGATTTCATCTTATAGTCCTCAGAGGTGACTACGCATCAGTAGCGCTTCTTTGTTTGAAATTGGTTGCAGGGGTTCATGAGCTGAGGTACCCTTATTGTGTGTGGTGAGCTGTGAGTTCGTTTGTCACTTCAATTTAAAAATAATGGCTCAATCACCACTGACTACGCTCAGTGCGATAATTTATTAGTCATATAAGCGAGCGGGAATCCAACCAAAATTGATATGGGGGTACCGGATATTCTGACGCCGCCGTTACACGTCGCAAGTATACATTATTAACGTAAATACAAGAAATCTTTAAGACTTTGTTATTTAGAGCAATAGGGGAAATAATAAGCCCCGCGTTGAAGTAACTAGATTCTCTTGCAACCGCGGTAGCTCGGGGGGTGTTTCCTCGACGTAAATAACTTAGTACGCGATAAACCCGGGTTCTATTATCGTCAGCACCAAATAAACTATTAATTTCAATCTACATATATCTTTATAAGGGAAGTACCACTGACTGACTGACTCATCACGATATCTCACTCATTTCGCAATGTAGACGTTCTCTAAGAACGGATTATACGTTAGTCCCATAAAAAAATGCGTGAGTGTCAGGGAACACTCGGTGGGAACGGACTTCCTTTCGTAGTATATTATTATTGATGAACGTATTATATTATTGATCAACAAATACGAACAAGCCTGTGTCGTGCAAGACTTGGTTGGAACGAAGCTCTTTTGTAGTACTCGTATATTATTATTATTGATAAAAGTATTGCATTATTGATTGAAAAATACAAATAAGTGAAAGACTAGCATCTATTAAAATTAAGCGTCATTTAAAATAAAATAATATTTCTTTCATGGCAAGATAAGAAAAAGTGCGAGGGAGATGGATATTATTCCATTTTGCTTCCTTATAGCCGCAAAGGCCGTCTTAACTACGTCAGAAGGGGTCGTGACGGAAAAATCTAACACTTTTAGTCGCCTAGCCCCCATCCGCCAAATCCGTACCGTCCGATAAAGAACTTCGTTCCAATAAATGAATTACTAGCGTCATTTAAAATAATATTTTTTTCATGGCATGATAGGAAAAAGTGCGAAGGAGATGGATATTATTCCATCTCACTCGCACTATAGAAAGGGGGTCTTGACGAAAAAAATCTTACACTTTTTCTCGCCTAGCCCTCATCTGTCAAAATCATACCGTGCGATAAGGAACTTTATTCCAATAAATTCTAGATATTTTATATCTACCTTATTACTTATTATCGTGCGCCCAGCGAAACGAGCGGATATCAGCTTGTTATTTATTGTATATAATATCTTAATAAAGGAAATCTTCATGTCTGAGGAATAATAAGAATATTTCGAAAACGTAAAGTCCGTCGACACACTCTCGAGCAGCGCGACGGGCTAATTGCTCTATAGCCCTCTCAGAAATTGCCCGGTTCTGCGATAAAACGACGTACAAAGTAACTCTTCTATTCGTGCTGACGTCATAGTCATATTATTATTTAGGAAATGTTGATATTAGTAGGGAGATTGACGAGGGTTGACATTCAGAAGGGTTTACGGATCGCCAAATAGTGACGGGGACGACTGAGTAAAAACAGTGAAAGCTTTATTTCAAGATTACGCACAATATGAAACCAGTGTTCAGATGGAACCTTCTGATTCAATACTCAGTAAATTTAGCTGTTTACAAAACAACTGAAACAATATTCGAAGACATCTACTTACTAAACACGATTTTGTACGAACAAAATGTATTCCATATATTGTTTAAAATACTGTGGACTGCCTTTATCGTGGTTGTGGGAACAACTATTAATCATGCAGGGTCAGATTCGAATGCCGGGTTGAACAAAAAAAAAATGTTTTTGGGTTTTTCCGCCAAGAAATTCTCTCTAGCAGCGCGAAGTCAGGAAGGTGGTGGTGTTCCACCCCCGTGCTTTGCAAAGCACTTAAAGCTGTTGATCCTACGTCTGATCTCTCACTGTTCGTGTCGGATTGCCGTAACGCTGGACTATGAGAGTGAGAGAATAAAAAGTACACCTATGTTTGTTAAAACGCTCGTAACCTTGTAACAGAAACAGAAATAGAATTTTTTTTATTCAATATAGATTATAAATAATACTTATTGAAAGTCACTCTTTTGTTTAATTACCACTGGTTCGAAAAAAAACCTCTGTCCTGGGAAGAACCAGCAAGAAACCCAGTGGGACTTTTTTTTAAATAACAGCTTACAATCATGTATGTTACACAAATTAACAACACAAACAATTTGAAATAGCTTGATAGCGATCACCTCATTTCCAGGAGTTATTATTTTCCATAAATTCTTTAATATTATAATAACCCTTTTTATACAAACTGTACTGTCCTGTTCAGATGGCTCGTCTCCGTTAAAACTGGCCGCCTTGACTGGTGAACATTTTAGGTGACATTATTATAAAAATACTACTGTATAACTAATGTTTTCTGTTCAATACCTATTCCATCCTATGAGTATCACATTAGTTGACTATGGGAAAATGACAAAAAGATGTTGTGGCTTTCAATAGATGAAGATGTAACCATCCCACTTAAGTTAGACACATAATGCCCAGACCAAAAGGAACTTATGACCAAATACTCAAACGTTGCTAAATTTTAAGATGCCGAGAAATCTCGTGCTGTCTCTGTCACTTTCAATCAAACTGACTGTGACACCACGAGACTTAACAACATCTTAAAATTGAGTAGCGTTTGAATATTTGGCCATTATTGTTTCCCAATCTCAATATCAATTGTGGTGATTTGGCAAATCATATCTAATATTGGAGAGGTTCATCTAGCTGGCGATTATAACGAACTAATAAAGATGAAAATAAGAAGACTGCTTTACCTAAAGTTATCTGGTAAAGAATGTCATATACGTTGTAGAACTATGCTGTAGCTATGTTTGTAGTATAGTTGTAGCACGAATGGGTCGGCTCGACCGGGGAAGGACCACGCTCTCACAGGATACCAGCGTAAAATCATACCTTGACACTGCTGTGTTTCGTATGGTGAGTGTAGAGAACCGGAGACCCATTTTAATGGAAAAGAAGCATTCCATCTTAGTCCTCACGGGTGACGACGCATCTGCATTTTAATTATTTATTGAGAATGAAATGTAGTTGTCTATAGGTTACAGCAACCACTTACCATCAGGTGGACTGTGTGCTCGTTTGTCACCCTATCCTATATAAAAAAAAACTACACTACATTTTAAGCAATAAAAAATGAATTAAAAAGTAAAGACCGGATATCGTTTGGTGAGCTGTGTGACAATTTACCACCCTTATTCGAATAAACCTGTGAGTAAACCTTACCGTGTATAGCGGTGTAAGAATATCCACTACCCCACATCCACCCGTGGGTGTCGTAAGAGGCGACAGAGGGAAACTAATCAGGAGATAGACAGCAGCGTCTCACTTATGAAAACTAAAAATAAATACTACGGTTGTCAACATGCTTGCCAAATGTGGCAACTAAGGCAAATACCCCTCCTATTAGACAATCTACGGGGGAAGCCTATGTTCAGCAGTGGACTTTAATAGGCTGCAACGGCAACGGTATAAAGTCCCGGGGGTGTCGCAAGAGGCAATAGAAGGAACTGAAACAGGAGATGAGCAGCAACATCTTCATGGTAACAACTGAAAGTTGATGAATTTTTGAGGGAGACCTATGATCAGCAATGGACTTTTGTGGGATTTAATGGATGAATGGATAATTTAAATAAAAATAATACTGCATCAATGGCGGAGAGTCAATTGCGAGGTTTTTAATACTATGATCACTAATTCAAATTGCTGAGCAAATTCATTACAGCATATTGTTTTTTCGGAAGCTTAGATCCAACAGAAGACTTTTAGAAAGTTAATTAGGGTTATCAGGCATCCCGTCATGCGCGGGACGTCCCTATTACCAATGTCTGTAGACAAGTCCCGATTTGACCATAATCGGAACATCTGGGAATCGGATTTTTTTATAGGATAGGGTACCAAACGATCACACAGTCCACCTGATGGTAAGTGGTTACTGTGACCCATAGACATCTACATCTATCCTCAATAAAGACTCAAGATGCAGATGCGTTGTCACCCATGAGGACTAAGATGAAATGCCTCTTTGCCAGTAATTTGTAAGCAATGCCTTGCTATTTACGTAAATTCACTAAAATCCAACATGATGGTGAATGAGTCCAGAAAATGAATCATTGCGCTGTTAAATAATGGTCAGGCATAACACGGTACCTTTAACAGTGGTAGAGCCACGCGGCAGCTTTTGCTGTCGCACGGATGGGCCGGCTCGAACCGGGGTGGTACCACGGCCTCACAGAAAACCAGCGTGAAGTAGGAGATCACCTCTGCGTTTCGCTTGGTGAGTGCAGGTGGACGGAGGCCCCTTTTTACTGGAAATGAGGCATTCTATCCTAGTCCTCACGGGTGACAACGCATCTACATTTTGATTTGTAATAGAGGATAGATGTAGATGTCTATGGGCCGCAGCAACCACTTACCATCAGGTGGACTGTGTGCTCGTTTGTCACCCTTATCCTATAAAAAAAAACCTACAAGCTCAATGTAAATAAATTGAATTTGTGTATATACCGGTAATGCTACAGGACAATAGTTTAATAATAAGAAATATAACCGAAAACTGAATACTGTTATGTTTTTTGAAATGAATGCGCTTAATGAAGAAATTCCTAATGTCAAAGAAATGGTGAAGACAGCTGTACAGAATAAAATGTTGATTATACAAACACATATTTTATAGTCTCGGATTGAGAACAAATATCCCGATTTGTATACCATCCGTCCCGAAATTTGACATTCCGAACCTGGCAACACTGGTAAAATAAAAAGACTTAAATACGAGTTCGTAAACAAAATAAGAATATATTTTAAGATTCCTAATCTTAGTCATTTCCTTTCGCAGAAACGACATTTCTTTAAATTGAAACAGATGAAATTATCGCTAAGCATTTACTCGCAGTAACTCTCGAAATAGAAAAAGTTATATCACGAAAGGCAGGTAAACAATTACTTTTTCATTTTCGATCTACTTTCTTATCAGATACTGGGGAGGTGTATAAATGGACAGTAAAAAAAAACCAAAAAAGAAATTTAATTTAGGCTCTTTTATGGTAAAAATTTAATTATGCGCTTTCGTGTCCCGCGTAACTGGAACACGGAAGAAATAGGCAAAAAATGAAAATTAAATTCTGCTGTGACGCTGTGAAAAACTCTAAAATAAAATAATATGTACATAAGCAATGCTAATGTATACTTTTAGTTTTAGCTACTTGCGATCCGCACCGGTTTCGCACGATTGATTTCTGGATCTCAACAATGTTGTAGAGACCAAAAACTATCTGTCACCTACCGGTAACAACTATAGCTAAGAAACATCAAGATGATCCCATAATTATCCCATAAAAATTTCATCAAAATCGATCAAGCTGCTTAGGAGAAGATGAATTACGAACACACACACACTCACACACACACACACCGGAATTTTATAATCTGCCATTACTCGATTACACAATACATTAAAATTAATCGCTTTATTTGCTTTAATAAATTATATTAAATCGACATCAAAACTTAATTATTAGCAAGTATTAGGTTGGTAGCAAGTATTTCAGCTTCTTTGTTATGTAGAGTTATACGAGTTCCAAATTGTAAAAGTAATTTTTATAACAGACAAGACTTTTAATGCACAAAGAATTTATCTAACTTTCTTTGATATTACATTTTAAAGTAATAATTTATTCATTTTAAAGTCAAAACTATGAACAACAAGTTAAATACTTTTAGCTAAATATCTGTTGCCACATCTTACCGATTTTTCTATATAACAGGTTAAGTATTTTTTATATATATATCGGTTTTTAAATTCGTTTGAAAAATTTATTATTATTTCCTTTAAAGTATTAGTTTCCACAAATTTTATGGTTGAACACGTTCACATTTGTAATGGTAACTCAAACATTCACATTAAAATAGTAGCTTTTTTAATTATTATAGTCACGTACACACATTATTAATTAATATTTATTTTTAATTTTCACACATTAAAACACTTATCACAACACGAAAATCACTAATCAACAGCGATACTATAATTTTTCAAAAAATCTACGAAACACCAAAATACAAGAACCAACACTGTTATTAGTATAACCTCATTACAAATTTAGAAAACCTTATGATATAATTAAAATATTTATTTTTGGCACTATATAAATTATATATTTTTTTTAAATATTCGCGCCGATGCGTGGTTTCAAAGCACGCATCCGTCTAACAACACGAAACTCCAGTCGGCTACTGTGGGAGCTTCGCAAACTCGGCGTAGTCGGGAGGATGGATCGTCGGGCTACAGCGTCCCCCGCTCTCGATTACAGGGATTTTCACAATCGAGACACTGCTATATAGTGCTGCCAATGCGAATCAAAAGAGATAAGCTTTTGCAAGTCGAATGAGTGGAAGTAGTCGCCAATATTTTTGTTTATTAAAGCGAACGAATTGTGAAATTTTCTAAATAGAAAAAATGTCAGAATATCTTAGGGAAATAAAGAAACATAACAAAATAATAAGAATACTTAAATCATATTGGAAGACAGTAAAACCAAAAACTCTACGAACGAACTACGACAGAGGCTAAGCTAGCGGATAGCTAAGCGCATATCTAGCCGTGATAGCTAAATTTTACAGCACTCAAGCAACCCGGGTTCAATCCCCGCCGGTACCAATGAACCCATAATTGCAATTTTAAGTGCATATTTACCACGTGTTAGATGATAAAACAAAACATCGTGAAGAATCCTGCATTTCTGAGTAATAAAAAGGACATATCATGCAATCCGCCAACACGCATTGAAGCAGCGCGATAGACAAACGACTAACTGACGTGACAATGGAACTTACATTCCACTCAATGGTAAGTACACAATACAGCCCGTGGACACATTCAGATAGCTACAAATAAAAAAGGCTATAGGATAGAAAAGAATAGAATAGAATAATTTTTTATTCAATATAGATCACATGTGTAATTCTTATTGAAAGTTTTTTTTTACGTTACCACTGGTTCGAAAAAAACCTCTGTCCTGGGAAGAACCAGCAAGAAACCCAGCGGGACTTTTTTTTAAAGCATATTTTACATTAATGTTTGGTACAAAATTTATTTTAGAAATAGCTTGGAAGCGACCACCTCATTCCCAGAGGTTATTATCAACCATATATTTATTTATACTATAATAACCCTTTTTATACGGTTTCAACTTAACAAAACATTTAAACTTTGTAATAGAGAGAGCCTTTACACTTTGCGGAACCTTGTTGTAATGGCGTACACATAGCCCCAAGAATGAATTACTGACTCTGTGGAGTTGAGAAACTGGTATCACTAGCTTCACTTGTTTTACAAAAACTACCATTGTTTTTGTGAACATACATTAAATTTTCGTAGTATATTTACGAGAGGCCAAAGTTAATATATTTATTTCTTTAAATTTATCTATAAGAGACTCTCTCGGTTTTAGATTGTAAATAGCTCTAATGGCCCTCTTCTGTAAAACAAAAATAGTTCCTGAATCAGTCGCATTTCATTTATAGGTTCGTTGTCACCTCTGTGTACTAAGTATATCAGAGTCTGTAATTATATTAGCTTTCTATAGCCTTTAGCGCGGCGGCTTGGTGACAGAAATAGTTGAGAGGATGGTACCTGTCCAGACGGGCTTCTGATCAGAAAAGGAGTCCTATCTTCTAGGATAGCTGTAAGATCAGATATACTCGCCTTGATGATGCTTTCCCTTATTTTCTATTTGGGAGGATGTAAGTTCGGCATTTTAGGTGATTTTACGTCCACTGTCGGTTGCAGAGTCTTGTCTTGAAATTTATACATTACCGCGTGAAAATTAAGTTTGTATGCAAGAGAAAAGATCGCAGGTTTCGTCTTACCTTTCATTATATAGTTTTAATTGCACAAACTTCAAAGCGAAGAAAACGAAGCTACTGATTTGAGCTTATTTGATGTGTCATTAATAGAATATAAAATTGTTTTACGTGGTTGAACCATGCTGCAGCTATTTAATAGTTGTAGCACGAATGGGTCGGCTCGACTGGGGAAAGACCAGGCTCTCACAGAATACCATCAGCGTAAAACCACCAATACCAGCGTAAAATGGCAGATTAATGCTGTTGTGTTTCGTATGGTGAGTGTAGAGAACCGGTGACCCTTTTTACTGGAAAAGATGCATTCTATCTTGGTCCTCACGGCTGACAACACATCTGCATTTTAATTCGCAAACGAAGATAGATGTAGATCTTTATGGGCCTCAGCAACCACTAACTATCTGGTAGACTGTGTGCTCGTTTGTCACCCTTATACTTTAAAAAATACAACTAAATTATTAATGGTTATTCAACAGTTCGAATGTTGTGGAATGTTTTCTTTTATAAAGAAGTAATGGTGATAAACTAGTATACAGTCTATCTGATGGTAAGTGGCACATGGAAATTTGTAATCAATATCAAACAAAAGCAATTCATTATTACCTATAATGACTAAAATTGAATGTCTTATGCCTGTAATCATATGTCAAATAGACATGTTAATGAAATAAAAATATTATTATAACAAAAAACATTCAAATCATACGAAATACACCATAAAATATGTGTTTACTCAATTATTTTACTTAGACTATTTAAAGACAAACAAAAGAGAAACAAATTGACTTAATTTAAGCTTAGGACAGCGAAAATAAAGCGTAGTCAAGCTTTATTAGTTGGAGGTCTAATATGGAACTCTCTATCCCATTTTATGAAAATACATTCGAAAGATATTGCTATTTTTACTTTGCGGAAAGTAATTATTTTTTTCTATAACGCAGACTGTTGGAAAATTTTTCATTTGATAATAAACTTCTATGTTCACGGCTAATTACAGGAAAAATATAAAAAAATATATTTTAACGTGACTGACTACAAAAAAAATGATTATGTATGTAACTCGGAGACCTATTTGTAGGCACTCTTCTGATATATCTCAACTTACATACATTGTATATATATCGGAAGTATATATACCCGTCATGAGCTGGAAATATTTGCAATAATCTCTACGTTTGGTTAAAGGATTGGCGGATTATTTCTCCATCTGTATTATGAATAGTCCATATATACTATAGAGCTATTATACAAATATACGAGTAAGATCGTGGGGGAAGTTTTTTCATCTTTTATATTCAATCTAGCTTATTACCCGCGGCTTCGCTCGCGTGAGCTTGAATTTAGGAACATCGTTAAATGCTGTTCCTTTAAAAACCAGTTCATTAATGTAACCATAAATTGCAACTCGTCTGCCGACGATGCAAATATGACTTGATCACCGACGTACTAAAGGCATTTCACGGTTATCTCACCCATTCTAAACCCACATAGTTCAACTTCCAAAGATTCCAAACAACTGTCCATAAATAGGTTAAACAGCCACGGGGAAGCTATACAGCCCTGCCTGACACCTTTTTGGATGCCAAACCAGTTCGAGTAGACCCCGCTGATCCTGACACAAGCACTAGAGTCCCTATAAAGAAACCTTAACGCCTATATCAAACCAGCGCTCAACTCAAATGAGTTCAGTGTTTGCCATAACACATTCCTGTGCAATCTGTCCTCAGCCTTTTCCAAGTCCATAAAAGCAAGAAAAACTTTCTGGTTTTTGGCCAAAAATTTCTCCGCAATCATGCGCATGAAAACATGATCCATATACCTCATCCCCTTTCTAAATCATAACTCCTTAACACTTTAACCTATAGTTTACCCACAGTGCTAAGCAAGGTGATATCACGGTAGTTTTTACAGTCCTGCTGTGATTACGTGGTAGGACCATGCTGCAGCTATATTAGTAGTATAGTTGTAGCACGAATGGGCCGGCTCGATGGACCACGCTCTCACAGAATACCAGCGTGAAATAGTAGCTTAACACTGCTGTGTTTCGTATGGTGAATGTAGAGAACCGGAGACCCTTTTTACTGGAAAAGATGCATTCCATCTAATTCCGCACGGGTGACAACGCATCTGCATTTTAATTCCTAATCGAGGATAGATGCAGATGTCTATGGGCCGTAGCAACCACTTACCATCAGGTGGACTGTGTGCTCGTTTGTCACCCTTATCCTATAAGAAAACACCTTTTCCTTTACATATTGAGACTATGACGGCTTTGTATCAGTCTTCCGGTACCCGCTTCAGTTGGGAACATAAAAAAACAAGGTCACAACAACAACTCCCTCTCCACCCCTTAGCTTTTTGAGTGCTGCTTTACCTGCTTTCATGCTTTTCTTTGCTTTCATTATTTCATCTACACATATCTTTCTATCTCTCTCAACTTCTTTCGGAATTTCTATTTCACTTAATTCAAACGACTCTTCACTCTTAAACACGCTTTCAAATTATTTCTTCCATCTCTTCAAACTCAAAACTTCGTCATTCAGCGTACGGCCGTTCTCGTCTCGTATAACACTCATTCTAGGCTGTTTTGAATTTCACCTGACAGTTAGTCTTACCAGTTTCCAGAACATTTTAATATTTGCCTGGAAGTTATCAGATATCCTTCTATCATTCTTATCCGTTCTTTCTTGCTTTTTCCTTTCAACGACTTCTTTTACTCCCTTATTTATATCTCTAAAGTCTGCGTTTTTTCTATCAATCTCATCATTCATGCTGCCAGAATTACCAGCTTTAGTTGCTAGTAAATCTAGCAATGCTCTTTTTTTTTGCTTCAACTTCCATCCGTACCTCATCATCCCACCATAAGATATTATTTTCCTTTTTTTAAATACTAGTAATGCTATTAAACATTACTAATTCCCCCTTTAACCACTTCTGGTAAGCTCAAAATGCTTGTGTTAGAAATAGTTCACGACAGTAGTCGAATGACGGATTCGAACCTACGACCTTTCGAGTACGCGGTCCGGGCCCTACCATTAGGCTACTGACGCTTCATTCGTTATTTTACTTACACCAAATTCTTCGGTGGCTGTATCCACAAAAACTTTCTTAACATTATTCCATACAGTCGTTAAGTCTATATCATTCATACACAATACATTCAAACCACTTATATTTTCCCTCAGTTTACATTTGTACTTCTCTTTCATACATACTTTCATCTTGTAAACTCTCTATTCTTATATACTGTAACGCAATGGTAAACACAGCTGCCCAATGCCACCAACGTCTGAATAGACCATTAACTCGGCATAAGACCATATAATGATCCGTTCCTACGTTGGACCCCCGGTAAACTCTTGTTTCTACCACTGCGCTTCTCATTCTTTAATCCACAATTATGAATTCTATCATGCTTCTATCATCACCTCTTTCCCATTTATACATGTGTATCCTTTTATGATGAAATAAAGTGTTCGTCACAAAAATATTCTTTTCCACACATACGATGAGGAGGTCTTCACCATTCTTATTTATGCTTTCATCGCCAAACGTTTCCAATACTCTTTCATAAAAAGACCTCTTCACTCCAATCCTTCCATTAAAATCTCCTAACATAATAATATTTTCATTTCCCTTACATTTCATCAATACTATCATTATAATGTCCCAAAACTGCTCGCTGCGGATATAAATGGGCTTAGACATCTCTGGGGCGTACACCCCTAGCACAAACAACTTCTTTAAGCCCACTTTCATTCGTATCCATGGCAGCCTAGGGCTTACACATTCATACTCTTTCACACATTGACCTGTCTACGAATTTGTGGTAATGAGTTTTATGGTATAACTTATCTATACCTCTACTATAGATATAATGTGACCCTCTACTCTACTATAGCACATACTTATTTCCAACAGTAGACAGTTCTAAGGCAAATAATAATTAATAATATAATCATTAAAAGAAGTTATTTTTTTAGGATAAACAAAACTTTGCTTTCTTGGAAGGATTAGTTGCGTAGGGTATGCTGGAAATAAGTGTTTTGAACGTCACAAAAGACACGAGTATTTTTTTTTATAGGATAACGGTGACAAACGAGCACACAGTCCACCTGATGGTAAGTGGTTGCTGCGGCCCATAGACATCTACATCTATCCTCTATTACAATTCAAAATGTAGATGCGTTGTCACCCGTGAGGACTAAGATGGAATGCCTCATTTCCAGTAAAAAGGGCCTCCGGCCACCTGCACTCACCATGCGAAACGCAGAGGTAAACCTCTACTTCACGCTGGTTTTCTGTGAGGTCGTGGTACCACCCCGGTTCGAGCCGGCCCATCTGTGCGACAGCAAAAGCTGCCGCGAGGCTCTACCACTGTTAGCGGTGAACATACAACATGTTTAGGACATGATTTAGGATAGTATGTTTAGGATCATTTTATTGCCCCGAGCTAATATCGTAAATCTGCCATCCGATTACTTAAAAGATTTAAATAAATAAGCCTGATTTTGAAGATGAGAATTAGAAACCCCTAAATATTTTATTACTATTGATTAGGAGCATTAAGATGTGTATTTAACACATTTAATGTGTACTGCACAACATTTTAGTTTGTAATGGCAAAACCAGATTTATCATTGTGCTTAAATTAATTGACCCATTCTTTCTGAAAGGATGATACCAACTCCCTGGCATGCCTGCTCGATCTCGTCTACACCAGACCCGTAATCAGTATACATGCCATGTGCAATGGCATCCTTTCCCTTTCGTTTCGTCTCATTTACACATAACACATCTATTCCTCTGTCATTCGTAATTTCGCACACTTCATCAATCTTATCATTCATTGCTCCACATACATTCAGCGTAGCCAGACGGGCCTCCGCAATCCACTTTTCGCCCCTTCGGGAGGCAGAATGTGACGGGTGGCGAACCTCGTTGCCGGTTTTTCTTCCGGAGATTATTTTACCAAGGTAATAACTATATTTTAAACTTTATTTATAAATATAGTATTTATTTCAAAAACACCCGTCATCCCGCCTATAACTAAGATATAATAGAAAATTAACATCTAAAGGAAGGAAAATACTTAATCTTCTTTTCGTGAAGTTCTGTAATCGGATAAATAGTAGCCTATAAGTTGCCCGGGTTTAGTAACTACCTACATACAAAATTGCATGTAAATCAGTCCAGTAGTTTTTGCGTGAATCCGAAATACACAGACAGACGGACAGACAGAGAGACAAAAATTCTTGAAATCACTATTTCGCTTCAGAACCATTTATTTAGTCCCCTAGACTTGATTTTTCGAGAATATGTTAGAATTACTGACACGACTTTTCTACAGATTTATTATATGTATGTATAGATTAAAATGATGTATGTTCACCGATTACTCGAAGACGCCTGCACCGATTTGGAAAATTCTTGTATTGTTTCAAAGGGTATACTTTCCAGGTGGTCCCATTTAAATTTTATCGAAATCGGTCGAGCGGTTTTTAAAAAATCAACAATAAATTATAGTTATATGGAAGTCGATTGTACAATTAAATAAAATTAAATGATTAGCAAGTGATAAAATTAAAAAAAAATTACCACTTGCTAATCATTTATATTTATGTTAATGTCATGTTGGACAAAAATGTCGTATTTTGGACACGATATTGACGCTCAAAAACTCGATAATTGATACTTCTAGAAAAGATATAAAAATATGTGCATACATGAAATACTCAATCAAATTCTCAATCGAATGGATTATTAAAATAATTAATATAAACTGAGATAAAAAAAATATTATTTAATCGCCGGGAAAAACCTTTGACGTTCAAGTTCATGTTTTTTAAGCGAAAAACTTATAAGAATTTTTTATAATATTTAAGTTATATTATTGAATTCGATTCTTAGTCGGATACATTTTTATTTTGGTTTTTTATTTCTTGATATTAATCATAAAAGTTTCAAATAAAGTAACTTTTTGTCCGCCGAATGTCTGAAATGAAATCCTTACTTGGTACTGGACAATTATGCATACATCGGAGACGGAAGCGCTAAAAGCCTTTTAACGGAAATCCTCACCTTAAGTGCTTTTTCGTTCGTCTGATGTTTTGTTGCCCTTTTGTAATTTTTTTATAGAACAAGGGTGACAAACGAGCACACAGTCCACCTGATGGTAAGTGGTTGCTGTGGCCCATAGACATCTACATCTATCTTCGTTTGCGAATTAAAATGCAGATGCGTTGTCACCCGTGAGGACTAAGATAGAATGAGTCTTTTCCAGTAAAATGGGTCTCCGGTTCTCTACACTAACCATACGAAACACAGCAGCGTTAAGCTGCTATTTCACGCTGGTATTCTGCGAGAGCTTGGTCCTTCCCCGTTCAAGCCGACCCATTCGTGCTACAACCATAACATAGCTGCAGCATGGCTTTACCACGTATAATTGATATAAAGTGATAATATGTACTCGTATCTACGGAAAATTAGATTTTACGGATTGTTACTTGCTAAAAACTTGAATAGGAATGATACACCATGAAACATATGATCTTTGGTTTGAGATTAAGAGAAAACTGGCAAGTCCCTAGACTAGCTTTCTACGCAGATCAGGCTTATAGTTCCGTCACTTTCAGAGTTCGACGTATTCCTATACCGTTAGGGATGGTTCGACGACGACAGATACGAACGGAGAGAAACGAAGCGCAGGACCAACGGTTTTTTTAAAGTAAATTGATCAGTTTGAAACTTTGTTATTATGGATCATCGATTCAAATTCATTCATAACAAATATTATTATTTGTCTAATCCATTTATAATTGTAAGTTGTGACCGAAACAAACAATTTCTTCCCTAATTAAATATATACATAAGTTATAGTTGTAAAAATGAAGTTAATAGGTTAAAGTGTATGAAACCATAATATAACATGGTGCGACTCGACATTAAATAAATGTTATTATATTACAAGAAGACACCAGAGATCGGAAGAAATATTATCTCTAAGGAAGGTAAAATAGGAGATGAAGTTTTTAATATAACTATTTAGACGGTATTATAGATATTATAGTTATCTATTTCACGATGAAGGTTTCGCTTTGATTGTAGTAGTGATGTGTACTGATAGGCGCGTTTTTGTGTGTAACTGCGATTCGTTCGACTCGCGATCGTGACTGAGCGCTCCCGAGGTCTACGCACACTAACACAATGTGTATGTGTACAGCTAACACAACCAAAGTCAAACCTTCGTCGTGAAACAGAATAACTATACCTTGAACTTGTGATATTTCTAAGTCTTCTCAAAAGGGTAAAAAAGTAAAAACCGAGTTTGGAAACTTAAAGAATAAAATAATTTTCACTTCTCTGCTTTCTAAATGAAGTTAGGGGTTTTATTCTTTGATACTCTATCTTAGATCCGCACATAATAAAAGTGAGAGTAAATAATATTTCTAAGCGTAGAGATTTCGAAAAATCCTCTTAACAATTTCTGACGTACTGTTGGAAACGGGCTGATAAGTAAGAAGAAAACGGTTAACAATAAAATAATTGGATTATGCTTGGGTGTTGACTGACGTGAGTTAATTACAATGTTCCATGAAATGATTGCCCATCCAACAGAATAAGTGTAATTGTTTAATTACAATTTACTTTTAATTTTCATTCCATCTTAGTACTCAGAGGACAAGTCTGCATTTCGGTTCTTAACTAAGAATCAAATGTAGATGTCTACGCGCCACGGCATCCACTTACCATCACGTGAATTGTTACATCTTGACAAACTGGTTACATTTTGACAAACGAGTTGATGTCGTGGCAGCTCAGATGGTTAGCCCTCGCTGTAAATTACACAGTACGTGAGTAACCCAGGTTCGATCCCCGCCGACACCAATGAAATTATTAGTTGCAATTTTAAGTGCTGATTTACCACGTGCTCGGCGGTGAAGGAAAACATGTGAGGAAACCTGCATGTCTGAGAAATAAGAAAAACATATATTTCAAAGATATGTGAAGTTCACCAACACGCATTGGGGCAGCGCGGCGGACACTTCCTTGCCCTAAAAACTCTCTCAGAAATGTGAGGAGGCCTGTGCCCAGCTGTGGGATGTATATATGCTGTAACTTTTTGTCAATCTTATTCTTTAAAAAAAACTTGAATAAAACTAATTTTACGGAGTTTTCGCCTTTAATTTAACTTACTTTTTCATTTTCGATCTTTCGGGTGCTTTACAACACCCATGGTCACGGGGAACTGAGATATTTAATGTCCCTATATCATAGTTAGCCTGGGTTAACTACAGATTTTGAATATCAATTTTTAGTCCGATCTGCGCCAAACGAGCTTACTTCTTGAACTCCTACAGTTGTATACTTAAATTATACGCGATAAAGTCCATAAAATTAGTTTTATTCTATGTCAAGTATTCGTATAAATATAAGTAATCATTGCAATTTATCACTAATTTATAATCGCGTTGATTCCTTATCACAATTTATAGAAGAGTGGGGATAACGGACATGTGCGGCACCTGACGGTAAATGATACGGTACATCGGTAAATCAAATGGGATTTACATTTACAACGGTAAACCAAAGAGGAGTTGCAGTGGCTTTCTCGACCTTTTAGTAAAGGGCAGGCTTTGTCTTGAGGATCTCTAAGCCAACGGTCTGGAAAAACTGTTGCCGATAGTAAATTATACAATGTGGTCGTTCATGGAAGGAATTTTTTTGAAAAACGCACGATAGTGGTTTGCCAATAATAAAGATTACGATATGTACAAGTGTGGAATTAAACCGACAATTTTACAAGTATTTTTTTAATAATTGGTAATTTCGTCAAATAGTGCCCGTTTTCATATAGCTAACTTTATAAGTAATAACATCATCAAACACATTTGCATTTTATTACATGATTGTATGTGAAGTGTTTGTTGACAAACACTTCACATACAATCATGATGACTTTTCAGACATCAATCTCACGTATTAAATAAAACAATTTTATAATTTTTTTGAGAAAAGTGTTTGTGGTAGTTCTATAAAAATAGAGCCATCGGCAGTGGATTGTAATGAATTTCAAAATGATGATGACGATTCTAATAATGATGAATATATTTATTTACCGTATTTCAATGTGTAAGAAAATATTTCCTTATTCTAATAAGAACATATATAATATAATATTACTAGGTTTTCACCCCGCGGTGTCATACACGTCCAAATTGTATTTTTTTTAATTAAAATTTAATTGTAATTGCAAATTGTACAGACAATCATGACCCACGCTTATTATGAGATCACATAATACGGAGAGTTCAAGTTATCACATAAAAACTTGCTCAGATTACGACGTGATAATGGTCGCAAAATTGTTATTAGATTAAGGCCTGTCGTGTATGGTGCAAACCGTTTTAGCATTTTTACCTCCTTACTCCAGTACATTAATCGTCCTTCTTCAGTAAATTATTTTTAGTTACAGCTGTAAGCTTTGGAACTCTTTGCCTCTTCATATTCGCCGTGCTCAAACCCTTTATTGTTTAAAAACCTACTCAAAACCTATTACTTGTAACTCTTATAATTTCGATCATACTTCTTAAACTTTCTTGTATTTCTATCCTAATTTCCTGATTTAGTTATCATAATTGCTATCATCTTGTGTTTTTTATTTCTATTTTTTTTTTGGCATAATTGTCTAATTTACTGAAAGAGTAAGTTTTGAGTCAATCGCCCAGTAAAATAAAAATTTTCATACATTGTTACACCTCTCTTCACCCTCCAAGAAGTTGAACTTTCAAAACACTTTCTTAAGGTAGGAGGGGGGGGGGGGGGGTCTCACGGCTCTGCATCTTAATACAACATGAGTTAATCGTCCCGTAAAATAAAAAGGTCCATAAATACTGTAACACCCTATTTCATCCCCTTAGGGATTGAATTTTCTAAAATCCTTTCTTAGTGGTTGTTAACGTTATAAAAACAGCTTCTGTCCAAATTTCAGATTTTTACGTCAAGCAGTTTAGGCTGTGCGTTGATAGATGAGTCAGTATCTATAATAGATATAATAGTATCTTATCTAGCCACTATTAAACTAAAACTGTATAAAAAGGGTTATTATAATATAAATGAATACATGGTTGATAATAACCCCTGGGAATAAGGTGGTCGCTTCCAAGCTGTTTCTAAAATAAATTTTGTGAATAGTTTGTACAACCATTCACGTAAAATTTACTTTAAAAAATAGTCCCGCTGGGTTTGTAACTGGTTCTTCCTAGGACGGAGGATTTCTTTCGCACCAGTGAGCGTCCTAAGTAAAAAAGTAAAGTAGGTAAAGTAAAAAATTACTTTCAATAAGAATTACACATGTCATCTATATTGAAAAAAAAGTGTGTGTGTGTGTGTGTGTGTGTGTTAGCTCCGACGCACGACTGGAGTTTACAACCTACGAACGATTATTTGTTTATATAAATTAGTACAGCCGAGAGTACTCTGTGCTGTTATGGAAACATGAATACATAACGTAACGCATGACCTAACGTTTGATTTTACATCTCATAAATTTTCATACTCGGGCTTATACAACGTGTCCCAAAATTCAACGATAAGCCAACACCGGAGGATAGACCTGCCCCGGACTAATCGGGGAAAAAAAGAAAAAAATATATATCCCAATTATATTTTAAGTTATATAAAAAAAATGAAATTCTTCAGAAATTGAGACCGTTTCTGATATTTTTCACTACCATGACCACAATTTTTTAAATATTTTTTTCTCTTTTTTTATAGGCAACCTGAATAGTACTGCTATCTACCACAATTCTTAAAAACTCCAGAATAACTCTTGTTTTATCACGAACATTAATGAAACTTATTTTATTCCCTAAATTTTTTGAAGACTTTTACTTTTATACAAATTTAACTTATTGTGGTGTAAAAAAAAAGTATGAACACTAGTATGGCAAGTTTTTTTAAAAATTGACGCAACTAACCAACATTCCAAAATGGTATAATACTCTAGGAAAACAAGTTATAAAAAATATGGGCCTATTATTTCCTAACAGGGGCCAAATGACGGTCGGGTGTAATAAAAGTATTAGTTCTTGAAAAATGTTTAATATTTCAAAACAAATAGTACAAACAGTTTCACGTGTAATTTATTAAGTTATTGACATTATAGCAAATGTTCGAACTGTTTGCCACCAGCATTAATACATGCACGACATCGCCTTAAAAATTATCGTTTTATTTGTCTTGCATATCTTCTGCTATTAATATGTGCATGCTGGTGGCAAACAGTTCGAACATTTGCTATAATGTTAATAACTTAATAAATTACACGTGAAACTGTTTGTACCATTTGTTTTGAAATATTAAACATTTTTCAAGAACTAATACTTTTATTACACCCGACCGTCATTTGGCCCCTGTTAAGAAATAATAGGCCCATATTTTTTATAACTTGTTTTCCTAGAGTATTATACCATTTTGGAATGTTGGTTAGTTGCGTCAATTTTTAAAAAAACTTGCCATACTAGTGTTCATACTTTTTTTTTACACCACGATAAGTTAAATTTGGTTAAAAGTAAAAGTCTTCAAAAAATTTAGGGAATAAAATAAGTTTCATTAATGTTCGTGATAAAACAAGAGTTATTCTGGAATTTTTAAGAATTGTGGTAGATAGCAATACTATTCAGGTTGCCTATAAAAAAAAAGAAAAAAATATTTAAAAAATTGTGGTCATGGTAGTGAAAAATATCATAAACGGTCTCAATTTCTGAAGAATTTCATTTTTTTTATATAACTTAAAATATAATTGGGATATATATTTTTTTCTTTTTTTCCCCGATTAGTGCGGGGCAGGTCTATCCTCCGGTGTTGGCTTATCGTTGAATTTTGGGACATGTTGTATATGAAAATCGATTCTTAAGGAGTAAACTACAAAAAATATTCTATTCTATTCGAGTCATTTAGGAATCTCTTTTAAATATATATAAATTGCATAATAACTAAACTAATATCATACATAAAGTATATTGCTTTTAAAATACTTCATATACGAGCCGTGTAGTGGCGGTCAAGAATATCCACTACCCCATATCCTCCCGTGGGTGTCGTAAAAGGCGACAAAGGGAAACAGGCAGGAGATGGGCAGCAGCATCTTCCTGGTAACGGCATAAATACAATAAAAAAACTGCGGTTGCCAACCCGCTCGCCAAGCGTGGCAACTATGGCAATATACCCCCCCATGAGCAATGACAATAATAAACGGCCCCCAGTCCCCGGCGGCCCCGCTATTCCTGGCTACGGTGGCGACCATGGTAACGGCGGGGCAGGGGGTGCTAAGAATCTCCGGTGGAGGTTCGGTTGCCACCTTAGACGACTCGACCTGGCAACGTACAACGCACGCACCCTGAGGACTGACGAGAAGATCGTGGAGCTGGAAGAAGAGATAGACAAGTTGCGCTGGCATATTATAGGATTATCCGAAGTCCGAAGAGAGGGGGAGGACACGGTAATCCTCGAATCCGGCAACTTGCTCTATCACCGGGAGGGCGACCATCTGTCCCAAGGAGGTGTCGGATTTATCGTCCACAAGTCTCTCGTTAACAACGTTGTAAAGATCGGGAGTGTGTCGACGAGGGTTGCGTACCTTATACTCAGAATCACCAAACGGTATTCGCTGAAGGTCATACAGGTTTACGCCCCAACCTCGGCACACCCCGATGAGGAGGTGGAGGAAATGTATGAGGATATCTCTAGAGCCATGCATTCCTCCAAAACCCAATATACGGTGTTAATGGGAGACTTCAATGCAAAACTAGGCACAAGAGAGAACGGTGAGCTGAAAGTAGGGAAATTTGGAATAGGGCAACGGAACCCAAGGGGCCAGCAGCTGGCCGACTTCATGGAGAAAGAGGGACTCTTTATGATGAACTCTTTCTTCAAGAAGCGGCCCCACAGGAAGTGGACCTGGTCGAGCCCCGACGGTTCGACAAAAAATGAGATCGACTTCATTATGACGACCAGACGACAACTGTTCAGTAATGTCTCAGTGATCGCGAGGGTGAAAACCGGCAGCGATCACCGAATGGTTAGAGGCACACTGAACCTAAATGTTAAGTTGGAGAGGTCTCGTCTGATGAAGTCAACGCTCCGTCCCCCTCGTGCTCTAATCCAAAGTCCCGAAACCTTTCAGCTCGAGTTACAAAACCGCTTTCAGTGCCTAGAAGACTGCAATGAAGTGGACGATATGAATGACAAGCTCGTGGAAACTGTCCATGCGGTCGGAGCTAAGTTCTGCAAGACCCACCGCAGAAGAACACAAAAACTCTCCGATCACACTCTTAATCTCATGGCTGTTAGACGGGAGATGAGGCTACATTCTTCAACAGATTTGACAGCATACAGGCAACTGAACAGACAGATCTCCAAATGCATGCAGCGAGACTTACGCAACTTCAATACAGCTCGTGTTGAAGAAGCGATCGAGCGGAACCAAGGCTCCAAAGTCTTTGCCAGAGATCTGTCTGCCAGAAAGAGCCAACTGTCAAGGCTGAAGACCGAATGTGGCAGCATCGTTTCCGGGGCACCTGAGATTTTGAGTGAGATTGAGAGGTTCTATGGGCAGCTGTACACGTCATCGTTGGAGCCACACGCAAGTGTGAGTAACGATTCAAGAGCGAGTCTTATTCGACACTATTCCGAAGATATCCCGGACGTCAGTCTGAGCGAGATTAGAATGGCTCTCCAGCACCTTAAAAACGGCAAGGCCCCAGGCGAGGATGGAATTACAGCGGAGCTTCTGAAAGCGGGTGGAAGACCGGTACTTGAAGTCCTTCAAAAGCTCTTTAATTCCGTCCTCCATGGTGGCATTACACCGGAGGCGTGGAGCAGAAGTGCGGTGGTCTTGTTCTTCAAGAAAGGTGACAACGCTCTCTTGAAGAACTACAGACCGATTTCCCTTCTGAGCCGCGTCTACGTGCTGTTTTCGAGAGTCATTACGAATCGTCTCGCGCGCAGACTTGACGACTTCCAGCCTCCCGAACAAGCCGGTTTCCGAAAGGGCTTTAGCACCATAGACCACATACATACCCTACGGCAAATTGTACAGAAGTCCGAAGAGTACAATTTGCCACTATGTCTGGCGTATGTGGACTATGAGAAAGCCTTTGATTCCGTCGAAATTTGGGCGGTGCTGCAGTCCCTTCAGCGGTGCCAAGTTGACTGTCGGTATATCGAAGTGCTGAAGTGTTTGTACAGTAGAGCTACGATGGCTATCCGAGTACAGAACCAGAGTACGAAACCTATCCAATTGCAGAGAGGTGTAAGACAGGGTGACGTTATATCCCCGAAACTCTTCACCGCTGCATTGGAAGACGTTTTCAAGCTTCTGGACTGGAAAGGATACGGAATTAACATCAATGGCGAGTACATCACTCACCTTCGATTTGCCGACGATATAGTCCTCATGGCAGAATCGCTGGAGGAGCTAAGCACTATGCTCAATGACCTCAATAGTGTCTCCCAACGGATAGGTCTTAAGATGAACATGGACAAAACAAAGATTATGTTTAATGTCCATGTCACACCTATGCCGGTAGTTGTTGGAAACACTAAGCTCGAAGTTGTTGACGAGTATGTTTACCTGGGACAAATAGTCCGACTAGGTAAGTCCAACTTCGACCGAGAGGTCAATCGACGGATTCAACTCGGCTGGGCAGCGTTCGGGAAGCTACGACACATCTTCTCGTCAGAAATACCTCAAAACCTTAAAACAAAATTGTACAACCAGTGCGTGTTGCCAGTGATGACTTACGGAACTGAGACGTGGTCCTTCACTGCTGGCCGTATGAGGAAGCTCAAGGTCGCTCAGCGAGCTATGGAGAGGGCTATGCTCGGAGTTTCTCTGCGTGATAAACTTAGGAATAAGGATATCCTCAGTAGAACCAGAGTAACCGACATAGCCCAACGGATTAGTAAGCTGAAGTGGCAGTGGGCCGGCCATATAGCTCGAAGAACCGACAACCGATGGGGAAGAAAGGTTCTCGAGTGGCAGCCTCGTACCGGTAGGCGAAGTGTAGGGCGTCCCCCCACAAGATGGAGTGACGACCTGGTAAGACATGCAGGAAGTCGATGGATGCAGGTGGCTCGGGACCGTGCTTTGTGGCATTCCTTGGGGGAGGCCTATGTTCAGCAGTGGACTTGTGAAGGGCTGTAATGATGATATACGAGTATAACAACTCAGAAAATTGCAAACAACTAAATATGCACTTATAGTTCACACACGCTACGCCGACTGCTACGCCGTAGCAATGAATTCTGCTACGTGACAAATTTTGCATGTCACATGAGCGGTAAACTGACTATCAACAGTAATTCATCGACGATACAATCAACAGACGAATTAGTTAATTGCTTATAATTAAATATTAGTTATATAATTATAAAAACGTATACACAGTAAACATATATGTATGTATGTAATGTATGCAAATAAAAATAACATGCCATAAATACTCTACTGTATGTACTCAGTGAAAAGGTTCCTCTTCATATATTTTATTTTTGAGAGAGTGTGATTGCATTTGAAAACATTAATTTATATGGCAACATTTGTTTATTATTTACATAAAAAAACTTATATTAAAAGTGATTATTTTTTGTATGTCCGTCTTCTATATATTCCTATAGCAATATACTAACTATTATATGAAACTATAGTTAGTTGTGGTATTTGCGCACAACGCATGCCGGTCATAGTCAGTATTTAATATTCATAGCTATAAAAAAACTGAAATTATCACATAGTCCCACTCACTACGGTATAGTGCCAATAACTCTCACTGCGTTTTTTCGCTGAATGAATAGGGCTGAATGCCTTCGGGCAAGAAAAGATACAGCCCCATTATTTTCATAAACTATTAAATATGTTGTGGATTTTACTATTAATCCGAGCAGTGTGTGAACCAGCTGTTTTAACGGAACAAAATTTAATGATATTACGGGAAACTTTAGGCACGGTTGAAGTAAAACTTGTTAATATTAAAGAGAAATATATATTTCTGTTTCGTATTTATTCTTAGCGTTATTATTTATGTGGGTATCATAATACTTTTTTACTTATTAATAAAATATCAATAAAAATAATAACACTTATTAAGTGGCGAAGCTTGCGAAGACACTTATTGATTTCACGATGTCTGTCCGTCTGTCCGTCTGTCCCACGATTATCTCGAGAACGGTTTCGAATTTTCAAATTCTGTTTTCAGCAATCGATTACTGATCATCCAGGCATCTGAACCTCCTATTTTCAATACTGATTGCTCAACGTCAACCGTTAGAAACCGCTACAAAGCTGATTGCTTCGCCACTTTGCTATGCTGTTAGCTTGCTAGGTTTATTAGAAATAAAATATGTAGAAGCGGTAATCTATTACCCCATATCAACACGTGTGTTGTGTGACAGAAGGAAGTCATACAAGAGATGGGCAACGGCATCTTCTTAATTATAACTCAAAATATCACGAAGTGCGGTTGCCAACCCATCTGCCAAGCGTGGCAACTACTACTATCTCCTCTTGAAACAATCTATGGGGTAGGCCTTCGGTTAGCAGTGAACTTTTGTTAGGCTGCAATGTATGAATGAACTAAACTATATAAAATAGATGGCATAAAATTAATTTTACGGATTTTATCGTGTTTAATTTTAACTTATTCCCGGTCAAGGGGAGGAATGAGGTGCTTGACGTCCGGTTATCATAGTTATCGAAAACTACCTTCAACTTTTAAGTACATATTAATTTTTGGTCCGATCTACTCAGAACGAGCTTACAATATCTTGAAGTCCTGCAGTGTTATGCTTGGGTTTAGATTTAATTTTATTAATTATAGGATCCCAAGCAGGAGTGAAAGAGCGCAAGGGATCTGTGACAGTAAACATATGGTCTTTAGTTTTATTCTATGTCAAGTACTTCTGAAGTAAATATTTTATATAATAATTTATTTTATTTACATAAAATAAATTATTATATAAAATAGAGTAGAAGTAATTTAAATGTAATATATAACGTAACAACTATGAATATAACAAATATTAAAAACATATTACACTCGTGAAATACTCAGTACTCAAATACCTTTATAAATGCGAAAACTGCTTAAATACATATACAACACATTTTACTAATTGTTATCTTTAAGTCGCACTTAAAGAAGTTTTTAGTTCCAGAAGCACAGAAATTATTTCATTCTAAATTTATCCAATAAGCATGTTGAAAATGTACTACGTTTATTATTCGATGTTATCACTTTATAAATAAATTGATGTCACAGTAAAAGCAGATAGTGCAACAGGCGAATTAGACGTGGGACGTGACCTGACTCGTGACTGGTGACACGACAGTGAACGGAAATTGAAAGAACTCCGTCGCATTCCAACAACGTTGAACTGTGATTCGTTCACGCAACAAATATCGCCGGGGAAAAATATTCATTCTGGTATTTCGATAGTTTGTATATTATATTAAAACTCTACGACTACGTGTAACACTGCAGCTTAATGGTTAATGATAGAGACTGCGAAACTAAAAAGAATTGGATAAGAATCCTCCAAATCAATTCAAACATTTGTTTTCAAAATTGGCTTTCACAAATTACATTTTGAAAGTGAAATGCTACGACAATGGACTACTGTCGTAAACCACTCATAACACTGGCATTTTAAGCTTACTTGGAATGGCTATACGCTCTTAGTAAAGTAAAGTAAAGTTGCAGCCTATTTACGTCCCACTGCTGGACACAGGCCTCCTCTCATTTCTGAGAGGGTTTTAGGGCAAGAAAATGTCCGCCGCGCTGTCCCAATGCGTGTTGGCGAACTTCACATGTCTTCGAATTTTTTTTTCTTATTTCTCAGACATGCAGGTTTCCTCACAATGTTTTCCTTCACCGCCGAGCACGTAATAAATCAACACTAAAAATTGCAATTAACAATTTCATTGGTGCCGGCGGGACTCGAACCCGGGTTGCTCGAGTACTGTGAAGCTTACAGCGAGCGCTAACCGTCTGAGCTACCACGGCTCAAACTCTTAGTAGTGTAACAATTTAATTTATTTTTTTAATTTAAACAAAAGGTAAAATTAAAAATTATGTAGAACCGACTTCAACGTAAATTATTAAGGATAACTCAAAAACTACTAGTCAGATCTTGATCAAATTTATATGTGACCACATGGGAAGCATATTTCAAATAAAAAAATAATCATCTAAATCTGTACACCTAGAAAAAAAGTTGTGAGGTAAAACACATAAAAAAATATACAATCGAATTGAGTAAATCCTGTTTTTTGAAGTAATTTAAAACGAAGAAAAAAATGTTATCGGTGGCTTATTTGATTAGCCTGTAACAGTGCGCTGTTGGATATATATATATATACGCCTCGAGGATTTGTTCTAATGAGGGTTAATAATCTTTCATTTACTTTATATCGCTAGTTGGGACTGAAATTAAGTTCTTTTTTAAACAATGTCATATTTTTATTTGAGAAATTGATATAGAAAAGCTGCGTTATAAATAATAGTTTGTCCGTTTCTCGAGTGTTATATCAGTACAAACAACAATGCTTTAGTGGTTTGCCATTTAATTTTTTGCATATCTTAAACTCTTTTTTAATTTTTCTTCTTTTTTGGTTATCTGTAATTTTAAATTAATTTTTGGTCATTTGTAATTTAATAAAAATAAAATTTAACTAATATTACAAAAACAAACATAATCTCATACTAAAGTTGGTAAAAAATTACTTCGCGTACATCCCCTCGATAAAATAAAATTATGTGCCTTACCTACTTTGAAGATCACATCCCGCCCTCCCTCAATTGCGTGCACTAAATGCGGGATGTGCTCTTCAAACTAGGTAAGACACATAATTTTATTTTATCGAGCGGATGCACGCGAAGTAATTCTTTACCAACTTTAATATATTAGACTTCCGCAAAGTAACGCCTGATTCTATTAATTATTATCTCATACATTTTCCTAAGAAAACAACTACCTCGCCATGAAATCTGTCAAATATTTCACTTCATTTCTGAGTGACGCCGCCCTGGTGGCAAAAAAAGTCGTTGAAGTCCTCATTGTTAGATATAGCCGCGTGGTGGCAGTGTAAATATCCATCACTCCATTTCGTCCGTAGGGTGTCATAAGGACAACTATCGGTCAGAAGCCAAAGGACGGACAGCAGTGGCAAAGATCCAAGATACTCAACTTCTGGTACTGTAATTACTAACCCGTCTGTCAAACGTAAAAATTGAGGCAAAACATAAATATAAAGGAAAAAGCTCGTTTTCAGCTGTGGACTTTTTCGAGCTGATGGTGATGATGAGGATCTTTATACGTGGTAGAGCCATGCTGCAGCTATATTAATAGTATAGTCGTAGCACGAATGGGTCGGCTCGACCGGAGAAGGACCACGCTTCACAGAATACCAGCATAAAATAGCAGCTTAACGCTGCTGTGTTTCGTATGGTGAGTGTAGAGAAACGGAGACCCTTTTTACTGAAAAAGATGCATTCCATCTTAGTCCTCACGGGTGACAACGCATCTAAATTTTGATTTGCAAACGAGGATAGACGTAGATGTCTATGGGCTACAGCAACCACTTACCATCAGGTGGACTGTGTGCTCATTTGTCACCCTATCCCATAAAAATAAAAAATAAAAAATATTTACATAAATATTTCGTTTTCAATGAAATATATATATATATATATGACGGGACCAGCACCATTGCACGTGCGGCGCGGTAGCCGTCGGTGCAGTTAGACAGAATTCTTGTAAATAACACGTGTTCCGCACACCTCACCATTGCACCTGCAGTGGCGCTCGTTTTGCTTGTATAAAACGGACTGCGCAGCCGCCGTTAGGACAGTCTCGGCTCTGACGTGGAACGGTGCGCTTGTCGTATTCCGTTACTAGTTTATCCTTGACTCGTTGAATAATTAACGAATTAATTATTATTTCTAACTACAAAATTAGTCTCTGTATTATACTCAATTACCCTTTCTACATCAGAAGTGGGATAAAGTCCCCATTTTTGCCCACATATAATCTTCGAATATTATGAGGATTATTACACTTGTGGAAGACTATAATGCATTCCGCATTCATGAATCTGTTTTTATGTTAAATACCGTAATGAAATTTGCTGTCCTACTTACGATATTGTCGTATCATCAAAGTGTAGAGAAAAGATAAAGTGAAATTATTTAAGCCAATTTTTTTTAATTTGTTCGATTTGTATTAAAAGTACCCGCAAGTATTTTCATTATTTCTTGACGTACCTAAATATGTTAACAAATGTCGAAAGAAATGTTGGAGGCTTTTTAATTAACTTATTCATGTTATGTTGTAATTTGATAGTTCACGCGAAACATGATTATCATTTGCTATATTTTGAAGTTCAAAACGTTTAAGGGATGTACCAAAATAAAGGATTAACTTTAACACGCTATGAATTGAAAATAATAAGTGACATTTTTGTGTTCTAATGTGTTGATCAGTGTTTCAGTTTGCTCCGAATATTGTGTCGTCGACAAGATTGAGGTTTGATGTCGAGGGGTTCGTAGAAGTCTCTACGACAATGATTAATGAGAAAGATGTTGTGACGGCTAATCTAACATTGTCAGGTACGGCCGAGCTCTGGTAAGATTGAGCCTACACCGCTACAGTCAGTAACTTATCGGCTGATCTTACGGCAGGGCAATTGAAGCGGCCGCCGAACAAATGGTGCTTTGGCGCTGTAAATGGACGTCCTGAGGTCGGCTTCGTAGATTTTGCGCAGTTGCCTCCTTCCATTTGAAATATGTTGTGGTATTTGCCTCTACACATAGTTTCTGGTTTTTTTTTTGGAATGTTTTCAAATTTCATACAGTTACCGTTTCTTAAGAGAATATGTGATGAATTTTGGAAGCTTGGAATTCCATGGTTCGCAATACATTCATCTCGATTTCTTTTAATTTTACAAAGCAGTGCAACGATTCGCTAGCGCTAGTACAGCTACGGCGCGACGGCTCGCTGGCGCGATTGTGGCACGAACGCAGCAGAACGAAAAGCTGGAGTGCGTTTGCCTGGAGGTAGCCATATCGGCGCGTTCATGACTTAAATGAAGTCTGGGATGGTCGACCGTTGTAATATTTAACAAGAGTTAATATCTGTTAACAGGTGGTGATAACTGATAAACCGTATGCTGTTCACTGTCAACCGCACGAGGACGTGCGACAGTCAGGTGTAGCCTTGTCTGTGTATCTAGAAAATACTAGAGACGTTGCAACACTCTAGCGAAGTAATTATTCTTGTGCAGGAAAGGAACATGGAGTTGCAGGAAGGCTGGTCTGTGCTGCACTGGGATGTGTCGTCTTGCTGTTGGTTTACATACTTAGGTGTTATCATGTCACTACGTCCCTCACGATACACTTTTGTGTGATTGTGACAGGTACATGTTTGCGGTATGGTTGGTCTGTACCTGTTCTATATTGAATTGAAAAAAAAGAGAGTAAGAAAAAAAAAGTGGTTCTTACAATCATTGCAGGGCTTTTGCCGGTCCAATGATATAGCTACAGGGAATAGTGATTCCGGACTAGCGAAAACAGTACTTGAAAAAAAAATAGAAAATAGAAAAGCTACAGAATAATCATTCCGATCTCGCATAAAGTTGATTAAAGTTTTGTGGGGCTTACTGCCGGAACAAAACTGATTGTCACCCAAGTCTGAAGGGTCAATATAGACCGGACCAGACGCTGTTATGTCAGGATAGTCGAACGATGTTTTTTTGTCTACAAATAACTAAAATTGTGATGGAGCGCGTGCGGAGGACGCACGCATGTCAGTATGGCCGTGAAGGGACCAGCACCATTGCACGTGCGGCGCGGTAGCCGTCGGTGCAGTTAGACAGAATTCTTGTAAATAACACGTGTTCCGCACACCTCACCATTGCACCTGCAGTGGCGCTCGTTTTGCTTGTATAAAACGGACTGCGCGGCTGCCGTTAGGACAGTCTCGGCTCTGACGTGGAACGGTGCGCTTGTCGTATTCCGTTAGGAGTTTATCTTTGACTCGTTGAATAATTAATTCGTGTAAACGAATTAATTATTATTTCTAACTACAAAATTAGTCTCTGTACTATACTCAATTACCCTTTCTACATATATGAGATATAGATGTTCCCGATATTCTTTTATTAAACCTTTATAATACTGAGATCACTATTTCGTTATCAATCATATAATTATATTTTAGAATTGTTAAAAAAACTTTATCTCGAAAGTGGATTTTTCTCCAGTATCTAAGAGGCGATTTGCATACATAAATTGCACAAGTACATTCAGACCTCATCATTCATAAATTTTTTTCATGAGGGATTGGGACCCCCGGCACGTAAAAGAAGCCGAGAAGAAGTAGAATTCTATAAATAAAAGGGAACTGCAAAATAAAATTTAATTAATTGCAACATATATATTGCATACTGTTCACTGCTAGACTGCCTTAAAGCTAAATGCATTTGTCGTTATAGTTACGCTTAGTGAGTGGATTTGCGATTGCAGTACCACAAGTTGAGCAACTTGGATGCCTTTAGATGTTTGTCTTTGTTAGGTATCATTTTTTAAAAAAATCTGCAATCTACCAATACGCAATTTTTTCGGGTATATACAAATAGTCTTTATTTGATACTCATAGCTATATTTAGAGTGATTGATGCATTGCGACACGATTATCTACTATGTTTTAAAATAAAACAGGTATATGCTTGTGGCGGGTAAAAGGAAAAGGGGAGATGTCCCGCCGGGCAAGCAAAAATGAAAAAATAAAAATTTTAAAAGAAAAAAAAACTTAAATAATTTTCTAAACTTAAATTCGTATTCAGTTGAAGAACATGCAAGTTTGAATAGCGACATTTTATAGACCATTAAAATTGCTATAACCGCCATCTTCGGTATACTATGGTATAATTGACGTATTCTTTTATTGCTCCACCGCCGCTTGACAAAAGCGTTTTGTAGATTCAATTTTTTAAATTCATCATGTTCTCATCATGTTCTTCATGTTCTCTTAGGAGGGTATAATTTGTCTCATGTTTCTGGAATAATATAATATTTGGATTTGCGCAAGTGTTATTTTTTTTTTAAATTATTATTTATAAATTTCTAGAAGAAATCGTCTCTTACAAGACTCGTGGAATAAAAAGAGGTCTGGATATTTCTAATGTCAACACCAGTCAATAGAAATAATACTTCCAATATAACAGCGACAGATGACACGATATGACAGAAAGAAAAATCTTAGGCATCGCTAGAGCAATAAAAGTCCACAAGAATCAATAACCCTATTGTCGTTCCGTTAGGGCCCGAGCCCAAAGTCCAAAATATTGAAAGGGATGCTTATATATTTTTATACATAATATTTTTATACATTCGACGACTCTGTGGCGCAGTCGCTTAGCAATGAGTTGCTGCGCTGGTGACCGCGGGTTCGAATCCCGCACGGAACAAATATTTGTATGGTGTGCTATGGCAATTTATGTTTGTAAATTGCCTCCACGATACAAGATAAAATCCTAGTATAACGTTTTCTAGAATAAAAAAAATACAATTAATTCTTTCTTTTTTTCTTTAAAAAAAAACGTTACCCCCACTCTAAGATTTTCTCCTGTATCGTGGAGGCAGTTTACAAACACAAATTACACAAGAACAAACATCCAAACCCGGAACAATTATTTGTAGGCCATACAAATACTTGTTCCGTGCGGGATTTGAACCCGCGCCCCTCAGCGCAAGCAACTCATTGCTAAGTCACTGCGCCACGGAGCCGTCAAATTAAATCAAACTTAAAAAAATCATGTAAGTATACAACATGTACCAGCCAAAATTTCGCCTGCGTAGAATCTACTCGTATTAAGTGGCGGTTTTTATGGATTCAAGATTATCATCAAAGACCATAATATCGAACAGCCTTACAACCCGCAACAGTTATTAACCCCCACCCAGACGCTAGAGACCTAGAGAAGATAGACAGGTGAAGAGCGAGCTCGGTAATGTCGTCAGTCATTAAATCGGTTATCTTCACCATCATTATTATCATTCAAAAGCACCCTGTCAAAAGTGCACTGCTTAATACAGGTCTCCCCCATAGATTGCTCACAGCAGAAATATTTGCCATAGTTGTCACGCTTGGCGGCCGGATGGGCGTATGTATTTTGCATACCTTAAGCGGAAGCGCAAGGTATGTTCTACTATCGCCTAAAAATTAAGATTCCAACATTTTATCGAATAAAATCGTATCTAGCAATCATATTATACATATAAATGATATAAAAAGCACATTGTTAGAAAGATAAATGATTGTTGAACTTATTAATATTTTTTTTAAATCGATTAATTGCTATTTTTAAATAAAAAAAAAGGGTTTTAGTGGCTTATGGTGTGGATTTATCATGTCCCTGTGGCTTGTAAACACAATAACTTTTGAAAATATTAATTGTTTAACTCAATCTATTTTTTAATCTCTTCATCTATCATGTGGGAAGCCACTGAATGTAAATGGCAGTGTAGTTTTGTTTTGTTTAGCTATAATTAATTTTTTTCGGCTCCAAAATGGCGAAATTTTCGTTGATTTGTTAGCCTCGTATACAAAAATATTTCTCTAAATGGTTGTTGTTGTTGTTTTTATTATTCGCTCGAGAGAGCAGGCAAAGGAACTATGCCATACAGCCTTGTCTTCATGTATAATTTTCCTTCATATTTCACTGCTTCACAATATGTTGATGCGTCACATTGTGCAGCCTTGGGAGATTTTGACGGTAACTTGAGCCAGCAGGCAGCTGACAGTTGGCGATGGTATCTAAAGGCGCCTATGCAAACAAGCAGCTTATCTTGAGATTCCATCACCATCAGAGCACTTGTTTCACAGTTTCCATTAATAGTTCACATGCGCAGACACTTAATACACAAAATCGCACTACTTTTACATATCAAAGTCCACTTCAAACCATTATTTAAACAATAATACAGGAGCAGCAAACCGCCGCCGGTCGAGTTCCCGCCAAAACTCTTTCTCTAAATGGGAAGCTACAGCCACAGAGTAGTAATGAGTAGTTTAGTTTGGCTCACAGAGTACATTATATATAGGGAATAATGTAAAATAAATAAATTATACTAAAAATTTAATTACAAATTTGTTTTGTAACAAAATAGTAAGTTAGCAAGGTTCGATTGTATTTTAAACTATTCATTAATTTGTTTGATTCTTAATTGGCCAAGCATGGCTAAATTTAAAAAAGCGACATCTACTGCAACATGGACAAACTGTCATGACATAATAATACCTCTAAGAAAAATTATAGTATGGACCGTATGCCACTGGTTTGGTAGTGTTTCTATATAGTTTGTGCTGGTTTTTTGTTTTTTTTTCTGTGGTTTGGCTTCAGTCGCCTTCGTGAGTGGACATTGTTTCGGTTGTTTGCAGCGGCTCAAAAAGATCGCTGTACAAATACACAATATTCGAATAACCAAATTTCTTAAATACTTAATTATAATAATAATAAGACATTTTTTTATTACAATATTTAAAAGCACAGAATAAATAATAGTTGTACGTACTAAAAGCAAGTAGTATAATTTTTTTTGTCATGGGTGACATGTTCATGGTTTTCGAGGGTGTTGAAACCGATAGGGTTGTCGAAATGTAAATCCAAGATGGCGGCCGCAATAGGTATCAATTTTTTCATCATGGGTGTCATGTTTATGGTTTTCGAGGGTGCTGAAGCCGATAGTGCTGTCGAAATGTAAATCCAAGGTGGTGGCTGCAATAGGTATAAATTTTTTCATCATGGGTTTCATTTTCATGGTTTTCGAGGGTGTTGAAGCTGATAGTGCTGTCGAAATGTAAATACAAGATGGCGGCTGAATTAGGTACCAATTTTTTCATCATGGGTGTCATTTTCATGGTTTCCGAGGGTGTTGAAGCCGATAGTGTTGTCGAAATGTAAATCCAAGATGGCGGCTGCAAAATATATCAATTTTTTCATCTTGGGTGTCATTTTCATGGTTTTCGAGGGTGTTGAAGCCGATAGTGCTGTCGAAATGTAAATCCAAGATGGCGGCTGCAACAGGTATCAATTTTTTCATCATGGGTGTCATTTTCATGGTTTTCGAGGGTGTTGAAGCCGATAGTGCTGTCGAAATGTAAATCCAAGATGGCGGCTGCAATAGATATAAATTTTTTCATCTTGGGTGTCATTTTCATGGTTTTCGATAGAGTTGACGCCGATAGTGCTGTCTAAATGTAAATCCAAGATGGCGGCTGCAATAGGTATCAATTTTTTCATCATGGGTGTCATTTTCATGGTTTTCGAGAGAATTGAAGCCGATAGGGTTGTCGAAATGTAAATCTAAGGTGGCGGCTGCAATGGGTATTAATTTTTTCATTATGGGTGTCATTTTCATGAGTTTCGAGGATGTTGAAGCCGATAGTGCTGTCGAAATGTAAATCCAAGATGGCAGCTGAAGTAGGTACCAATTTTTTCATCTTGGGTGACATTTTCATGGTTTTCGAGGGTGTTGAAACCGATAGGGTTGTCGAAATGTAAATCCAAGATGGCGGCCGCAATAGGTATCAATTTTTTCATCATGGGTGTCATTTTTATGGTTTTCGAGGGTGCTGAAGCCGATAGTGCTGTCGAAATGTAAATCCAAGGTGGTGGCTGCAATAGGTATAAATTTTTTCATCATGGGTTTCATTTTCATGGTTTTCGAGGGTGTTGAAGCTAATACTGCTGTCGAAATGTAAATACAAGATGGCGGCTGAATTAGGTACCAATTTTTTCATCATGGGTGTCATTTTCATGGTTTCCGAGGGTGTTGAAGCCGATAGTGTTGTCGAAATGTAAATCCAAGATGGCGGCTGCAAAATATATCAATTTTTTCATCTTGGGTGTCATTTTCATGGTTTTCGAGGGTATTGAAGCCGATAGTGCTGTCGAAATGTAAATCCAAGATGGCGGCTGCAACAGGTATCAATTTTTTCATCATGGGTGTCATTTTCATGGTTTTCGAGGGTGTTGAAGCCGATAGTGCTGTCGAAATGTAAATCCAAGATGGCGGCTGCAATAGGTATCAATTTTTTCATCATGGGTGTCATTTTCATGGTTTTCGAGAGAATTGAAGCCGATAGGGTTGTCGAAATGTAAATCTAAGGTGGCGGCTGCAATGGGTATTAATTTTTTCATTATGGGTGTCATTTTCATGAGTTTCGAGGATGTTGAAGCCGATAGTGCTGTCGAAATGTAAATCCAAGATGGCAGCTGAAGTAGGTACCAATTTTTTCATCTTGGGTGACATTTTCATGGTTTTCGAGGGTGTTGAAACCGATAGGGTTGTCGAAATGTAAATCCAAGATGGCGGCCGCAATAGGTATCAATTTTTTCATCATGGGTGTCATTTTTATGGTTTTCGAGGGTGCTGAAGCCGATAGTGCTGTCGAAATGTAAATCCAAGGTGGTGGCTGCAATAGGTATCAATTTTTTCATCATGGGTTTCATTTTCATGGTTTTCGAGGGTGTTGAAGCTGATAGTGCTGTCGAAATGTAAATACAAGATGGCGGCTGAATTAGGTACCAATTTTTTCATCATGGGTGTCATTTTCATGGTTTCCGAGGGTGTTGAAGCCGATAGTGTTGTCGAAATGTAAATCCAAGATGGCGGCTGCAAAATATATCAATTTTTTCATCTTGGGTGTCATTTTCATGGTTTTCGAGGGTGTTGAAGCCGATAGTGCTGTCGAAATGTAAATCCAAGATGGCGGCTGCAACAGGTATCAATTTTTTCATCATGGGTGTCATTTTCATGGTTTTCGAGGGTGTTGAAGCCGATAGTGCTGTCGAAATGTAAATCCAAGATGGCGGCTGCAATAGATATAAATTTTTTCATCTTGGGTGTTATTTTCATGGTTTTCGATAGAGTTGAAGCCGATAGTGCTGTCTAAATTTAAATCCAAGATGGCGGCTGCAATAGGTATCAATTTTTTCATCATGGGTGTCATTTTCATGGTTTTCGAGAGAATTGAAGCCGATAGGGTTGTCGAAATGTAAATCTAAGGTGGCGGCTGCAATGGGTATTAATTTTTTCATTATGGGTGTCATTTTCATGAGTTTCGAGGATGTTGAAGCCGATAGTGCTGTCGAAATGTAAATCCAAGATGGCAGCTGAAGTAGGTACCAATTTTTTCATCTTGGGTGTCATTTTCATGGTTTTCGAGAGTGTTGAAGCCGATAGTGCTGTCGAAATGTAAATCCAAGATGGCGGCTGAAGTAGCTACCAATTTTTTCATCTTGGGTGTCATTTTCATGGTTTTCGAGAGAGTTGAAGCCGATAGTGCTGTCGAAATGTAAATCCAAGATGGCGGCTGCAATAGGTATCAATTTTTTCATCATGGGTGTCATTTTCATAGTTTTCGAGAGAGTTGAAGCCGATAGGGTTGTCGAAATGTAAATCCAAGATGGCGGCTGAAGTGGGTGCCAATTTTTTCATCTTGGGTGTCATTTTCATTGTTTTCGAGAGAGTTGAAGCCGATAGTGCTGTCGAAATGTAAATCCAAGATGGCGGCTGCAATAGGTATCAATTTTTTCATCACGGGTGTCATTTTCATGGTTTTCGAGGATGTTGAAGTCGATAGTGCTGTCGAAATGTATTTAAACTACTTTAAAAATTCCGTATAATCATGTTTTACGTAATTTTTTAATGCGCTTAAGGTATGCCCAATTGGATTTACCAATATTTATTTTTGATTATTCAGAGCTGTTACCAGGAAGATGCTGTTGCCATCTCTTATGTTTGGTTATTCCGCCAGAATACGTTTGTACGTGATAGAGCCATGCTGCAGCTATTTTTGTAGTATAGTTGTAGCATGAATGGGTCGGCTCGACCGGTGAAGGACCGAAACAAAGGAAGGAATACCAGCGTAAAATTGTAGCTTGACACTGCTGTTTTGTATGGTGAGTGTAGAGTACCGGAGACCCATTTTACTGGAAAAGAGACATTCCATCTTAGTCCTCACGGACAACGACGCATCTGCATTTTGATTCTTTATTGAGGATAAATATAGATGTCTATGGATCACAGCAACCACTTACCATCAGGTGGACTGTGTGCTCGTTTGTTATGCTTATTCTATAAAAAAAAGAAGTAACAGTGGTAGAGCCACGCGGCAGCTTTTACTGTCGCACGGATGGGCCGGCTCGAACCGGGGTGGTACCACGACCTCACAGAATACCAGCGTGAAGTAGAGGTTTACCTCTGCGTTTCGCTTGGTGAGTGCAGGTGGCCGGAGGCCCTTTTTACTGGAAATTAGGCATTTCATCTTAGTCCTCACGGGTGACAACGCATCTGCATTTTGATTCGCAAACGAGGATAGATGTGGATGTCTATGGGTCGCAGAAACCACTTACCATCAGGTGGACTGTGTGCTCGTTTGTCACCCTTATCCTATAAAAAAAAACAGTTGCTGTTGGTTTGCATAATTAATCTATTTTGATTTCATCATTTATAACGACCATCACATATATTGTATAATGGTAACCAGCACGTAGTACGTTATGGTTGTGCTATGTCGTTTAATACTTTTCACAACTACAATATATAACAAACTAGCGACCCGGCCCGGCTTCGCATGTTAGATTTCTGGATCTCAACAACAACGTCACTAAGTCCAATTGTGAATCTAATCCATTCCCTATTCAACTTAATTACACACACACAAAGTTTAATCAAAATCAGTCCAGGCGTTTAGGAGGAGTTCAGTCACATACACAAGGCCAGAAGAGTTATATAATACGTGATATGCATGTAATATACATATAAACTTTTCTCTTAAATCATTCTGTGTATTACTGAAAATATCGGTTGCGTACTTTAAAAGATCTAAGAGTACAAACGGCGGCAAGCGACTTTGTTTTACACTATATGTATCTACGCTTTAACTTATTATCAATACAAGAAGTTTTTTACGTGGTGAAGTCATGCTGCAGCTATGTTATGGTTGCAACACAAATGTGTTGGCAGACTGGGAGGAAGGACCAAAATAGCAGCATGAAATAGCAGATTAATGCTGCTCTGTTTCGTATGGTGTTTGTAGAGAACCGGGTAATTTTTTATTAATAACAAGGCATTTCATTGTAATCCTCATGGGTGACAACGCATCTGCATTTTGATTCCACACAACAACATCCACATATGAACTGTATGCTCGTTTATCATCCTTATTCTATAAAAAAAAAGAATTTATTTATTAAATTAACTTAAAAAACAATATATATCGCAATATTTAAAATCATTGATTGATCAACGTCATGACAAAAAAGTAATGCGTCACTAAATATGCTGCATGTCTATAAATATTGCTGTAAATATACTCGTATATAAAATCAGTAAAATAACTGAATGATTTATGAACAAATACCATAAATTAATTTAAATCTTCAAAATTAATACGACTACGAAAATCTGCTACGCCGTAGCTCTGATTTTATATAACTGCTACGGAGTCGTAGCTTTCAAGCCTTTTCAATCGGGATCTATTTTTCATAGGAAAACGACTGCAGGTGCTCAACAATGTATCTGTAAGATTTTATAAATATTCATTTATTTAAATTTGTTATTTTTGTATTAGAATCTCAGCTTAAAGTGGAGCAGTAAGAAACAAAGTGTGAATGACATGAAAATACGTAAAGAATTTCTGTTTATTAATTTCTCACACTGATCACGCTTCAAACTGCGAAAGCATCCAGAACGTTTCGCTTGACCACAGTTTGCCTTTCTTATTATAAGCCAGTGCTTTTGACCACAATCCCATCTTACGATAAATGGCGAATATACTTAGTCAGGTCGTAAGTTCTGTAAAAATTTTTATTAAATGAATGATACACTTTTTGATAATTATATAGAAATTATATATGAAATGAAAGGTAATTTAATTTAGTATACAATTTTATTTACACTATTCAAAATTAATCGACGCGGCCAATCATCAATCGCAGCACGCACGACATTCATTTCCATTTCTGCCGCTGCTTTAGCTAAAGATGCTCGGAGAAATTCCAAATTCTGATGAGGTATTGCGCAGACTTTCTCCTCCAAATGTTGCCATATCTTGTAATCCAGTTGGTTTAAATCTGGACTAGAAGAGGGCCCGTCTTGATGTTCGTTAAAGTCAATTCCATGGGTGGTCAACCAGGTTTGAGTGATGCGTGCCCTATGAGCTGGTGCAGAGTCCGGTTGTAATATCCAATATCCATTTTTGAACATTGTTTAAGAAAGAGGTTCCACTATGTTTGTTAGGGCGGTATTTTGGTACACCTGGACGTTGTTTTTTTACACATTTTTCACAGAAAAACACCTCAGTTAAGCCTAAACATGGGATTCCAAGCCAAACCATGAGTAACGAAAGATAATGTCCTCGTTGAACCCTCAGAATACGCTTGCTGGCTTCTTCACTGCTGTGGGCATACAACTTATCATTTTGTTTATTATAACTTTCTTCGATGTAAAAAATGTTTTCTCCCGAAACAAAATTTCGCGGTATTTTTTCCACGTACCGCAGTAAGAAAGCGCAGGATCTATTCAGCCTAATTTTTTTCAAACGCTTGTTCATAAAATGTCCGGTCTTCTTACGATAAGCTCGTAGTCCTAGGTCTTCATTGGTCACTCTTTTGACCGTGATTCTGCTTAGACACACTGTACCAGGTCGGCCGGTGGTCTTACTATCTTCGAAGCTTGAATCTTCAGTAAATCGTTTGATAGTGCGATAAACAAATCGTAGGGTTATTTTCAATTTTTGTAGAATATTGAAAATCTCTTTTGGCGCGTAACCACAGCGGTGCAACTCGATAACCGCTACTCTATCTTCTTTTTTCGGCCACACCATATTTGAAATTGAATGAAAATGAATGTCTTTTTTATTTTCGGCAAGTGCAAACGTAATATTTTTAAAATTTGTGAAGTTCATCTAGCCAGTATTCAAAAATTTTAAACAATAAGGTTTTGACAGAATTTATGACCCGACTAAGTAGATAAGGAATTTAATAAGATATTTATTTAATAAAGTGGCATCCAATCGCACTGAATAATTACATTACTAATGCTTGAGTCTTCGGTTATCTTGTTTTATTAGATAAAATTTATCTATTTTAAGGAGGTATTTTGTGAAAGACGTGGACGTGGAAATGTCGACTCTTGACATTCATGCTAGCATTGACAAGATTATTTCAACCAATACACTGCTGAACCCGTCTTCCTGCACCTATCCATTCCATGCATGACCCTTCAGATCATAACTAAATCTAGTGGAAGGTCGTTATACTCCACGTGTACTGGTACGAGGCCGTCAGTCGAGAATTTTCACAGTTTTCCTGTTGTCAGTTTTAGAGCTATTTTGTCGGCCTATTTCCACTTAAGCATAATTATCCATAACAATAATTATTTTATTAAAACTAGTCGGCTGATGATGGGTTCAAGAAAATTAATTGAAAAACCTTTAGAAATTGACAGCTAATTGAGCCGAAGGAAAAAATACACCTAATCAGAATCTATTAAGCAATACAAATGCCAATCAGTTTTTAAATGCCATATAGCTCGAAGAACCGACAACTGATGTGGAAAAAGGTTTTTGAGTGGCAGCCTCGTACCGGTAGGCGAAGTGTAGAGCGACCCCCACCAGATGGAGTGACGACCTGGTAAAACATGCAGGAAGTCAATGGACTCAGGTGGCTCAGGCCGCGCTTTGTGGGAGAGCCCTATTTTCAGTAGTGGACTTGTGGAAGTCTGTGATGATGATGATGACTTGTGAAATGAATGACGCATAAGCCATTAGTTCATTCACTTACACAATAAATTGCATTAAAATTGATAAATAAATAAGAATTATTAGTACTAAATATAACTTAAAAATACTTCCAAACCAAACAAGCTTACATTTACGTTCGGAAGGAAACTTTAGCGACAAAAATTTCCATACATAGCTTTCTAGCATATATTTTGCTTGTTATTTTGTTCATCATTTATCAAATTGGTAAACGATTTGTTGTACTTGTCCAATACAAGCTAGCAATGTTATTGGTAAACACGAATGTTGTAAATATTTGGTCCATCGGAAATTCACGTGTAGTTGTTTGGGGAATAAAGTTTATTGAGCCGAAGGAAAAATAATATGTCTTTACCTATGATATTGCCATTTTTTATGAAGTAAGTTTACGTAATTTTTTTTCTATATTTTTTTATTTCTATTAATCAAAGTAATCACCCATGCAATTGATGCATCTTTGCCAACGCAGTGGCGGTTTACTGATGCCCTTTTGAAGAAATCAGCTGGAAAGCTCTACTGCCCTCTCGGGTATTGAATTTTTTTCCAAAGAATGTTATTCAAATTCTAAAAAAATTAGAAGTCTGTAGGCGCAAGGTCTGGTGAGTACGGTGGATGACGGAGAGTTTCCAACCCCAGCTCTTGTAACTTGGATACCGTCTGTTGTGCAGAATGAGTTCGCGCGTTATCGCACAGAAGCAGAAGGGACGAGCGATTGACCAAAGCTGGTTGGAGACGTGCGAGATTCTCCATCATTGTGTTATATTAAAACGTACAAAATTAATTTCCTAGGATCCAACCTTTTTAAGTCTCCAACTGGGCGTAGGCTCTTTAGTAATATGCTAGTTGATAGGAATTATTTGCAAGTTTTGCCATTCTCACGCACATGGGCAAGCGGGTAGTGTTCAGATTCTGATTGCAATATGTAAAAGAAACACTCTCTCCGATCCGAAAAAGGCACATAGGTACGTCGCAATTAAATTATCAAAAAATTAAAACCTCGTATTAGGCAATGTTTAGATGCTGAACCAGAATCCAAGAAACTTTCTGAGCGCTTGCGATTAACAATCAAGATCCATTTATCGTAGCAGGCAACAATGCGTTTCAAAATTCCTTCGTTTATGTGTCTGTTGAGCAGTGCAAGGTACGTCTCGACGCGTATTAATTCGTCATAGTCTACCAAAGTTTTCGTACGACCTCGAGGTTCATTTTTAACCGATTTTAAAAATGAATGATTACAATTCATCGTGATCTCTGTTTTTTTTTTATGTATATTCACCGATTACTCGAATGCGCCTGAACTAATTTGCAAAATTCTTTTTTTTAAGGGTATACTTTTCAGGTAGTCTCATTTAAATTTTGTCGAAATCGGTGGAGGGATTTTAATAATTTAACTATAAATTATATTTATATTGAAGTACCGTCCGTAGAACTTTTTTATTTTACCACTTGGTTAGGTAGAAACTTCCAGAACGGCAGCGAAAAAACCAATAACACGTGGTGCGTTCGTTTATAGTATTGGCTGCGTACCTATGTGTCGTTGGCGTTGCGTGCCGCTTGTGCCGCGTTGCTGCCACAACGGTACTCATATTCCATTACTCGAACTTTTAACATATCCATTAGAACGAAAAAGATTCAAATGTGATGAAAACATAATGCTAATTAGTAAACAAATGACTAATTCTGAAAAAAGAATTCTACGTTTTTAAAATAAAATTAATTTAATGTTAGAATTCTTAGCCAACAAAAATATTTTGATTTGAAATGGCCAGTACTGCAGAACGGCAATTTCATAGGTAAGACCTATTATATTCACCTATGTACTTTCATCAAAATCTGTTAAGTAATGCATTTACATTTTTTGGCATTCAGTATCTGAATTATGGCAATGTAGCGAGTAATAATTAAAAATTAAAAATTTTGTACAACTGACTTCAATATAACTTATAAGATATATATATAAGATTATAGATATAAGAATAACTCAAAAACTAATTAGTCAGACCTTGATCAAATTTAAATGGGACAACATGTGAAGCACCAGCTTTCAAATAAAAAAAGAATCATAGAAATCGGTTCACACAGTAAAAATTTATAAGGTAACACACATAAAAAACATACAGTCGAATTGAGTACCGTCTCCTTTTTGAAGTAGAATATTGTAGATAGAGCAAAGAATAAAGCAAAAGAAGGGCTTTATGGTCCTAAATATTATTAAAAACGTTTCCAAACAATGTTTATATTACAAGAACTATGCAACATAATTATAACTAAAGTACGACAGGAAATTTTTGCAACCACAATCGTCATACATAGCTTTCTAGTACATATTTTGCTTACCAACTCTTTCTGTGACTGTAAACATCGTTTATCAAAATGGTAACCGATTCGTTGTGCTTGTATTGATAAACACAGATGTTGTAAATATTTGGAACATTGAAAATTCATGTGTAATTGTTTGGGGAATAGAAAAGTACAATATCCAGAGATACTAACTCTCAATTCTATATGTTACTTCTGTTACATACGGAGCACATTTTATGTGGTAACTCAGTGGCTAAGCGTTCGCTGTGTATTTCTTGTACGCTAGCAAACCGAGCCCAATCTCCGCCAGCAGCAATTAAATTGCTAACTGAAACTAAGTGTTGGTTTACCAAAGAATAGAGTAGAATTTAACCGAATACGGCGTATATTAAAGGCTCCATGGTGCAGTGGCTTAGCATTGAGTTGCGGCGCTAAGAGTCGTGGGTTCGAATCCTGAACGGAACAAGTATCTATTTGTATGGCCTACAAATATTTGTTCTACGTTTGGATGTTTGCCCTTGTGCAATTTATATGCTTGTAAACTGCGTCCACGATACAGCAGAAAATCATTATGATTTTGAAAAAAGAAAGAATAGAATAATTTTTATTCAATTTAGATTATAAATAATTCCAATTGAAAGTCGTTTTTACTTTGACTAATAGTCTAGACTAGTTCTGGAAAAAAGTTTAGCGTTTAAGTAAAAGCGTCTTGAAATAGACTAAACTGCTGTCTGGAAAATATAATATTTAGAAGACATTTGAAGTCCGCCAATGGAGGACGTACATAAGCTGTTTAGTTTTCTTTACTTTAAAGCTTTATATATAATACCTTGCCAGTGTAGTGGATGAAGTAAAGAAGGCAAAAGCACGTATGTTGCAGGTACATTTTGATTTTTGTGCAAATGAATTAATGTATATAAATAAAATGATAGGGGTATACAGTTGAGCGCGCATCACGGAAAAACTACTGGATAGATTTTAATTAGGTTGTCTAACTTTTATTTCTAAGGCACTTGGCAAATATTGCGATATTTTCATTTAGTACAAAGTTATTAAAGTTTTAAGAAACAACGATTTTTATAAGCACTAGGTGTTCTGTGTGTAAGCAATGCAAACGAAGTCGCGGGTATCATCTAGTATTTAAATAAAACGAATACTCTACATTAGGCAATTTCTAAAAGTAAATAAATAGCCCGTAGAATGAAACTGTGCAGGAAAACATAGCAAGATTGATGAATCCTAAACATTATAATCATTATCATTGCAAGCCACCACGATTCACTGATAAACACATTGACACAGGCTATTAAAGTCCACTGCTGAACATAGGCCTCCGCCATAGATTATTATAAATATGGAAATATTTGCCATAGATGAAACGCGTGGCAAGCGTATTTACAAACGCAGTTTTTATTTTAGGTCATTATTAAGACGACACTACTGCCCATTTCCTGATTTGTTTCCCTCTGTCATCTCTTACTACACCCACGAAATGATATGGGGTAGTGGATATTCTTACCCCGCTTACTTATAAACAAAGGCCTACCACAAAGACACAAATCACGGCCCCGAGTCATCCACGTCACTCGAGTCTGCGATTTTTTTACAAGATCGTCACACCATTATCATTACGCGTGGTAACGCTCCTTATTTCGATTCCGTTATTGGATTAGTGTCGTGAACCAATCCTCGTACACGTAGTCTTAACAGAGTAGACCCATACTGCAGCTATAGAATGTAAGGGTCTATACGACCAGGGAAAGGCTAAAATAACAGCTTAATGCTGTTGTGTTTCGTATGGTGAGTGTAGAGAATCGGAGCCCTTAACCTTAGTCCTAAGTGGTGACAACGTAACTGCATTTTGATATCTTAATCGAGGATAGATGTCTATGGACCACAGCATCCACTTACCATCAGGTTGACTGACTGCCTACTTATCACCCTCATTCTATATAAAAAAGTGCACTGAAAGGTTACCTAAAGAGACTATTGATATTTTACAGTACAATTTGTTAATTGAAGAGACAGGTTACGATCAGTGGCTAACGCACCTCATAGACACCACCTCTTATTTTAAGCAAAGAAGGTTACAGAAGCGTTATCACCTAATGATTCATTGTGGGAAGATGTACCCGTGGTTTTCCCAAACGCTGCCAAGACGAATTGGATTCGTCGATTGCCCATTTGATCAAAGCTAGACTTCAAGCATAAATGTTCCCAACAGTTATCACCTTAAGTAAAATCGAGATGAATGTTTAGACACAATGTTCGTACTCTCTACGTTTATTATAAGATCTACACGGAAGACACTATTTAGTGCGTAATGTTAAGATCTACCAGCGGTTCTGCTATCTCTCTTACAAAGCAATAAGGACCGTGGTCGAGCTCACTTGACTATTCTAGCGCCATCTATTATCTATCTACGGAAGCGGTTGCGATGTATATCGATATGAACATTTGACGCGCTAAATACATCGTTCTTTATTTAATACATTTCCATAGATGTCGCTACATGGTACCGCTAAGTAAGATTGACGAAGTCATTAGGCTCTAGTAATAACTATATCAGTGGAAAATTGAAGACGATTGATGTTCATCATTTGTATCGATACCGTGAGTCATATCCTTTTGAATTCAGTGGTCATATCTTCTAACACAGCGAACAGAGAATAAAGTCATTTAAAGACAGCATGACGGTATTACGTCATCCTGTCTTACACCTTCCTACAATAGGATTTGTTTCATAATCTGGAACACAAATCATCATACGTAGCCTTAGTGTCAAATAGCCCGGCACACATTTCGATGTTACAGTTTTATTTTTCTTCTGTACTTTGTATTTGATTCATCATTACATTACGTCTCTGACACCGCCCGTATCAAATCACAACTCGTTACAGTTAGCCGATTACGAAGTAAATGGAGGATAAGGTGTTAGAACTCGATATCCTTGTGTAATAACGGCGCCTTACTCGAATTTTAAATCGGAGCCCCTATTGATCGCTTCGCCATTACGGTAGAAAGAGAGGGTCGCTTCATTGCCCGTGTTAGTATAGGATGCATATATTTACTAGTCCCGAAGGATCCGATCCCCGAGGACGTCTAGCGAGCTTACGAATATATGGCTTTTCCGAGCTCTCGAGGATGGAACGTCAGACTAAGAAGTACTTTCGGATGTGGTTTAATAGATAAACTTTAAAGACAGTTTGATATGGAACAAGTTGGTCCTTATTAATTGGAAATTTAGGAATCATTACAATTTTATTGAATAATGTATATAGTCGTAACATTACGTCATTAGTACTAATTATAATGTATAAACAAGTAGAATCATACATCATAATAAGATGAATCATGAATTATAATCATAGTGTAGATTAAAATGTAGTTAGTTTTTTTTATATAGGATAGGTTTACAAACGAGCACACAGTCCACCTGGTAGTAAGTGGTTCCTGTGACCCATAGACATCTACATCTATTCTCAATAAAGAATCAAAATGCAGATGCGTTGTCACCCGTGAGGACTAAAATGGAATACCTCCTATCCAGTAAAAAGGATCTCCGGTTCTCTACGCTCACCATACGAAACACAGCAATGTTAAACTTCTATTTTACGCTGGTATTCTGTGAGAGCGTGGTCCTTCCCCGATCGAGCCGACCCGTTCGTGCTACAACTATACTACTAATATAGCTGCACGACGGACGAAATTCGACCATAATTCGGTAAAGTTTTTAAGTTTGATTACACAAGCTGCATTACAATTTAAATATAAAAAATAATGTGTCTTTGTTCGTAATTTATGCGCTGCCATACCGTTCATCAGATTGCGGTAAAACTTTGTCAACTTCTTGCTTGCACTTGTGCGAAGTTTATAGGCATAGTACCATTAAATTACATCAGGTGGCGCACGTATAGTACGGACATATTAATTGAAAGTCCTAATATATCATTAAATTTTCATGAAAGTATTATCATTCCTAATTAAACAGTATAAAAGGAAAATAACCTTCCAAATTTAAAACGATATTTGCACAAATTTTTTTTCTGCGGCAGCGATGCGCCGGGTACCAGCTAGAACAAAAAACGCTTTTTTGTCTTGAAGTACACTCTACAGACTAGAAAATGAACATTTGAAATCACACATAATTGACAGCTCGTTTGGTCTATCTTTTAGTATTTATTTGTTGGCAATCTTTACGCATACTGATTATATACGAGTATTTACTCTGTGTGTGAGTGCGTGTTTAATCACAGACTATTGTGCATTTGATATAGGCAGTATGAAGGTAAGCTACGAACGTTTTATTTTATTTTATGTATTTTGTAGAACATATTATTCATGAATTTTAGCTTTGTGCTTCTGTGTGTGCCTTCCTGATAAACACTTTAACTATACCAAATCTCAAATTCCTCCGTGAACACATATTGTAAGTGTGAAAAGTAAGCAACTTGACTCAAATTTTATGATTAAAACGTAGCAAGTATATTTTCCTTAAAATGTATGTTATTTACTTAACATATAAAAATACAATATTTCGACTCAACTAAGTATAGTGCTAAAAACGCTGGCTGCGTTTTCTCGCTGAATGACTCGCATGGGCATCACTGCATAGCCTTTGTGCAAAAAAATAATCTGGATAAGCCCTCTTGTCTCCAACGGTAACGACTAGTCGCAGATAAATTCCTATAGAAACTAAACGGCGCGTGAACCCTCCGATCGGTAGTCTCTACAGCAAATAGTAGAAACATATTATCATCTCTATGGGCCCTTTGAACCAGGGAAAAATAAAGGAAGTTCCTTTATTTTTCCCGTAGCAAATATGTACGACTATATCATTATTACATTTCCCAAGCTTCTAAAATGCATCTCCACGCATTTAGAAATTAACACAAACCCATTCATCTTTTTAAAAAGACAGTAGACAAAGTTGGTATATTATGATTAAATGTGTCCTTTGTATATTATGTACTATTAAAAGTCATTAATTGTGGCATTGGCTTCAGGGTTTTTAGCCAAAACCGTGGACTACCACCGTTTTGTCCATTGACTGTTCGCATTAGTAAATATACTAAGCACACTTTTTAATATATTATTATTGTTGTTGTGTAGTGTGCGTGGCTGTGCCTACCACTTCAGGTGCATAATAAAATATACCAGTGCAAAGCTAACCAGCGATCGTTTCACTTGTCCACCCCTCTATCCAACAGTGGTGACAACCTATCCGCGAGTATAAGAAAATCTTTAATTTGTCTCATTTTAAAGTGCAATTTCGGATTTTAAATAGTTTCGACCACAATATACAGACGTGGGAAACGTACAGGAGGTCGTATTAGACAATATTTTGTTGCAATTAATGATGACATTAATGATCAGACGGGTTCTGTGATCAAGAGTAGAAGAGGAAGGCGTTCCTCCTTCTTTTTCTACTTCTCTTCTCAGTACACTCTCTCTCACACTAAGTAGGTGGCGAGACTGGGAGGGTTGTCAGCAAAGTGTGGCTGTCTCCATATTGAAGAGGCATTACGCGATAAATATATCATGGGAATGCAACTGCGACGAGTGAAAAGGGAGTAGTACGCGAAGGAATCTAGCAGAGCACTCGCTAGCCGAGGTCGTGAAGATCATGGCAGAGATACTGAGCAGTGCACATTCTGTCGTGACAGCCGCGCCGTGCTTCGACGAAAGTTGTTTTTTTTTAGAGAAGAGGGTTCAAACAAGCATGCGGCTCACCTGATGGTAAGTGTTGACCGTCGCCTATGAATAATTGCAACACCAGGGGAATTGCAGGTGCGATGCCGGCCTTAAGGAATAAGCTAGTTTCTTGAAGGTTCCTAAGGCGTATGGACCGGAAAAATCGCCGGTGGTAAACGATTCCACAAAGTAATCGTACGAGTAAGAAAACTCCTAGTAATTCGCACATAGTAGACCGCTAAGCATCCAGATGGATGTTGTGGATGGCGGCTGGATATAATCCAAACAATGCCTCAGATTATCCCCCGTGATAAATACGATAAAAAATGCAAAGGTATGCAACATCCTCGAATCCGACTACTTGCTCTATCATCGGGAGGACGACCATCTGACTCAAGGAGGTGTCGGATTTATTGTCCACAAGTCTCTCGTTAACAACGTTGTAAAGATTTAGAGTGTGTCGAAAAGGGTGACCTTATACTCAGAATCATCAAACGGTATTCGCTGAATATCATAGAGGTTTACGCACCAACCACGGCATATCGCGATGCGCAGGTTGAGGAAATGTATGAGGATATCTCCAGAGCCATGCATTCCTCCAAAACCCACTATACGGTGTTAATAAATTAAAGTAAAGTTGCAGCATATTTACGTCCCACCGCTGGGTACAGGACTCCTCTCATTCATGAGAGGGTTTTAGGGCAAGGAAATGTCCGCCGCGCTGTCCCAATGCGTGTTGGCGAACTTCACATGTCTTCGAAATATTTTTTCTTACTTCTCAGACATGCAGGTTTCTTCACGATGTTTTCCTTCGCCGCCGAGCACGTGGTAAATCAGCACTTAAAATTACAATTAACAATTTTCTTTGGTGCTGGCGGGGATCGAACCCGGGTTGCTCGCGTACTGTGAAACTTACAGCGAGCGCCAACCATCTGAGCTACGGTGTTAATGGGAGACTTCAATGCAAAACTAGGCACAAGAGAGAACGGTGAGAATAGGGCAACGGAACCTAACGGGCCAGCAGCTGGTCGACTTCATGGAGAAAGAGGGACTCTTTATGATGAACTCTTTCTTCCAAAAGCGGCCCCAAAGGAATTGAACCTGGTCGAGCCCCGACGGTTCGACAAAAAATGAGATTGACTTCATTATGACGACCAGACGACAACTGTTCAGTGATGTCTCCGTGATCGCGAGGGTGAAAACTGGTAGCGATCACCGAATAGTTAGAGACACACTGAACCTAAACGTTAAGTTGGAGAGGTCTTGTCTAATGAATTCAACGCTCTGTCCCCTTCGTGCTCTATTCCAAAGTACCGAAAGCTTTCAGCTCGAGTTATAAAATCGTTTTCAGTGCCTAGAAGACTGCAATGAAGTGAACGATATGAATGACAAGCTCGTGTAAACTGTCCTTGCGGTCGGATCAAATTTCTGCAAGACCCGCCGCAGAAGAACACAAAATTTCTCCGATCACACTCTTAAATCTCATGGTTGTTAGACGGGAGATGAAGCTACAGTCTTCAACAGATTTGACAGCATACAGGCAACTGAACAGACATCTGAAATCTGTCTGCTAGAAAGAGCAAACTGTCAAAGCTGATGGGCAGCTATTCACATCATCATTGGAGCCACAAGCAAGTGTGAGTAACGATCCAAGAGCGAGTCTTATCCGACACTATTCCGAAGATATCCCGGACGTCAGTCTGAGCGAGATTAGAATGGCTCTCTAGCACCTTAAAAACGGCAAGGCCCCAGGCGAGGACGGAATTACAGCGGAGCTTCTGAAAGCGGGTGGAAGACCGGTACTTAAAGTCCTTCAAAATCTCTTTAATTCCGTCCTCCATGGTGGCACTACTCCGGAGGCGTGGAGCAGAAATGCAGTAGTCTTGTTCATCAAGAAAGGCGACAACGCTCTCTTGAAGAACTACAGACCGATTTCCCTTCTGAGGCGCGTCTACGTGCTGTTTTCGTGAGTCAGACTTAACGACTTCCAGCCTTCCGAATAAGCCGGTTTCCGAAAAGGCTTTAGTACCATAGACCACATAAACACCCTTCAGCAAATTGTACAAAAGACATAAGAGTATAATCTGCCACTTTGCCTTGCGTATGTGGACTATGAGAAAGCCTTTGATTCCGTTGAAATTTGGATGTTGTTGCAGTCCCTTCAGCGGTGCAAAGTTGACTGTCGTTATATCGAAGTTTTTTTTATAGAATAAGGGTAACAAACGAGCACACAGACCACCGGATGGTAAATAGTAGCTGTGGCCCATAGACATCTACATCTATATTTGTTAGCGAATCAAAATGCAGATGCGTTGCCAGCCGTGAAGACTAAGATGGAATGCCTCTTTTCCAGTAAAATGAGTCTCCGGTTTTCTACACTCACCATAAGAAACACAGCAGCATTAAGCTGCTATTTTACGCTGGTATTCTGTGAGAGCGTGGTCCTCCCCCGGTCGAGCCGACCCATTCGTCTTACAACTATACTATTAATATAGCTGCAGCATGGCTCTACCATGATTTAAAAGTGAATGTACTGTAGGGCTACGATCGCTATCCGAGTACAGAATCAGAGTACGAAACCTATCCAAGTGTAGAGAGGTATAAGACAGGGTGACGTTATATCCCCGAAACTCTTCACCGATGCATTGGAAGACGTTTTCAAGCTACTGGACTGGAAAGGATGAGGTATTAACATCAATGTCGAGTACATCACTCACCTTCGATTTGCTGACGATATAGTCCTAATGGCAGAATCGCTGGAGGACCTAAGCACTATGCTCAATGGCCTCAATAGTGTCTTCCAACGGATAGGTCTTAAGATGAACATGGACAAAACAAAAATCATCTTTAACGTCCATATCACACCTATGCCGGTAGTTGTTGGGAGCACTAAGCTCGAAGTTGTTGACGAGTATGTTTACGTGGGACAAATAGTCCGACTAGGTAAGTCCCACTTCGACCGAGAGGTCAATCGACGGATTCAACACGGCTGAGCAGCGTTCGGGAAACTACGGCAGAGCTTCTCGTTAGACATACCTCAAAACCTGAAAACGATATTGTACAACCAGTGCGTGTTGCCAGTGATGACTCAGGTATCTGAAACGTGGTCCTTCACTGCTAGCCGTATGAGGAAGCTCAAGGTCGCTCAGGGAGCAATGGAGAGGGCTATAGTTCGGGGTTTCTCTGCGTGATAAATTTGAAATGAGGATATCCGCAGTTGAACCAGAGTAACCGACATAGCCCAACGAATTAGTAAACTGAATTGGCCGTAGGCCGGCCATATAGCTCGAAGAACCGACAACCGATGGGGAAGAAAGGTTCTCGAGTGGCAGCCTCGTACCGGTAGGTGAAGTGTAGGGCGATCCCACACCAGATGAAGTGACGACCTGGTAAGACATGCAGGAAGTCAATGGATGCAGGTGGCTCAGGACTGTGCTTTGTGGCATTCCTTGGGGGAAGCCTATGTTCAGCAGTGGACTTATGAAGGGCTGTAATGATGATGATGAATGATGTCTTGTCTTTGAATTAGCCAGCGCACTATCTATTTTTCAGCGCGCGATCGAGTGCGTACTCTCAGGTATAAAGAGAGTCTTGTGCCTGTTGTATGACATTTCAGTGACAGGTAAAACGTAAGAGGAGCATCTAGGAAAGCTGAGTGTCTTACTGAAGCGTTTGGAGGAAGCAGGGCTAATTTTGTAAAAAGAAAAATATTGTTTTTTTTCAAGACCAGGTTCATTACCTTGGCTATTAAGCGCCATTATTAAGCACCAGTTCCGCAAAATAATAGCGAGTTGTACCTATCTCGCTAATATTATATAGTTTAGTTTAGTTCGTTTCTATGTATGATTAACTATTATAAGAAATGCGTACATAATACATCAACTATTTTAAGTATTTTATATGAATTACTGAAAAATGATTGAACTGGAATAAGTGGAACTGGACTGAGGTTCATGGCAAAGCATTTCGAAATAAAAAAAGGGTTAATGACATCGGAACAGGTTCTCGTACATTTTGATCGAAGAGGAAAGATAATGCTCAACGCGAACGCTTCTTCAAGCGGCTTATGAGCAATTCCATCAGAAGTAAGATCGGATGGTGTAGAAAAGCCTTTATTATTTGTGTCGCGTACTTTAAATACGGCAGCAAAACGATATGCTCACATACAGAAAGAAGCAACCGCTATTACTTACGGTGTACGAAGGTACCATAAATATATACATGGTAGGAGTTAACCGCCCATTTTAACGAATCAAAAGCCAATACCGTTTTCGGGCCACATAAGGTGACACTGGATATATCCGCAAATAGATTGCAACGGTACACATTATTCCTAAGTAGCTACAATCACACAATATGATACGTACGCAGCGCTGGCCGCACTGTTATCGGCGCTGCTTACTTACCTCTCGCTCAAGATTACAACGGGAAATGCACAAGTGCACGTGCACCGATTAGTGCAAGTGCTACGATTGCGAGGTAGTACACAACCCAGTATAGTTCGGCCGTTCAGAGAATGCGTTCCTAACACCTATCAGTTAGTCACGACTAGTGATGGGCACAAGATTACACTGAGTTTGTTACCGTTCCTCCAAAATGAACCGCCGCGTTATTTTTAAGATTATTTTCGTTTTAAATTGGCGGAATCATTTAAAATTTATATTTTAGTAATTTAAGTGGAAACCAAAAAAAGGTAATATTACAACAGACGACTGTTTTAGCGTCACAAAATGGCGGCTCATAACGTCATTTGGGGTTACCATTTTCAACCTAAATATAAAAATGGTACTTTCTTTCGCGCGTTCGGTTTGGTCGTAGGTTTATTTTTATATTTAATAAAAGTTATCTTATAGTCCAATATTTTCAAATTCTTAAGAAGAAAAACAAACCGTATTATTTCATAAAGTATAACTGTATAAGAACGGATTACGATACTGTTATTGCCTCTTATTGTTAGCACAGCACTACAAATATAAAGCGCTGACATAACCTTGTAATAGCGCAGTATAGATTTAGAAAAATATTGTTTACCAAGTTATTTGACACTCAGTTTGGCACAAAATTATAACATTCATTGATTATTGATATAATAACGTTGTTTTAATTCTCATCAATTGTTAAAACGGTAAACAACCAGCAAAAATATTTTTATCGTAACTGCAACGCCATTACAAAGTTACGTCGTCACTTCAATCGCGACGTGTCAGGAACGCATTCTCTGAACGGCCGAACTTTAGAATGTCTATTTCGGAGTGAACGGAGGCACGTCTGTTACAATAGATAAATTACGCGAAGAGATTAAAAGTGACTTACATGTACAGTGATATTCCGTAATAGAATTGACACGAGATACCCCGTGAAAAGGATACTAACGATCAAAATCTTTCCTGCGCTTCTCAATCGCTTTTTCATTAGGTAGGCGTTGGTTCATTTGTAAACACCCAAGCTATCGACTGGCGCTTCATTTCGTTATCGTATTGATAAATTCAAATTCATCACCTGTAATACTGTTGTAAACAAAACACCTAATTCAAATCAACTAATGCCATCAAAAACATAACTTGTAAAAAAAAGCCAAGTCTCGCAACTCAGTTCTTCTACCGTAAAAAGTTTTGAGATCCATGTAATACCAAGTGGGTTAGTTTATTCAGTCCATAGATTGATACATAGATTGACTTGGCAATCGCATGAAAACACAATATATCTCACAAGTAATACATATTATTATATTAAATTAGATTGTTTAGTGCGATTGCCAAGTCAATCTATGTATCAATCTATGGAATGAATAAATTAACCGACTTGGTATTACATGGATCTCAAAACTTTTTACGGTAGAAGAACTGAGTTGCGAGACTTGGCTTTTTTTTACAAGTTATGTTTTTGATGGCATCTCATTTCTTTTTGTATTTACACCTATTATTTCATTATACATATATAGGTACACTGATTCATTCACTGCAAATGTAACTTTGTAATACTATATGTTTATATGGGATTAGAAAGTTATTTATGCAGTTGGCGTATCTCGAAAACTGGACCGAAATTGTGAAATATTTTAATTTTTCCTTGATTTATATATTAAACAATAATAGTATTCCAAATTTGAAGTTTCTATGTCTGCTAGAAGTGCCTCAGAGTTTTGATGATCGGTCAGTCAGGGAGTGACAAAATTAAGAAATTTTGACTAGTTATAATTATTAAACTACTGGTTTAAATATAATGAAATTTGAAATATACCGAGTCTATATAATGCCTACTTGGTAAGTAAAAATTCAGGCTTCTAGTTTTATCCATAACGAAGTTATAGGGTTTCAGAAATAGCCTGAACTGCTTCGAGAAAAGGATGGTACGGCCGTGCCGCTTTTTTGCTCGACTTGGCGGGGGCACTGCCGTGCCCCCAGATCATGTCTCGGTGCCATTCCATGTGCGACTGCTTTTGGGCGTCGGTTAGTTTTGCGGTACTCAACGCGAAACTATCCGTCTCACGCGAACGTGCCTGTGTAAAAATTTCGTAAACATTTCCCGATTCATCTACATATGCTGAATCGCCCTTTCTTCCCAATTAATGTTTTCACTGCCAGCACATTTCTTTCCGACGCAGCCGTCAAAAGGCTACTGCGTATGATACTTTCCTCTTCAAGTCTCAAAGTTAGTCGGCCGTGCTGAATAATTATAATATATATAATAAATATTTGTTGTATAAGCGGAACGCGGTTATCTTAGAAGGGCCTTTATCCATAAATACTATTAGAAGTCTATCAAACCTTTCGCTCAATTTTAGGCATTTTTTTATAGAATAAGGATGACAAACGAGCACACAGTCCACCTGATGATAAGTGGTTGCTGTGGCCCATAAACATCTACATCTATCTTCATTTGCAAATATAAATACAGGTGCGTTGTCACCCGTGAGGACTAAGATGGAATGCCTCTTTTCCAGTAAAAAAGGTCTCTGCTTCTCAACACTCACCATACGAAACACAGCAGTGTTAAGCTGCTATTTTACGCTAGTATTCTGTGAGAGCGTGGTCCTTCCCCGGTCTAGCCGACCCATTCGTGCTACTACTATTCTATTAATATAGCTGCATAATGAATCTGCCACATAAAAAAAACTTTCAAATTCAGAGGTAAAAAAAATTATCACACGAAAATATTCCCTACGCAAATCCATTTTTCAGTGATACACGATATTTCAATTTAGCTCTTAAAAAATGTGAGGGAAATTCGAAATAGGATTATTATTATTTTTACTTGCAAACAATCGTATTTTTAAAATAAATTATAATTGAGCGGTTTTTATACAAAAATAGCTTTAATCGCGCCATTTAGTCAGATTTCATGACACACATGGGACGTCGCTGAGAGATGAATCATATAGAACCTACACCGCAATATCAAACTAATTAGCGCTCCAGTATTGACGAACTCAGTCGAAACAGAGCATTCCCCTGATACTAATATTTGAAGTTACAAATTTCAAGACTAATGACAAACATGGGCGCTCGAATAAGCTTCGCTAGGTAACCCGTTTGATTAAAAAACCGAACATACCTGTGAAGTCCGTCTGCCGCACCTTTCAGAAATGAGTGGCCTGTGATCAGGACATATATCCTAATTACTAACTCCTACTGAGTCTAAACCTTCAAAATATAGGGTAAGTATCTTTTTCTTTTTTTAGATACATGGGCTATATTTTAAAATTCGAATTGTTTATCGATGTACCAAAAAAAATTTACTTTATCGTGCTACGAGAGTGACACTGAAAGTTCTTCACAGTTATTAATTTTGTTATATCTTTTCAAAATAGTGTCCATTTACATCGATACATCGCTGCATACGATGGAACCACTGAGAAAAGCACTTTGCCCACTCGTCCTTAGGGGTCTCTTCGACGGCATTTTAAAACGCAGCCACTGCTTCCTCGGCGTCCATAAAACGTTTTCCTCGAAGTTTTTCTTTTAGTTTCGGAAACAAATAAAAATCGCAAGGTGCGAGTTCGGGGCTATAGGACGGGTGACCCAGTAATTCCACGTCTGACGTCGCCAAGTAGTCGATTGTTTGCTTGGCGGTGTGCGACGAGGCGTTGTCGTGGTGAAGGAGGATCCTACTGCGAGGTCGTTTCTCCCGAACTTTTACAAAGACAAGTGGCAAACCATTGTTAGTTTACCACTCTGCAGTAACTGCTTTTCGATCCTCTAAACAATTGTTGTGAAATGACCTCTCCTTCTGAAGAACGAGGCCACCATCTTCTTTCCCACACTTCAACCTCTCTTCAGTTTAGTTGGCAGCTCCTCGGAAGAAAACACCCAGACAGCAGACTATCTCTTAGTTTCAGGGTCATAACAATAAATCCAGCTTTCGTTACCCATAAGTATGTTGCACACAGCATCTGAGTCATCTCAGTTAAATCTTTGAACCATTTCACGACACCAATCAACATGACGGAGTTTTTGGGCCTCTGTCAGATAATAAGTTATCCACCGGGCACAAAGCTTCCTGACCACTAAATGTTCATGGAGGGTTTTGTACACTTGACTCATACCGATGCCTAAGCTTGTCCGAATCTGCTGATAAGTCACTTTTTGTCAGTCTCTATCATACGCCGCACAACATTGATGTTATCTTCAGTCGTCACCGTAGAAGGCCGTCCGTCACGCAGATCATCGATGAGATTAGTGCGACCATGTTTAAACTCATTAAATCAGTTGTAAACAGTGGCACGAGATGGGGCTTCATCGTGAAAGGCCAATCGAAGTCTATCATAACTTTCTTGTTGACTTAAATGACATCGAAAGTCATAAAAAATCATTGTACGAAAATTTTCTCTCTTTAAATTCATGCCACTTCAACACAGACAATTTTCAATTTGCCGCCCAATCGTAAACAAATGACAATTTAATAAAAGATGTACACAATAATATTGGCAAAGAGTTCCATTATAAAAGTTGAATTTATTTCTGTATTATATCGTTGAAAAGTGGCCAGTTCTAAGAACTTTCAGTGTCGCCCTCGTATGATAAAGAATAAGTAACATATTTACCTAATGTGTAGATAAGTGAATCGGAATACATATTATGTAGTCGACAAAATTGGAATAGAATAGAATAGAATAATTTTTTATTCAATATACATTACATGTGTAATTCTTATTGAAAGTCATTTTTTACTTTACCACTGGTTCGAAAAAAACCCTCTGTCCTGGGAAGAACCAGCAAGAAACCCAGCGGGACTTTTTTTAAATAAATTTTACAATATAAATGATTTCGAACTATTTACAAAATTTATTATAATATTATTTATTAAATATAATATATTTATTTATAAGCTTGTGTTTGTTCCTAGTGTTTACAGAATGTATATCATTTTTTTTGCTAAAACTAGCTTTGTGTTTGTGAACATATATTAAATTTTCGTAAATATACTGAGAGGCCAAAGTTGATATATTTATTTCTTTAAATTTATCTCTAAGAGACTCTCTCGGTTTTAGATTGTAAATAGCTCTAATGGTCCTCTTTTGTAAAACAAAAATAGTTTCTCAATCCGCCGCATTTCCCCAAATAGCAAAATCCCATAAGACATTATGCTATGGAAATAACTAAAATAAACTAATCTAGCTGTCTCGACACTAGTGAGACCTCTAATCTTTTTTTTATAATTTTATAAAAATTTAATTTTTAAATTTTATAAGCTGCAGAACTTAGTCTGCTTGCTAATTTGGATATATGGGGGCCCCACTGAAGCTTTGCGTCGAGAGTGATGCCAAGAAAAACAGTGGATACAACAGGGCTCAATTCTTCCCCATTTAAAGACACATTGATGTTCAGATTTTTAACACTCGTTGTTGTAAATTTAACACAATTAGTTTTATTTCCGTTCAGATGCAGATTATTAACGTTAAACTAATGCACTAATTTTGGAGTTTGATGTCAAGAGGTTCGTAGAAGTTGTAGATGTAGTGACGACTAACTGGGCAAGGTCAGGTGCTGCCGAGCGCTGGTAAGACTGAAGCTACCGATGTAGTGTAGCGATCTACACTACATCGGTAGCTTCAGCATGCGCCTACCGCTCGCCCGGCGTGAGTTCCGTACCGCTGCACTGTGTCACTGTGTCACGTGGCGCCTGCCGCTCTGCGTGTGGCAGCGCGTGCGAGGCACCGCCGCACAGCAGCTGCGCTGGGCGCGTCGCCATCTGCTGCTGGCACACAGCCTGCCCTACGCCTCTGCATGCAGTTGCCTTTTGCAAAGCGTAAATTTTGCGCAGTAGCCTTCTTCCTTTTGCAATATGCGGTGGCATTCGTCTCTCCATATAGTTGTATCCGCCGTTTTTGCACTGTGTGATATTTCATACAGTTGCTTTGCAATGTGTTTAGTGGCGTGTAATATTAAAAATAATCAAAAATGGGATCAATTCTAACAATATATTATTTCTACTCGTATATTAGTAATTAAACCATAATTAAAAAGGGGAATACTAAAATGAAATGAAATATTTATTTCTACGACGAAAGAAATCAAAATGTTGTTTATCAAATCAAACGTCGTTCTTTCAATTTACTACATTTTCAAAATGAGGTCCCCCAACCGGTGACGGATCGGCAAAACAAACATTGCAGCTATCCTTTGTCATTCGGCAATCAAAATACAACATACAAACGACAAAAAAGAGCTCATCACCCCCGTTACTAGCGATCTCCTCGGCCATTTAGAATGGGCGGACATTACTGAAGTTTAAGGAGTCCACTGCTAAACTTAGCCTCAAGTATTTATATAATTATTTCCTGGATAATTTTAAGATCACCATCATGTCATCGCGACAGACCTTGCGATTCCATCCATATCATCTAGATGATTGGCGGTCCACCACTGTGCGATTCAGAAGAAGTTTTCTCCCTCGCACAACTTCCTTGTGGAATCGATTACCACCAGCGATTTTTCCGGACCGATACGACTTAGGGACCTTCAAGAAAAGAGCCTACTCCTTTTTAAAAGGCCGGCAACGCATCTGCGATTCCCCTGGTGTTGCAGTTGTTCATGGGCGGCGGTAGTCACTTACCATCAGGTGAGCCGCATGCTCGTTAGCCCCCTCTCCTATAAAAAAAATGATCAAAATACCGTTTAACCGTGTAGTGGCGGTGTAAAAGTATCCACTACCTCATATCGTCCCGAGGGTGTCGTAAGAGGCGACAGAGGAAAATGTAACAGGAGATGGGCAGCAGCATCTTCCTGATAAAACTCAAAATAATAAAGAACTGCTGTTGCCAACCCGCCTGCCAAGCGTGGCAACTAAGACACAATACCGTCATGAGGTAATCTATGAGAGAGACCTATGTTCACCAATGGACTTTTATAGGCTGTAATGGATAAAATGATCGGCATGCATCTGTCGCTTAAGAGGATCAACTACTTTTTTGTCAGACACTGGATTTTCTTAAAGAGTTTCCCATTCGAAACCGAATTTTCCACTGGAAATATTCGAAAAAAAGGTTTATTTCCACGAAGCAGCAGTGCACTCGCAACTGTTGCGGTTTGAAGAGTACAGCTGCAAGCTTAGAGGAGGAGATTTTATCATAGTCGTCACTGATGATTACGTATCGGTAGCCGACAGTATTTGAAATCGGTTATAGGGTGCAATAACCATTTACCATAGGAGTGTTAGATCGTTTGTTGATCATCGTCATCATCATTACAGCCCTTCACAAGTCCACTGCTGAACATAGGCCTCCCACAAATGCCACAAAGCACGGTCCGGAGCCACCTGCATCCATCGACTTCCTGCATGTCCTACCAGGTCCTCACTCCATCTAGTGGGGAGCCGCCCTCCACGTCGCCTACAGGTATGAGACTGCCACTCAGAACCTTTCTTCCCCATCGTTTGTGGATTCTTCAAACTTAATGACCGGCCCATTGCCACTTAAGCTTACTATTTTCAGTTAGTTTGTCATCTTAATTTATTCATTCATTTATTACAAGCTATCAACCATTCACTGCTGGACATTGGCTTACCCTATATACTGCCTCGTAGTAGCCTCATTTCAAAGTCAAAGTTTTTTTAAGAATATACTCGTAGGTGACAAACGAGCACACATGGAATACTGTTCTTATCTCTGGACCGGGGCTCCCCAGTGCCAGCTCCTTCCACTTGACCGCATCCATCGCAGAGCGGTTCGAATCGTCGACGACCGAGTTCTTTCTGATCGGCTCTATTCACTGGTGCTGCGTACGGATGTTGCATCCCTATTCATTTTCTATCTAATCTACCACGGAGAGTGCTCTGAGGAATTGTTCGGTTTAATTCTAGCCGCCAAAATTCACGAACGCACATCGCGTCAAAACTCATGATACCATCCTGGAATTTTGACCTCATAATCTGGATGCTTGGCGGTCCACCACTGTGCGTTTAACTAGGAATTTTCTTCCTCGTACAACTTCTCTGTGGAATTGTTTAGAACCGATTTTTTTCCGGACCGATATGCCTTAGGGACCTTCAAGAAAAGAGCTTACTCCTTTCTAAAAGGCCACCAGTAGGTAAGTGGATGCTGTGGCCCATAAACACCTACATTTATCAATCAGGAATAAAAATGCACTACCTCTGAGAACTAAGATTGAATGTCTCGTTTCCAGTAAAAAGGGTGTCCACTGACCACCCGATACACAGTAACATTAAGCTGCTATTTTACGCTAATATTCTGTAAGAGCGTGGTCCTACCCCGCTCGCGCCGAGCCATTCATGCTACAACCATAATACAATAATAGCTGCAGCGTGGTTCTACCACGTATAACTATTGAATATTATAATTAAAAATTAAAAATTTTGTACAGCCGACTTCAATATAAGTTATTAAGAATAACTCAAATAACTCAAAAACTATTGGTCTGACCTTTTGATCAAGGAAGGATCAACACGAGAAGTATCAGCTTTCATATAAAAAAAGAATCATCGTAATCGGTCCAACCAGTAAAAAGTTATGAGGTAACACACATAAAAAAACATACGCGACGAATTGAGTACCGTCTCCATTTTGGAAGTCGGCAGAAAACTATTTTGTAAAATTAAGCTAGTGTAAAGCTTTTGAGAACTTCAAAATCTACACCGGCCTTCACAAGACACAGAACAAGACCTCATCAGAAAAGAATCGGCCTGGAAGGCCAGGGTCTTTTGAATTGCCATAGTTACCAACCTTGACAGGGGTGTAGTCATACGAGTATATACAGTAATCTATGGGTGTGGTCAAACGCAGTTTCTTTATTATTTTGAGCTGATATCAGGAAGATGTTGCTGTCCATGTTCTGTTTCATTTTCCACTGTCTCCTTACTTCACTCACGGGATTGTATATTACTAGAGCCCAATGACTTCGTCAATCTTACTTAGCGGTACCATGTAGCGACATCTATGGAAATGTATTAAATAAAGAACGATGTATTTAGCGCGTCAAATTTTCATATCGATATACATCGCAACCGCTTCCGTAGATAGATAATAGATGGCGCTAGAGTAGTCAAGTGAGCTCGGCCACGGTTCTTATTGCTTTGTAAGAGAGACTAGCGGTCGGCTTAAAGAAAACGGTGAAAGCAAAAGTATTAAATTATACATTTTAATGTTATGAGTTGCTAAACTTTCGAAGTTTTATAATACAGTTAGAAGTTTACCAAAATTCTTCAAATTAGGTAAGGGAAAACAAATTTCGGGCACATTATAAATCTTCGTTTATACAAGACCTGAGGGAAGGAATCTAAATCGGGCACTGCGTGTAGGCGTAACAGTACGAGAACGATAAAGCAAACTTGTTTATGGAATAATCTATATAAAATAAGAATGAATGAAAGTGTACTTTTATAACAAAAACCTGGAGAAGAAAATTAAAAAAATTACTAATATATTGACGTTATCACATCAGGTGGTATATCAGTTTTACGTACAATTTTCAACAGACTTCAAAAAAGAAGAAGATTATTAATTCGAGTGTATTTTTTTTACGTGTGTTACCTCAGAAATTTTTCTAGGTCTATTTGTCTATTTGAAATAAATGCTAGTTAGATTAGGTTTCATCTTAACTATTCAAACCTCCTGGTCCTCGTGTATATAGTGTATGTATTACATAGTTTAATCTAAAGAGAGTAATTTAAACGTTCTCCGAGATAATAACCTTCCCCTCCCCTTTACTCACTGGGCTCGTCTTGCTAAAAGCGGCTATTAAGATCTCGCCGTGCATCTACTTAAGTGGCTGTAAACAACTTGAAGGCACTATAGAATGGAATAGTAAATGACAATGCATGTACTTCGTGATATCATTACGATTAGGTCCATCCTTGTTTTATTCCGTTCAATAATAATCAACTGAAGATGTGCGCTAACGTATCAATAATATATACGAGGGTGGATTGAAAAGTACTCGGCCTAACCAAGAAAATAAACACATACTAAATCAGTTATATTTTTATTTTTCTACATAATCACCATCAAGTTCAATACACTTTTGCCACCTCCCCTTCCAAGCATTTAGACCGTTGAAAAAAAATGATTCTTCCTTAGAGTCAAAATATGCGTCTACAGCTGCTTTGACCTCGTCGTTTGTCGAAAATCTTTGACCTCCCAAGTGCTTGTTTAGGTTAGGGAACAGAAAGAAGTCTGATGGTGCCAGATCAGGTGAATACGGCGGATGCGGTAACAGTTCAAAGCCACAGTTGTGAATTTCAGCCATTGACTGTACTGACGTGTGAACACGGGCGTTATCTTGATGAAACAGGACTTTTCTTCTGAGCATTCCTCGACGTTTTTTCTTTTATTTCCTCTCGTAAACGACGTAGTAAGGTGCAGTAGTAATCAGAGTTTATAGTCTGACCCCTTTCAAGATAATCAATCATAATAACACCTTTCGAGTCCCAGAATACTGAAGCCATCACCTTATTTGCCGACAAAATCGACTTAGCCTTTTTAGGGGGTGGTGAACCAGGTCTTCTCCACTGTTTTGATTGTTGTTTTGTTTCCGGTGTACAGTGATGAACCCATGTTTCGTCTATAGTAACAAAACGATTCAAAAAATCATCTGCATCGGCTTCAAATAACTCCAAACAGTCGCGTGAAATAGTCAATCGCGTCCTTTTTTGTTCAACTGAAAGCAGTCGCGGAACCCACCTCGCAGACACCTTGTGGAAACCCAACTCGTTGACAATGATGTTTTGAGTTCGTTCATAAGAGATGCCTATAATCTCGGCTATCTCTCTAATTTTTAATCTGCGGTCTCCCATTATTAAATCAAGAACTTTTTTAATATTTTCGTCAGTAGTTGACGTCGAAGGCCTTCCAGAGCGGGGTTCATCTTTCACACTCTCTCTACCACGCTTAAATTCTGCTATCCATTTTTTGACGGATGAATATGACAGAGCACAATCGCCTAATGTACTGACCATGTCATCATGGATGGCTTTTGATGATAGCCCCTTCTTATGGAGGTACTTAATGACGGCACGCTGCTCGATTTGCTCCATTCGCGGAAATTATGTCCGATTACTTTGTTAATAAATTTATAAAATCACAACTAATTATCGCACACGTTTCGAACTTCACACAATGAACTAGTCTGAACTGAACTAAATAATGTGGGTAGATTTGATTTTTAGAATTGAATGGATCTGTGTTAGGCCGAGTACATTTCAATCCACCCTCGTATATATATATAGATCTTATATATATATATATATATATATATATATATATATATATATATATATAGCAAACGACCATGATCACCAGATGTGACTATCGCGTCCCATAAACAAACATCGGGGGTTTATTCCGTACAACATATAGACAAACAAATAACTATTCGTTAGGTTTTATAAAGCTCACCAGTTAAGTTTAAGTGGTGAGTGGCTATTCCAGCTCCATGGTGAAGACACCTGCTGCCAATTTCAAAAGAGAACTAAGATGGAAAACCTATAACTATACTGTCACTTCATACCCTGCAAAATAGAACACAGTCGTGCGCGCACTGCGTTTGACGAAAGAACTGGATTCCTACGTGGTAGACTCATGTTACAGCTATTACTAGTATATTTGTAACACGAATGGGTCGGCTCGACCGGAGAAGGACCACGATCTCACAGAATACCAGCGTAAAGTAGCAGCTTAACACTAATGTGTTTCGTATGGTGAGGGTAGAAAACCGGAGACTCTTTTTACTGGAAACGAGGCATTCCATCTTAGTCCTCACGAGTGACAAAGCATCTGCATTTTAATTCGTAATCAAAAATTTGACATGTTATTCTGCTAATATATAATAAGTCAAGTTTTGAATAATCTTTTATTTATTTTAAAAAACGTCGCACTAGGAGTTTCTCCTGTATCGAGGAGGCGTTTTACATACATAAATTGCGAATGTACAAGCATCCAGACCCGGAACAATATTTTGTGGCCCACACAAACGTTTATTCCCTACAGGAGTCGAACCCGCGACCTATCGCACCGCAGCAGCCAAACGTCCAGTCACTGCGCTACCGAGGCGAAAATAAAAAGAAAGTAATATTTTTTATCGATTCTTCTTGATTAATCGAACCTTATTACAAGACTATTAAACGAAGGAAAGAATCACCCCCTGGTCGCACGCACGCACGCAAGTATGCACACATGCGCAGACAATATCAAATTATTTAATAACTAGCTGTTCCTCGCGACTTCGGTCGCGTGTTAGGGTTTTTATGTTTTTGCGCGGAACCCTAATTCTTTTTCTAAAATAAAAGTAGCCTAAGTTACTCCTTGTGAAATCACCTATCTGCCAGTGAAAGTCCCATCAAAATCGGTCCAGCCGTTTCGGAGATTAGCCGGAACAAACAGACAGACAGACAGCCAGACAGACAAAACTTTTAAAAATTGTATTTTAGTTATAAGTACCGTATTTAGTTTTCTTAAGAGAAACATATTGAACAATTTTAATTTTAAGATTTAAGTGTCTAAGAATCAGGACATTCACTCACTAGTTTCAACATTTCGGAAAATACTTACGATGGATTTGGGTGGCGGTTCGTCCACTTCTATTTAATATAACTATACATTATATAGTTATATTAAATAGCAAAATGCGTCATTACAGGCACTTATTGAGAAGTCGTGTTTGCTTGAGTTTGGAATACTCCTATACATCCATTATTTTTGTGTGTTACTTATTTTTATTATTGAATGGATCTGCTCTTAACCTCTGACAGAACTCAGCAAGCTGTTTGACGCCGGACTTCGTTAGGATGGTAACGATCCAGGCGGACCATTAAGACATGAATAACCATTTTTAAAATGATTGTCTATCTGGATCTGTCTGTCAGTCTGTATTCTTATACAGAGTAATCTTCGCTATGGCAGAACCGATTGTAATGAACCTTCACAAACATATAGAGAGCAATGCCGGGAGTGATTTTCTGCAATGTTTTTTTTTTTGAAAAACGTTAAATTCATAGAATAAATTGTCTTTGATTATCTTAAATTGAAATAACGCATTGATAAATCCTTCGAATCAAGGCGATGTCAGGGTGGGTTGCTAGTCTTACATGAAACAGGCATAGAGCCTCGGTGGCTTTACATTTATTTTTATTTATTGCCGCCAATCACAAGTCTACAGTAAACATTGTCTCTCCTAAAAGCCGTTTTAGCTACCTACGTCCATCGTCTCCCTACAAGTCTCATCAGCTTGTCGCATCGCTCTATCTAGAGACAGCCTACATAGAGCTCGTGCAGTACAAAGCTGTCACTCATAAGCTACTTCTCATTTTACTTATTATTCATATTACATATATAATTTTGGAGCATTAAAATAGTAACAGGAAATCAAAATTTAATTAGCTCTCTCTTTCTTTGGTAGCAAAACCTTGATAGAATAGAATAAAGTACGTAAATAATATAGTACCTACTCTAACATCATATTATCACGTCAGAATTATCTCTGATTTGGATTTGGTCTTACAATTTTTCCAAACAATTATTCCTTAATTCTAAAAACGCTTAAGTTAGAACCTTTGACCATTATGCTGTAAGCGCAGCCACGTACTTTTGGAAACAAGTTCCTTATCGCACAGTACGAATTTAACGGATGGGGGCTAAGCGAGAAAATGTGTAAGGTTTTTCCGACACGTACCCGAGCGAGATGGAATAATATCCATCTCCCTCGCACTTTTTCTTATCTTGCCATGAAAGAAATATTATTTTATTTTAAATGACGCTTCATTTTAATAGAGCTAGTAATTATTTTTTTGTATTTCTTAATCAATAAAGGCTGCTGGACACGGGTAAAGTAAACAGTAGAGTGAACTAGCATACTACTCTACCGGTTCTCGGTACTCTACCAGTTTTAGTAGAGTAACCATAGATTTAGTATATACTTAGATTGGCAATGTAAAAGAAAAAGAGCATAGCATATGCTTACGTTAGAACGAGATAGAATGGCCAGAAGAAACTGTGTAAAAATTACTTGTTAGGTATATATACAAAGAAGAACATGCTTTAAGTACTAGTAAAGGTAAGCAGGTGTAATAAGTGTTAATAATGTGGTGTGCGTGTGTGCGCGTGAGCGCACGTATGTGTGTGTGTGTGTGTGTGTGTGTGCACGTACACGCTATCAGCCTGACGTCAATGGTTAATGAAACAAATCCCGCTTATTTTCGCGATATTTTTGATTTTGAAGTATTAATAAGTATTTAAAAGGCGTGATTAAATATGGTGACATGTGCCGTACCTGAATGCAGTTCGTCAAGAAAAGAAAATCCACAAAATTACACATTTTACATGTAAGTACAATTAAAATATTTAGCACTCTAAATTCAATATTTTAGAACTAGTACAAATGTTTTATACACAAATTGATAGGGAAAAATATCGCATTTTATTACGATAATGCTCCAAACGCGTGAGAATTATATTAAAAATAATAACAAATACGTGCATTCCCGCTATTTCTGATTAAATTTTTGTAGGGATTGACACTATCAATATCATCTTGTCGATAATATGTTTATAACAGGCAAAGGCATATCCTTGAATGCAGCCTCTTGTGACTTATTTTTTTTTAATTTTTACAATTTTTACCTTTTAGTGTTTCGTAATAGTAAATACTTACGCATTATTGTAAATATTTTAATGACATGATTTAAACTCTTATAATAATTCAGATTTCCAAAAAATATTCAGGTTAAACAAAAATGGTTAGCAATGATAAATAGAGAAGTATGGGTTCCCAAAACAAAATTCAACTACATGTAGCAAGCACTTTGAACAAATATGTTTTTCTCATAGAAGTGCACGAAGAGTAAAGCTGCGTTCTGGATCAATACCCACATTGCGTACTTTCTTAATTATATATTTTACTGTACATAACATGTTACACATAATGTTATACATAATGTTCATTTCGTTTGCGCATGTTCAAATGTGTACATCTTGTTGTCATCCACGTGGTGTATATTTTTTTATAAAACGAAAGTAACAAAGGAACTTACAGTATCACTTAATAATAAACGGCTACTGCAGTACTTGGTTACCTACAGTAATCTTCAAACAAAGAAAGTTACAAATTTTTTACGTGGTAGAGCCATACTGCAGCTATATCAATAGTATTATATTACTATACTTATTAACAGTGGTAGAGCCACGCGGCAACTTTTGCTGTCGTACGGATGGGCCGGCTCGAACCGGGGTGGTACCACGATCTCACAGAAAACCAGCGTGAAGTAGAGGTTTACCTCTGCGTTTCGCTTGGTGAGTGCAGGTGGCCGGAGGCCCTTTTTACTGGAAATGAGGCATTCCATCTTAGTCCTCACGGGTGACAACGCATCTACATTTTGATTTGTAATAGAGGATAGATGTAGATGTCTATGGGCCGCAGCAATCACTTACCATCAGGTGGACTGTGTGCTCGTTTGTCACCTTTAACCTATAAAAAAAAGTATAGTTGTAGCACGAATGGGTCGGCTCGACAAGGAAAGGACCACGCTCTCAGAGAATACCAACGTATAATGGCAGCTTGACACTGCTGTGTTTCGTATAGCGAGTATAGAGAACCGGAGACCCTTTTTACTAGAAAAGAGGCATTCTATCTTAGTCCTCACGGCTGACAACGCATCTGCATTTTAATTCGCAAACGAAGATAGATGCAGATGTCTATGGGCCACAGCAATCACTTACCATCAGGTGGACTATGTGCTCGTTTGTCACCCTAATTCTATAAAAAATGTGTTTTCACCCCTGAGGACTAAGATAAAATGTCTTACAACTTATAATTATACAGGCTCTCTATACTCAAATGGCTGAAACGCGGCAGAGTAAGTACTGCTGTTTATTGGTAGTGTAAGCATTGCTGTTTAGCGGCAGAAATAATTAAAAGGGTGGTTTTTTATTAATTTTAATCATAGATAAGTACATAATGTATACACTAATTATATTTGTTTGTAGGTTGTATTGAAGCCGGTATGCAAAGCATCGTCATATATCTACAGAAATATATTGCTCGTATCCAGTAGATCAACTGTAAACGTTTCTGTTATAGACAATTCCCCGAGAAAGAAAAAAATTACGAAAACTATTGATATTCTTCGGAGAAGATTAGCTATGAAACAAAAAAAACTGAAAATGTAAGAGCACAAAGAACGGGGTAGTAAAAAAGTGGAAAAATTGTATCAAGTGATAAAAAACCTAGAAAGGCTTCCCTCATTTCAAAATAACATTAGTGCTGTAATAGCATCTAGTTCAAACTATTTGTTGCAGCATCTCATTGAAAGGGTGATTAAGAAAAAGTTTATGAGATAGATATTCGTTCTGAACGAGTTTTCCGAAAACATGTGAAAGGAAAATTGTAAACGAAAATATGTTTCGAAAATTAGTAAACAAATGCCTTGTGTCCTGCAAATTTTTTTATAACGTACTTGACATACATATGTGCGATTCGCTAGCACTATCAAACCATTAACAATTAACTATTAAATTAATAATCGAAACTTATTTGATTATTAGATTGAACTATGAAGCAAAATTGCAAAATACCTCTTAACGAGAGCTTATGACATTTTTACAATAAATTAGTTATTTTTGGTGGAAAATAAAAATCACAAACTTTTTTTTGTTGGTAGTTTTATTTTTATGGCCCCAAACATTTTATGACACGACACGGCGTTCTGTATCGATAATTGAAGTTGATACATGGCACGGCACTATTCTTGTCGCACACATGCACATTTCACTCACACGGGTACATTTCGTTTTTGGTCTCACCCTAATCACGCCATCGCCAATCTAATGTATACTATATCTATGAGAGTAACTGTCTACATGTAAATTTTCATTTTGTTAGTAGAGTAAAGCTTTTAAGTCACTCGGTAAGAAACGCTAGAACAATGAACGTCGATTCGACTCATCGAGAAATAGTAAGGAACGCTCTAATAAACTTAACAGATTTATTATTGAAGGAGGTAACGAAGGCTCTTGAAGAAGAGAAAAATAGGAAAAAGAGAATATGGACAAGAGATTAGATATTGAGAAGGGATGAGCGAGGGGCTTCAGCACTACTTTTGAAAGAGTTAGCAGCAGAGGACGTATAAGAATATAGACTAACTTCGTGTAATCGATTTTAATAATGTATCCATTACATAGTACCATTTTAAAGAATGCACGTAAACTTCGTTACTTCCACTGCCAGACTTTGGAGATTTTTTTATTTTCATTCGTTCTTGGTTATAAGTACATCGGAGGATTCAGAAACTTCAAAGTTTTCCTTGCTCATTGCACGAATAATATAGGCCGCATTCCTTTTGTTCTTATCTTTATAATCACGGTGGCTTATATCCCAGATACACGGAAACTCCCCGTAAAGCTCCACTAGTTTTAAAGTTTCTGATTCAGCCCACTTCATGATATTTTTTTCATAAATCACTACTACTAAAAAAACTGCGTACAACTTTAGTAAACAATGCCATGTGCCTTTTGTAAACACGTCTAAACTAGTTACTCTACTAACCGTTTACATAGGTCGAGTACTCGGTAGAGTAGAGTGGACGCCGGGGTGGGGGAAGGAAAGTGGTAGAGTAACTCTCCCACGGTGCTAGCCTACTCTACTCTACCAAATTTCAGTACTCTACTCTACCAGCGGTGTCTACATAAGTATAGTAAGTAGGATAGTTAGAACTCTACCGCTCTATTCTACCGTTTACTCTACCCGTGTCCAGCAGCCTTAAGATAATATGTTTATCAATAATACGAGGGCGACACTGAAAGTTTTTAGAACTGACCACTTGTAAACGATATATTAAAAAAATAAGTTAAATTTTGAAAATGGAACTCTGCCAATATTTTTGTGTATGTATTTTATTAATTTGTCGTTTGTTTACGATTTGGCAGCAAATTGAAAATTGTCTGTGTCAGTCACTTCAGCATAAATTTAACGCGAGAAAATTTTCGTACAATGATTTTTTATGACTTTCGATGTCATTTAAGTCAACAAGAAAGTTATAATAGACTTCAATTGGCCTTTCACGATGAAGCCCCATTCGTGCCACTGTTAACAACTGATTTGATGAGTTTAAATGTGGTCGCACTAATCTCTCTGATTTTTTTTTTTTATAGGATAGGGTGACAAACGAGCACACAGTCCACCGGATGGTAAGTGGTTGCTGTGGCCCATAGACATCTACATTTATCCTCGTTTGCAAATCAAAATGCAGATGCGTTGTCACCCGTGAGGACTAAGATGGAATGCCTCTTTTCCAGTAAAAAGGGTCTCCGGTTCTCTACACTCACCATACGAAACACAACAGTGTTAAGCTGCTATTTGACGCTGGTATTCTGTGAGAGCGTGGTCCTTCCCCGGTCGAGCCGACCCATTCGTGCTATAACTATACTACTAATATAGCTGCAGCATGGCTCTACCACGTATAAATATCTGCGTATCTGCGTGAGGGATGGCTTTCAACGGCGACGACTGAAGATAACATCAGTATTGTGCGGCGTATGATAGAGACTGACAAAAGAGTGACTTATCAGCAGATTCGGACAAGCTTAGACATTGCTATGAGTCAAGTGCACAAAATCCTCCATGAACACTTAGTGGTCGGAAAGCTTTGTGCCCAGTGGAGACCTCATAATTTGACAGAGGCCCAAAAACTCCGTCGTGGTGTCGTGAAATGGTTAAAAGATTTAATGGAGGTGACTCAAATGCCGTGTGCGACATACTTACGGGTGACAAACGCCGGAATTATTGTTATGATCCTGAAATTAAGAGACAGTCTGCTGTCTGGGTGTTTCCTTCCGAGGAGTTGGCAACTAAAGTGAAGAGAGGTCGAAGCGTGGGATAAAAGATGGTGGCCTCGTTCTTCGGAAGGGCAGGTCATTACGCAACAATTGTTATAGAAGATCGAAAAACAGTTACTGCAGAGTGGTACACTAACAATTGTTTGCCACTTGTCTTAGAAAAAGTTCGGAAGAAACGATCTTGCAGTAGGACCCCCCTTCACCACGTCAACGCCTCGTCGCACACAGCCAAGCAAACAATCGTCTACTTGGCGACGTCAGACGGGCAATTACTGGGTCACTCGGCCTGTAGCCCCGACCTCGCACCTTGCGATTTTATTTATTTCCGAAAATAAAAGAAGAAAATTCAGGAAAAATGTTTTATAGATGCCGAGGAAGCAGTTTCAAAATGCAGTCGAAGATACCGCTAAGGACGAGTGCGCGAAGTGCTTTTCTCAGTGGTTCCATCGGAAGCAGCGATGTATTGATGTAAATGGACACTATTTTGAAAAGATATAATAAAACTAAAAACTTGCGTATCTGTTCAGTTTTTGATTTTCTAAGAATTTTCAGTGTCACTCTCGTAATATATTACGAAAGGAACTTCGTTCCAACCGAGTGTTCCACGACACTTTTTTTTTAATTTAGCGTACCTTCTCTATATATTAAAATTGCTGTCCGTTACTCTCGATAAAACTCAAAACCGGCTCGACCAATTTTGATGAAATTTATTGTGTGTATTTGAATGGGTCCCAAGATGGTTAAGATTCACATTTGGATACGGTAAGTGGCGCTGTTGTCGACATTCATAAATCACACGACGCCGGGGCGAATCGCTAGTATGGAGTAAAATTCGCCGAAAAATATATAAGTCATATATAAATACATAAGCACCTTTGCAGCTTCGTGGAGTATTACGTAGCTATAATACAAATTATAGCACGTCCTTTAAAATGAAAATAAATAATATAGTGTGTATTTGTCAACTTACCGCTTGTAACTTGAAGAGAAGTAGCGAAAAGGCATAGTAGCGACAGCGAAAGGCATCCTAGCGAGTTGAGCCAATGTGCCGCGGCCATACTGCATCCTGACAAATGTAAAAAAGTGTTAAAAGCCTTACATAATATAGTAAACATTTAAATAATACACTGTAAAACTGGAATATATTCAAGTTGGATGTACATGAGTTATAAATAAGCGCCATCTATCGTTTCGTATAAGAACTCTCACAATCGTTGAATTACAGACACTTAACGAAGTCGATATTTATAAACTAGATGGCGCTATAACAATAAATTTTATAAAACAACTTCATTGTGATCAAGAATTAAGAAGAGCTTCATTATTGTGTTATCAAGTGTCACGAACATGATTATGATACTTTATCCAAATTATGAACCGTACTACATGAGTAAAGAAACCGTACCGTACAAAGGCAAAGCTTCATACAACCGCGCTATGATAATAACACTACTACAAGCTTGAGGTGCGTGTTTGCGTAAGCACAGGCGGCTCGTCACGTCCAGAGAGAAACTGCTTATAAAAAAGTACTCTGTGCTTTAAACCGGCTCGGCCTGTGCTCAAACTCAGGGTTGTGTAAAGAATAATAAGTGTAAAATTTTAGTTTTTAAAGAATTATTCCTGTCACATGAAATATAAAAAAGTGTTATTTTGGTTTACTGTACTTTTTGTACGAACAATAATAGAACAAATAGAATTATATATATTTTTTAATTATTCCAATGACTCCACTAGGTAAGTGGTAACTTGACTATAATTTATTATTTTTAATGTAGTAGATAGATATCTCACCTATAAGAGACCTACGTCACAGATGAAACAGTAACTGGTTAATGAAACACACACATAATAGAAAAACTCAAGGAGGCAAAGTTTGTTTAACTATACATCATAATGAACATGCAAATGATATCGCGATTCACTCGGCGCAACGTCACCTAGGGAGAACAGAAATAACTAAATTTACTTGAAAGTTTGGATTTAAGATTGTTAGCTAAACATTCCGCCGCCCAAGGACGATTACAGTCCTTTGAAAAAGTGAACATAAAGAAATAAAAACAAAAGTAATAAACTAGAACAAACTAAATTCTTATAACTAGTCGAAATCATTCAGAGGCAGAGGGCACAATTTTGCGATAGGCCTCTTAAAAATCTTATCCTTGTATTGTAAAGACACGACTCTTGTAACACCATCTGCACCTGGGTGCTTCCGAATGATTCGTCCCAAAAGCCACTTTCCAGGAGGAAGTCTATCATCCTTCACCAACACGATAGTACCTATAGCAAGTTTTGGCTGACTCTTGTTCCATTTATAGCGATGGTGCAACGTTGTCAGATATTCATTTTTCCATCGTTGCCACAAACCATACGTTGAATAATATGCCACCGATGTAAAGTGCTGAATTTAACATCAATCAAAGATGGTTCTGGGACACCAATCAATGGTTCCCCAACTAGAAAATGCCCAGGCGTTAAGGGAGGTTCATCAAGGGTAGAATTTACTACGGTAAGTGGACGAGAGTTGACACAAGCTTCGACTTGAGTTGAAAGAGTAGATAACTCTTCATAGGTCAGTAAGGTTTGTCCAATTACGCATTTCAAGTGTCCCTTAACGCTCTTCACTCCTGATTCCCAAAGTCCCCCGAAGTGAGGCGCGCTAAGGGGTATAAAGTTTCAGAGAGTTTGGTCATTAGCTGGTAGTTCAGCAATTTTAGAATCAATTGCAGATTTTGTATCTCTAAAGGCAAGATCTAGTTCACGGGCCGCACCTACAAGAATCGTACCATGATCACTTCAAATTTCCTTGCAGTGACCACGACGAGCAGTGAAACGTCGAAAAGCAGCTATGAACGCAGCTGAAGTGAGATCAGTTACCAATTCTAGATGAATGGTTTTTGTGACGGTGCACACAAATAAGCAAACATAATCGTTACAGGTTTCTTACATCTACCATGGTACAATGTCATTGTATAAGGTCCGGCAAAATCTACTCTACTTGTCAAATGAAATGGACGACTTGGTTTAACACGAAATTTAGGGAGATTTGCCATAAATGGTACAGAAGGATTAGCCCTTTGTTTAAAACATGGTATACATTTAGTGAGGACAGTTTTAACAATATTTTTGACTCTAATTATCCAAAATTTTTGGCTTACGAAGTTCAAAGTAAGTTAATGCCCTCCATGCAGAGTTTTCAAATGAGCGTTCAAAACAGTAAGCTTAGAAAGACCACAATCGTTACTCAAAATTATTTATTAATTATTTATTTATTAATTTTAACAGTGGTAGAGCCACGCGGCAGCTTTTGCTGTCACACGGATGGGCCGGCTCGAACCGGGGTGGTACCACGACCTCACAGAAAACCAGCGTGAAGTAGAGGTTTACCTCTGCGTTTCGCTTGGTGAGTGCAGGTGGCCGGAGGCCCTTTTTAGTGGAAATGAGGCATTCCATCTTAGTCCTCACGGGTGACAACGCATCTACATTTTGATTTGTAATAGAGGATTGATGTAGATGTTTTTGGGCCGCAGCAACCACTTACCATCAGGTGGACTGTGTGCTCGTTTGTCACCCTTATTCTATAAAAAAAATAACAGGATTTTTCATAGTATCTGAAATCTCTGCATTGGCAAGTCAGCCACCCACATGAATAATGCCTTTATCATCTAGATATGGATTAAGAACATGTAGTTTGCTCCATTGGTGAACTCGTTCACCATGTGACAATTGAGTAACATCACTGAACGAAACTGATTGAGACATCTTAATGCATCTATTTAGAGCATCGTCAAGCTCATCTGGACTCAGATCAACGGGTTCATCAAACGATCTTCTATCTATTTTAAGTTTATACAGTTTAATAAAACGTAAACAATAAGCAGTTACACGTATCAGTTTCGAAAGTGTTGAGTATCGTTTTAGGTAAGAAATAACAACATCATTTTCAAAAACATTAATGTTTGTCTGTACTTTAGTTTTAACCTTCATTTCTAAATCTGTTGCAGGTATAACGTTATCTAAATTAACAACAACATCGAGGTCTTGTAAAAATTGTGGGCCATTCCACCATAGTTGCATAGTTGCTGCAAATCGTATGGGAACTACTCCACGGGAAGCTAACTCAGCTGGATTATTCGCCGAACTAACATGATGCCATTGGTTACTATTTATGAATGTCAAAATCTCTGAAGTGCGATTAGCAACAAATGTGGTCCATGTATTGGGTGTCTTACGCAGCCAAGCCAAAACTATGGTCGAATCCGTCCATATACATATATATTTTCATCAGGGATATTTAGTATGGTTTTAACATGTTGTATCATTTTCGCCAAGAGAACTGCACCACATAGTTCGAGACGGGGAAGTGAAATTTGTTTGACAGGAGCAACTTTAGATTTAGCCATAACCAGATATACTTTAACAACATCATTATCCCAAACTCTGAGATACACCACTCCAGCATAAGCAGCACAAGAAGCATCACTGAATCCATGCAGTTCTTGTCTAATTGTGCTGTCAGAAACTCCGAGCCATCGTGGGAACTGTATGGGTTCAGAGTGCGTAAAACGTTCAAGGTAAGTTATCCATTTATTTTTTAGGTCATGAGGGAGTTCTTCGTCCCAAGTTAAGCCAGCTAACCACAACTTTTGGATAAAAATTTTAAGTGAGATTATTTCAAGTGTTAGCCAACCTAGAGGGTCATTAGACGCACCAGTCATTAAATCGTCCATGTACAGATCATTTTTCAATATTTCAGATTCTACCGGAAAATCATGTTTTTCATCTTCAGCATGTTCGTGAAGCGTACGAATAGCTAAGAATGGTGCTCAAGATGTTCCGTAAGTCACGGTAAGCAGTCTATATTCCCGTATGGGTAGTGTTGGGGATTCTCGCCATAGTATTCTCTGGTAGTCCACATCATCTTTAGATACTAATATGTCTATACATTTTTTGAATGTCAGCGACTAAACAAAATTAATGTTGTCTCCACCGAGTAATTAAATCTCTGACATCTTGTTGTAACGGATATCCAACCAAAAGTTCTTCATTTAACGATTTTTCTTTTTCAGGTGCAGCACTTCCATCGAAGACAACTCGTAGCTTCGTGCTCAAGCTCGTCGGCCGAAGAACAGCGTGGTGAGGTAAGTAGTTAAGTTTTTGTGTTTTCCTTTCATTTTCAGGTACCATTATCATATGAGATTCTGACTCGTATTGCTTCATAAATTTGTGATAGTCTTTCTTGAAGTCAGCGTTACGTGTGAAACGTTTCTCCATGTGCTGTAAGAGACTAACAGCAAGAGGTCTAACATCACCAAGATTTGTGGGAGGATCATCTTTGAACGGTAAACACACGATGTAACGTCTGTCATCATTGCGCGTGTGTGTGAATTTAAAATGCTCTTCACATTGTGCTTATAATTCAGTCATCGCCTTTTTGTGAGGTAATTTCTCTTAAATTTCCCAGAATTGTCTGAATAACTGATCTGCTTCGAATTTAGTGTGAGCAACTATCATATTGTGTTCCTGTGTTGCAGTATCAGTTTGTAAAGCCTTGCCGGAGATTAACCAACCCAGACGAGAGTTAAGTGCGATCGGAAAATTGTACTTGTGTAGTCCTTGTAGTAGTATGTGAGCATGCACATCGGCACCAAGTAGAACGTCAATAGATCCTGGCTTGTGAAAGTTTGGATCAGCTAAATCCAACTGCATATACGAAGGCCAAGTATCTTGTGGGAATTCACGTGACGGCAACAATGAAGTGAGTTTCTTGAGTACATATGCATTTACTTCAAATGTGGAGGCTTCGCATTTTGTGGAATGTATTGTAAGTTTAACCATAGATTTTGTAGTTACCACTGATGATTTTTATATACCAGAGATTCTGCCAATAACGGGAGTGTGATCAAGATTCAATAACTGCGCTGCTGCTTCAGAGATGAAAGAGCCCTGTGAACCCTGATCAACAAGAGCTCTTAGTGTATAGATACCATTGTTCCTGGACTCAACCTTTTCGGCTGTAGCGAAGATAACCATTTCATCATTTGTTTCACCCTTTAAGTTTACACTGAGATTGCAAGAAGTACTCGGTGTAGAGGTATTTTCCTTTGGTGCAGCGGTATCCTTTTGAGCTTTATCAGAAGTGTTATTCTTGGGAAAGGTTGTGAAATGTAGTAACGTATGATGTCGATGTCCACATTTTTTGCAGTTTATACTCTGTCTACAATTGAACATGGAGTGACCTTTCACCAGGCAATTGAAACATATGTTGTTTTTCTTTATAAAATCTTAGCGTTCAGAAACCGTTAATGCTGAAAACTCTTTACAGGGGCAATTGTAATGATTCTGTGAGCAGTAAGTACAAGTGCTTTCGACTTCGGTAGCATAACTTTTAATTGTAGTTGCATTTGGAGTATGTTGAACAGATTTCAGTGTATCCTTTCTAAATGTTTATCGAGATTGTGAAATTTCAGATTCTACCGGAAAATCATGTTTTTCATCTTCAGCATGTTCGTGAAGCGTACGAATAGCTAAGAATGGTGCTCAAGATGTTCCGTAAGTCACGGTAAGCAGTCTATATTCCCGTATGGGTAGTGTTGGGGATTCTCGCCATAGTATTCTCTGGTAGTCCACATCATCTTTAGATACTAATATGTCTATACATTTTTTGAATGTCAGCGACTAAACAAAATTAATGTTGTCTCCACCGAGTAATTAAATCTCTGACATCTTGTTGTAACGGATATCCAACCAAAAGTTCTTCATTTAACGATTTTTCTTTTTCAGGTGCAGCACTTCCATCGAAGACAACTCGTAGCTTCGTGCTCAAGCTCGTCGGCCGAAGAACAGCGTGGTGAGGTAAGTAGTTAAGTTTTTGTGTTTTCCTTTCATTTTCAGGTACCATTATCATATGAGATTCTGACTCGTATTGCTTCATAAATTTGTGATAGTCTTTCTTGAAGTCAGCGTTACGTGTGAAACGTTTCTCCATGTGCTGTAAGAGACTAACAGCAAGAGGTCTAACATCACCAAGATTTGTGGGAGGATCATCTTTGAACGGTAAACACACGATGTAACGTCTGTCATCATTGCGCGTGTGTGTGAATTTAAAATGCTCTTCACATTGTGCTTATAATTCAGTCATCGCCTTTTTGTGAGGTAATTTCTCTTAAATTTCCCAGAATTGTCTGAATAACTGATCTGCTTCGAATTTAGTGTGAGCAACTATCATATTGTGTTCCTGTGTTGCAGTATCAGTTTGTAAAGCCTTGCCGGAGATTAACCAACCCAGACGAGAGTTAAGTGCGATCGGAAAATTGTACTTGTGTAGTCCTTGTAGTAGTATGTGAGCATGCACATCGGCACCAAGTAGAACGTCAATAGATCCTGGCTTGTGAAAGTTTGGATCAGCTAAATCCAACTGCATATACGAAGGCCAAGTATCTTGTGGGAATTCACGTGACGGCAACAATGAAGTGAGTTTCTTGAGTACATATGCATTTACTTCAAATGTGGAGGCTTCGCATTTTGTGGAATGTATTGTAAGTTTAACCATAGATTTTGTAGTTACCACTGATGATTTTTATATACCAGAGATTCTGCCAATAACGGGAGTGTGATCAAGATTCAATAACTGCGCTGCTGCTTCAGAGATGAAAGAGCCCTGTGAACCCTGATCAACAAGAGCTCTTAGTGTATAGATACCATTGTTCCTGGACTCAACCTTTTCGGCTGTAGCGAAGATAACCATTTCATCATTTGTTTCACCCTTTAAGTTTACACTGAGATTGCAAGAAGTACTCGGTGTAGAGGTATTTTCCTTTGGTGCAGCGGTATCCTTTTGAGCTTTATCAGAAGTGTTATTCTTGGGAAAGGTTGTGAAATGTAGTAACGTATGATGTCGATGTCCACATTTTTTGCAGTTTATACTCTGTCTACAATTGAACATGGAGTGACCTTTCACCAGGCAATTGAAACATATGTTGTTTTTCTTTATAAAATCTTAGCGTTCAGAAACCGTTAATGCTGAAAACTCTTTACAGGGGCAATTGTAATGATTCTGTGAGCAGTAAGTACAAGTGCTTTCGACTTCGGTAGCATAACTTTTAATTGTAGTTGCATTTGGAGTATGTTGAACAGATTTCGGTGTATCCTTTCTAAATGTTTATCGAGATTGTGAAAGTTTAACCATTTCCATTGATCGGAATCGTTTTTCTAGGAAGCTGTTTAGTTCGTCATATGTGGGAATATTTGTTGGGCTTTCTAACGACTGCTCCCAAAGCTTGTGAGATTCAATGTCTTACTTTGAGACTAGAATATGAACGACTATTGCATTCCACGAATCAATATTCAAATTTTTTAGAGATGTGAGACATTGGCTAGTAGTGTCTAGTAAATCTTTGATACCTTTTGCTGATTCAGTTGTTAGTTTTTTCTGAGTTAAAAATCGACTTAGAATATTATTCACAATCACTCGCTTATTCTCATATCTGTCATTTAGTTTTTTCCATGCGTCATCATAGTTCGCTTCAGTTAAAGAATAATATTTGAGTTACAGTTCGGCTTCTCCGGTCAGACTAGATTTTAAATAATGATGTTTTTCGATTTTAGACAAGCGGTCATCACAATGTATCAAGGAAAGAAATAGATCGTTGCAGCTCATCCACTGATTATAATCACCAGAAAATTGTGGTATAGCTATTGTTGGTAGCTTTGGTCTAAGTTTAGGAAGTTCTGAAGTTGTGTCCGATTTTGTAGTTTCACTCATTGGTGTAATATCATAAAACCTATCTTTTAGCCAAGTCTTTAAATCTAAATAATCTTCCTCTGTTTGTTCAAAATTATCATCAATATTGAAATCATATTCGGTTTTCCATGTCTCACTGCCCAACGATACAGTAACAAAATCATAACTTTTTGTATAACAAGCCCAATATTCAAGTAACGTGTCCATGCGCGTATCTAAATAACCTCTTGTTCGTTTATCCTTTGAACATTTCTTCGTATTTGTAAGTAATTTCTCGATTTTAGTTGAATTTTGAATCATAATTAAATCTTTTTATCACACAAATTCAACTAAGTCTTTTTTTTTACTCAAATTTTTCTAAGTGTTTCTATTACACGAAATCTGCTAAGTCTTTTCTATTTCTGCACTTTGAAATATCACAAGTCTTTGACGCACTGTTACTGCACTATGTTTGACACTTGCACTTTACTTACAGTTTATCCGGCTCGAAAAACCATTTGGCATTTGGTTAATGAAACACACACTTTATCACTAGGTTTTACTCACATACCACTACACTGTGTGATAGAAAAACTCAAGGAGGCAAAGATTGTTTAATCAAATCATAATGAAAACATGCAAATGATATCGCGATTCACTCGGCGACAGCGTCATCTAGGGAGAACAGAAATAACTAAATTTACTTAGAAAGTTTGGATTTAAGATTGTTAGCTAAAAGTTAACAAAAGTCATGGCTAAAGATGTCATGCCAGAATTTTATCCCAGTAGGTACACATAATATTTTATGCAGTAATAATTGTCTATAACCAATTTTTAACCAAAAAGGCATGAATTACAGTTTCAATTCAACATTAATTCAGTTTGATGCTATGTCCTCACACATCACAAAACAATTCATCCGACAAAACTTTGTTTTTAGCCTGTGCTGAATGTACATAGCGAAATCACTCAGGGGTTGAATGAGGGCATCCACGACTTTTTCTGCCACCAGGGTGGCGCCAATTTACAGTGAGGTAAAATATTTGCCAGATTACATAGCGGGGATGATAATGCAACATAGGTGGTAAAGCCACTTTGCAGCTATATTAAGGTTGTAGCATGAATGGGTCGGCTCGATCAGGGAAGGGCACGCTCTCACAGAATACCAGAGTAAGTGGTGTAGATGTATGTGTAAACGTATGGTGAGTGTAGAGAACCATAGACCCCTTTTTACTGGGAAGAAGGCATTCTATCATAAGGGGTGGTATCGTATCTGAATTTTGACTCTTAATCAAGGATAGACATTGAGGTGGACTGCGCGCTCTTTATTCACCTTTATTTCATTAAAATATTTGCTAATTATATACTAGTTAATTTGGGTGGTCCTAGTGTTTTGAAGATGATCGATGCTTTGAATTGTACCAATTACGAATTTGCGTATGTGAAAGACGTAACTCTTAATGTAAGAAATTTAACTTTAAATACTTATATCTTACCATATCGTCAGTATATATTTCCGCCGCGGTCGTATGCCCACCTCAAATCACCTGTAAGAGAATATTATTTATGTTATTCACAAAAAAAACAACACTGGACGCAAATTCATCATCATCATCATCATTACAGTCTTTCATAAGTCCACTACTGAACATAGGCCTCCCCAAGGAATGCCACAAAGCACGGTCCTGAGCCACCTGCATCCATCGACTTCCTGCATGTCTTACCAGGTCGTCACTCCATCTAGTGAAGGGTTGCCCTACACTTCGCCTACCGGTACGAGGCTGCCACTCGAAAACCTTTCTTCCCCATCGGTTGTCGGTTCTTCGAGCTATATGACCGGCCCACTGCCACTTCAGCTTACTAATCCGTTGGTCTATATCGGTTACTCTCTGCTGTGGATATCCTAATTTCTAAGTTTATCACGTAGAGAAACCCCAAGCATAGCCCTCTCCATAGCTCGCTGAGCGACCTTGAGCTTCCTCATACGGCCAGCAGTGAAGGACCACGTCTCAGATCCGTAAGTCATCACTGGCAACACGCACTGGTTGTACAATTTCGTTTTCAGGTTTTATGGTATACCTAACGGGAAGATGTGCCGTAGTTTCCCGAACGCTGCCCAGCCGAGTTGAATCCGTCGATTGACCTCTCGGTCGAAGTTGGACTTACCTAGTCGGACTATTTGTCCCAGGTAAACATACTCGTCAACAACTTCGAGCTTAGTGCTCCCAGCAACTACCGGCATATGTGTGACATGGACGTTAAACATGATTTTAGTTTTGTCTATATTCATCTTAAGACATATCCGTCCGGAAGACACTATTGAGGTCATTGAGCATAGCACAGAGCAAATTAGCTAAAGTAAAAACTTTGCAATCTTTTAAAATATTAAAAATAATGATGATGTACTCCAGACCGAACCGTAACGACATCCAGTCTCAACAGATACTAGCCATCGGCGTAGGACTATTATTGATTCTGTGGACAGGATCACAGAACACTATTTAGGTACTATTTACTCTACACGGAAAAGACAGGATCATAGTGCACGTGTGTGTGTCACATAAGTCATGAATGATATCAATGTTGCCTCCTTTTGTCGTCAAATAAAGACGGCCAGATATTAGAGCTATTACTTGTACCCAAAATCGGAATATGATATCGGCACATGAGTAAAGAACCTTACTCTTTACTCTGTGATATCGGTATAAATATACTGAAAATTCGTCCTTTTTATATTGGATTACCATTTAATACTTTTAATCGGAAATGTCAAGAGGCGGACTTTTGATTGACGGAACCTTAATGGTGGATTAATTTTATTAATCATCTTTTATAGAATAAGGTTGACAAACGAGCACACAGTGGACTTGATGGATTCTGTAGCCCATATACATCTTAGTCCTCACGGGTGGCAACGCATCTGCATTTTGATTCTTTATTGAAGATAGATGTAGATGTCTATATGTCACAGCAACCACTTACCATCAGGTGGACGGTGTGCTCGCTTGTCACTATAAAAAAAGCTTAGTCTCTGTTCCGTTTCTTTGCTCATGTGCCTGATTTTATTGATGGAAATTTCGTCGCTTTTCAATATTTTGGTTTCGAACATGTGGCTAGTTAGTTTATGTGCGTATGGCCTCATTTGTTGACACAACAGCTTGCAAGCGGTGCGGTATCAGTACGCCGAAGTTAAAAGTGCTTTGGAAGAAGAGTATCGACAAAACTGATCCCGTGGCAAGCTTGGAAGTTAAATCACTTGCAGCCAATTTTAAGAAGTTCCAGTTTTTGCTGTCTTCAGTCATTTGATACGAAGTTTTATTCCACGTTAATCTTGTCAGCAAAACTAATGCACAAAAATGAATATACCTAGAGACGAAGGATTAACAAAGGCTCTCATTGCAGCTAAAGATAAAGCTGAAAAAGCTGAAATAAACTCGGAGTTTGAAAGAAACCGCGAACGAAAAAAGAAGAAAACGTTCTTATAGCCCAGGAGGAATCGGGGCATGAGTAACAAAACTATACCACCTCAATTCTTTCATGCAATTCTCTTCAAGTTGTCCTGCTGATGATATAAATGTATGTTGCCATTGGGCAACTCGGTGCCATATTGTTTAAACTGATTTTTTTTTCAATTGCAAGGAATTGTATTTTTAAACTGGACCTTTGTTTGTATTCTTTGATAAAATACAAATAAAAAAAGGCCCATGACTTTTTAAGACAACGTTAACATATTCGGAGTTATGAATTTTTAAAGGTTTGAAAGATCCCAAATTCGGATTAGAGTGAAAACTAAATATAAGAAAAAAACATAAAATATATTCCGGATGCAGAAATGTTATTCAGAACAAATGTTTTCTATCCAATTTTAGACACCGCCATAAACTTAAATAGAGACATGCTTTACACGACTTTTTACAATGAATGAGACTTTGCGTTTATAGAAAGAATAGTATAGAGAGTTTCCTCTATGATTTGAATAAGACCGATGAAAATATTAAGAAAGTATACTCAAAGTTGGAGAAACAACGAACGCATGATCTTAATCGCGATATTTTGGGATTGGAGCTCTCAAGAGAAATGATTGTGTTTGAAAAAGTTTTTACATATCGATAAAGGTTAACTAATATCAGGTCTTTATCTATGAAATAGCCGTTTTTTATGAAATACGTTAACGTAAGTATTTTTCTATATTTTTTATTTCTATTAATCAAAGTAATCGCCCATGCAATCGATGCATCTTTGCTAATGCAGTAGCAGTTTATTGATGGCCTTCTTGAAAAAATCAGCTGGACGGGGGAGACAAAATATTCTTCAAAGGTATTTTGTACTGCCTCTCGGGTATTGAATTTTATTCCCGCCAAAAAATTATTTCAATTCTGGATAAAGTAGAAGTCTGTAGGCGCCAGGTCTGGTAAGTACGGCGGATGACGGGAACTTCCAACCCAGTTCTTGTAACTTGAAGACCGTCTGTTGTACAGTATGAAGTCGCGCGTTGCTGTACAGGAGCTGCGGAGACGAGCGATTGACCAAAGGTGGTTGGAGACGTGTGAGCTTCTCCATCATTGTGTTTAGTTATTCACAGTACACTTCTGCAGTAATGCTCATCCTTTTTGGTCAGAAGCTGTGATGACCATCACTTTTCAATTTTCTAGGGCTAAGTTTTCGCTTAGGGCATTATTTAGGTGCTGAATCAGAATCCAACCAACTTGCTGAGTACTTACGATTGTCAAACAGAATCCATTTTTCGTTGCAGATGACAATGCGGTTCAAAATCCCTTCGTTTGTGTGCCTGTGCAGTGCAAAGCACGTCTCGATACGTACTTCGCGTTGGCGATGATTAAGTTCGTGGGGCGCCCATATGTTAAGATTTTTTACCTTTCCAATTTGACGCAAATGGACCAATATCGTTTTGATGCTAACGTGGAAAGCTGTTGCTAATTTAACCGTACATCGAGTATCATCAGCTTCCAGAATCACCTTTAATTCGTCATTGTCCTTTAATTCGACCAACATTTTCGGACGATCACGGAGTTCATTTTTCAGGTCATAATTCCCAGAACGGAAGCGGGCAAACCAATAACAGGCGGTGCGTTAGTTTGTAGTATTCGCTCCGTAAACGTCGTTGATGTTGTGTGCCGCTTGTGCCGCGTTCTTGCCACGACAGTACTCATTTTCCATAATTACTCGAATCCATGATGACGAAAAAGATAAAAACATAACGGATATCAATAAACAAATGACTAATTTTGAAAAAAGATTCCATGTTTTTAAAATAAAAGTAATTTGAAATTAGAATTCTTAGCCAAACACAAATTATTTTGATTTGAAATGGCCAGTACTGCAGAACTTTAACTTCATAGTTAAAAACCCATTATTTGGACAGCTCCTCGGATTTTCTTAACTATCCCGATTACGGTGGCCAAAGATGAACGCAGTTTTAGCAAGCTTGAGCTAAGAAAAACATAGCTGAGATCGACTCTCGCAGAAGATAAGCTTTCTGATCTAGCCTTGCTGTCAGTTGAAAATTATATAGCTCAGACATTATCGTATGAGGAGGTGATATAAAGATTTGTAAATACAAAATTGCGTACGCAGCGATTTAATTAAAATTTGTTCTTCATTTAAATATAATACAGGTGTCCTAATTACTATTTTTATGCTATTGTTTTAATTTTTCCTACATTCAATGTGTTAATTATATTATTATTAGGAGCCAGTAGGCTAAACCTGAAGGGTTATGTTTTTAATAAGCAATGTTGCATTAATTAGAAAACATATAACATAACGTATAAGTACCAGTTCTAAAGTTGATTATGCTTATTGATCTCATTAATGAATGTTGACTTAATTTTCTTTTATTGTCTATTGTTGTTATGATTTATTTAAATTAATGTACCTTAATTCCTTTTTAATTTTGTTTTTTTTTATTCTACATCAACAGTTCCTATAGATACCGTAAGGAGTGCAGTGCCTAAAATACCACGAGCATGGCTGTTTTCAATCGACAAATTAGACATAGAGTTAAGATGTTGTCGAAATCTTCCCAGTTTCATGCTTGCATGTGCACGTACAATTGGTATATATTAGGGGCAAGCAAGGGGGACGCCATAATTAGGTCTCGCTCCATCCTAAAACTTGCCCACTGAACTCATGGCCCGAATTTATTTGGCAAGCACTCTGCAGTAGTATATTTAACATCCCTGATCACATTTGGTAAGAGGGTGGAAGTGGGTGGAAAAGTGTGGAAGAGGGTGGGAAAGGGTGGAAGAGGATGGCCCTACTCAGAACTCCTATAGACAGAAAGAGACCTACCTGGCAGACCTCAATCAATCGGAAAAAAAAATAATTGAATCGCATTTCGTAAGTCGCGTAATTTTTTAACACGCTTTTGTTAGCTTTGCGTGTATGTACCTATGTACGAGCATGGAACGGAATCTTTTCATGTAATTTTCACAAACTTATGACCGTTTTTTATGTTTAGTATCACGTAAATAAATATGACATGGATGCATTTCTTTGTATTCCAGCACAACTGAATGCTGGAATCTTATACAGCGATAGATATTTCGGCATGATAAGTTATCAATGTCTATTTTAATTTGTAAAGCAATTTATGTTGGTAGTTACAGTATAAAGATACTATGTAGAATCATATACATACACTTCTGGAACAAAAGCCTCAAAATAATTAAAACAAACATGCGTGAGTGTCGTGGAACACTCGGTTGGAATGAAGTTCCTTTCCTAGTATATTATTATTATTGATAAACTTATTATTTATTTTATTTTATTTATTTAACCTTCTTACATCTACCTTATAATAAGGGATATAAAGGGCGAACTTAATGCTTTGTGGCATTCTCTGTCAGTCAACCCTGGATGATTTGAGAAGCTGTGGTAGGTGCAACACCACTCCATAAATTAATAAATAAGTAAAAACATAATATCTTACAACAAAAATCAAATAAATAAAATATTTTTAAAATATACATACTTAATATCTACTTTGTAATAATGAAAAGAATTAATAGTAAATATATAAACGGATACTTATAATATATACAAAATATTTAAATAAATGCAAAATAATATAATATAATACAAAAATAGAATAACATGATACATATTAATACACATATTATACAAAATGTCACTTACAAAGCGTAAGAGAGAGAGAAAAACAAAAATCGGATAAATCAGGTGGTATTATTCTTGTTAAAGAATTCACAAACTATTGTCTTAAAATAATGTTTGTTACTGGTTTGCTTGATATCAACAGGAAGGCCATTCCAGAGCAGTATGGACTGCACATTAAAAGAGGAATAAAAAAACCACTCTTATGTGGTGGAATACGAATTTTAAGACTATTTTGGGAACGGGGAACTCTGTCATGAGCAGAATACTACTGATACTGAAAGTTATCCTTAAGATAAGAAGGAGAATTTGGGTGATTTAAAATTGAATATAGTACTTGTAAAATTCGGGAGCTACGCCTTTGACGAATAGAAAGCTATTTAAGCTTAGGACGGTACTGGGAATCATTGTTGAGAGGGTGCTCCAACTTATCGAGAAGATATTGAGATAGATCTGGGTAATACATATCCGCATAGTCAATAATAGGCAATATTAAAGCCTGAATAACTAGAAATTTAGTTTTAAAAGGCAGAAAGTTAGTATACGTGGTAGAGCCATGCTGCAGCTATGTTAGTAGTATAGTTGTAGCACGAATGGGTCGACTCGACCCTGGAAGTACCACGCTCTCACAGAATACCAGCGTAAAATAGCAGCTTGACACTGCTGTGTTTAGTATGTTGAGTGTAAAGAACCGCAGACCCTTTTTACTGCAAAAGAGGCATTCCATCTTAGTCCTCACGGGTGACAACGCATCTGCATTTTGATTCGCAAACGAGGATAAGTGTAGATGTCTATGGGCCACAGCAACCACTTACCATCAGGTGGACTGTATGCTCATTTGTCACCATATCCTATAAAAATAAGGTTTTTGAGACGGCAAAGAGAACGTAAGGCAGTTTACGGCTTTACGGCTTATTTCAGCAACATCAACTCTCCAGCTTAAGGTATCGTCCATATATAGCAAAGATATTTACAGATTAACAAAATGGCAGCAATATTCAATTGTAAAACACGAGAGAAAGATCTTCGTTATTAATGTTGGCTAACATTCTGCTACTAACTATAACCATTACTTTACATTTTGAAGGGTTAACCGAAACACCATGTCTGTACGACCAATCTCTTATCAATAAACGTATTATATTTTTGATTAACAAATACAAATAAATGAATTACTAACGTCTATTAAAATGAAGCGTCATTTAAAATTAAATAATATTTCTTACATGGCAAGATAAGAAAAAGTGCGAGAGAGATGCATATTATTCCATCTCGCTTCCTTATAGCTGCCAAAGCCTACACTACGTCAGAAGGGGTCGTGACGGCAAAACCTTATAGTTTTTCTCGCCTAACCCCCATCCGCCAAATTCGTGCCGTCCGATAAGGAACTTCGTTCCAAAAATTTAAAAAGGCTCACCGGTTCTCTGCACACCACTATTATACGAACACAACAGGGTTATATATTATGCCACTATTTTACGCGGGTATTATGTTTGGTACTTCTCCGGTCATAAGATGAAGAGGTCGTGGGACCTTTCATGCTGCAACCATAACACACCTTCCGTGTGGCTTAACAACGTACAAATGATAACTATTTTTATTAGATGACTAACTGGCCGGGCAGACGTTGTTCTGCCCTCTACGACGACCCTTTGTTCTATAAAAATCTTTAAATTCTTAAAAAAATATATATTGAGGGTCACTATTGTTACAAAAATTACTCTATCTCTCATGTTGGACTGAACTGCATACAGTATGAAAAATTTCATTGAAATCGGTTAAGTAGTTTAGGGAGTTCATCGCAAACAATGTGACACCTACTTTTATACACGATACATACATATATACATATATATATATATATATATATGTATGTATATATATATATATATATATATATATCTTTATACACGCTCGTCGGTTAAAGGTGCTCTTGATTTGGCCCACCTTCAACACATCGCCAATTTGGTCGATAAACTTTCGCCTAAGGCGACCCTTGCCGACTCTGCCGTTCACATCCGCAACATAAATTTTCTTTGTCACTCTTTCCTCATTCATTCTTTCTACATGACCAAACCACCGAAGCATTCCTTTCTTAATCCTGGTCACAACATCATCTTGCAAACCACACTCTTCTCTTATTAAACAATTTCTCACTCTGTCATTCAGATTCATCCCTAACATACTCCTTAATGACGGCATTTCTACAGCATTTATTCTACTCTCGTGCTTCTTCTGCCACAGCCAACTTTCACTACCATACATTAAATTAGGCACTAACACAGCATTGTGAATTGCCAGACATGCCTTTTTGGACACATTCCGACTTTTCACAATAGAGTGTAGAGCCCCATTCACTCTATTTCCTGCATTCACTCGTCGTAGTTATATGGATGTGGAGGAAGCGAGAGAGGTCTATCAGGATCGTGCCAGATGGAACTCCATAGTCTCTGCCTACCACTCAGGGTGACAGGCGTGAGTGTTTATGTATTTATGTATGTATTATGTATATATCTTTATATATAAAAATTACGTGTCACATTGTTTGTCCGCGATGAACTCCTAAACTACTGAAATGTTTCACAATGTGTGCAGTTTGGTCCAACTTGAGAGATAGGATAGTTTTTATCCCGATACGTAACCCTCAATTTTTTTTATTGTGAATTTAAGGATTTTTTTAGGACACCTGGTCGTCGGAAAGGGCAGAACTACGTCTGCCTGGTCAGCAAGTATATATATATAACAACTATGAGTATACAACTATTCATGCAATAAAAGCCGCTATACAGAGAAGTAAAAGCATAAAAGCATCCATCATCCCATTTGGTCACGTACCGTGGACGTCATTTATGTACATGACGTCTCAGGGAAATACTAGATAAATCTTATGGCATCATATAGATGCGGCGGCGGTTTAATCATCTCCCATCATATCGTATATTTATGTCAGATATAAAATATGCACACCCGTAACGAACACTATAAGCCAGCAGAATTCGCACGTCGAAATGCACCAGCATGCACTCTTATTATACATTTTTTACTAGAATCCGCAGACTGTAAGAAATGAATAGGATTTTCTGTACGGCGTCTAATACAAAATGTATGGAGAGCATGCCTTCCAACAATGAACTCACTCAACTCACAAAACTCAGCGCTGTAACTCGTCACTAAGCCACTGCGCCACGGAGCCGTCAATTTCTACTCAATGTCTACTAATATCTTAAATGCGAAAGCATGTTTGTTGGTCTGTCCTTCTTTCACGCAGTAACGGGGCAACGGGTCAACATGATTTTTTCAAGGAGGTATTTCATAAACCGGAGAGTGACATAGGCTACTTTTTATCCCGTAAAAATGAACGGTTCCTGTGCGACAATGTGAAAATAACTGAACGATTTTCTTGAAATAACAAAAATATTCAAATTCAAATTCCGAGCTCCACGCGGGCAAAACCCCGCGCAAAAGCCAGCTATATTATAAATGATTTATAGAACAGTACGGCGTTACTGAAATATTTGTAATGCCTGTGCTTTGCTATTACTTACAAAGTATTCCTTTCATGTTCCATTTCTCATAAACCTTCAAAGGAATTCACTGCATAGAAATTGACTACTTTCTGTTCGAAGTTGCGAGGAACGTGCGAGCATAATGAATTATAATTTAGTAACTTGACAATTAGATCATGTGGAAGGCTTTTCATAAGGTTTAAGTAAACTTAATTATTTAAGAATGAACTTGAAACAATTTATTTAGAAAAAAGGTTCTATAATATATCTGTTACACGGGTAACTACTAATAAATATCGCAAAGTGCGAGGTCGGGGCTATAGGGCGGGTGACACAGTAATTCCACGTCTGACGTCGCCAAGTAGTCGATTGTTTGCTTGGCGGTGTGCGACGAGGCGTTGTCGTGGTGAAGGAGGATCCTACTGCGAGGTCGTTTCTCCCGAACTTTTTCCAAGACAACTGGCAAACAGTTGTTAGTGTACCACTCTGCAGTGACTGTTTTTCGATCCTCTAAAACAATTGTTGCGTAATAACTTGTCCTTCCGAAGAACGAGGCCACCATCTTTTTTTAGTTGGCAACTCCTCGGAAGGAAACACCCAAACAGCAGACTTTCTCTTAGTTTCAGGATCATAACAATAAATCCAGCTTTCGTCACCCGTAAGTATGTCTAACACAGAATTTGAGTCACCTCCGTTAAATCTTTGAACCATTTCACGACACCAATAGTTACTGGTAGTGGCGGTGTAAGAATATTCTCTACGCCGTATCATCCCGTGGGGGTCGTAGGAAGCGAGAGAAGTAAACAAACTATGGCACATATCCCCCTATGATGCAATATATAGGGGAAGCCTAACACAGGTTAACGGTAACGGTAAAGTTATTGCAATTTTGTTGCAGAAAATTAAAACTTTATTAAGATAAAAGCTTTTAGAAAAATTTACTTTGCAAAAATCCGCGTTATAAAATAAAATGATGTGTCTTACCTAGTTTGAAGAGCACCTCCCGCCCTCCCTCAATTGCGTGCACTATCTCCGTCACCACTAATCCCAACACCGCTACTCCCAACACCCACTACACTAGGCAAGACACACCACTGACGATAATACGACACGTGTTTCGCCTCTACACGAGGCATCCTCAGGTGATATGGACTCTACGGCGACTAACCGCTAAGTGATTTGAGTCAGTTAGTCAGTTATAACGCGGATATTTGCAAAGTAAATTTTTCTAAAAGCTTTTATATAATGGATTTCCGCAAAGTAACGCCTGATTCTATTAATTACTTTATTAAGACTCTACCTAGGTGGCAACCCCTCATTTATAACCTTCGAATGTTATAATTTAACGCCAGCGCCAACACGGGTCCAGGTTTTGTGATTATTTTGCAATAAACCAACATTACCAATATGAGGCATTTTGGTCCATAAATATAGAATTTGTTAATAATTGACGAAGTTCCAACTATTGTATTCTGGCATAGATAAGGACCAACGTTCGAGACAGACAAAAATATACTGTGTGAGTATGACCTAAATCGGTCAAGTCATTCAGTCGAGAAGTTACAAGTTTACTAACAGACTGACCAACGATTATATTCAAAAAGATGTAGATATTAAATTCCGGTCAGAGAGCGAGCCATAAGCATGCAGTAGAGGTTACGATAGTTTTGCTAGAGGTTCCGCGTTCCTGATACACTGGCCAAACAGTTATAAGTTTAGAATTTGTTGAACACTAGGGAGCCGCGAGTCTGACTCGTCTGCTCACAAACCCCGGTTTTGCGATGCCAACGAGCTTTTCCGGATTTCCACCAAAACCGTGGTGAAGCTTACCCGTTGATCGGGGTTTCAATTATAACCAAACTTGGGAACGCAAATTTCTTTTTTACTTTTTCGTTTTTATTTATACTATTCCTATTTGAATTTTTGGTTTTAATTCCCATAAAACATTTGGGAAAGTGTAAATACTTAAACATTTTAGGCCTGGTGTACATTACAATTGTTAGCAGGCCTTATTTATTGTCGCACGGAATGTGTTTTACTTGTTTGTGTTATTTATGTATAGGGGAGAGGTGGTAGTACGCAGGCTAAGCGCCTGCCGTATATTTTACAGAATGCAAACAACCTGGTTTCAATCCCCGCCCCAACAAGTGAAATTGTAACTCATATAAAAACATAAATAGTGTTACGCGCCACTATTAATGTTTTGTACATGGCAACACTAGTTACACTAGCGCCCTCTAGTGTCGAGTAGCAGAACTAGGAGAGTCAAGATCCTTCCAGAAATTTAGGGACCGATATGTACTCGAACATTCTAGATGTCGCTACAGTAGAAGGTTCTGGAAACTATCTGAGGCCCTATATAAGGCCGATATAAACCACGACCGAGGCAGTATTGAATTGGCGATATAAGAGAATACTTCGAAGCGAAATAACTGCGAACTAAAGTGATTGTGTTTTATTATTAGTGTGGTTTTAGATTGTAATTAGTGTTTGGTAATTCAAACAGCAGTTTTTAACTGTCTCGAACCCCAAGCTCGTAACAATAGCTTTGATAAGAATAAAGATGTTAATACTTTAAACACTAGGAACAAACCTTAGATTATTAAATAATCTAAAGAATTAACATAAGCTTGTAATGCCAGTTACTAGACTCCACAGAATTAGTAATTCATTTATGGGGCAATGTATACGCTTTTACAATAAAATCGCAGAACATGTTAAAAGTTTGTCTGTAAACAGCTTTATTAAAGAAAAATTGTCCAAAAATGGTTATTATAATATCAACGAATACATGAATGAAAATAACCCCTGGAAATGAGGTGATCGCCACCATGCTGGTTCTATGAAAATTCATTTAAAAATTGTACAAACAAAATTATTGTTAAGTGAAATATGTTTAAAAAAAAGTCTCGCTGGGTTTCTTACTGGTTCTTCACAGGACAAGCTATTTTCTAAACCAGTGATAAATAAAAAAAATACTTTCAATATGTATTATGTAACAATCAATATTGAATAAAAAAATCATTCTTTTCTATTCTACTCTATTCAAGAAAAGGAAAAGCCAGGAGCCATTTTAAGTACTGGTTTGTCAGGAAAACATAATAAGGAAACATATATGTATGAAAAATTAAATATTTGAGGATATACAACGTGTAACAAAAACCCTGTGGTTCCCTTTAAGTGCGTTATCAGAGTCAGTATTCAAACGTAAAGAAATAACTTCTTTTTTTCTGTCTATCTCCCATTTTATCTCCTATGGATATTATATCCACCAGTGTGCCCCTGCTCGAAGGGTGGATAAAACAAAGCGTGGGGATAAACATTTTCTCCTTTCCCCAGGGATAAAATTGTCTCCTGCCCATGCTAGCCCTGCTGATGGTAAGTGGATAGACATCTACATCTATCCTCGATTAAGAATCAAAATGGAGATACGTTGTCATCCCTGAGTACTAATATAGAATGCCTCGTTTCCAGTAAAAAGGGTCTCCGGTTCTCTACAGTCACCATACGAAACACAGCAGCGTTAAGCTACTATTTTACGCTGGTATTCTGTGAGAGCGTGGTTCTTCCCCCCATTCGTGCAACAACCATAATATAACTGCAGCGTGACTCTGCCACTTACATGGTGGTGTTACCTGTATCACACTAGACAAATGCTTCTTTTCATCAAACAATTCTGAAATAAAAGAGCACTTGAATGTTATTAAAACTTCACATAACTCCAGTTTATTCAATTCTGAGTTCAATTTAATCAAAAACTGACGCGTACAGAACTTTTCCATTAACGTTGAGTTGAGACAAGCGAAATAGAATATACCGACATAGTTTATTTAAAATATTGCTTGTACAAAAGTTGATGTACTTTACTATACTTTCTACATGTAAAAGATATTACGTATATTGTCAATTATTAAAATAATTTTAAACGCTACTAAAATGTCGTAAGTAATCTACACACATACAAATGACGAACAGACAGAAAATTTTCTCTGTATGTCTGTCCGGGATAATCTTCGGAATGGCGAAGCGATTGTGATGAAACTTTACGAACAGATAGACAGCAATACCAGGAGGGATCTAGGCTACATTTTATCCGTAAAACTTGGAGTTAAAAAAAATAAACGGTCTTTGATTATCTTAAATCTAAATAACACATTTTCACATTTTATACGTGGTAGAGCGTGGTAGAGAGCCATGCTGCAGCTATATTAGTAGTATAGTTGTAACACAAATGGGTCGTCTCGACCGGGGAACGACCACGCTCTCACAGAATACCAGCGTAAAATGGCAGCTTGATACTGCTGTGTTTCGTATGGTAAGTGTATAGAACCGGAGACCCATTTTACTGGAAAAGAGGCATTCCATATTAGTCCTCACGGGTGACGACACATCTGCATTTTGATTCTTTATTGAGGATAAATGTAGATGTCTATGGGTCACAGCAACCACTTCCCATCAGGTGGACTATGTGCTCGTTTGTCACCCTATCCTATAAAAAAAATTAGGTCCTAGCAGAACATAAAAATACATAACATAGCAAAAACAACATAGAGTCTGAGTATCAATGATCAAAGGTGTTGTTGCAAAAATGTGGTAAAGCGTTTAAAAGAATAATCCGGGAAACCACATTAGGTACATGAAAAAGGGCAAAACACCAAGAAAATAAAAAAAATCAATAAAATAAATATATACTACAGTATTCTATAATATTCTAAATATGTATATATCATAATGATTTCGTATATTTACGCGAACACTACACTTTGAATGAAACTATTTTTACGAATTTTATCAAGTTTAATTTACATACTTTTAATTCCCACCCATGGTCACGGGGAGGACTGAAATGATTGACATCCCGATGGCAAAGTTAACCCGGAGTACCTTCAGCTTTTTAATCATTAATTTTGGTCCGATCTACTAAATAATACCAGAATGCGCTTTTACTGTGTCTCGAGGTTTTGCAGTGATATGTTTAGTTAATTTTAATAATTACAGGATTCCAAGCAGTTGGTAGTACCCGGTCCACTTCTCTATTAAAATTAGGATTTTTTTAACCTCGGCAGGAATCGATGTTATTTCACGAGGATGTAATAAAACAGTGGTAGAACCACGCGGCAGCTTTTGCTGTCGCACGGATGGGCCGGCTCGAACCGGGGTGGTACCACGACCTCACAGAATACCAGCGTGAAGTAGACCTCTGCGTTTCGCTTGGTGAGTGCAGGTGGCCGGAGGCCCTTTTTACTGGAAATGAGGCATTCCATCTTAGTCCTCACGGGTGACAACGCATCTACATTTTGATTTGTAATAGAGGATAGATGTAGATGTCTATGGGCCGCAGCATCCACTTACCATCAGGTGGACTGCGTGCTCGTTTGTCACCCTTATCCTATAAAAAAAATTGTGGTCTATCAAATCTAATGTAATAGCGGGGGCCGTCTAGGATATGATCACAAACTACCTTCTGTACTTTACCTCCATGTGCCGTTCGTTTTATCCACCTTGTAATAGCCTAGCTTCCTCCTGTTATCTATCTGTTCGTAAAGTTTTATCACAATTGGTTTAGCCATTCCAAAGATTAGCCCGGACAGACAGACAGACAGTTAAAAATTTAAAAATGATTGTTTATGTCTTAATAGCATGCAAAAACCCCTGAGATTAATAGAAGCCAGCCATTTATATAGATACAGTTTTTGTTTAACCGAATTTTTACCTTATTAACAGGACATAAACATAATTATTTTTTTTACGTGAGATGTTGGTTTTTTTATAGGATAAGGGTGACAAACGAGCACACAGTCCACCTGATGGTAAGTGGTTGCTGCGGCCCATAGACATTTACATCTATCCTCTATTAAAAATCAAAATGCAGATGTGCTGTCACCCGTGAGGACCAAGATGGAATGCCTCATTTCCAGTAAAAAGGGCCTCCAGCCACCCGCACTCCCAAGCAAAACGCAGAGGTAAACCTCTACTTCACGCTGGTATTCCGTGAGGTCGTGTTCCCGAACCCCGGTTCGAGCCGGCCCATCCGTGCGACAGCAAAAGCTGCCGCGTGGCTCTAGCACTGTTTACAAGATGTAAATCATATCATCTTCACACTAAGAAGATAGATAAAATAAAATAGTTTTAGTTTTAATCTAAACAAGACCATTCAGACATAAATAGTAAATATCTATTATTAAAGATTTTTAGATTTTTTTACAAATTTTCAAACTTATGATTGGATAACGAAAAATCCTCTCATCATCCTCTATTTTACAAATTTTAGGTAAATGAGATTAATAAAAATCTATATTTTTTTAAACTGCACAAGCACTCATACCACGTTGCTGTGGCGTACTCGTGATATAAACTACAACACTTCGCAAGGCAACTCGAGGAAAACCCAGAGCACCCTTCAACGTCCCGACAAAAGGCCTTTCTACATTGCGTGGAGAAGTGCACTTTTTTGTCCAATTTCTTTACCTACTAGGTTTTTATGAGACTGCAATCTTAAACTTATAGTTCTAAACACAATCATCATCATCATCATCACTACAGCCCTACTACACAGTCCTCCCCCAAGAAAAACATAATGCCCCTTTTCAGTTTAGTACCTAGTATATCATTGTATTATGTAGACCACATTAAAAATTTACAAATTTTTTTTTTGCGCGCAATACTCCTACCTTTCAAGAATTTGCGTCACACCTTTAATAAATGGGTGCCGGGTTTGACTTCCTGGTCGGTCTAAATTGGGTTTTACTGACAAGAAATTCTCGGTAGCATCAGAATCAGAAAGTTGAAGGTGTTTTAGCCCCGCGCCTCGGAAAGCACGTAAATTCGTAAGTCCTATGCCTGGTCTCCGGTCGCACCGGACTATATGAGCGAGGGAATAGAGAGTGCTTATATGCTTATCCATACACTCCGCAACTATAATACTACCCTGCGCTGATAGCTAATCCCCGTTGAGAGTGGCAGCCGCGACTGAAGTTTGGTCCAGAGGACATTATATCTATATCGGCGGCCAATCGTATTTTAAGGTAGCATATAATGAGTCAGTCGTACTAACAGCAGAGTATCCAGGAAAAGATGTCGGTAGATCTCTCGGACGCTGAGAACAAGTTTAGATGACCACAAAGCACCACTAGCATTTTGCTTAACGCCATGTCTTACGTGATCCCAACCCAAGTGGATTCGTGAGTGCAGGTTGACACCGCGGGTTGAAAACGTTGTTATCGACTAGATCATTAGCTGATCATATTTACTAGATCTAGATCATTTTATTATTGCTGTCAAAGTTACATGATCGACAAACGTACATACGTGGAATAAATGCTTGGTGAAAAAGTTAGGACCTATATGCAGTGGGCTGCTGGGCACAGGTCTACTCTCACTTCTGAAAGGGTCTTAGGGCAAGGAAGTGTACGCTGCGCTGCCCCAATGCGTATTTGGACTTCACATGTCTTTGAAATATTTTTTTAAAGTCCCGTTCAAATCATTTGTGTAAATATGAGTTTAGATGTCGTGGTAGAGTTTTATTTTAGTATAGATTATCCCATATTGAATGTGATTTATGGGCAATGTTTTTGCCTATAGATCGACCCTTACGAATGTGTGCATGCGCTGTAAAATCAGTTAAAATAATTCATTACCACGCATTTTGAATTTAAAAGATAAAAAAAATAGAATGTTTGAGATGTTTTTAAATTAATTTTTCTTCCCCATTTGTCTATATTACTTATTCTGAACCTTCTTCATTCCTTCTTCCTTCTTATTTCTCAGACATGCAGGTTTAATGACGATGTTTTCCTTCACCACCTAGCACATGATAAATCAGCTTGCTGTAAATCTGAACATTATTTTATTTTCCTGCTTAATACTTGCTTAATAATATGATTGTAGCGTTTACAAGATGATTCGAACAGAGTAAACGCTTAATAATATCATACATATAATATGCTTAATGAAGTCATACAGCAGGTTAAAAGCGCCACTCTACTACAGGAATTTGAGAATGCACTTGAATCTAGAATTGTTGTTTCAGAAAAATATCACCGAAACTTACAAAAAGGCTTACTGTAGTAATCTTAATTACTCAAGGGCTACATGACAGACCATAATATATTAGATGATATAAGTGATTAACAAATTATTCGGGGTCTCCACTTTAGTGCCCCAGGACCATAACAGATTTAAGTACGGCATTATTCGGTCCTTATCAGAGTTGTGTTCACCAATCCATCTAACCAGCATCGTGAGCATCGACAAATCTTACAAGGTTGCCTCCATGTTGTTTTATGGAAAGAAATTACAAGAAATTGAAAGGAATTTTTGAATATAGAACGTAAGAATTTTATATTTATTTTATTTCGTGCTTGTTTAACATAAATAATCAAAATGGTCAGTCAAAGTAGGTACATAAAACAACAATTTCATACGGAAATCCGTATTATGTACTTCATTTTTACTAACGGCAACCCAGTTAAACAGTTATCCGTTTTCGAATTTCAGGGAAAAGAGGCCAGTCGAAAACTCGTTAATACAATGCGATACACTGAGGCTGGGTCACGAAATAAGGCTGACAGTTCTATTTAAATGCTAATACACTCTTAACCGGTCCTAGCTTGTACAAAGAACTTATTACTGGTATAAACTTACATGGCAACACATGCGGCGCGGGTGGCCATTGGGTAACAATACCGCCACAAGTTCAAATCAAATCAAATCAAATGAAATCAAAAATATTTATTGCATGACTACAGGTAAAATTAAATAAGATCTTAATAATATATTATGTACATTTGTGCTCCATAGTCTACCTATTTCGGGTGTACAATATTAATATAAGTCTTAAACGTTTTGACGGCTCCGTGGCGCAGTGGCTTAGCAATGAGTTGCTGCGCAGGGGGCCGTGCGCTCGAATCCCACACGGAACAAGTATTTGTATGGCTTGCAAATAATTGTTACGTCTGGTCTGGTCTGGATGTTTGTCCTTGTGCAATTTAGGTTTGTAAACTGCCTCCACGATACAGGAGAAAATCCTAGTGCGGGGGTAACGTTTAAAAAAAATTAAATATATTTAAAAATAATAAATTTCCATAACAATATATATGGATTAATTCAATAATGTCATCATAATTTTTAAATAAATTATTATTACAATATATGATGTCAGTTTTCTATATCTACTAAAAATACCTAACTTACGGATTTAACTTTTTTATTATATTTTTTTTTCTTAGTTTTCAATAATCTGTTTCTATTATGTTACTAATAAATCTAACCACTAAATAATAACATTCCTTTATTTAATATTTGTTGTCTATAAATGTTTGTAATATGTAGAAACGTTGATCGAATAACCACGTATTCAGTATTTTTTTAAATTGTATATCGTTCATATTTTTAAAAGAGTCAGGAATATTATAATAAATTTCAATGGCATTACAGTAAAAGCTTTTAGTGTATTGTACTGTTTTCGGATTATTTATTTTTTTATTTTAAAAGGTTTTCTAGAATTATTAGTTTGTCAAATAAGTATTCATATTCCGTACAAATAAAGATACCTCTTTAATGAATAAACAGGGTAGTGGCAAAATTCCCAGTTTCTTAAAAAGCGGTCTCCAAGAGTCACGCTGTTTTTTTTTTTTTTGCATTTTAAATATCTTTTCGATATTTGGGGCGTTGCCCCAGAAAATTCCATGGTATGCTACCAAACCTGCTTTAACAGACGTGTTAGGAATTATTCTTCTCAAAGGATAGACGAATTTTGTAAGTTTGGCAAAAGTTCATTTAAATGTGGTTCCCAGCTACAATTAGTGTCAACAGTTAAGTCCTAGAATTTTGTTGAATGTACCTCCTGTATTATTTCTGACTCATATTCTATGTCTAATAGTAAAGGTTTTTGAAATTTGGAATAAAACTGTATAACATGATTTTTTTACAAATTAATACTTAAATGGTTACGGTTTAACAATTCCACAATATTCCCGAATGTAATGCTAACATCTGCTTGATATAATTCTCTGGAAGCACACTTGACGAGTGTAGTGCATTCATCTGCGAATAATATCATTGGATTTTGAATATGTTTTGGAAGGTGGTTTATATACAACAAGAAAAGAAGGGGACCTAATACAGTGCCCTGTGGAACACTACGGTTTATTTCTCTAAGTTTCGATCTATTAACTGTCACTATTTTTGTATTATGACAAAAGTTATTTACTTATAGTGAGAGTGCTTACTACGAGGTTATTTAGTTCTGTGGCTTATTTCCTAAGCAAAATGTATGACTTAAACCAATCAAGAGTTACTCCTCAAATTCCACGCCTCTCCAAATATACCGTCGCCGTTAATTATGCTGACAGATTTTAAAAAGCAATATTTTGAACGAATTTTATTAAAAATATATATTTTATAGTATTTTAAATATTACTCTGAGGTTATTCAGTTCTGTGGCTTGTTCCCTGTGCGAAATGTATGACTACCTATGAAATCGCCGTTCTGCAGTACTGGCCATTTCAAATCAAAATAATTTTTGGTTGTCAAGAATTCTAACATCAAATTAATTTTATTTTAAAAACGTGGAATTCTTTTTCCATAATTAGTCATTTGTTTACTGATTAGCGTTATGTTTTCTTCAGATTTGAATCTCTTTCGTTCTCATGGGTACGTTAAAAATTCGAGTAAATATGGAATATGAGTACCGTCGTGGCAGCAACGCTGCAAAAGCGGCACGCAACATCAACGACGTTTACGGAGAGAATAGTACAAACGAATGAACCACCTGTTATTAGTTTGCCCGCTTCCGTTCTCGAAATTACAACCTGAAAAATAAACCCCGTGGTCGTCCTAAAACTTTTGTTGTCAATGACGAATTAAACGCGATTGTGGAAGCTGATGATACTCAATCATCAAGTAAGTCGAAAGCGGCTGTATTAACAGCAGCTTTCGACGTTAGCATCAAAACAATATTGGTCCATTTGCGTCAAATTGGCAAGATAGAAAAGCTTGCTAAAAGGTGCCCCACGAACTCAATGATCGCCAGCGCGAAGTACGCGTCGAGACGTGCCTTGCACTGCTCACAGGCACACAAACGAAGGAATTTTAAACCGCATTGTTACCGACGACGAAAAATGGATCTGTTTGACAATCGCAAGCACTCAGCAATTTGGTTGGATCCTGCTTCAACACCTAAACAATCGCTATAATATTAGGTTTTCAGTTTTTGGTAATGCAATTGCGGTGTACCTATGTGCCCTTTTCGAATCGGACAGAGTGTTTTTCTTTTACATATTGCAAAGTCAGAATCTGAACAATGTCAGCTACTTGCTTGCCCACGTGTGTGACAATGGCAAAACTTGCAAAGAATGCTTATCAGCCAGCATAATACTAAAGAGCCAACGTCCTGGTGTTGACTTAAACAGGCACCTATGAAATTAATTTTGTACGTTGTACAATATTTTAAATATAAAATATTAAATACATAAAATAACGCAAGAAAAACTGTATTAAACATCTATCATGAAAAGCCTAAATCTGTGGCCATAATCGTGTTTGTTGAGGAGTTGATTAAAATTAATTAGTGAAATTTACATTGTTTATCAAAAGAAAACTAACGCTAATTAAAAAAAGGAGACAAGCAATGTTGTAATACCGTAGTTTTAAGGAAAATTAAATGATATTTTCTAATATTTGTATTAATTGTTACTCCATCATGCTAACAAAATTTCCTGCATTCATCTTGGCATACTTTTTATTAAATCATCAATGAAAAATGTTAGCGGTACTGGATTCCTTTCTTTAAATTGTCTTTTTTATAGAGGAAGGGGAAAAACTATCATGGTTCAGCTGATGATAAGTGACGACCGCCGCCCATGAACAACCGCAACGCCAGGGAGAAGCAAGTCCTTTTAAAAAGGAGTAAGCTCGTTTCTTGAAGTTACCTAAGTCGTATCGGTCCGGAAAACTCGCCGCTGGTAAACGATTCCACAAAGTAGTTATGCGAGGAAGAAAACTCCTAGTTGATCGCACAGTAGTCCATCGCCAAGTATCCAGATGGTCTCTTAGTTTTTGAGGTATTCTTAACTCATCATAAATTACATGCTTTTTCAGGTCTGAGGAATGGCTCCAAAACTTCGTTTTCAACCTCTAAGAAATTCTGAAAACTATTGCTGGACTGTGGGGCCGAGCATTATTATCATGCATAAAAAAATATTATACCATATATCGTGATGTCTTGTGCCAATTTGTGAGGCATAAGACATTACAATCTATTCTAAAATATAGGTTACGTAACATGCCGCATTTAGGGACCCGTTTTCGCCAAGCCATACGTGACTTCTACTTATGCCTCCCCGTATTGACCCTCCGCCATTAGGCTCTCTCCTAATAATTTTATACAGAGCGTATCTTTTTCCGGATCATCTTCATAGTTTGGACCTCCCATCATCTAGCGTAAGAGTAATCCGGGACTTTTTTGTGTATTAAATGTTGACATATGCGAACTATTAGAGATAACGAAGAAATAAGTGCGATGATGATGTAAAACTGAAGTAATTTTGTTGTTTTGTCTTGAAACTTGAGATACTGTCGTCGTCAGCTATCTGCTGTATTAACCTATCGTCTAAATATTCAAAATACTCTGCAATGTGACGTATTAACATTATTGTGAAGAAGTTAATTCTTAAACAAAAGTAAATCAAAGACACGTGTAATTTGAAAAATATTTTTTTTAATTACATGTTGTGCTGATTATAGATGGCCAGCGTATATTAAAGACATATTAAATATTTTTTAACCTTTTTTTACGTTCCTCTAAATATAATCCTTTTTAAAAGAAACTGTGTAATAATAATAAAACTTATGTGTACATATTCATAGCAGTCGGAAGAAGAAAAAAAATGTTTAAAGTGGCCGCCTTCAGCTTTTATACAGGCATTAGGTCTCGAAGCTATATTATATCTGCACTGTCTCCATGTAGAATTTAGCCACTATTAGCTCTCTCTCTCTCTATATATATCTCTCTCTCTCTCTCTCTCTCTCTCTAAAGAGTTCTTGAGAGACTCAGAGTAACGTTTCAAGCAGGCCGTATACCCTTGTACTAGCTACAATTTGTAATCCAACCGGTTGAGATCTGGACTGAACGAGGGCCAGACTTCAGATCTTATGAAGTCTTGTTCTCGAACCAGGTTTAAGTTTTTCGTCACACACATTTTTAAGAATTGTATTACTGAAAGGCTTCAATGCACAATCAGTCTACGGAGCTAATACTACAAACGACTGATCCACCTGTTATTGGTTTGCCCGCTTCCGTTCTGGAAATTTAGACTTGAAAAATAAACCCCGTGGTCGTTCTAAAACTTTGGTCGACAATGACGAATTAAAGGCGATTGTGGAAGCTGATGATACTCAATCAACGGCTGCATTAGCAGCAGCTTTCGACGTTAGCATCAAAACAATATTGGTCCATTTGCGTCAAATTGGCAAGGTGAAAAAGCTTGACAAATGAGCCCCACGAACTCAATGATCGCCAGCGCGAAGTGCTGAAAGGCTTCAATGAACAATCCAAGTCATTCTCTTGATGAACTTTAGCCGAAATCTTTATTCCTTATTTGTAAAAAAAAACAATGACTGATGTAGGAAGATAACCACTTTAAGCTTTTGCTTTGGGCTGGCTTTTTAGAGCTGTGAGCATTTATCATATACTTTGTCATTTTGTATCGTAGCGCATTTCAGTCGTAAAAATATTATACTCGTATCTGTAAAGGGCCCATTTCCGTGTCCTTCACCAGAGTATCGGAAGAGCAAGCGTTTTGATCGATCCACTCTCTCAAGCTGCAAGGGCTGATTTAGAGCATGTCCTGTGTATGGAGTGTGACGCCTAATTCCAATACTTATTTAATATAATTAATAGAATCAGGCGTTACTTTGCGGAAATCCATTATATAAAAGCTTTTAGAAAAATTTACTTTGCAAATATCCGCGTTATAAAATAAAATGATGTGTCTTACCTAGTTTGAAGAGCACCTCCCGCCCTCCCTCAATTGCGTGCACTATCTCCGTCACCACTAATCCCAACACCGCTACTCCCAACACCACTACACTAGGCAAGACACACCACTGACGATAATACGACACGTGTTTCGCCTCTACACGAGGCATCCTCAGGTGATATGGACTCTACGGCGACTAACCGCTAAGAAGATCTTCAGATTAAGAAGATCTTAGCGGTTAGTCGCCGTAGAGTCCATATCACCTGAGGATGCCTCGTGTAGAGGCGAAACACGTGTCGTATTATCGTCAGTGGTGTGTCTTGCCTAGTGTAGTGGTGTTGGGAGTAGCGGTGTTGGGATTAGTGGTGACGGAGATAGTGCACGCAATTGAGGGAGGGCGGGAGGTGCTCTTCAAACTAGGTAAGACACATCATTTTATTTTATAACGCGGATATTTGCAAAGTAAATTTTTCTAAAAGCTTTTACTTATTTAATAATTCGTGACGGGGTCCCAGCAGTACCAATCTTCATTTTACGTGATAATATTTTTATTTCTTTATAGGAGTTAGTTGAGTTCTGGCTTTGACAGCGTTCACAGCCCGTCTGGTAGTAGCAACACAGGGTTGGCCCCATCTTTTGTGGTCTTCGACAGATGAACTATATACGTGTCGATAGTGTAATACGCATTCGGCTGATGGCTAGCTTTAAAGTGTGCTCAATTGACTGACGACTCCATACCTACATTGTGTAAAGTACAAGGTACACAGTACAAATTACATAATGTAATATAACAATCACGGTGGAAACTAAGTGAAATGGCGGCAAATGGATTTCATTGGAATAGCGGCTTCTGCTACGGCGAAGTCCAACGGCGCAAACATGCAGTCCATGTACAGCCGTGGGGCCAAGCGCGAAAAGTTAAATCAAAGTCAATTCGAAATATTTTTATTAAAAATTTGGTCTTTACAAAGTACTTTTTGAAAGTCAAGAAAGTTACGCCATCGCTTCAACAAATCCCTATTGCGGGAAACCTTTTATTTTTATAGGATAAGGGTGACAAACGAGCACACAGTCCACCTGATGGTAAGTGGTTGCTGCGGCCCATAGACATCTACAACTATCCTCGTTTGCGAATCAAAATGCAGATGCGTTGTCACCCGTGAGGACTAAGATGGAATGCCTCATTTCCAGTAAAAAGGGCCTCCGGCCACCTGTACTCACCTAGCGAAATGCAGTGGTAAACCTCTACTTCACCCTGGTATTCTGTGAGGTCATGGTATCACCCCGGTTCGAGCCGGGCCATTCGTGCGACAGCAAAAGCTGCCGCGTGGCTCTACCACTGTTTGAACGTTACCTTACCTTACCTTACACCTTATGAAAAGAAGCGGCAAAAATCTTGCAAGCATACTATTTTTCTCCCAGTGGTACAAATTAAGCTAATAAAGTGACATTTTATAGGTCGTAGAGACGAATAAAGTGACATTTTATAGGTCGTAGAAATTAATAAAGTAACATTTTATAGAATAGAATAGAATAGAATGGAATATTTTTTTATTCAATATTGATTATTACATAATACTTATTGAAAGTCATTTTTTATTTACCACTGGTTCGGAAAATACCTCAGTCCTAGGAAGAACCAGCAAGAAACCCAGCGGGACTTTTTTTATATACATAATTTCACTTAACAATAATTTTGTTTATACAATTTTTAAATTATATTTTCATAGAACCAGCATGGTGGTGATCACCCTATTCCCAGGGGTTATTTTCATTCACTTATTCCTTGATATTATAATAACCCTTCTTGTACAGTTTTTCTTTAATCAAACTTTTAAACTTTTTTATTGACAAACTTTGAATATGTTCCGGGATTTTGTTGTAAAAGCGTATTCATTGCCCCATAAATGAATGACTGATTCTGTGGAGTCTAGTAACTGGCATTACAAGCTTATGTTTGTTCCTAGTATTTAAAGTATGCACATCCTTATTCTTATTAAAGCTATTTATGTTTTTATGCACATACATAACATTCTCATAAATATAATGCGATGCCACGCATTTACAATTTAGGTTATAAATGCCTGTACGGCTCTCTTTTGCAAAACAAATATAGCTTCAATATCAGCCGCATTACCCCATAGCAAAATTCCATAAGACATTACGCTATGAAAGTAACTAAAATACACTAATCTAGCTGTCTCAACATCTGTGAGACTTCTAATCTTTCTTACAGCATATGCTGCAGAACTAAGTCTGCTTGCTAATTTAGATATATGGGGACCCCATTGAAGTTTCGCGTCAATAGTAATACCAAGAAAAACAGTGGTATCCACAAGACTCAACTCCTCCCCATTTAACAGCACATTGATATTCGAATGTTTTACATTAGGTATTGTAAATTTAATACACTTTGTCTTATTGCCGTTTAAGAGCATATTGTTGGCGTTAAACCAATGTACCAATTTCGATAGAGCATTATTTACATCATCATAATTAATTAACTGTCGTTTGAGTTTGAAAATTAAAGAGGTATCGTCAGCAAATAATACTATATCGTGATTGTTCCCTACAAGATAAGGTAAGTCATTAATATAGATTAAAAACAGGAATGGGCCAAGAATGGAGTCCTGAGGAACGCCCATTAATACTACCGATCCGGAGGAAACTTTACCATTAATCACTACTTTTTGAATTCTGTTACTTAAATATGAAGTAATAAGTCTAAGCACTAAATTTTTTACACAGTAATGTTGTAGTTTTCTGATTAATGTCTCATGATGAACACAATCTTGTGGCAGGCATCTTGTGAATTCTCCCAGGCATTAAAAATATATTTCAGAAGCTCAACACCGGCGTCAGCCGTCGAGCGACCCCTTGTAAAACCAAATTGGTTTTTATAAAGTAATTTATTTGTATTAAAAAAAGTTAACAATTGATCCAAAATTATTTTTTCAAACATTTTACTGAGAGTTGGTAGTACAGAAATAGGTCTAAAATTAGCGGGGTCCAATGTACTACCAGATTTAAATAAAGGTAGTACTTTACTATACTTCATTAAATCAGGAAACACACCAGAATCGATACAAGTATTAAAAATAATAGCAAGATGAGGTGCAATTAAATCTATTATGGACGCAAAACTGTAACGGAAACCCCCCACAAATCTGCGGTCTTCTTTATATCAATGGTTTTGAAGTATTTTACAACATCTTACGATAATACTTTTTATACGTTGTAGAGCCACGTTGCAGATATATTATGGCTGTAGCACGAATGTGTCGGCTCGACTGGAGAAGAATCACGTTCTCACAGATTACCAGCATTAAATAGCAGATTAATGCTCCTGTGTTTCGTACAGTGAGTGTCGATAACCGTAGACCCTTTTTACTGGAAACCATATTAGTTCTCAGAGGTGACAACGCATTCCGCATTTTGGATTCTTAAATTCTTAATCGAGGGTAGATGTAGATATCTATGGGCTACAACATTCACTTTCCATCAGGTGAACTGCGTGCTTTTTTGTCACCCTAATTCTATTAAAAATGTAAATAAAAAAAATCTAAGTATTATGTCCACGTATTCTAATATTTTATATTTTCAATATCAGTTGTTGATCCCCACAATAACCATAGCACTATAAATAGCTAAAATTAACCAATCTTGCTATAACAACATTCAATTATTAGCCACAAAAAATCGGTCATTGAGCTTTTCCATCAAGACATTCTCAGTAGCTGCCCGGAGTTGGTTGGGCACTATAATCCTGTCCTGCGCCGATGGCTAGTCTCCGTTGAGGCTGGCGCCGTGACCGAAATTCGGTCTGAAGGACATTATTATTAAAAGCCTTATTTTTTACTGCATGTACAACGGAACCAAGTCTTCTTAACAAGACTTCAATATGATGAACTCGTCAAAGTATCTAGTGACACAAAACTTAAGAGATACTTTGGTTAGCGGATCAGCCTCGACACAGCCACTATAGCTACAACCTGGTAACTCAATAGACCGCGGAGATATGTTAACGAAATGATATTTTGCCTTACAGACGACAGGAACATAAACACAGTATTGATATACATGTTTTTTTTATAGAATAAGGGTGACAAACGAGCACACAGTCCACCTGATGGTAAGTGGTTGCTGCGGCCCATAGACATCTACATCTATCCTCTATTACAATTCAAAATGTAGATGCGTTGCCACCCGTGAGGACTAAGATGGAATGCCTCATTTCCAGTAAAAAGGGCCTCCGGCCACCTGCACTCACCAAGCGAAACGCAGAGGTGAACCTCTACTTCACGCTCGTTTTCTGTGAGGTCGTGGTACTACCCCGGTTCGAGCCGGCCCATCCGTGCGACAACAAAAGCTGCCGCGTGGCATAAACATAAACATAAACAAACAGTGTTACTTTTTATTTCCCTAATTTATAATATTTCTCGCTTTTTAAAGCTGCAGGAACCATATTCAGGTGTTTATACAGAGAACTGCGTGCATATTTTCGATGTTTGCACTCTTAACTGATATTTTCGAGGCCCTATGCATCTTAAAGTTTTATACGTGGTAGAGCCATGCTGGAGCTATATTGGTAGTATAGTTGTAGCACGAATGGGTCGGCTCGACCGGGGAAGGACCACGCTCTCACAGAATACCGGCGTAAAATAGCAGCTTAACACTGCTGTGTTTCGTATGGTGAGTGTAGAGAATCAGAGTCCTTTTTTACTGGAAAAGAGGCATTCCATCTTAGTCCTCACGGCTGACAACGCATCCGCATTTTGATTCGCAAACGAGGATAGATGTAGATGTCTATGGGCCACAGCAACCACTTACCATCAGGTGGACTGTGTGCTCGTATGTCACCGTATCCTATAAAAAAAAATCATAATTACGTTACCAAAACCTAACGTACTCATAGGTACCTATGAAGCGTGGGAAATTAGTTCTAACGTATTATGAAATTATTTAAAAGCATAAAGCATATGACAGTATTATTCTAAATCGAAGTGAAATGTACAATATATTTTAAGTAGATGTGTGTAATGGGACATGATAATACATTTTTGATCTCTGTCGCTTCATCATCATTCAATGTAGTCAGTTATTTGAAATGGTGTTTTCTCATTTTTGCTAATCCGATGGTGCACTTCAGGAGCTGGGGCCCCTTTCTTACTCAAAACTCGGTTTATTAGTAATAATCTATTTAATGATACTTCTTTACTTTCTTCTTTTTTCGTTATGCGAATTGCTAAGGAGTTAAATAATCTGCTGGCGTCTGTCGTACCGTCTTATTACAATATGGGCGTCTTCAAGGCAAGAGTGAATAGGTTTTTGTTACCCTAAGTCAGTAAGATTTTCCATCTAGGGCTTCATCACCACTTACCAGGAGGGATTGAGATCAAGCACTGGCTTATAATAAGTAAATGGAGTTCACGCGTCTAAAGTATTAACCAAAAAAATATTTTATAATAAATAAAAGTTTTTACAGTGAAAAACCACTTTCCATTCTTTAGATTACCGGCAATGAGTTAAATTAAGTCATCAAAAACAAAATGTAAATATTAAGCGAGAAATTATGTCGCAATTTCTCCACAACTGCGTAGTAAAGTTTGATTCTGTCATTAAACTCTTGAAATGCAAATTTAAAACGCAACTAAATATAAGCCTAACGCCTGAATGGTCAGCTTTATGAAGGTAAAGGCGTATTGAGCATTTTATACGGAGCAGATAAGAGGTTTTAAAGGAAATTGTTCTTAGTGTGTATTTCAAAATTATTAAATTACTACACACACGAAACCAATACGTATGTATGTTTTTGCTACTTATCTGCAATATTACGAGTATATTTATAATTTAGAAGGTTTCAAATACAGACATGCAATACACACATACATATACGTAACGCCTGTATTTTCCGGGAAAGTAGGAAGAATCTAAAGAGTAGCGAATCACTCGGACCACGTTTAGCCGAAAAATATACAAAGAAAAGAAAAGTATACATGGAAAATTGTGAAAGAAGTGTTAGGTGGCTAGCCTAACCACCTACATCATCACAAATTCAATATCTTATAAGTCTCCTTATACGACAAGGTAGGCAAGTAACACAGTTAACACGTCCTTTTCTTCATTCCCACATAAACATAGGACCTACGGGGCCCAGACCATGTATTTAATCGTATTTGATCTTGATAACAGCGCCACCTAACGGGTCTAAATTTGAATCGTTTAGATCATCCAGGGACCCACTCAAATACACTTGAAAATTTTTATCAAAATCGGTCAGGCCGTTTTCGAGTTTAGCGAGACTAATGGACGGCAATTGATTTTTATATATTATAGATATTTATATAAATTATTATCATATCAGGGTTACCTCGTTTAGAGCCGGGGCGGCATCAGAGGCAGCTGAACTGAGTAAGTGGCGCAAATATGAGTCTCTGAGAGATGACTACATATATGTGCCATTTGCTGTAGAGACTATCGGTCCGTGGGGTCCTCGTGCGGTGAAGTTCCTAAAGGAACTCCATCTGCGGCTGGTCATTGCTGCTGGTGATAAGAGGGCTGGTTCTTTTCTCGCTCAAAGGCTAAGTATAGCCATTCAGCGGGGAAATGCAGCCAGCGTCCTTGGAACGATACCACGGGGAGTAGGACTATATGATAATTAAGTTTCTAGTTTTAGTTTTTTTTATTATTATTATCGGGTATCTATAAAGTTTTCTAATCTAGTTGGGCAATATAAATACATAATTGTAAATAAACAAAGTAAACGTACATAAATATCAATAAAATAAAATAAATACATAAAAAATACATAAATATATAAAAACCCAACCAGATGGAAGCCCTCGGCAGAGGAGACCAGACGGCCGAGGGTTAGGGGGAAAGAGAAAGAAACCGGCGGACGATGCAGGCGGTATCGAGGAGCACCGCCTTCTGCATTTGAGCTTGGAGCGGTCCGTCACGGAGTCCCAGTCGCCTCAGATGACCCGAGAGGCTGACTGGAATTAACCCATTCGCAGAGACGACTACAGGTATAATTTCGGCCGGCAATCCACCCCACATGTCGGTCACCTCGTGAGCCAGGTCCAGATATTTAATCAGCTTATCTGTTTCGGCTTTCACGAGGTTCTCGTCAAATCTCGTGAAAGCCGAAACAGATAAGTTCGTTATTATTATTGGGGTTATCTATAAAGTTTTCTCATCTGGTTGGGCAATATAAATATATAATTGTAAATAAAGATGGTAAACGTACATTAATATCAATAAAATAAAATAAATACATAAAAAATACATAAATATATAAAAACCCAACCAGATGAAAGCCCTCGGCAGAGGAGACCAGACGGCCGAGGATTAGGGGGAAAGGAAAAGAAGCCGGCGGACGATGCGGGCGGTATCGAGGAGCACCGCCTTCTGCATTTGAGCTTGGAGCGGTCCGTCACGGAGTCCCAGTCGCCTCAGATGACCCGAGAGGCTGACTGGAATTAACCCATTCGCATTATTATTATTGGGGTTATCTATAAAGTTTTCTCATCTGGTTGGGCAATATAAACATATAATTGTAAATAAACATGGTAAACGTACATAAATATCAATAAAATAAAATAAATACATAAAAAATACATAAATATATAAAAACCCAACCAAATGGAAGCCCTCGGCAGAGGAGACCAGACGGCCGAGGATTAGGGGGAAAGGGAAAGAAACCGGCGGACGATGCGGGCGGTATCGAGGAGCACCGCCTTCTGCATTTGAGCTTGGAGCGGTCCGTCACGCAGTCCCAGTCGCCTCAGATGACCCGAGAGGCTGACTGGAATTAACCCATTCGCATATTATTATTATTATTATAGTTTTTAATATGGTATATAGTAAAATTATATTTATTTTATTTATAAAATACCTGTCAATCTTATCTATACATACAAATAAAGAACCCCTGCACTCTCTTGTGTCCTTGAATGTAAAATATTATAATAAGTCACAGTTTTATCTACTTTGCTTCGTAAGTGATATTCACCAAGTTGTGAAACTCTATTATTAGCTAAGTGCCATATACTTATAATTGTATAAGGATGATTGCTACGAAAATTCTGTTGATGTTCCGAATAATTAAAAAATCCTTCCTACGGATGACGGCGACTTTTACGGTTTGGTGAAGAAGAAGTTACAGTGGCTTATATATGTTTGTCATGCACGCCGTGTGGCCCACCACGCTGTACGTTAGTCATCGCTCAGGTCTAAAGTAGAAAATTTGGGATGAAATGATTAGCGAAATACACGCATTCAGCGTAAGGTTGGGAGACAGTAAACGCGTTTGGTGTGGTATGCGGCATAACGTAACGTAGTCATTTGGGAGACTGATACTGTACTATGCTAACACTGCGTATTTTTGTCAAACACGAAGACCACCTCGACTCGCTGCAGGCTCAAAGAAATTATAGATGTTGTGTTTCTAATACAGGTTAACGTGTATGACTCATAACAATATATGATCCTAGAAAACCAAAACGGAATTTCGAGAAGCAAAATGTTTAACAGTATCTAACTTATGCATCTACTGAAATATGATGTTGATTAAAAAGTTTAGGAAGGTTTTATAAAACTTATAGGCTCAATATGGATATTCTTTAAATTTATAGGAGACGAAAGTTAAGTTTTCAATATCAAAATAATATTTTTATCTAAACGCGGTAGAGCTACATTGCACCGATATCATGTTCGTAGCACGTATGAGTCGGGTCGACACGACCAACATAGAGAATGACCATGCTCTCACAGAATTCCATCGTAAAATAGCAGCTTAATGCTGCTTTGTTTCGTTTGGTATATGTAGAGAACCGGAGACCCTTTTTACTGAAAATGAGGCATTCCACCGTAATCCTCACGGATGACAACGCATGTGCATTTTGATTCGTAATCGAATATAGATGTAGGTGTCTACGGGCCGCAATATCCACTTACCAGGTAGAATGTGTGTTCTTTTGTCAACCTTATTCTATAAAAAAAAATTGAAGACTAGAAGACCTCTTGATTATTGTGCATATGGTAATAAATCCAGGTTTAAGGTGGTTTGGTTGCATCGATAAAATAGTGTAAAGAAAGGAGGAAAAGGGAAGGTCATTGAGAAAGGGTGGGCAACTCTGCATTTGCGCAGATGCTCAAAATATTGTAAAAGGAACTTCACAGCTGATAGATTGTGTTGGTTAATGGACGATATCGTTAAAGGCGAAATAAATTACCAGCACAGCAAACATTCGAATTTTTCAAGTGAATGGATAACATTATTCCACTGTAATATCAGTTTGTTTGTAATATAATTAATGTTATCATTAATAACAAATGGACGAAAGTACAGCGTGCTTTCGTTATCCATTAAAAGAGCACTTATTAAATAATATTAAATCTGCACTGACAATGTAAAAAATCTAAGATTACTTTAGCCAGAAGTTCTCTTTCGCCGTCTCTAAACTGTATCATAATATCAAATACGACTGTTTCGTACTTTTGACATAAATATATGAAATATATGTTATTTAAAGACATAATATTTAGAAGCAATATATAGTTCTTTAATCAATTTTGATTCTAATAGCTTAATCATGTAACTGAATAAGTGATAACATCCTTATCCTAATCGGTACAGAATGCAACCATATTGCAATATTTTACTGCATTCTCTTTAGACCACAGAAGATCGCAATTTCAAATTTTTAGTTAATAGATACAACTAGATGGTTTTAGCTTTCACACATTTTCTTAGCCAGTTTATATAATGTTATACATTGTTGACTTATCTTATCAGGTTTTTCGACACCTACGCCCTCTACGGCGAGATCTCACCACGCCCACAGAGTTGGATGCTGCGTGGATCGCAAATATTATCATTATCATTAATAAACCGTTATCATCTCTGAATGAAAATACACTGTATTGTGGTGACTTACCCGCGTCAGCGTAGTCCCAATTTGGGCGCCATTTATCGCGATATATAAGCGCGATTTATCGGAGAAACGCAATCATGTGATCGCGGCGATGGACAGCGCACGACTGACGTAAAACTACGCGTGCGTGACAGTTTTTCACGCCTGCGCGGGAAGATGCGATTTGTTTTGCACTGAGCCTTATCGCGCTCTTCCTAACACAAAATGAGATTATACTCGAGTATAGATGCGACACTCGCTGCGGGGCATTTCAATGAATGTTGGGACCCCGAGGCATTCCAAGAATTTATTGGCTTAGTTCTTAGATTGTCATTGGCCGGGGCTTTATAAACGTAAACGAAATACAAACATCGTCTAGAAATTCGATATTGTTCTGTGATCAAATAGTAAAAGCTATTTTCTTTTATATATTGTATTTAATTTTATAACGATATTAATTTATAAATATTAGGTCATAAAAAAATTATCATTTCATAGCACTACACCGCTCTACAAGAACTAGATTCCACCTTGCTAAAAGAGCAGATAAATCTAAATTAATTTCAATTCAAAACGCATCATCAGCATTTTTACGTGGTAGAGCCATGCTGCAGTTATATTAATAGTATATTTGTTGCACGAATGGGTCGGCTCGACCGTGGAAGGACCACGCTCTCACAGAATACCAGCGTCAAATAGCAGCTTAACACTGCTGTGTTTCGTATAGTGAGTGTAGACAACCGGAGACCCTTTTTACTGGAAAAGAGGCATTCCATCTTAGTCCTCACGGGTGACAATGCATCGGCATTTTGATTCTTTATTGAGGATAGATGTGGATGTCTATGGGTCACAGCTACCACTTACCATCAGGTGGACTGTGTGCTCGTTTGTCACCCTATCCTATAAAAAAAATCACATCTCTTTTACTGCGACACCCCTTTAAGCAAGGCGGGAGAATACATAAAACATACTGTTAATTCCATAAAAATTATACAGAACACATAATTATGTGTTCTAGAATTCATAGCAAATATACATTTTCTTCTTCTCAAATATACATTTTCTGCTAAACAAGCAGAAATTGTATATTCGGCAAATGAAAATAAATAAACTAAAATGGCTGATAAAATTTTTAACATTTTATGTAATTTGTATAACTAGCGACCCGTTACCCCCACGCTAGCGTCTCTTTGCCTGGGTGGAATCAAGTGTGGCAAAAGTGACTTTACTTAGATTTAAGACAATCATTAAAGACCGCTTGAAAATGCGGTCGGAGCTAAATTTTGCAAGACCCGCCGCAGAAGAACACAAAAACTCTCCGATCAAACTCTTAATATCATGGCTGCAAGACGGGATATGAAGCTGCAGTCTTCAGTTGATTTGACAGCATACAGGCAACTGAACAGACAGATATCCAAATGCATGCGGCGGGACTTACGCAACTTTAATACTGCTCGTATTAAAGAATCGATCAAGCGGAACCAGGGCTCCAAAGTCTTTGCTAGAGATCTGTCTGCCAGAAAGAGCCAACTGTCGAAGCTGAAGACCAAGTGTGGCAGCGTCGTTTCCGGGACACCTGAGATTTTGAGTGAGATTGAGAGGTTCTATGGGCAGCTGTACACATCATTGTTGGAACCACACGCAAGTGTGAGTAACGATCCAAGAGCGAGTCTTATCCGACACTATTCCGATGATATCCCGGACGTCAGTCTGAGCGAGATTAAAATGGCTCTCCAGCACCTTGAAAACGGCAGGGCCCCAGGCGAGGATGGAATTACAGCGGAGCTTCTGGAAGCGGGTGGAAAACTGGTACTTGAAGTCCTTCAGAACCTCTTTAATTCCGTCCTCCATGGTGGCACTACACTGGAGGCGTGGAACAGAAGTGCGATGGTCTTATTCTTCAAGAAAGGTGACAACGCTCTCTTGAAGAACTACAGACCGATTTCCCTTCTGAGCCGCGTCTACGTGCTGTTTTCGAGAGTCATTACGAATCGTCTCGCGCGCATACTTGACGACTTCCAGGCTGAACAAGCCTGGAAACACACACAACAAGCAGAGAGGTGTAAGACAGGGTGACGTTATATCCCCGAAACTCTTCACCGCTGCTTTGGAAAACGTTTTCAAGCTTCTGGACTGGAAAGGATACGGTATTAACATCAATGGCGAGTACATCACTCACCTTCGATTTGCCGACGATATAGTCCTTATGGCAGAATCGCTGGAGGACCTAAGCATTATGCTCAATGACCTCAATAGTACTTCCCAACGGATAGCTCTTAAGATGAATATGGACAAAACAAAGATCATGTTTAATGTCCATGTCACACCTATGCCGGTAGTTGTTGGGAGCACTAAGCTCGAAGTTGTTGACGAGTATGTTTACCTGGGACAAATAGTCCGACTAGGTAAGTCCAACTTCGACCGAGAGGTCATTCGACGGATTCAACTCGGTTGGGCAGCGTTCGGGAAATTACGGCACATCTTCTCGTCAGGTATACCTCAAAACTTGAAAGCAAGACTGTACAACTAGTGCGTGTTATCAGTGATAACCTATTGTACTGAGACGTAGTCCTTCACTGCTGGCCGGATGAGGAAGCTCAAGGTCGCTTAGCGAGCTATGGAGAGGGCTATACTTGGAGTTTCTATGCGTAATAAACTTAGAAATGCGGATATCCGCAGTGGAACCAGAGTAACCGCCATAGCCTAACGGTTTAGTAAGCTGAAATGGTAATGGGCCGGCCATATAGCTCGAAGAACCGACAGACGATGGGGGAAAAAGGTTCTTGAGTGGCGGTCTCGTACCGGTGGACGAAGTGTAGGGCGTCCCCCACTAGATGGAGTGACGACCTGGCAAGATATGCAGGAAGTCGATGGATGCAGGTGACCCAGGGCCGTGCTTTGTGCCATTCTTAGGGGGAGATCTATGTTCAGTAGTGGACTTGTGAAGGGCTGTAATGATGATTAAAGTCCGCTTATAATATCAATTTTTCCATTTAAAAAAGTCGCCAAATTGTTCGGATAAAATGTAACCATGTCACACCTGATATTGCTCTCTACCCGAGAGCAAATCAGAGAAACCCGAGAAAAAGTTTAATTTTTTTTATAGCATAGGTTGACAAACGAGCACACAGTCCACCTGATGGTAAGTGGATACTGTGTCCCATAAACATCAATTAATAATCAAAATGCAGATGCGTTGTCACCCCTGAGGACTAAGATGGAATGCCTCGTTTCCAGTAAAAAGGATCTCCGGTTCTCTACACTCACCATACGAAACACAGCAGCATTAAGCTGCTATTTTACGTTGGTATTCTGTGAGATCGTGGTCCTTCCCCGGTCGGCCGACCCATTCGTTCTACAACTATACAATTAATTTAGCTGAAGCATGGCTCTACCACATGTTAAAATTCGGTCATTACAATCGGTTCAGCAATTACGAAGGTTATCCCAAATAGACTGACATATAGACAAAAAATTATAAAAATGGTTACTCAAGTCTTAACGGCGTGCAAATAAAAAGTAATAATTTAAAATTAAAAATTTTGTACAGCCGACTTCAATATAGGTTATTTAAGAATAACTCAATAACCATTGGTCTGACCTTGATCAAATTCATATGGACCACACGAGAACTATCAGCTTTCATATAAAAAAAGAATCATCGAAATCGGTTCGCCCAGTACAAAGTTATGAGGTAACACACATAAAAAAAAAAAGAAAAACATACACCCGAATTGAGTACCGTCTCCTTTTTGGAAGTCGGCAGATAAATGGGTCTTTCGATATAACAGACAAATATTTCAATTTTATATATACATAGATGACAGCCCCTTAAGGTGTCCTAAGTGGCAATAATGAGAAATGCCAGAATATATTTTCCATACTTTCCAATAGATTACTCGTATGACCATCTTCTTGACGTAGAGCGTGAAATACCCAGACTGGCGACGGAGAGCAGTATCAAAGGTGCGAGACATTTGGTACTGGGAACGCCAAACCGTCTGACACAAGGGAGGACCAGTTCTAACAGTGGACTTTTACGGAATAAGTTTTTTTTTATAGGATAAGGGTGACAAACGAGCACACAGTCCACCTGATGGTAAGTGGTTGCTGCGGCCCATAGACATCTACATCTATCCTCTATTACAAATCAAAATGTAGATGCGTTGTCACCCGTGAGGACTAAGATGGAATGCCTCATTTCCAGTAAATAGGGCCTCCGGCCACCTACACTCACCAAGCGAAACGCAGAGGTAAACCTCTACTTCACGCTGGTTTTCTGTGAGGTCGTGGTACCACCCCGGTTCGAGCCGGCCCATCCGTGCGACAGCAAAAGCTGCCGTGTGGCTCTACCACTGTTAATAACTAGTAGAACACTGTTAGATTAGATATTTTATTAATATTGGTTTTTTGTTTTTATGGAAGAGGGAGCAAACAAGCACGCGGCTCACCTGATGGTTAGTGTCTACCGCCGCCCATGAACGACTGTAACACCAGGAGAAGCGCAGGTGTGTTATCAGTCTTTTATACAGGAGTAAGCCCATTTCTTGAAGGTCCCTAAGTCGTATCAGTCCGAAAAAATCGCCGGTGGTAACCGATTCAACAAAGAACGTGCAAAAAAGAAAGCTCCTAGTAAATCGCATAGTGGTGAACCAAACATCCAGATGGTGTGGATGGTATCATGAGTATCGGAGATTTGTGTCTAACAAACATAAAAATTCACAACCTTGTCTTCGGTTCTACCACAGAATAAATAATAGTACATGATTCTACTTTTGTAATCCAGTTTACAATTAAACCTATTATTTGATATTTCATATTTCATTTATATTTTGATTTTTATATTTTACTAGCTTTCCACCCTGCACTATCACACACGGTCCACATTAAATCAAATTTTCGTGAAAGTAAATACCGGCTTTTTTAAAAGGAGTTCTTGAAGATCTCTAGGTCGTATTGGTCCAAAAAATCCGCTGGTGGTAGATGATTCCATAATGAAGTCTTGCGAGGAAGAAAACTTCTGGTAAATCGCACAGTCATGGTGAATTGGAAATAGAATTGGACATGGGGAATTGAGGAGATATGACAAAGGGGTTCTTTTTAGTGGTAAACGCGCAAACCTGTATCTTTTGACGTTCAAACTGGACTAGAAGAGTCGTCGCCAATCTGGGATTTTGTTTATTAAATACTCGACTTCAAGCACAAGTTTGTTCCGATACTCGATGACGTGTTCCCGAGAAATATTAGCAAGGCCAGTGTAAAACATCACTAGTGTTACAACTAGTAACAGAAACATTTAATTGATAAACAGAAGAAACAGCGTAGGTGATAGCACACAGCCTTGTCTGAACTTGTATGTACACTAGTATTAATAGACTCGTAGTCGGAGCATGCACCGTCTACTACGACCTTGATGCTCTGATCTGCAAGAAAACTGATGATCCAATTGCACAATTTCTCGGGAAGCCCATAAGAAGGAAGCTTCTAAACTTCTTCTAAACGCTTTGTGCCAAAGCCCATCGAAGGCCTTCGCTATGTCCAAAGTAACGACCTAGGCCTCCCTCTTGGACTCTACTGCTTCCACTCATCTATGATTCAGATAAATAAGAAGATTAGAACTAGATTGGAACTAGTCACTTATCAGCTGGTGGTCCTCAAGGTACCTTATAAGCTGGTAATTTGTAATGGTTTATAATGAATTCTATTATTTTGGAGAACAAAGAAGCGATGGTGATAAGCCTGTAGTTGTTTGGGTCTGAGCGGTCGTCTTTTATCGGGTGCACTAAAGTTACCCCTAGGGAGTAGGCGTACCATGAGAAATGCGTTAGAACCGATGCTGATTCCGGGAGCACCCATCTCCAGCACAAAATAAGGGACTCCATCAGGCCCACTCAACTTGTTGACGTGATACACGCACGATACCACACTGTGGTATGGTCGGCGGCCATCTAGCGTTGAGTTGAACTCATAAAGAGAACCTAAATGATCGACTTTCTCCTTTGCAGCATGAGCCGGTTAATTATTCTCCCTGTGCAGATTTGGAACAGATGATTCCCTTGGACAGCCTTGGCAAAACACCTTAATATAATTAGAGGGAGAGAAAAAGGTTTGAACAGTGTAAATAGTCGAATCACGTCCAGTCAGTCAACGATAGACGAAAGGTACAAAATAAGACTCGCCACATACATACGGAAATCCGTTTCGGGAATTCCGTATGTATGTTACGGGCCTAATTCATTCTTATTTTTACAATCGTTTTATTTTTTTGTACCAAAAATAAAGAAAGAGTAACAAGAAAAATACTTGCGGCACTTTCTCTATTATTAATTAAGAATATTATACAAAATTTTATTCTGTACCTAAGTGCTGCTTGCAAAGGCAAGCACTTAACTACTTAGCCTGTGGGTAAATCAGACCCTGGAAGTCACCCGAAAACCTCGAAACATGAAAAGTGCATGAAAAGTGTTTTAACCCTTTGCTTTGACAACGATTGAATAAATAGAAATTAGACTTTAATAAGCCTTGTCAAAGCTATTGTTATAACATATAACAGTTTATTATCAAACAAAGACAAGGTCTTGTAGTCTAGTAGTCATAAACGAAACTACTAATCATGAGGTCACGCATTCGAATCCCGTTTATCTGTCAAGAAATTCCAAGTAGCTGCCCGGAGTCAAAAAATGGCGGTATTTCACCACCATGCCTCGGAAAGTATATAAAGCCGTTGGTCCTGGGCTTTTATTTCTCCAGTCGTTTCAGATTATCGTCCCATCAGACTAAAATGCAAATTGCCGGTCAGGGCATTCTAATTTTCGTAGAGACGACTGAGGATTTCCGTAGTGTGACAAATCACCTGCGCGCCCAACAAGTCAGTTTCCACACGTACGCCCTCCCTGAGGAACGTAACCTACGCGTAGTCGTCCGCGGACTCCCCAAGGAATAATTACGCTTGTTTGTTTAGGACAAAATATTCTTTAATATTATTATAAGTTCGACACACTTTATATGTGTCGTTTAGTCTTTTTAACACTATTCTCTGGGCCAATAACCTATCGGGTCAGTGAATCGAAACCAAACATTCTTAGAACTATGAAAAACTTTATTACTTATAAACACAGGTTATTACAGTTGATTTACGTACGAAAATTTATCTTACAATGGTGGCCAAATTGCAAACTTAACAACGCTGACAGTTGCCGTAGTAGATAGTAGAGCCATGCTGCAGCTATATTAGTAGTATAGTTGTAGCACGAATGGGTCGGCTCGACCGGGGAAGGACCACACTCTCAAAGAATACCAGCGTAAAATAGCAGCTTAACACTGCTGTGTTTCGTATGGTGAGTGTAGAGACCGGAGAACCTTTTTACTGGAAAAGAGACATTCCATCTTAGTCCTCACGAGTGACAACGCATCTGCATTTTGATTCGCAAACGAGGATAAATATAGATGTCTATGGGCCACGGCAACCACTTACCATCAGGTGGACTGTGTGCTCGGTTGTCACCCTATCTTATAAAAAAAAGTAACGTACCTAGTTTTAGATGCATACATATATTTTTAAACGATCTCTTATACTACTTACATTGGCTCACGATCTTCGCGATTATTTCATCACTACAACAATATTATTTTATATATTTAGAGGATTTCGTTTGGTAGAGGTTGGGAACCAAGGTGACTGTGATGATGTCGCCTTCCTTAAGATGGACTCAGAAAATGGTTAAAGAATCCTCAGTGATACTACTACGTAGAACCATAGTGCTTGGACTCATTTTCAAAGAGGTACTTGGAGACGTAGATGACTGTGATGATATCACCTACTTAATGGTGGACTCCGAAGGTGGGCTTAGGATCTCAGTGACGCCGCTCCATAGAACCACTGCGTTTAAACTCATTTGAAAGGGCTCATAAAGACCTAGGTAACTGTGGTAATCCTACATTACTGATGGTGAACTCAATAACTAGGTAAAGGATCTCAGTTACGCCACTACGTAAAACCACCGTGTTTAGACTCATTTAAATACCAAGATGCCTGTGATGATCTCATCTACCTCATGGTGGACTCCGAAGTTGGGTATAGGATTTTAGTGACGGTACTACGTAGAGTGATCGTGTTTGAGCTCATTTTAAACTAGACAGAATGATCATATATAAATTCATTTTAAAGGGCTCATAAATACCAAGGTGACTGTTATAATCTCACCTTTCTGATGGTGCAATCCGAAAATGGGTGTAAGATCTTAGTGACGGCACTAAATAGAACGATCATGTTTGAATGTTTTATTTTATATTATTCTAAGCCAGCGCTTAACTGCATTCCCACCTGATAGTAAGTGGTGATGTAACCTAAGATGGTGAAGCACTCTGACTTAACAAAAGCTTATTCACTCTTGTCTTGAAGGCACCCACATTGTAATCGGATAGAAAGACAGATGCTGGCAACTTATTCCACTCTACGCAGTACGCATGATGAACGATGTAGCAAACCGTTTGGTTCGAATTCGTGGTAAGTTAACAAAGAAAGAGTGGAGACTGACCGAACGTCTGGTTGTCCGATGGTGGAAGGGAGAGGAAGAAATTAAACTACGCAATTCCTGCTCACACTCTTCGAAATGCATCCTGTAGGAAACCTAAAGGCTGACTACTTTGCCCCGTAGTCGAGACTGGTAAGATTGTTTTTAACCAAATTCGGGTTACCAATAAGCCTCTTAGCACGCTTTTCCATTAAGTCCAAACCTGCTAGGTGGCATTTTGCAGCACCAGCCTATATATGGCAGCAATACTCCATGCACGACCGGACTTGCGCTTTATATAAAGTAAGCAGCTGTCCCGGCGTAAAGTATCGCCGCACCTTTGCAAAGACTCCTAACTTCCTTGCAGTTGCTTTTGCCTTGGACTCAATAAACCGGCCGAAGAGATTCAGATTTGAGGATATCTCAACCCCAACAACTGAAGACGGTCGGTGTATTCCCGTGATATATTTCGAAAAGAAGGACCCAAAATGAGCTGGCTCCTTTTTGCAGTGAAGAGACACGCCTTTGTTTTTGGAGGCGTTGAAATTCACGAGGTTGGCATAACTCACGACTGCCTGTAGTCTGAGATTCCCACGCTCTACCATAACTTCTCTTTCGTGCTGGATGGATTTTGATCCCGATTGAGGCCCGAGGACTTGGACCTATAGATAACGGGCATAAGCAGATCATTAATATGCAGCAGAAAGAGAGTTGCGGCGAGAACGGATCCCCGAGGAGCACTGGCGTTAGTCGCAACAGGATCGGATGAGCGGGCATCGACAACGACCCGGAAAGACCATTCATTCAGAAAGTCCTTTACCCAGTTAATCAGACCAGGGGATAAGTCGTACGCTGGAAGCTTATCCAAAAGGCTAGCGTGCCAAACTCAAAAAGCTTCGAAACATCAAAGGAAACAGCAAGTGATTCCCCACTGTTCTCGAGTGCCTCGCTCCATACGTGTGGCATACGCTAGAAGGTCCCCAGCTGTCCAATTTTGGCGAAACCCGTATTGCTGGTCCCTAAAAGAGTCATTCTGTTCTAGGTATGCCATTAAGCGGGCGTTCAATATACGTTCCATAATCTTACAGAGTATGAAGGTAATTGAGATTGATTATTGGCAGGATCGGCACGGCTGTCTTTTTTTTGGAACAGGCTGTATGTTGACCAGTGTCCAGGATTTTGGCACTATTCCATTCCGTAATAAGCGTGTCAGCACAGGATACAACTCAGGTGCACAAGCCTTTAGAAATATAGCTGTTATACCATCTGGTCCACTAGCTTTATTCACGTCTAGACGCCGCAAGGTTTTAAGAACCTCGTTATTTGTGATACGAACCTCCGACATAGAGGTCTCGCAGTGAAGTAATTTAGGTGGAACGTTGTTGCCACTATCCAGATGTGAATTGTAGGCAAAGAAAGACGCGAACAAGTCCGCTTTCTCTTTAGTCGTATGCGCCATTGTGCCAATCGGTTTTACCAGCGGGTGCAGTGTAGGCCGACAGAAGTTTGTCTCAACCGCTTTAGCAAGAGACTAAAAACCTCTAGTGCCGGATAGTCTGGCAGAGAGTTTTGCGCCAATATGTTTAATGCTTTGCGGATTTGAGCGTCAATCCAGGATATGTACGCTAAATGCTTGCGCTTTTCAGCATGAGCGCATTCAGCATTAAACCAGGGGTCAGCTTTGCTACCGGTGGGAGCGTCAGAAAAGGGGATGAAATACTCATTTGTAAGGGCTCAAAAAGACCTAGGTCACTGTGCCACGATCTTACCTTGTGGTATAATGATGGACTTAGAAGGTGAGGTAAAAGATCTAAGTGATGCCACTACGAAACAATATCGTGCTTGGGCTCATTTGAAAGGGCTCAGGTAGACTAAGACGATTGAGTAAATATGCCATGATTTTAAGAAGAAGTAACTAGTTGAAATACCCTCTTACATTTATTGTGGAGTGTGGCTTATTACCAGACTGTATAATAGTAAAAACAGGATTATGGCTCACTTATTTTATTATGTTTTCAGCCAATTAAGAAACCAGCAAAACTGTCAATTACAGAATTAGAAATCTGTCACATATTTTACAGGCAATAAAAATCAAGGCAGGCTGGAAAAAGCTGTATAACAAACCAAGACGAAAATATCTGCGTATTTCAAGAAAGCCTACAAGCATCATCAACACCAATGCCTATAAATGAGTTGTGTCTCGCCAGCAACACAAAGTTGGGAATTCGCATTTGCAAAAATCCAAAATTAGGGGCTTTTTAGGTGCTAATTCGGTGCCAAATTTAAAAATTAGATGCTCTAAAATTTTCACCGCAACGAACGATTGAAATTTACGTTGCTGGCAAATCTTATCTCTAGCAACGTAATGAAGTTATTACATATGCGATAAATATTAATAGCAAGGAATTAAGTGCTAATTAGGTGCTGCAAGTATAGGCAATGACAAGGCGCCCCTAATAAAAATAAAGTCGTAATTGAGAACAAAGCAGATGTAAAATTCAGTTTTTCTGAAAATGAAAATAGAATCAAAATTGCTTTTAGAAAAAGCCCAAATTAGGGTCTTTTTAAGTGCTTATTAGGTACCAAGTTTAAAAATTAGGTGGTTTAAATTTTTTAACGGAATTAACTGTTGAAATTTGCCTATAATTTGAATAAATTGTATAAATAAAATTGTATAAATTAAATAATTAGAATTTTGCACCTAAAAAGCCCCTAATTTTGGGTTTATCTAAATGCAAATTCCTGATTTTGCGTTGCTGGCGATACACAACTCTGTAAATAACCAAGTTACCTGTTTAAGCCTGCCGTCGACTACAGCAGAAATGCGTCGAATCGAAGCGAGTCGCATTTATTCCTAGTGCGTCCATCTCTGACGAATCGAATCGAATTGTTCATTCATCGCAAATTCTTCATCAAAATAGGTCGTTTTTGCGTCATGGACAGCTCGGATGAAGAGATGTTTTTATTTCATCGTGATAATGTGGATCTTCATGATTAAACAATTCTGGATATCGTTGGACCAGTGATATCAATAGTTCTTCACTGATTTTTATTTAAACAAAAAGATTTTTACTAATACGAAATAGAAATTAATTAAAATACGCTGGCGCGCATCGACTGAGGCGCGCCGAGTTGAATCGAATCGCATCGGTGAAGAAATTCGCCTGTCGAGCAATTCGCGCGGGGCCACCCAATTTTGTTAAGGGTATCAAAAATTGTATAAAAGATTACGAATTCAACGGTATTGTTTTTTTTTCTACCTTTAAAATTACTGAAATATTCATGAGTAAAATGGTGTTTTACGGTAAGGGCGACCGCTTTGCTCCGCATCGCGACGTAACGTCACAAATCGACACGTCGATGCCACCAGTCTTTATTGTTATATTTTTCTTATTCTCTCCATATTTATTACACCATATCTTTCTTGACATGTTATTTATTTATCAGTAACCATTATTTTCTGTTTTTTTTTATTTCTGTTATATGACACTCCTTGGGAATAAAATGGTGACCTAAGATACAGGTTTTACATAATTTAGGCACCAGTTTTTCACCTAACAATAGTATTGTATCAGAAGTAAGCACATATTTTTTGTTTTCTGAATGTATATCGTTGGTGAAAAATAAATAAATAAATAAAATAAAAATAAATTTAATTTACTGGAAAAAAATCATATTTATATGAATGTTCAATACTTTAGGTTATACATCAAATCAAATAGGTTATTTGTGATTCACAGTTTACATAAAGGTCTTTTTTTTAAATACATATAAAGTTCAGTCTGTGAGCAGTCTCATGGGCATCATCATTATCATCATCATCATTACAGCCCTTCATAAGTCCACTGCTGAACATAGGCCTCCCCCAAGGAATACCACAAAGTACGGTCAAGAGCCACCTGCATCCATCAACTTCCCGTATGTCTTACCAGGTCGTCACTCCATCTAGTGGGGGGTCGCCCTACACTTCGCCTACCGGTACGGGACTGCCACTCGAGAACCTTTCTTTCCCATCGGTTGTCGGTTCTTCGAGCTACATGGCCGGCCCACTACCACTTCAGCTTACTAATCCGTTGGGCTATGTCGGTTACTCTGGTTCTACTGCGGATATCCTTATCTCTAAGTTTATCACGCAGAGAAATCTCGAGCATAGCCCTCTCCATAACTCGCTTAGTGACCTTGAGCTTCTTCATACAGCCAGCAGTGAAAGACCACGTCTCAGATCCGTAAGTCATCACTGACAACACGCACTGGTTGTACAATTTCGTTTTCAGGTTTTAAGTTATGTCTAACGAGAAGATGTGTCGTAGTTTCCCGAACGCTGCCCAGTCGAGTTGAATCCTCATGGGCATACAAATGTCAAATATTATTAATAGTTCATTGATTACATTATTCATAATAATAGATTAGATTATTAGATTAAATGATTCATCATAAATAATATTGATTACATTGGATTAGATTAGATTATTCATAAATTATTATTTCAAAATTATTATATAGTCCTTGGGTTTATTATAAGTATTATGTCATCTAATACAGTCAACCGGACATTAACTCTGACATTCGATATAATATGTAGGTAAACGACCGTATACGTATACATACCGTCCGAGCGCGCGGTTAGTACTGAACTTAGCAAGTTCCTACTGCACGTTCGCTCTCTCGGATTGTGACGTCACGTCACAGAGAAAGAGCGGGTAAAAATTAAAAAATATTGCGAAACTTCAAAACGTTATAACTTTCGTATTTCTGCACCAATTTGGATGAAACAAAAACTGTTGTTATTTTCATAAACATAGCTTTAAAGCTATATAGGTTTTATTGTCAAATTAGGACATGTTGGTGTGACCCATTCGGCGAGCCGAGGCTCGTCGCTAATGGACGCAGTTTCATAGTAAATATATAGGAGACGACTTTCTGCGATTCGATTCGACTCGGCTCAGCGAGCCTAGTGAACGCTTAGCCTTAGCCTTACGGTATTTAGAATTCCATGTTTTTTCACTGGAAGTAAGATTTTTAAATTTTATAAATGAAACAATGTTATAAAAAAAGATTTATTACACGAATACTAGACATTTAATAAAAACAAATTTTCGGATTTTATTGTGTACTAGCTGTTCCCCGCGATTTCGCTCGCGTGTAATTTAGGGTTTTAATTTTTTATGCGAAACTCTAATACTTTTTCTAAAATAAAAGTAGCCTAAGTTACTCATTGTGACATCAGTAACCTGCCAGTGAAAGTCCCGTCAAAATCGGTCCAGCCGTTTCGGAGATTATCCGGAACAGACAGACAGACAAAAATTTTAAAAATTGTACTTTTGTTATAAGTACCGTATATACTTTTATATCCATTTAGTAAAAAGCTGTTATTTTGACATTTCAAACAGACACTTCAATTTTATTTCTTTTTATGTATTTTTATGTGTGTATGTATAGATGTAACATGTCGCGTGCTCAATTATAAAATTATACAGATAAACGTTGTTTAACGTGTGCATCCTGTATATCTGTGTACCTGTGTATTTGTGTGTTCGATCATGGAGCATTGCCTGACGGGCAATGTAATACCCTTAAACTGACCGTGTGTGTCGGCCATAAGAGTGAGGGAATAGAGAGTGTACTAACTTATTCTCAAGCACTATAAACCTGCACTGCGCAGATTGCTGGTCTCCGATGAGTCTAGTATCGTTCTGGAGGACATTATAGTCTATTTGACATCGATAATCGAAAACTAACATAAACATATGCCCCACAATTAAACAAAAGATGCCATCCAGATGCTAAAAGAACTCTAACGCTGCAGCATGAATGGGTCAGCTCGGCCAAGTAAAATCAAAGAAGGGCGTAGACAGTTTTGTATCGGAGAAATACGCTATGGTTACTATGGCCCTACGATCTTCCGGTGGTCCGTATTGCTCTATGATTTACTTAGTCGTGCTAATTCTTGCTAACAATCGTACTCATTAATTTGAACCTATCAAAAATCTACCGGTTAACATAAACCTCCCGCATACATTTCCTCATAGGAGTTTCTGTTTCATTTGCCTCTGTCGCATCTTACGACAATCACGAGTTGGTATGGGGATATTGATCTAAACATTTAATGCGTACAATAAAAATTATTGCACACTACTCAACCGTCCACGGTGACTTAAGTCCCCAAAAAAATTATTGCCTCACCTGTCCATGGTGACTACAGTCACCAAACGACATTGTTCCTTTTACAGCGCTGAAGACAGCTGTTAATAATACAGTAAATAATTAGAGATGGTGCTATTTGAAATTTTCTTGCTTTAAATTATAATACGAATCGCAGCAAATTGAGTAAATCCACTTTAGTTCGTTCTCAGAATCATTTTCGCTTTCTTGTTATAAATGTCGATTTACATTTTATTTGAATTTATTGATTTTTTATCTATTCTCTTTGTTTTACTGTTATTTATTTTAAGATTTTCTTTTTTCTTCAATCAACCGTTTAACTGTTAAAACTGTTGTCTTTCTAAAGCGCCGCTTTGTCAGTGCCTGCAATCTAGGTGGCACTTTCAAGTCTTAAACATTTCGAGGGGAAATGTTTAAAAATCCCGTAATAGTGACGTCGTCGGCGTAGTTTCTGGGTCTACGTCATCTGTCAGTACCTTTGACACTCTAAAAGTCCCTGGTTATTCATCGCAGGCACTGCCCGACCTAACAATGTTTCGAAGATAATACCTCCCTCGGTATAGCACTTAGAGTTTCGCATTCTACAGAAAAATGTTTAGTTAAAACAGCAGTTGGGGTAAGCTGTTCCGGGGGATAACCAGGACTATAGTTTCGGAAGTTATAGCCCCTTATTCAGTTTTCTTAGGTGGACCCTCATTTATACCAATCTATTTAAATAGAATAAAAAATACATGTACATTATGATTTCTGACTATATTTACTATAATCAGTAAATCAGAAGTAAAAAAGCTTCAATTTTTTTTTATCGAAATAGACCAAAAAGTTCAAGCGCTAAACTCGCTCACTCAACTGTCAGCTCATGAGACAGCTCCATGCTCACATCAACACAACTGCCGTCGTAAGATCAACGACCGTGGCGGAGCAGTATCATGTCTATTAGCGATGCACTTTGCGCATATTACTATATATTTTTCTATCGTATCTATTCTATATAACAATTTACCCCGGGAACATCCAGCCCCACTCACCCCTATACGTGAAGAAACGACGATGTGTCGTAATCTCCCTAATGTTGTCCAGCCGAGTTAAATCCGTCGATTAACCTCTTCAGGGAAGTTGAACTTACGTTTATCCTTGGTAAACATATTTGTCGACAACTTCACGCGTAGTGCTCCCAACAACTACTGATATAGGGTCTCCGGTTCTCTACACTCACCTTACGAAACACAGCAGCATTAAGCTGCTATTTTACGCTGGTATTCAGTGAGAGCATGGTCCTACCCCGGTCCAGCCGATTATACCGCTACAACCATAATATAGCTGCAGCAAGGAATCACGTAGACGATATTATCATTACACAAGACGAACAAGATTTCGCTTTCGAGACCTCAATTATATAATAATTCTTGTTATTTAGACGACCTATCATTTAAGAATCTCTCATAACTTTTCATAATTTGAGATAATGCTGATAAAATTGGTATTAACGATGTGTTCTCTTGTTTACTAAATATATGAACCTTGATGTTAATTATATGTCATTATAAATTAATCAATAACATGTGTGACTATCAAGACTTGGAATTCGTGTCTCTCCAGCTATTAGATTTTTGTTCGGGATACGAATGTTTTCAATGTAATTTACCACTTCTTATGCACCTATAATAGATAGTGTATCAAATCGTTCTCCCAAGTCTGTAACATCAGTGTGTCTTTCTTAGGGCTCAATTATTGCCTCATTCCTGTTTTAAGTCTATATCAAAAGTGTTTTTACCTTGAATTATTAAATAATGTCAGTGAATAATGCTCTATCGTAGTTATTACATTGGTAGGTATAACACCACCAATTTTCTTTTAAATGGCAATAAAATAAAATTTACAACATCTATTGATAAAGATTAGAATATATAAAGTGCCCTTAAATGGGATGGGATTGAGTCTTGTAGATGACACAGTTATCCTTGGAATTATTATTCACGTGTGATTGTGCCTCACATAACTTAATTCTCAAGCAGACTTAGTTCTACAAGATAAAGAAAGATGCTGATGCTGAGAACGACACAAGTTAAACAAAGTCACGCAAAATCATATAGTGGGAGTTTAAGATTATCCACTACCCCATATCGTCATGTGGTTGTCCTTAAAGCCAACAGAAGGAAACAAGGCAGGAGATAGGCAGCAGCGTCTTCCTAATAACAATTAAAAAATTAAAAAACTGTGCTTTCCAAGCCGCCTACAAAGTGTGGCAACTATCAAGTATGACAAATATCCCGCAGTAGACTTTTGATAGGCTGTAATCTGTAATGGTAGCGGTAAAACAAATTCATATACATTTTTCTAGTACCGCATGCACCAACCAATCGGAGTACAATTTTGGCAACAAACCAAATACTGTTAGACTTTGGACAGTTCACCACTCCGTCACATGGAAGTGCTCGAGGTGTCGTTCACTACTAAGCCCGGCTGTCGAAAACGCAGTGATCGAATTTTTCGGCCGAAACCCCCGAGACAACACCTGAATTCTTCTGGATATCACCCATTTCATTACCAACGTGTGCAAGCACTGAATAATAACAACGGTCCGCCTAGGAAAGAGTTTTGTGAATCATTGTTGTCAAACATTTATAATACTAACATTATATGCACTGACGAAGCCTTATTTACGCGTGTAGGGCTTTGTAATAGTCACAATGAACACTAAATCGCACTTGATGATAACTATCTTTTATAGCGTGTGGGTTGCATACTGCCCAGTAGTGTAAATGTTTGGGCCGGAATTATTGATAACATAATTGTAGGTTCGTACTTCACTGAAAGACAATTAATGAGTGGTAATTATTTGGACATGTTATATGTACAAGGTGTTATTCAAGATTTCCTGGACGATATATTCCTAGTGTTACAGAATATTTTTTATTTCCAACACGACGATGCTCCACCTCACTATTCAAGTGCAGTGCTTGATTATTTGAATAGCGAATACGAAGATAGGTGGATTGTGCTTGGCGGCCCTATGCCATGGCCTGCAAGCTCATCGGACCTTACACCACTAGACTTTTGTTTATGGGGTGAAAAAAGAGACAAGTTTACGTCGAAGAAGCCCAGAGCTATGATGACCTCCGCAGCAAAATAATTGCTGCATTCACGGAAGTGAAAAGTGCTCAGACAAATGTAATTAATGTGAAAAATTATTTAAAGATACGCGCTCAACTGTGCATTGTAAGCACCGGACTCCATTTTTAACATCTATTAAAATACCAATAAGTTAGAAGTGACTGCTTTATCATCATCATCATCAATACAGCCCTTCACAAGTCCACTGCTTAACATACGCCTCCCCCAAAGAATGCCACAAAGCACGGTCCTGAACCACCTGCATCCATCGACTTCCTGCATATCTTACCAGGTCGTCACTCCATCTAGTGGGGGGACGCCCTGTACTTCGCCTGCCGGTACGAGGCTGCCACTCGAGAACCTTTCATCCCCATCGGTTGTTGGTTCTTCGAGCTATATGGCCGGCCCATTGCCACTTCAGCTTACTAATCCGTTGGGCTATGTCGGTTACTCTGGTTCTACTGCGGATATCCTCATTTCTGAGTTTATCACGCAGGGAAACTCCGAGCATAGCCCTCTCCATAGCTCGCTGAGCGTCCCTGAGCTTCCTCATCCGGCCAGCAGTGAAGGACCACGTCTCAGTGCCGCATGTCATCACTGGCAACACGCACTGAACACCCAGTCTCGTTTTCAAGTTTTGAGGTATACCTGACGAGAAGATGTGCCGTAATTTCCCGAACGCTGCCCAACCGATTTGAATCCGTCGATTAACCTCTCGGTCGAAGTTGGACTTACCTAGTCGGACTATTTGCTCAGGTAAACATACTCGTCAACAACTTCGAGCTTAGTGTTCCCAACAACTACCGGCATAGGTGTGACATGGACATTAAACATGATCTTTGTTTTGTCCATGTTCATCTTAAGACCAATCCGTTGGGAAACACTATTGAGGTCATTGAGCATAGTGCTTAGGTCCTCCAGCGATTCTGCCATAAGGACTATATCGTCGGCAAACCGAAGGTGAGTGATGTACTCGCCATTTATGTTGATACCGTATCCTTTCCAGTCCAGAAGCTTGAAAACGTGTTCCAATGCAGCGGTGAAGAGTTTCGGGGATATGACGTCACCCTGTCTTACACCTCTCTGCAATTGGATAGGTTTCGTACTCTGGTTCTGTACTTGGATAACCATCGTAGCCCTACTGTACAAGCACTTCGGGAGGCTGGAAGTCGTCAAGTCTGCGCGCAAGACGATTCGTAATGACTCTCGAAAACAGCACGTAGACGCGGCTCAGAAGGGAAATCTGTTTGTAGTTCTTCAAGAGAGCGTTGTCGCCTTTCTTGAAGAACAAGACCACCGCACTTCTGCTCCACACCTCCGGTGTAACGCCACCATGGAGGACGGAATTAAACTAAATACTATATAATATGACTGCTTATTAAAATCTAAATAGTTCGTTTTTGTAAATAGCTAATCGTTTTAAATTGTTGATAGTTATAAATACTTGATTTAATAATAAAGAAATATAATAAAGATAGTCATCGGTTACGTCTGTAATACAACAATTGTAGTGTTATGGTACTTACATATCATTTTACACTATTTTTCCATTCTGTTTTTGATTTTCTTTTTACATCACCTTTATTTCCATAGGATCCTGTAACGTTTTTATACCATAAAAACACAATAACAAAACATTTTCACTTCGTATTTTCACGCTGTCAATGGAGTCTATCTTTTTCAATCTTTTATTTAGTTCTCCGTAACTCTGCAATTTCGGGTTTCGTGCGCGCTGCTGCGCTACCTTTTTTCCTATATCAATAATATCTCATTTATTACTTAAATCTTGCTGTTTTTCAATTATAAGCCTGAAACCAAAAATTGTTAGTTTTTGACATCGTTATTTATTTGGTTGTCACGGCAATTTTTATTCAAATTCGTTACCGGTCTGATGTTTTTATTTCAATATTTCCACATAAATACTCTTTTGCTCTGGGTCATTTACAAAAATTTCCTTTTAATTTAAATAATTTCCCGTTCTCTCTAAAAAGTACAGAGAGTCTCGCTTCAGCTTCTAAACTTGAAGCATCACCTAAAGGCCTTATCCCGAGGCCGCACTGCCCCGGGATCCTGCAGGCCAGGCGTATCCTGCAGGCCAGGCGCATCCTGCAGGCCAGGTGCTGCTGACGTTGAGAAGATCCTCAGCTCTGTGGTATTGAGGCAGACTCCGAGCAACTGAAGAAGGTCATCTCGGAACTCAATGGCAAGAGTGTTGAAGAGCTGATCGCGCAGGGTCGTAAAAAGTTGTCGACCATGCCCGTCGGTGGAGCAGCGCCCGTGGCCGCGGTCACCGCTGCTGCAGCGCCGGCAGCTGAGGAGAAGAAGGAAGAGAAGGAGACCAAGAAGGAAGAATCTGAGTCTGACGATGAAGATATGGGCTTCGGTCTCTTCGACTAAGCTTGCTTGGGATTAAGTTCTTTTTTTTTATCTTCACTTGGGAGCGGCTGACTACTCCCTTAATTTTCTTTATCTTTATCTTCACTTGGGAGCGGCTGACTACTCCCTTAATTTTTTTTCTCCACGCAGGAGCGGATGACAACTCCTTAAATAAACCTGAATGTCCTTTCGAAAACACACTTTTAGAGTGGTATCTCTTCGACTATTTTTTTTTCCACGCAGGAGCGGATGACTACTCCTTAAATAAGCCTGAATGTCCTTTCAAAAACACACTTTTAGAGTGGTAGTCATTGAATGTGAACTCCACCCTTACCTGAATGCAGATGATGAATGTAAGAGATAGTATATCTGATTTTGCCTGTTGATGTCTGTTTCTGCAAAGCTGTGTTTTTATGGTTTATTTTAGAATGTACATGTCAAAATTTTTGCTGAGTCAAAAATTTTCCAGGGTCGGGGGGAAAATGTAGTGTTATGGTACTTACATATCATTTTACACTATTTTTCCATTCTGTTTTTGATTTTCTTTTTACATCACCTTTATTTCCATAGGATCCTGTAACGTTTTTATACCATAAAAACACAATAACAAAACATTTTCACTACGTATTTTCACGCTGTCAATGGAGTCTATCTTTTTCGATCTTTTATTTAGTTCTCCGTAACTCTGCAATTTCGGGTTTCGTGCGCGCTGCTGCGCTACCTTTTTTCCTATATCAATAATATCTCATTTATTACTTAAATCTTGCTGTTTTTCAATTATAAGCCTGAAACCAAAAATTGTTAGTTTTTGACATCGTTATTTATTTGGTTGTCATGGCAATTTTTATTCAAATTCGTTACCGGTCTGATGTTTTTATTTCAATATTTCCACATAAATACTCTTTTGCTCCGGGTCATTTACAAAAATTTCCTTTTAATTTAAATAATTCCCCGTTCTCTCTAAAAAGGTATAAAAGCCGAACCATCGGTGAATACAGAGAGTCTCGCTTCAGCTTCTAAACTTGAAGCATCACCTAAAGGCCTTATCCCGGGGCCGCACTGCCCTGGGATCCTGCAAGCCTCCATCTACACCTGAAGTCGTCGGCGTAGTCTACTACAAGCGCGGGGCCGCACTGCTCCGGGATCCTGCAAGCCTCCATCTACACCTGAAGTCGTCGGCGTAGTCTACTTCAAGCGCGGGGCCGCACTGCTCCGGGATCCTACAAGCCTCTATCTACACCTGAAGTCGTCGGCGTAGTCTACTTCAAGCGCGGGGCCGCACTACTCCGGGATCCTACAAGCCTTTACTTTCATCTGGAGTCGTCGCCTGCGCCTCCACCTGCTAGTGCCCGTGCTACCTTTGGGCACTGCGACTGTTTGCTCCAGGCGCTGAGAACACCTACTCCAGACGCTACGTGTGCCGGCTCCGGACGCTGCGTGTGCCTAGACCAGGCGCTGCGTGCCACCGCCGCCAAGAAACTCCAAGCTCAGTGTGTGCCTACTCCTACTCCAAGCGCAGCGTGTGCCGCTTTGACCTTCAGGCTCCGCTACCATATTCTCCTAATCTTTATTTTTTATTTAATTGTAATTTCACGTCACCCATCACCATCATCATATTTAATTTTTTTATAAAAAATTGTAAATATCTTTTAAAAATTTGAAATATATTATTTTCTTGTTCTATTTTTGTTGTTTTGTTGTTCTTAGGTTAGGTTCTTTTTTTTAATTGTCGCTTCACGACACAATATACTACAACATACAATTTCTGTCAGTTTTAAATATGTTTATTGAACAGCGTACGCGTCGATGAATTTTCTCCTGTGTCGTGGAGGCAGTTTACAAACATAAATTGCACAAGGACAAACATCCAGACCCGGAAAAAATATCTGTATGCTATACAAATACTCAAATATTAATAATATATAAATATTCAAATTTTTCAGTATATCAAAATTGTGAATAGGCGCGTAGCCGCAACGATGCAACGCAATAACTGCAACACGGTCTTCTTTAAGCGTCCACTCCATATTTAAAAATGAGTAAAATTCTAAAAAGTATACAGTTTTATTTTCATGAACAATTCGAAATTCGAATTCAATAAACTTTTTTGTGGCCAGCATTCTAAAAGAAAAGTTTTATCTGTGTGACAATACTTATGACCTGACTGTGTATATATAATATGTAATAGCTCCGAACTACCACTCGGAGCGTTGCCCGCTCCCCGGGCAGAACACTTTGCCCGGTGTGAGATCTTGTCGTGAAGCGACAATTAAAAGAGAAAGAACCTAACCTAAGAACAGCAAAACAACAAAAGTAGACCAAGAAAATAATATATTTAAAGTTTCAGAAAAGTATATACAATTTTATAAAAAAATGAAATATGAAGATGATGGATGAAATGAGATTACAATTAGGTTTTAAAAAAATAAAGGTAGGATAATAGGACAATATAGTTTTATAGGGGAGCCTGGAGCCTCGCTGCTTTTGTAGAAATGGGCACACGCAGAGCTTGAGGTTTCTCAGCGGCGACGGCACGCAGCGCCTGGACTGGGCACACGCAGCGTCCGGAGCCGGCGCACGTAGCGCCTGGGGTAGGTGCGCTCAGTACTTGGAGAAGTAGTCGCCGCGCCCAGAGGTAGCGCGGGCAGTAGGCGCACTCGGCGCCTGGAGCAAGCAGTCGTAGCGTGCCCGAAGGTAGCGTGGCCCCGCGCTTGAAGCAGACTGCCGACGACTTCACGTGTATTTATTTATTTATTTATTTATTGACACACCAACAGCATAACATACAAAACATTACAATAATCTTCGTCTTATAAATAGTTTGGTATGCATGCCAATTACTGGTGCATACATCACTCTCATTAGAAGACATTAAATTAAATCAAGTTCAAATAAATTTCAATTTACAAATTTTGAGTTGCAGCAAATTAATAAGTAAAAATCAAAAATCAAAAGTATAACAAAAAGAAGAAATTTAGTAGCATAAATATTAAATTACAAATCTAATTTACCAACAGAAATGTGCGGTAAGCTTTTTTTTCAGATTTGTCACTGAGTCATGAAAAATATCAAAATCTTTAATGGACGCGGAGAATCGATTGTACTCAGAACACATCCTTGATAATGGAGAATGTTTTAGAGCATTTGTTCTACTTACTGGTACAACAAGTATGTTAGTGAGAGGATTTCGTGGATATCTGTACGGGATTTTGAAATTTATTTCATTAAGCAATTCACTGCATGCCATCTGTCCTGACAACAGCTTTTTGAGGAATGTTATATCTAATATTATGCGGCGATTATAAAGTGACATCATTTTAAAGTGTTTCAGCCGCAAGTCATAGGTGGCCTTATGAGAGATGCCGGAAGTGTGATATGTCAGGTATCTAGTAAAGGATCTTTGTAGTCTCTCCAGACGTTGAGATGGTGCCGCGTATTGGGGACTCCACACAACTGATGCAAATTCTAGTTTGCTGCGAACCAGTGAGTTATAAAGGATTATTTTGGTTTGAGGAGAAACAAATCCTTTGGTATTTCTTTTAAGGAAACCTAACATCCTGGCCGCTTCTTTTACAGTTTTGTCCATGTGCACTTTGAATTTCAATTTCGTGTCCATTGTTACGCCCAAATCTCGAATCTCCTTAACCTCCTGTAACGTATCTAGCTCTAATTTATACGATGATGGCAATTGAACTTTTTTCTTTGTGTACTTAATGTGATAAGATTTCTTCGTATTAATAATCATGCCGTTCAATTTGCACCACATATTTATTCCATCGAGATCAGCTTGGATGAGCTCCACATCATTATTTGAAGTAACGGTTTTGAATATTTTTAAATCATCGGCAAAAAGTGAGTATTTACAGTAATTTATAGATGAGGTAATGTCATTTATAAACACCGAGAAGAGAACAGGGCCTAAGTGGGATCCCTGTGGTACTCCTGAACATGCAACATACTCATGTGATATGTGACCGTTCAGCACCACAAACTGAAGTCTTTTTGCTAGGTATGAATTAAACCATTCCAGTAAGGTCCCACCAATACCAGACCCGCTCAATTTATGTATAAGAAGCGAGTGACACACCTTATCAAAAGCGCTCGAGAAATCCATGTATATACAGTCTACTTGTTGGCGTCTATCTATTTCTTTACTTAGATAGGACATAAATGACACCAAGTTCGTTTTGATAGAACGTCCTTTTCGAAACCCATGTTGAAATTCTGACATCCGACTTTCCAAGTGGCGCGTGACAATTGGGCAAACAAGGGATTCAAACAGCTTAGGTATACAAGAAAGTATGGATATAGGACGGTAGTTTTTGATGTCACTGCTGTCACCCTTCTTGTACACTGGAACGATCTTAGCTTTTTTCCACAATTCAGGAAATACCCCGTCATGCAAAGATCTATTGAAAAGAAGTGACAGTGGCAGAGTAAGAGTAGGACCGCAGCGCTTTACAAAAACAGGAGGGATCTCATCCGGACCGGCACCCTTGAAGATATCTAGTTTTTTAATGGCACGTTTAATTTCATGTTCACTGAATCTAATTACACTCAAATATGGCAAACCGTGCACTGCGGACTCTAGGCTATCAGGTAATACTGTGTTACTAAACACTGATGAAAAATTTTTAGCAAATAGTTCTGCAATTTTTGTACCAGTGTTTGCAATTTCGTCATCAAGGCTCATTTCGGCAGGTATAGTAGTTTCACCACCTCGCCTATCCTTAATATAGTTCCAGAAATATTTAGGATTCCTGACAATATTACCCTCGACCCGTTTTTTATAACTTTGTAGGCATGCGTCTATTATTTTCTTACTTCGCTCACGAAGTAATTCATACTCCAACCTATCGCGTGGATTTTTGTATTTCACAATTTTTTTTCTCTTGCTTTCTTTTTCCAAGATTATTCTGATCAGAGACCTGCTAAACCAAGAGGGGAACCTGCTTTTTTTTGGCTTCGAAATAGGGACGTATGTTTTCACGGCATTGTTTAAAATACGGTAAAATACTGTGGTCACCTCGTTAACGTTTTGACACCTATCGAACTGTTGTGACCAATTAATTTCCCTAAGATGAGCTAAGATTAGATCATAGTTCGCTTTGAAAAAGTTGTGTCGAGGTTTTTGGGCTGGTTTAAGTAAGTTCGGTTTTAGTTCCGGTACAGTAATCAATAACGGAGGATGCTTTCGGTCAATTTTACTTATAACATTTAAGGAGTTAGAAACCTCTAAAGGAACACAGTTGGTTAGAACAAGGTCCAGCACTCTGCCATCCTCGTTAGGAATAGGGTTCATTTGTGTAATATTATTTAGCGCCATGAAATCAGTGAGTGCCAGACCCTGTGGTGAATCCAGTAAATACAATTACGTTGTAGTTATTAATCAGAATATTTTTAAAGACATCCTCTGTTTTAGTTCTTAAGCCCCGCACATTTTGATAATAAATATTTACAGGCATTGTGGCAAAAATTTCTATTGACTACTACTTGGCTAATTTTAAAGCAATAATTTTAAGCTTTCGTCGTCTTTAATATAAATAGCATGACTTTGTTCGTTTTTCCTCGCAAGAATTCTTCCATCCCGTATCCACACAAACATGAACCCAGCCTCCTTGGCTTTCTTTCGGGCTGCAGCATGTAAATGTTTATTTGTGGGCGTCAGGTGTTCAGATACGAATACGGGCTCGCGACGTCCTCCGAGTCCAAGATGCTCGGTGTTGAGCTTATTATCCTTGTTCTTTTTGTTGAATCGTGTCACTGCAGCCAATAATTCATCGCGGTGTCGCTGACTGCGAAGCTTTACGATGACAGAACGAGGACGATTGCTCTCCTTGTTTAATTTGGCAATTCTTGTTACATGTAATATATCAGATTCAGCAATAGGACTCTCGACAATTCTACCAAGTTGTTCAACAGTGCTCAGGAGGTTCTCTGACTTGTGTTCGGGAATACCTGTAATTTCCACGTTACAAACGCGCATATTTCGCTCTATCTGCCCTAGTCTGTCCGTCAGGTTTTTAACCTGTGTTGTTAATTTTTCGTTCTTTGAAACCAGTCTATTGATTGTTTCTGATTTCTCGTTAACAGACTGCATAAGATCATCGTATTGTTTGCTTATAAATGACAGGGACTCTTGAAACCCAGATACTTGAAGGTTTAAGTTCGCTAGGTGCTCGGATACTAGAGATTTAATAGTGTCAGTAATTTCCTGTTTTATAATCATGCGCAACCTCTCCTCAGTTACACAAGAATCACTGTTACCAGACTTGGAACATTTATTTTTTATTCTCGTAGTAACATTACTCTCCTCACTAGGACTCAGGATGGAATCTTCCTTAGAAGCAATGGGATGATTAGTTATACGTACAGGAGTATTCGAATTACCTGTTTTTGGTAGCTTACTGCGACATTGTTGGCAGTTCCATTTATTCCTACTTTCTGCATCCATCTGATAGAAGTGTTTAGATGTCAAGTTTGCGCAAAGCAAATCGTATCCAAGCTTACACGTGACACAAATCATATACTCCCTCCTTGGCAGAGAATTATGACACCCGGCACAAGTCTTCTGTGACGACATCGTATATAACCAATTTTTAAAACGTTGTAAGTATTAAAGAGAAAAAATAAAATAAAATAGAAAAAATAAAATAAAATAAACCAAAATAAAAACTTTATGCGGGGATTTGATCTTACGCCCTAACGAGTGTTGGGTTAGCCGTTAAACTATGTGCAAGCCGCTAGACCACTAAGTAACTGATCATAAGTTGCGAAATTTTTAATTCGTATGAACTTTTTACGATTTCTTCTTAATAACAATGAGTAGATAATAATGAGTACAAAGTCCAATCCTTTGTTCACAGTTAAATTTTTCCGTTAGCAATGGATGATTTCAAAACTACTTTTTAGTTTTAGCACTTATTCAGACACTATTTAATTACCGTTTTACAACACTTCGTTAGCTTTTTATCTATTGAACACTCTGATACAACTCAATACTAAAATTTTGTAGATATTTCACCATTTATCAATTTTTTTCTTTCCACAATTACAGAAACACGTCTTCTCTCAACAAGGCTAGCACGGCGAGGACCGTGTAGATGGAGGCTTGCAGGATCCCGGCGCCTGGTTTGCAGGATGCGCCGACGACTTCAGGATGCGCCGGATGTAGATGGAGGCTTGCAGGATCCCGGGGCAAAGCGGCCCCGGGATAAGGCCTTTAGTAGATGTTTCTCGTTTGAGAACTGAAGCGAGACTGTTTTTCTGTATTCTCCGATTGTTCGGCTTTTATACCTTTTTAGAGAGAACGAGAAATTATTTAAATTAAAAGGAAATTTATTGTAAATGACCTAGAGCAAAAGAGTATTTATGTGAAAATATCGAGATAAAACATCATATCGGTAACGAATTTGAATAAAAATTGCCATGACAACCATATAAATAATGGTTGTCAGAAATATAAATTTTTAGTTTTAGGTATATAATTGGAAAACCATTACATTTAAGTAAGAAATGAGATATTATTCACATAAGAAAAACTAATGCACGGCAGCGTGCGCGAAGCCTGAAATTGTAGAGTTACAGAGAATTCAATAAAAGACCGAAAAAGGTAAGACTTCATTGACAGCTATTTTAAAAGTACTAAATAGTGTGAAAATACGCAGTAAAATGATATGTTATTGTGTAAAAACGTTACAGGATCCTATATAAATAAAGGTGATGCAAAATATAAATGCAGAAAATCAAAAACAGAATGAAAAAAATAGTATAAAGTGATGCAAAACATGAATGCAGAATATCAAAACAGAATGGCGAATTAGTGTACAATGAAATGTAAGTAGCATAACACTACAATCTTCCCTTTTCCTTCCGCCGGCTTCATTGGTGACCACCCGACGTGATATGACAACAACCTTCGGAAACTACAATTTCAAAACCTTCGTCATCGTCCTGTTAGATTATCAATATGTATTCATTTTTTATATCAAGTTTTTAAACGATTAATTGTTTTTGTCATGTCATTTTCTTATCAACTTTATGGCTATTTCCGGTATTAAAGTAGATGAGACTCAGTTTTAATTTGTAACGGTTAAGAATTATAAAGATAAATTTATTACTTTTAAAATGTTTCATATTAAAACATTTTAAAAGTAATTATAGTCACATAATTAATCACATAATAAAAAAAGTACTTATTTCAAATGTTATTGTAACTAGAGAGGAAGCGAGCAAAATGGCGGCAATTTTAGACGCGAATAAGTGACTAAGACTGATCTGTTAAAATTGAATAAATGAGTAAAAGACATCCAGATCTATTAATTTTACATTTCAGAAGTGGGATATCTAAATCTATCGCCCATAAAGGTTTGTTGTTCGTAAAATATTAGCTCCAGTACTCGGTAAGTGAAAGAAATACAATTCTGTACAATTGTTATAATCTTCTATTTGGTTGTAACGTAATGGATAATGTTGTGTCGTGTGAATTTATAAAAAAAAAATGTTTTTACGAAGCGGTTTGAAGTGTAATAGTATAATAATGACAAAATAGTTATTTATTTACACTATAATCATGGTGTTTATTTTTTTTTCCTTCGTAGTGTTATAATCAATGGACTATATTGTAGTTGCTTTTCTTTGTTTTAATAAAAAAAAATTAATTGACACAAAATAAAATTCCATGCGTTAACTCATAAATCGGATACAGTTTACTGCGCCGGCTCATTGCTTAACTTAAAATTGCGCCATGGCGCAACAAATTTTTATACAGTCGGCAAATCTCAATCAATGTAGTTAAGTTTCGGGAGCGGTGCTGAAGTTTTATAAAAAAAAAAGAACTAAATATGTCTTGATGACATTTATTACTATTATATTACAATAATGCATTAAAACTATTTTATTGCAATACTGACTTTCGTAACTAAGTGATTACATGAGTTCTATAATCAATCTTATTCTAAATGCAACGGCTTATATTGTCTTGGTTGAATCAGCAATAACAACTACAGTGGACTCTTCTGTAACATTATACTTTATAACATGTTTTCAGTAATCTAATACCAAAATCTTAGGCTGGACAGATTGGGATCAACAGGTTGTTATGATTTTACAGGTACTCCTAGAATGTATAACTAAGTAAAGCTTTGTGTACAGTGAGTAGAATACTCAAAATATTTTACGGCACATGATTCATTTAGTATGATCATTTTAACCACAAGTGCGGTAGAAAATATACCTAGGATGGCAATTTCATTTTATAGCAAATGGATGATGGAGTGCTTATTTTGAACTTAATTTTGGTGTGGTCAATGTAAACAATATTTCTTAATTCTATAGGTAAAGTCACTATCTAACAAGAATTGATTAACACTCAAAGTGGTACACAAGATAGGCACTAGATGACAAATAATTTAATATTAATTGGAAAGCTATGGAATCTTTGATTGTTATCAGTGGGTTAGATAGAATGATTTTGTTTAAGAGCCCTCTTACATTTCGGCGTTTCGCAAATTTAGGTATTTTACGCACCGAGCGGGCGGCAAGTTACGCGACCGATACTTTCTTTCATATCTATTCACTCGCTCGCACTATAATACTGTGAGTATGGCGACTAAACGATCTTGATCTTCCATAATACAAAGTTTTCTTAGGATGGACTTCAGTGGATGGAATATTTTTTGGTGTGTCATTTTAATGTTATCTTATTAATTTATTATTATATAATTATATAATTTATTATTTATTATTATATACCATTTTGATATATTATTCATTATTTATGAAATTTAGTGTCAAAATAAGTACATATAAATATTTTAATTGTTACGCTGTAATCGAATGTTAATAATCGATTATGTCTACTACCGGTAGAATAGTGGTATAAATGAATAAACGGTTGCAACCTGTTTTAATAAATATAACAACCAAATGTAACTAATATTTTTTAATCGGTACTTACAGTCAATTACTATATTTTTTATAAGAAAAATATTTGCTGCGACGGCATTGACCGAACTTTTCTCGATTCGATAATTTTAGGCAGTACACACTTTTCATAAAAATCTTGTAACTTGGGTAACATATTGAAAATCTAAAATTGGTCGTATTTGTAAATTTTTAGTACTTTTAATGCATTAATCTGGGCCAATACATATTATGGCAAGTATTAAGACATTTTTATTTGCTAAATGAAGCTGGACTTCGATTTGGTAAAACCAGTCATTATTTTGATTTAATGTTACACTTGAATCACTGAATTTATAACCTTTAACTTTTTTTGTCGAAAGGCCGTATCAAAATCTATTCCGAAAGCTGAAATAGGACATTTAACTTCAATAAGACTGTTGCTGTATAAACCATTAGGTGAAGCCCTCAAATAACAATGATCTAAGTCAATGAATAGACCACATTTTTGAAGAGACGTAATCTAAATTATAACTATATAAAATAGTTTTAAACCGATCGATCAAAAATTGCGGTCGTAGTTGGCGATTTTCTAGTATGCAGGTAATCGACGCACACTACGGTAGTATGGAAACGATGCAGCGCCCGAAATAAACTGACGCAGGTCCACCCTCGGCAAGCGCTCGCGCGTTAATGATCGCAGATGGCCGGCGCAGTGAAATATATAGTACTTTTATTTAATTAATTAAAATATAATAGTAACGATTTAAAAAGTAAAAATAATAGCATAGTGTAAGCAAATGTTGATGATTATTTTGGTATAAATTTTACTTCTAAATGATGTAGAACTTCGGAAATATAGGGGCTTGTATCGAAGCTTTTTTGGTCGTTTTTTGAATTATGTCGATTTTTTTTTCCTAGCGTGAAAAGCATATAACGAAAATGTATTCCATTATTATTAAAGTGTAGGATATTTGGGAGATAAAAATATTTTTTTTGATGGTCGATATTCAATAGAATCTACAAATTAGAGCTCCCAAATCATGTCTTCGAGAGTTTTTGCCTAAACATGCTTTGGGAGAATGATTATTACTGATTAAATAAATAAGTTATCTAAAATCCATTCCGAGCTTATTTGAGGAGAGAAAACGAACTATTTTTACCAAGTAATTGTTATTTCAAACAATGAACGATAAACATAAAATTTCAACGAGGAGACCTTGTAATTTCGCGTTTTTTTGTAATACGCCCCTTAATATGGTTATTCTTACTGTGTATTTGAACAGTTAAAATGTATATTAACTATCTCTAAAGCACCACGCTAATTTAAAGCTAATCACAGACTTGTATGAGTGTAGTTTAGCAAACTGATACTTCGCAGATAAGTTTGGTGACACTGTAAGAAACAGCAGAGTATGTTTTATGAATTTAGGTCTTTTTCGTCAGTATTTAATGCTCAATATGTAACGAGTTGAAGGATTTTAGTGAATATGAACGTTGAGATTTTAACAGGATTTTATTTCAGTTTTATAATACAACTATATAATATAATATTTTTATTGTAATATGAAATCATTAATGAAATATAAATATGTATGTGTGCATGTGCCTATATTGGAGGGAATATGGACTGAAAATTTATCAGTTGTATAATAATGAAAGGTGTCAAATTTGTTTCTCACTATCTTTATGTGTGCAAAATAGTCATGGAAAATATTGTTACAGATACTGTAAATAACTCAAAGAAGAAGTGTTCGGTTTACGATTGCACCATATATTATTTTTGTTATCATTGTAATTTTAACAATATAGTTAACAATAACAATTAACAATTTAACAATATTAAGACATTATTATACGTGTTATCTCTTTTATACACAATAGTAGTTATATATATAAAATGTCTGATCGTGGCTTAACACCCCCTTTACCATCTATAGGAGATGGTCATATGGATCGTGCCAAGTCGTATCGTCCTAGCCGTAAGCGAAGTCGTAGCGAGTCCGTTGGGCATTTTACTTCAGACTCAAATTCGTCATATAGAGAATACTCGCGACCACCTACAAGGCAACAAAATCGCCACCGTTGTAGATGTCGGCAATGTCGTCAAACACCCACTCGTGGCAGACAAACTACTCGTAAACCTCGTATTGATTCTGATTCACCTGTTCAAAATCCAACGAAACGGCAGCGCCGCCGGCGTCTTCAACGTGATAGCACTCCGTGCCATACTTATTTTGAACGGTCGCAGCGTAATTCAAAGCACTCAGATAAATACAAAAATATACGGCGTAGCATATCTAGTGATACATCCATTGAAAATGCAGATTCTACTGCCAGAACTACGACGATTCTGCGACCAGAACTACGGAGATTTATTGTCCGAGATGTTAAGTCGTAAAAGTAGACGTAACGAAACTCTTGTTGAGTATTACTACGATAAGATTATGCTTATTAATAGGTGTCACCTAGTGGGGCGACAGGCAGTGGATTGCATAACTCACGGGATATTTGATTATAACGTGAGAATGAATGTACAAGGTGCACATTATGATAACCCCGAACAGGTCTTAAATTACTTTCACTATATTACTGGTAATAAATCTGAACCACCACAGTTTCCTACACGGTTTAACCCTGATATGCGTGACAAAAGAAATGATAGCGTAAACAAATATCCAAACCAATCCATGCAAGAGGTAAAAAGTAGAAATAATCACGAATATTTTAATAACAAAAGGACCATGAGCCACATAACGTGTTTCAATTGTGGCGAAGTAGGTCACACAGTTCTGAAGTGTACTAAAGAAATACTAAGGTGCAACAAATGCAAACGCCATGGCCATAAAGATATAAATTGCAATTCACAAGTTATCATAAACCAAACAACACAAACCGCGAAGAGATTAATAACATATCAAAGACGGTATTAAATATAGATGGAACAGTGATGGAGAGTAATCAAAAATATTTTAAAGATGTTAAAATTAACGATACAATAATAAAAGGGTATATTGACTTTGGGAGCGAGTGTACTCTCTTGAGTGATAAAGTGTGTAAAGACTTGAATTTAAAAATTTCTTCAGACGAGTTGCCTATTTTACGGGGATTTGGTAATAGTGCCATATCTCCAATTGGTAAAGCACAAGTAAGAGTAAGAGTCGATTTTGTGGATATAGGATTAATAGCATATGTTGTGCCTGCGTCTTTGTTGCCAGCTGAGGTACTCATAGGGCAATCTCTCTCTGAACATCCTACTGTAAGAGTATTTAAGACGGATAAAGAATTGACGTTATACCAGATTACTGCTAACAAATCAAATTTGCTAGTATTAACAATTGTAGACGATTACATGATTAAAAATGATACAGTAATAGAAGCTGTTAGCGTTTCCCAGTTTACAGGATTCGTGAGCATAGCATCAGAGATACAGCGATTCAATGATTCACAATATTTAATCTTACCCGGAATTTATGCTATTTATGATGGTATCGTCCGTATAGTTGTTATAAGTTTATGCGATAAACCCTTTTCCCTTAAGAAAGGCAAAATCATAGCAAGAGGCGTAGGAATACCAAAACAAATATTCGCCACCAACGAGGAAAACAGTTACGTGGTAAATGTGAGGCGTATAGCCACCGATGTTTCTTCAATTACCATCGATGATTTAAATACAGATCCAAATCTCGAACCTATGGCTAAGTCGAATCTCTTAGATCTATTAAACTCGTACAGAGGGTGTTTCGCTTTTACCACCAGTGAATTAGGAAAGACTTCAATTGCTGAAATGCGAATAAAATTAAATGATGCTGCACCGGTTACCTATCGGCCTTACAGATTATCTCTTTCTGAAAGAGAAAAGGTTAACAGCATAATTAACGAACTTTTGACCAATGAAATTATAAGAGAATCTGATTCTGAATATGCAAGTCCCATCATACTTGTTTCAAAAAAAAATGGTGACCTTCGACTTTGTGTCGATTACCGCGCACTAAATCGAAAAACCATCAAAGATAAATATCCGATGCCATTGATTGAAGACCAAATAGATAACCTACAAGGCCAAAGGTATTTTACTACGTTGGATCTGACGCAGGGTTACCATCAGATCCCTATGTCAGATGATTCTAAACACCTTACCGCTTTTGTTACTCCAGATGGGCACTTTGAATACAATCGAATGCCATTTGGACTAACAAATGCACCCGCAGTATTTCAAAGGATGATCCATAAGTTACTAAACAGACACAAAATCCCGGGTGTTATGGCATACATGGATGATATTGTTATCGGGGCAAAGACCATTACTGAAGGGATAGAAAAATTACATCAAGTTTTAAATATGTTGCGTGAAGCGAACTTAACGTTAAATTTAAAGAAATGCCATTTTTTCAAAACCACAATTGACTATTTGGGATTTGAAGTGTCGGAAAATGGAATTCGCCCTGGTACACGGAAAACAGAAGCTGTATTATCGTTTCCAACACCTCGAAACCCCCATGAAATTCGACAGTTTATCGGGTTAGCTAGTTTCTTCAGAAAGTTCATCCGCAATTTTGCTACTATTGCTCGACCATTAACGTCGTTAACAAAAGCGAATACCCCATGGACTTGGGGGGAAGATCAAATTAAATCTTTCCTTAAAATTAAAGAAATACTTACAGACAGGCCTGTGTTAGCAATATATAACCCAACCTACTTGACCGAACTACATACAGATGCAAGTCAACTCGGAATAGGCGGCATGTTGTTGCAAAAGGAGAACGAGAAATCACCCCTTCGGGCTATCGCATATTACAGCCGGCAGACTTCGGTAGAAGAACAACATTTTCATTCATACGAGTTAGAAACTCTTGCGGTGGTGATGTCCTTAAATCGATTTCGTGTCTACTTGCTGGGAGTTCAATTCAAGATAGTTACCGACTGCAACGCTTTAAGGACAGCATTAACCAAGAGGGATCTTGTACCGAGAATTGCAAGGTGGTGGCTTCTTGTTCAAGATTTCGATTTTTCGATCGAATATCGACCTGGTACGCAAATGCAACATGCGGACTCTTTGAGTCGTAATTCCTTGTCCGCCGATGAGAGTGATTCCTTAGATTTACATGTACTTAATGTTGTACAAGACGAACATTCCGTACTAGCAGCGCAGTTAAGTGACCCTAAACTAAAGCTTATAAAAGGAATACTTGATAGGAATTGCACTGAAGCTAAAGATATTAGGCATAACTACACATTGAAAGATGGTAAGATATACAGAAAAGTTGGCGATGTCTTGAGATGGGCAGTACCACGAGACGCTCGCTGGAAAATCTGTCAGTTCTGTCATGATGACAGTGGACACTTTTCCTATGAAAAGACTTTGGAAAAGATGCGCAGAGATTACTGGTTCTCTGGCATGGCTCGATTTGTAAAGAAATATGTGCGCGCATGCATACCTTGTGCCTACGCCAAAGAACCATCTGGAAAGAAACAGGGTTTTCTGTATCCAATTTCGAAACCTAGTACACCATTTGAGTGTATACATATAGATGATGTTGGACCGTTTGTACGCAGTAAGACTGGAAATAGTTACGTACTAGGAATCATCGACGGATTTTCTAAATTCATTGTGCTACGTACTGTTAGAAACACAAAGAGCAAGACTTCGATACAAGCGCTGCGTGAATTTATCGGATTGTTTGGTTGTCCTAAGGTATAATATATAATATATAATAATTTCAGATCGCGGAACTAGCTTCACCTCTGATGAATTCAAGAAGTTTACGGGAAAATATAAAATTAAACACGTGAAGAACGCTGTCGCCACTCCACGTGCCAACGGGCAAATTGAAAGATATAATCGGACAATTTTGGGCTCTCTAACAGCCCTAAACATCGATAAAGATGATCGTGATTGGGACTGCAATTTAAACAATGTGCAGTGGAGCTTAAATAACACTATAAACAAAGCCATTGGAAAGACACCAGCGCAAGTCGTTTTTGGTAAAAACACGGTTAATAGTGCCGAAACTCATTTACATGAAATCTCTGAAAATTTAACACTAGACGAAAACATCGATGAGACTCGTAAGCAAGTTTCCTCCCACATTTCGAAGCAGCAGGAAACAATGAAGGCCAGATTTGATAAAAAGAGGTGTACCGCTAATACATATAAGTTGGGAGATCTGGTTATGGTTGCCAAAAATGTACGTAATGTTGGCAACAGCAACAAACTCGTTCCACCTTTTAGTGGCCCTTACAAAATAACAACGGTGCTAGGGAACGATCGGTATGAGGTTTGCAGTGTTGAGGGCTTTTCATCCCGTAAATATAGAAACATTTATTCGGCCGATAAAATAAAACCTTGGATCCGACTTGGCTCAATCCCCGATTCTGATTCAGAAAATCAAGGCTCTTATTCTGACAGTGACCAGTAGTTTGTAATAAGGTTTAATTATTCTAATTCATTTTCCTATGTAAATATAGTTAATGTTATTAATGATAAATCACTTTGTTTTTATGTTGTATTTGTACGTAAACCGACACTAAGTCCGCCGGAATCTAGTATCGTACTCCGAGGCTGTGATGGATCAACGCAGACATAATATTATAAAGTTGGCAACTGGGTAGAGACCGATGCACCCTGTGCGTGCACGCGGTATCCCTTCAAAACAGGGTTGAGGCCGATGCACCCTGTGCGTGCACGCGGTATCCCTTCAAAACAGGGTTGAGGCCGATACACCCTGTGTGTGTACGCGGTAGCCCACCAATTTAAAGTAGATAGACAGAGGCCGATACACCCAGTGTGTGTACGCGGTATTTCATGAATTTCAGAAGGAGAGACCGATGTACCCTGTGAGTACACGCGGTAAACCCATCAAATAACAAAATGTGTGAACAGAGACCGATGCATCCTGTGTATGCACGCGGTTAGCATCTACAACTGATTCCAAAGCTAAGCATAAATCAGAGCATAATAAAAAAAATGAGTGTGCAACTCCGTAGTAATACTTCATTTGGTGAACTAATGCTGGGAAATTCTGTGGTAATACATTGTAACATAAGTACTATGTGAAGGATGTTCCGTCCGAGTGCTGTGAAAGTGCCAAATTATAAATAATTCGTAATTCGTATGTCTGTGTGTCAATAATATGTATTACAATTATAATGGATACTACTGTTAAGTTTACTGATTATAATTATATCTTAGAATTTTATTTGTTAGATTTGTAGTAGAATCGAATGAGGGCATTCAATTAATAAGTAGGGATGGCCGAATTGACAAACTTTATTTTGTTAACAACATGTATATTAGTACATATTTTCTTTCTTAGCTTAAATGAAAATCCATATTAATTGCCAATTGTATTAAAAAAAATGTGTATTAAACATATTTTCTCTGATAGCTTAAATGTAAATTCATATCGTATTTAAGTTTATTGATTTAAAAAAAATGTAAAAAAAAAACCTCTCATAACATGATGTCAAACTGCCTGAGGACAGGCAGTGAAAATCAGAATGGCCGATTGTTAGATTATCAATATGTATTCATTTTTTATATCAAGTTTTTAAACGATTAATTGTTTTTGTCATGTCATTTTCTTATCAACTTTATGGCTATTTCCGGTATTAAAGTAGATGAGACTCAGTTTTAATTTGTAACGGTTAAGAATTATAAAGATAAATTTATTACTTTTAAAATGTTTCATATTAAAACATTTTAAAAGTAATTATAGTCACATAATTAATCACATAATAAAAAAAGTACTTATTTCAAATGTTATTGTAACTAGAGAGGAAGCGAGCAAAATGGCGGCAATTTTAGACGCGAATAAGTGACTAAGACTGATCTGTTAAAATTGAATAAATGAGTAAAAGACATCCAGATCTATTAATTTTACAGTCCTCAAGTACCCCATTCATTCGCTTCTGAGCTAATATTGTCCGCAGTCTTCACATTCTGCAAGCCATCTAACTTTACAAAGGTTCATCGCAGCACTGGAATAATAATGCTTCCTGTTCCTTCAAGCTACTCTCTGCGCTACAGTGTTCGGCACGGCTCTGAGCCTTACTGCTCGCCTCTGCTTCACGGCACTCTCGCAGATCACATGCCTTCTTCTCGACTCACCGCAGACTACAAGGCAATCCCTGGCACTTGCTCCGGCTCATCGTTCTCACCGGCATCACTCGCAAGTGCGTAGTACGGCATGCATAACACACCGGCATATCGTTCACACCGGCGTCACTTGCCCTTACGCACACAGCATGCATTCCCCACGGGCATTAAGGACGCACCGGCAATCGGACTGCACTATCGACCTCCGGTCTGAGCAGGGGGATGATGTGGCGGCGCTGTCGTCGCGCCACAAGCGAAACACATCGAAGCCTAAATCGCGCTAACAAAGTTCTGAAATTAAAGCAATATATATATAATAGCAGCGAACTACCACTCGGAACGTTGGCCGCTCCCCGGGCAGAACACCTTGCCCGGCGGGAGATTTCCCCTTTTCCATCGCACCGGCTACAATAGATTCTGAACACAGAAAAATATATAGTCATATTAGAAGAAACTTTTTTGAAGTCAACTAAATAAATAAGTCAAACTGTTTTAAAATAATTTACGCTATTTATATTAGAGTAAGTAAAAAAATATAATGTAGACTATTTTATTTTATTGGACGTTGCTTATGCTTAATAAGACAAAATAACGGAATACAGGTTTAAAGAGTTTATAAAGCGGTAACTGGTATCTGACCATAGACTTAGGATCAAGGTGATTGTAAAATATAGGGAGTGCGCACTTCATACTAGAGAAACGTTCCTAAATCAGTGACCTTGAAATGAATGAAAGACACCGAGTTAAGCGTTCCATTTCTTTCTAATAGATAGTCCATGATACAATATTTTGAGGATATTAATAGTATATACAGCATTACGGAAAACGAAATGCGTATTTTTTTTCAATATGGAAAGTGCTGAATAGTGTTAGAATTAAACTCCGTTTAATATTTTGATTACATTATTGCTTCGCTACAATATCAAACCTTACGGTAACTAGTGGTGGCGTAGCGTGGGTTGGCACCCAGGGCGGTTTTCTATCAAGCACCCCCCAAAATAAAACAAAAAATGCTATACATGCTAATGGGACTTTTATTTTGCTAAAATATTCTAATATATTATCAAAATTTACTTTATTGTCATTTACCATATATAAAATGGAAAGATTGGTTAGTCACGCTTGGCTCATTGTGGACCTTAAATAAGATTTTATCAACTTGAGTTTTGAAAAGCCTCCTTCACATGAAACTTAATAGTAAAAAAAATCTTAGACACAGCGCTAAATGCGGAACAGATTCGGAATAGCCCAATTTTACGAGAAAAGCTGCAATGAATTACATTGAACTGCTTCTTGGGAAGAAATGCTGGCAGCTTTCAAGTGGTAAAGTCTCCAAAATTATATATCCTGCAGAAAAATCATCGTAGATTTTTGTCTATTACCCGAAGATTCATCTGGCGATGTTAGCAGAGTGTAAGGCTGAACAACACTAAATGTTACGAGAATATCATCCATTGCTCTGTAGCGATGGTCTAGTTCCTTGTAAAATCTGTCAAGACATTCTAACATAGCTCTCTGGAGCTCTTCTGGCAATGTTAGTCCAGCATATCGGGTCATTTCTCCTGGTAAACGTTATCGAAATCTCCTCATTCCTATTCTTCCTTCAATTGAAATGTCCACATTCCCACATTTTTTGTTACGTAGGAAATAGCTTTTTCCACCAGTTAAATACATTGGCTTTCGAAGAAAAATTTTGAGCTTTGATTTTTATCACATACTTTTCCAGTGATAATCTAGATTATTATTTCATTATTTAGTATTTACTTTTGTGTCTGACTAACTTCTTTTAGCATTTTACACCAAAATAGATAGCATAAAAAACTGAAGTCACACAAAGCTGGTAAGAGTGTAGATGCTGCTTCTCTTGTATCAACGTTTTCTCTGTTGGTGCTGGGATCATATATGTCTTCGAGTGTTTATATGTATTAGTTTTTTTAATTATTCTGCAGTAATTTAATAGCTTTATGATGAGATTAACAGCGCCATGATGAGCAATCCATCTTGTCTCTGAGTCTTTTGACGGATACGCCTACACTTTTCATTAAAGTTTCCCATTGGCGTGTGGATGATGAAAAGAACCTGTAAACTCTTTCTACTGTTCCGAAAAAAAGTAAAACTTGAATTAACGCTCCCTAAGTGAGTGCACTCCACATAGATTTAGCGAATGATTAGCACACGGCGTTTTCTACGTGTTAGAGCCACGCTGCAGCTATATTAGTAGTATAGTTGTAGCACAAATGGGTCAGCTCGACAGGGGAAGGACCACGCACTCACAGAATACCAGTGTAAAATAGCAGCTCAACACTAATGTGTTTCGTATGGTGAGTGTAGAGAACCGTAGACCTTTTTTACTGGAAAAAAGGCAGTCCATCTTAGTCCTCACGGCTGACAACGCATCTGCATTTTGATTCGCAAACGAGGATAGATGTACATGTCTATGAGCCACAGCAACCACTTACCATCCGGTGGACTGTGTGCTCGTTTCTCACCCTATCCTATTAATTAAAAACAATATATTCATTCATTTGACAACGTCAAATTTTAAAATAGTGTTGTCATCTCTAGCGTAAAATGCACCCCTTATTTTTTAGGGAAAGAACGTTCGTGTTTTAGTGATTTTTTTTCGAGTTACTTAACTGAAATACAATATGGAATATCTCAAATATGGTTAGCGATAAAAAATGTAAGATTATCGTTCTAGAATACGTCTAAAATATTATTTTAAGTCAATAACTGTCTAAACGTTGGTAATGTTTTTATTTTGTGTAAACATTTATCAATGTTAGAAGGAGATAAAATACAAAACTCGGTGCCTCTCTTTCTAAGAAAAATGAGGAACGGTTACAATGTTCCAAGCGCTCACTCCCTATATTATATTATAACCTCCTTGCTTAGGATATACTGGCGTATATCCTAAGTCTAGCGTAGCATAAGCGTACGCCAGTATATCCTAAGTCTATGTAACTCACAAGCTCGGTCCGGACTCCGGAATTACAAAATGTAAAACTTGGACACTAAAATTACAGCATCCGTACGCATCATATTAGTCTGTGATTACAGCATACGAACGTGCATACGAAATAGTAGTCCATAAATTACTGTATATATTAATAGTCTGTTATATCGGACCGTAAAAATAAAATAAAAATACGGACTGTTTTACCGTGTAATGCTAAGTATCGTCGAGCTCATGCTAAAGAGCAAAGAGAATATAGTTAATCGGTAACTAAACATAGACTTTGATCCTCTATCTACGTAACTAAACGAAAAATATTTATTATAGAGTTTAATAAGCTATGCCAAAAAGAATACTGGCAATAAACAATCTTTAATGTCACTATTTTTAAATGCTGCAACATTGACCAATTACGATCTTCCAGAATCAAAAAAGTGTGACGAGCGATTTTAAGTGAATCTTGTGTGAAACTTTTCTCAAAAATGTCTACACTTGCAGCACCTCTGTCCGTCGCAGGAACTAGATTCTCTGGAGCACCAGTTAGAACCCAAAATGGTAAATTTTGATTTTATTAAGCCTACATGAGGTTGGATTCCGGTGGATCACATGCACTACCGCTTATGGTCGCAGAAGTTGTTTTAATTCCATCAAATCTTCGAATTTAACAAAAATGCTATCGTAATTATCATTACAACTCTGTAAATTTTCCGTTTATTATTAAACTTAAGGTAAAATTTTAATAATTTCTCTATTTACAAAGAAAGTAACCTATATGTTTTACTTCTGCCCTCACTAATTTTCTAACTATTCTCACTTTACACTAAATTTAAAGTGTTAATACAACTAACATTCTAAAAAAATAATGGGCCTGCTGATATCCTTACATATGTGTAAAAATATAGAAATAAACACGCTTTGTTAAACACTATTTATTAAATAAATTGTATGAATCATTAAAATCTTCTGAAAACATAATATATGTACAAAATTATAAATTAAATCGAAATGTAAATAATTAATAAAATATGAGCTGATGAATATTATTTGGTTATTAATTAGAAATTATAAATTATTATTTCTAGCATGGTTTATTTTGTATTGTTTGCTCATTATGAACCACACATTCACATCCACACAAAAAGGTCGATTTATATAGATTCAAATCATAAGCTGATGTATCGATTCACAAAAAATCGATTTCTAAAATATCTATATTTTTTATGTTTGCATTTATAATGTAAATATAATTCCATTTTATGAAAAACAAGAAGATACAGTATGACTTTCCATTGACTCCTGTCGAGTTGGGGGTTGATACATATTTTTACAGAAAAGTTACACTATTATAAGCACACACACAAAGTTACAACATGTGGAAGCATGTAATTTATGAGAAAAAAGTTATTGAAAATCAGTTATTCTTGCATTGTTTATGTATAATCCTACAATAAAATTGATGCCATTTTTTTGTTATTGTCAGTAGGGATGGCAATTCTTTCCGAAAAAGATCGATTTTTTAAATAGATTCGAATTGTAAGCTCTGATGTATTGATTCCCAAAAAATCAATTTCTAAAATATCTATATTTTTTTCATGTTTGCATTTATAATGTAAATTTAAATCCATTTTATGAGAAAAAAATTTCCTTCATCATAAAATATAGGGGGACTGATTCCGAAGGATTTCTGTATCTATTTTGACACTGCTACGTCCCCGGCGCTGCGGGAAGAGCAGCCTCTACGCCTTAGCATAACAAATTGCAGACATCCCTCCTCGCCTCCGCAGCTTCGGCTTGTTGGTCACTCTGGCTCGTCCGATGCCTACGATTTGTTACAGCAGGTGGACACTGCTCCCCCTACGCGCCTCCGGCTCGGCTTAGCTTTCCATTGACTGCCGTCGAGTTTGGTATTGATACATATTTTTACAGAAAGGTTACATTTTTATAACCACACACAATGTTTAAATATACGGAAACATGTAATTTTTGAGAAATAAATTAATAAAAATCACTTATTTCATTATTTTGTTGTTTTGTTTTTTAATTGGCCTTACGGCCCTGGGTTCTAGCCCTTTTGAGCCTATTTTATTACGAATTTCCAGACATTCGTCGAATGGAGGGGGAGGGGGGGGGAAGGAGGTGTAGGGGAACTAATTCAGAGGGATTTCTATGGAAAGCTAAGCCCTTATGTCAAAGAATCAAATTTATTGACCCCGACTCCACGTGGTACGAGTCTGTCCTACCCCTAGAGTGGTTATATAGAACCGGAGGCGCGTAGGGAGAGTAGCCTCCGCCTGCTGTAACAAATCGTAGGCATCAGACGAGCCGAAGCTGTGGAAGCGAGGAGGGATGCCTGCGATTTGTTACACAAAGGCGTAGAGGCTGCTCTTCCCGTTGCAGTCTCAAAATAGATACAGAAATCCCTCTGAATTAGCTCCTCTCCCCCCCCCCCCCCCACTCAATTCGACGAATGTCTGGAAATTCGTAATAAAATAGGCTCAAAAAAGCTAGAACATAGAGCCGTAAAGCCAATTAAAAAATAACAAAATATTGTTAAAATAAGTGATTTTTATTAATTTATTTCTCAAAAATTACGTGTTTCCGCATATTTAAACATTGTGTGTGTGCTTATATAAATGTAACCTTTCTGTAAAAATATGTATCAACACCAAACTCAACGGCAGTCAATGGAAAGTCGTACCTTAGCTCCATCAGATATCATTATAACCTGTCCTCTAGGCTGTGGTAATAGATAGTCTGAAGTGAAGTTCAATCTATTCAAGCTAAAGTTAGACTGATATTGCTGGATAATAACCGGTTATTATCCAGCAATATCATTTTATATTATTAATTATCAGATAATTATCAATGAATATTATTATCTTGATAATTTGCAACCCTTATTGGCAGCAAGGTCCAAGATGTGAGATATCTGGTATGTATTGCAATAGTCAATCCACCAAGTGGGACTATTAAGGCAAAGCGACATCAGTTAGTTTTCAAATGTCATTCTTCATGCTAATATGTAAGGTCTACAACTCTTTCATTATATAATTTAAGCCATGTGTAATTTTATTGTTCTTTTTTTAGTTAATGCAGCAGCAGCTATAGCCAACATAGTAAAGAGTTCACTTGGACCAGTGGGGCTTGACAAAATGTTGGTAGATGACATTGGAGATGTCACAGTCACAAATGATGGTGCTACCATCTTAAAGTGAGTTCTAGTTTTAATTATATTATGTATAAATATTAATATATTGTCACTTATATTCTTAAATATAAATAATATGAACATTTGAAAAAACAATATTGTGGTTTTTAGTAGTAAAGTAAGTAGTATGGAATTAAGAGCTCCAAGAGACCTTATATGACTTCATAATATGAGACATTTCTTTTGAGGTGTCTAGGAGCAACACATCCTTTTAAAATCCTAATCTGTCTATGATCAGATTGATAGCATGGCATGGCACCCGTTTTAAATTAAACCAGCAGAATTGTGCAAACATAGTATGACACTTACCACAGCATGGCAGTTTCTCACCTGCTCTAAAACTTTTTCAGAGATAAGTTGCCTTGGCTCAACAAAAGTCTGTAATTGGCAACTAGCTAATCTTGAGTTTTTCTGTGTGATAGAATTTATAATGAAGATATCCCTAATAGAAACAGAATAGCCAATACAACCCAATGGATCAGTAAGCTGAAATAAGTCTGCCATCTAGTTCGAGGATCTTGTACTGGTAAACAAAGCGTAGGATGCTCCCACCCTATATGGAGTGACAACCTTTTAGTCTTACAGGAAGTTGATAGATGCAGGTGACTCAGGACCTTGTTTTGTGGAATTCATTGGAGAAGACCTATATTTAACTATAAACTTGTGAAGGGGTGTAATGATGAAGATGAAGTGTTGTAGGGATCTATGGAGAAATATGCCTATTATTTCGCTTAATATCAATCTCATCTACACACCATGTAAAGGGTTTTTCAATAGGGACACTCGAACTTTGACAGCGTATAACGGCTATTTTGGTAAAGCGATAGCTCGCAAATTTGACAAGAATACTTATTTAGTCTTGACATTTAACCATGGAACGCTACATGCTTCAATAACGGGTTGTTAAAATTTATTATCAAAATCAGTACTCTGTTCGCCTAAGGTTTCGTAATATGCATTCAATTCATGGCATTCATGGCCATCCTGCAGAGTCCACAATCCGTTGTTTAATGAATAAATTTGGTGATCGATGAAGCAGTGTCTGTATGTCAAAGACACCCTAGATTTACATTACGTTTAACAAATATGTGTTTCCAACAGGATGATGTCACTTGCCATATTGTGCAGGAAACATTGAATTTATTGGATGATAAGTTAAAAAGAGGTTCGTCACCTCGCGTGGTGACGACATCAACTGGCTACCGAGATTGTGTGAATTAACACCTTTCTTTACGTGGTAGTATGTTTGTAGCATGAATGGGTCGGCTCGACCGGGGTAGGACCACGCTCTCACAGAGTACCAGTGTAAAATAGCATCTTAATGCTGCAGTGTTTCGTATGGTGAGTATAGAGAATTGGAGACCCTTTTTACTGGAAATGAGGCATTTCATCCTAGTCCTAAGGGGCGGCAACATCTGCATTTTGATTCTCAATTGAGGATAAATGTACATGCCTATGGGTTATAGCATACATTTACCATCAGGTGTACTGTGTGCTTGTTTGTGACCTTATTCTATAAAAAAAATACAACACTCTCTGTGGGGCTACGCTAAAACTCTGGTCTATGTAGACAAACCACAGAAAATTGCTGCCCTGAAGGCCAACATAAGTTGCGTTCTTTATGAGGTTAAGCCCCATTTATGCGAAGATGTCGTCCAAATTGGTCCATCAGGATACACCACCTACTTATCAGGCCAAGGTCAATAATATTTTTTGTCAACTAATGTATGGAACTTATGTGGCATTTATAACAACGCCATTTAAAATGAATTCGCAGAAAACTACTTCGCGTCGGTTTCGCAGGTCGATGTTGTACAAAATTATTTCATTTGTGATATTTGTTTTACCAGATTAATACCTTAAAGGTGTCAAGTTATTTGATAATCTCTAAAACCTCTAGGTGAATACTTACACTATTCACCTATTGATTTTGTATCCATCTATCAATTTTAAAATACTTGGTTGTTTTATTTAGTAAAAAATAATGTGTTATTCTGGGTTTTCTTCCATTTTTATGTGACATCTCTGACTTTTCGAAAAAATCGTTGCATAGACAGCGCTTTACAAACTGGAAGTTGTACACTGTAAACTGGCCTATAGAAAAAGAAACTACAAAAGCCTCAAAAAGTGACATTTGATAAACTTGACGAAAGCAACAGCAAGTTATCTTCTCAATGTTCTGTGGTTTTTTTTATTATTATTTAGTTTTCGCTGGAGTTTACACCCCCCAGCGGGAATATATTGTCAATTTTCCACAGATGTTTTACATTGGTCACACAATTTTCATAAATTTATTACACACTGAGAGTGGAGAAACAATTTACGCTATTTGATATGTAATTGTCTTCCACTCTCTATTACTTTCTATAAACTAGTGGCACATAAAGCATATACAAAAATAAAAAAAATCAAACAGCAGCTGCAACTGCGTACAGAAGTAAGTGTTCTAATGCGGAGGAGCGAAATTCACTCAACTCAACGCCATAATGGAGAAACAGAACTGTAATAAAAGAAAATAACAAGCAACATGCCACAACAATATGTTACTTTGAATTATAAACGAAAACATGCGCGCCCGACATTTTTTTAAGTGTTGCCATTTTATAAACATAATATTATACGATAAACAAATATTACGAATTAAATAATTCTGTAACAGTGTCTTTTACACGGTTTATCAATTACTATGTTAACCTGCCAAGCCGACGTAGTTCTCTGCAAATTTATTCAATGTCGCTGTTATTATTGTCGCATAAGTTTTATACATTAGTTGACAGGGCCTGGACTGAATCAAACGCAACACGTAATGGGGTAAGGTTCGTCATTTGAAGTAAATTGTCTTAATTTATAGAAGCGTATTTTTGTAACAAGACTAATTCTAATAAAATTTTCAAAGTTCGAGCACTCTTAATGAAAAACCCTGTACCTTGCTGATTTCATTATCATGAATTATGAACTAGCGTTAATCCAACACATGACTATTTTAACATCATTTGCAGAATGTTGGAGGTGGAGCACCCAGCAGCAAAGGTACTGGTAGAGCTAGCCCAACTTCAAGATGAAGAGGTTGGAGATGGCACCACAAGTGTTGTTATCATAGCTGCTGAGTTACTAAAGGTAATTTAGCTTAATGTCTAGACACGAAGTTAAGCTATGCTATGATATAAAAATAATGTAATAAAGATTATGTTTATAATATTGATATTGTTATAATACTAAGCTATGTAAGCTTAAATTGTTCGTGTCAGGTGGAACCCCATTAGGCGAAACCTAGCTAAACTACGGGCAGTTGGCGGTGACTTATTTCTTGTGTATGTTGACCAGCATCGTTTCCTCCTTTTTCACTGGAATCTGGTTCTCACCATATTGAATATTATGAATATCAGTAAAGTAAGACTCGCACTAAATGACTATCTTAGTATATTTTAGTTATTTTGAAATTTAACATTAAATAACTACTTCATTACAGAATGCCGATGAATTAGTGAAGAACAAGATTCATCCAACTAGTGTCATATCCGGATACAGGCTTGCATGCAAAGAAGCCGTCAAGTACATTCAGGATAATCTGACAGTCAATGTGGACACACTTGGCAGGGCGTCCATCATTAATATCGCCAAGACTACCATGTCTTCTAAACTCATTGGAGCGTATCCTTTTATAATTTAGCATTTTAAGTATGATTAAATCATTTGTTAGCTCAGAGGTCAGAAGTACACCCCAAATTTTGTGGCACGTGGATCCTGTTCTGGTTTTGATCCGCACTAGCGCCACATTTTTAATCACTCTTTTGAGTGTTGGCTTACCACATACTCATTGGTGAAGAAATTCCATTGTAAGGAAAGCTGCATGAACGCACAAAACAATAAAGAGTACTCCATAGACACGCATATGCATATTACTTTCTATGCTCTCACTTAACAGCAAAATATATATTTACTACTAGCTGTTCCCCGCGACTTCGCCCGCGTGTGATAATTTATTACGATTGTATTTCATGGGTTTTAATTTTTTTGCGTGGAACTCTTATTATTTTTCTTAAATAAACGTAGCCTAAGTTACTCACTATAACAATAGCTATCTGCCAGTGAAAGTCTCGTCAAAATTGGTCCAGCCATTTCGGAGATAAGCTGTAACAAACAGACAGACAAACAAACATTTTAAAAACTATGTTTTTGTTATAAGTCCCGTAGATACTTTCATATGTGTTCAGTAAACGGCTGTTATCTTGATATTACAAACAGACACTTCAATTTTATTCATTGTATAGATGTAAAAGCAGTAATATTTGTTCAAATTTTCAGTTGTGTGCTCCACTGTTATATCATACTTAATATTTTAGATGCGCAATTAACGGCTCGATAAAGTACGTCAAAAAGAGTGTACAAATCAATATTGTTTGCTTAATTCATGTCATGGGATTTCAACAAATGCATTATGAACGTGCAAAGTGCTCAATTTGATGTAGGTCTTACAATGGTAGCATTCTTTATGAATGGTTTTAATTATCCGAATGTAATGAAAATATTTACATGTCCAATATTAAGTACTAGTAAGAAAAATTCAAATTGCATTCAAAATTAAAATGCAATAACTATTATTGATCTATGATTGTAATTTTGTTGCTTCATTTGTTGTTTTGTTACTCTTCTATTAATCATTATAACTATATACATATGTGGTTGCATTTTACATATGATTTCATTGTTATTTATCCCAAAATCTATATGGTACTCTATATATAGTAATCTATATCTATTTTATATTAAATTCTAAATCAGTGTCTAGAATAATTTAATATAATTTTTGCTTCATGAAAATTGTATATATTATATAATCTCATTTCTTTTTAAAACAAATCTCCTTAATAAAGAAAATTAGTGATGCAGACTTCTTTGCTGAGATGGTGGTAGATGCAGCACAAGCAATTAAAACAACAGATTCGAAAGGCAATGCTTTATATCCCATTAAAGCTGTCAATATTCTCAAAGCCCATGGCCGGAGTGCACGGGAGAGTGTCCTTATCAAAGGTTATGCTCTGAACTGTACTGTTGCCTCGCAAGCAATGCCGAAGAAGATTGTTAACGCAAAGATTGCTTGTCTAGACTTTTCACTGCAGAAGACTAAGATGAAACTCGGAGTTCAGGTATGTTATTCAATATGTAAAGTAAAACCCTATCCGATCCGAAAGGGGCAAATAGGTACCGTAATGCATTACATTACCTTACGGTTGCAAAACCGTAAGTAGTACATTACCAAAAAAATCAAAATATTAATAAATGTATACAAATATGTTATTGCACTACAATTTGCTTAATATTTAGCATTTTTTTAAATCTGGCAATACTGCCGTCGGCAATGGTGTTTTTGAACTTGTTGCGATCTAGCTGTATTGCTATTTAAGTTCCCCATTCACTGTCTTATATTTTCTTTTTTGTGGGGTAATTTATTTTTAATTTATTCTCGGAAAAAGAATATAATAACAGAATCAATCACAATTTTTAAAAGGATTTCAAGGATTGGACAGAGTTTTATTTTACATATTTTATGGGTGATAAATTCTTTAAATTCATAGGTGTTCCCCTTTCTCTTAATTCTTAAACTTGTTATTAACCCCACGAAAAATCTTTTTGAAATGATAGCAATAAGTTTTATTTACAAACTAACTGACCCGGCAAATGTTATTTTGCCATATACATTACTTCTAGGAAATATTTCTTAGTTTTAAAAATTGAGATTAAAAAGAGGGGTTGATCGTAGAAGGGTGAAAATTTGAAGTTTTATGTATTTTTCAATACTAAATCATAATAAAACAAAAAAAATTTCAAAATAATAAAAAAAATATTTAGAGGTAGGTCACCCTTATCATTTAGAGGTTTGAAAAATAGACGTTGGCTGATTCTCAGACCTACCCGTAATGCACACAAAATTTCATACAAATCAGTTCAGCCGTTTCGGAGGAGTTTGGTAACAAACACTGCGACACTAGTATTTTATATATTAGACAAGTGATAAAATTAAAAAAATTGAATTTACCCTTTTAGAGGGTACAGACGTGATGTTATGTGTGTGTGTGTGTGTGATTGCGTAAACAATGCATAGATATGCGGTAGCAGCAATCGTGGTTGATTTGCTGGCATTTATTGCAGAGTTCCGTTGTCTGTCTCTAAAACTCATCATCAGATCTTTACGAAATTTAAATGCAAACATTTTGGATATATGACGGAGTTGTACCCGAACAAATAAATAAACATTCGAATTGAGAACCTATTTTTTTAAAGTTGTTTAAAAAAATATTTGTTTTTTTTTTAAGTTTTCGGAGCTGTATAAATGTAAAATAAGACAATTTATTTTAACTAGGTTCTAGTCACAGATCCAGAGAAACTTGACGCTATTCGCGCTCGAGAACTAGACATCACTAAAGAGCGTCTGAACAAGATCCTAAGTACGGGCGTGAATGTTATTCTATGCACTGGTGGCATCGATGATCTCTGCCTCAAGTACTTTGTGGAGGCCGGTGCAATGGGAGTCAGGAGGTGCAAGAAAGCTGATCTAAAGAGAATTGCCAAAGCAACTGGAGCAACCTATCTCACTTCTCTTACCAATATGGATGGTGAGTTTCTGAATATAGGTTAAATAGAAACTTTATGTTGTAAGAAGTATATTTGTGATTGTAGAAACATTAACATATCAGGTTTTATCTACTCTCGCTTATTATGTATGTGTATCTTCAACTCCTGGTGCCTTATTTATGGGATGTGACAACGAGAGCACAATCTACCTGACGGTAAGTGTATGCTTAAGAATCAAAAAGAAAAAACTCTTTAAAAAACGAAATACAAAATGTAAATGCTTTGCCACCATTGAGTACTAAGATAGAATGGCTTGTTACCAGTAAAAATGGTCACTGGTTCTCCCAAACGAAATACAGCAGCATGAAACTGCTATTTTACGCTGGTATTCTTTGGAAGAGTGGTCCTTCCTCGGTTAAACTGCCATTCTATGGCTAAAACCCAATAATATAGCTGTAGTGTCTCTCTACTATGTCGACTAACAAGTCGTATACCGCAGCCGATTGTAGGGTGAGGATAATTTTTTTTTTAATATAGGCATAGATAATAATAAAAAAACAATTACAATTAGTAATTGATGTTTCATTCCAGGTGAAGAAGTATTTGAACCAAGCATGATTGGTGAAGCTGCAGAAGTAGTACAAGAAGAGATTTGTGATGATCAACTTATCCTTATCAAGGGGTAATTAACATAAAACATTCCATTCACAACATTATATATTTGAAACTAAGTAATTAACTGTACGTTGTATGCACAATCGAGCACTCACATGTTTATAACAACTCATATTCAAATGTATTATCAAGGGACAGTCACTATATAGACTGGTCTATCTATGTGAAACAAGGCTTGTTGTTTTTTTTTTTTAATTTGACTCGGGCTGAAAATCAAATTCTTACCAGCTAATGAAAACTTCACTACTTTAAGTCATCCTGTGGGTGTCGTAAGTAAGAGGTGGCAGAGGAAAACTGAAACAGGAGATGGACAACAGAATCTTCCTGATAAAAACTAAAACTGCAGTTGCCAATCAGGCTGCCAAGCATGGCAACTATAAATACCCCCTTATCATGAAGAGGCCTATGTTCGGCAATGTACTTTTGATAGGCTGTAACGGATGAAAACCATTTAACAAGTAGCCAGTACACTGACCACTAAAACACCCCGTTGATAGTGTCTAGATATGAATACTATGAGACTTTTATCGAAATTTTACTTATTTATTTTACTTTGCAAGGAGCTTAATTGATCGTAGTTTTTGTAATGATTCCCTATAATGAAAATTGTTAATACTCGTGGAAGTAGGAAGAAGGAAGGAGAGTGGAAAAGACAAAGATTTTTATATACAGGGTTACTTTTTAAAGAATAGCCAAATTTTAAACTTAAGTTCAAATATATAAGTAATGATATATCGTTATTATAGTTTTTGAAAATACGCGTAAATAAGGCTTATCCTTATCTGCTTTTATTTGAAATTATCCCAAATTAAATGTGATTTATGGGCAACAACGTTTTTGCCTACCGATCGACCCTTACTAATTATGTGAGTGTGCAGTAAAATCAGTTAAAATTAGTCAAACCACGCATTTTGAATTTAAAAGATAAAAAGGACAGAATGTTTGAGTTTTCTTTTAATTAATTTTCCTTCACCATTTTCCTATATTACTTATTCTGAACCTTCTCTGCAAATTTGGCGGGTTATTACAAAATAACCCTTTATTACTAGACGGGCTCTGCGCCCTTAAAACATTGCACACTAAGTTTGTTCAATTTATAGGATAAGAGGATGCTATCACATTATTGTGATAATAAACAAATTAATGAAATTTTCAGCCCTGCCGCCCGTACTGCAGCCTCAATCATCCTCCGAGGCCCCACAGATGCCTATTGCGATGAGATGGAACGGTCAGCTCACGACGCTCTGTGCGCAGTCCGACGAGTGCTAGAGTCTGGACGTATAGTTCCCGGAGGAGGTGCAGTGGAAGCCGCTCTTTCTATATACCTAGACAACTTTGCTACGACACTGGTAAGTGCGACAGTTTAAATATTGCTGTAGAATTTTCTGAAGTAACTCTACATACAGGGTTATTTTTCAAAGGATAACCAAATTTAAAAACAAGTTCAAATATAATATAAATATTGATATACCGTTATTACAGTTTTTGAAAATACGAGTAAATAGGGCTTCTACTTTTCATGGAAATTATCCCAAATTTAATGTGATTTATGGGCAACAACTACACGTACGCCTACTCCTCTATGTGCGATTCAATACATAACGTTTTTACCAATCGATCGACCCTTACGAATGTGTACGTGTGTAGTAAAATCGAATACCACGCATTTTGAATTTAAAAAATAAAAAGGACACAATATTTGAGATATTTTTATTTATTGCATGCCTTAAGCGAAGCGCAAGGTATGTTCTACTATCGCCTAAAAATTAAGATTCCAACGTTTTATCGAATGAAATCATATCTAGCAATCGTATTATACATATAAATGATAAAAAAGTACATTGTTAGAAAGATTAAATGTTTGTTGAACTTATTAATGTTTTTTTTAATCGATTAATTGCTATTTTTAAATAAAAAAGGGGTTTTAGTGGCTTATGGTGTGGATTTATCAAGGCTTTACAAGCCTTGATAAATCCACGATAACTTTTGAAAATATCAATTGTTTAACTCAATATATTTTTTAATCTCTTCATCTATCATGTGGGAAGCCACTGAATGTAAATGGCAGTGTAATTTTCTTTTGTTTAGCTATAATTAATTTTTTTCGGCTCCAAAATGGCGAAATTTTCGTTGATTTGATTGTCTTGTATGTAAATTATTTCTGTAAATAGGCGGAAGCCGCACTCTGAGCTACAGGCACAGAATACTTTACTCACTGACTCATACTCAGTTCGGCGTCAGTCGCCGTCGTCAGTGGACACTGTTTCGGTTGTTTGCAGCGGCTCAAAAAGATCGCTGTACAAATACACAATATTCGAATAACCAAATTTCTTAAATACTTGATTATAATAATAATGAGAGATTTTTTTATTACAATATTTTAAAAGCACAGAATAAATAATAGTAGTACGTACTAAAAGTAAGTAGTATATTTTTTTTGTCATGGGTGACATTTTCATGGTTTTCGAGGGTGTTGAAACCGATAGGGTTGTCGAAATGTAAACCCAAGATGGCGGCCGCAATAGGTATCAATTTTTTCATCATGGGTGTCATTTTCATGGTTTAAGAGGGTGCTGAAGCCGATAGTGCTGTCGAAATGTAAATCTAAGGTGGCGGCTGCAATAGGTATAAATTTTTTCATCATGGGTGTCATTTTCATGGTTTTCGAGGGTGTTGAAGCCGATAGTGCTGTCGAAATGTAAATCTAAGATGGCGGCTGCAATAGGTATCAATTTTTTCATCATGGGTTTCACTTTCATGGTTTTCGAGAGAGTTAAAGCCGATAGGGTTGCCGGTAAATCCAAGATGGCGGCTGTAATAGATATCAATTTTTTCATCATGGGTGTCATTCTCGTGGTTTTCGCGGGTGTTGAAGCCGATAGTGCTGTCGAAATGTAAATCCAAGATGGCGGCTGAAGTAGGTACCAATTTTTTCATCATGGGTGTCATTTTCATGGTTTTCAAGGGTGTTGAAGCCGATAGTGCTGTCGAAATGTATTTAAACTACTTTAAAAAATTCCGTATAATCATGTTATACGTAATTTTTTTAATGCGCTTAAGGCATACCCAATTGGATTTACCAATTTTTTTCTTTACCATTTGCCTATACAGTGGACCCCCGGTAATCCGACATGGTCTATTATTTATTATTAAATATTTTTTGACAATCTTCGCAAATGCATGATTGAACAAGTTATAACTTGTACGCACCACCACTATTGTGCTCGACGCGCGATTTATGAACATTTTCATGCTTCTTAAATTGATTGATTCATAAGTTTTGATTATTTTAGTATGTACATTTATTTGTACACAATTATTTCCTAATTAAAGTTATTACATACTTTTTGTAAGTTCTATAGCATTAATGACTTTAATTTTATAATAAAATGATAGCTCCCTATATTGTATTGATTAATTTACTAAATTTGACATACATAATGATGTATAATTTGTACTTCAGAGTACATATATATAACATGTAGAATCTTATCGTAGAATTTGGAATTTGTCGGATTACCGGGTGTCCACTGTATTACTTATTAAGTGGCGAAGCTTGCGAAGACACTTATTGATTTCACGATGTCTGACGGACAGTCCCACGATTATCTCGACAACGGTTTCGAATTTTCAAATTCTGTTTTCAGCAATCGATTACTGATCACCCAGGCATCTGAACCTCCTATTTTAAAACTGATTGCTCAACGGCAACCGTTAGAAACCGCTACAAAGCTGATTGCTTCGCCACTTTGCTATGCTGTTAGCTTGCTAGGTTTATTCTGAATATTCTCTGCAAAGGACATTGCTCTGCGCCCATACATTGTTCGCCCTGGAACCAAGAGCATCGGAAAATTATGTATTTTATTGTTGATCATTAGTAAATTCCTATATGACCTTATTTTTATAGCGGACTAGCTGCATAATAGATATATTTCAAAAAAATTTCAGATTTTGAGGTTATAATCGAACCACGAATGTTACGGTTTTTCATAGATCTGAGTGATTTTTAACAAACTGAAAAAACATGTCCTAAAACATTTAGCTATTTTTAGTACCTATCTACATAATTAGGTATGCAGTTTTTGTTCTAAAGCCTAAGTGTATGTAAGTGCAACGTATAAATGCATAGAATCTAGTTAACAAACCTGCTTTCTGAGCATTGGTTTTGAAATGAGAGATAATATTTGTTTGTATTAATGTAAAAAAATGTATATTTATAATGGCTGTTAGCATTTAGATGTTGTCATTAGCATATACGGTAGGGTAAGATACCTAGTACCTAAATGTATAAGGATTTAGGCTGTCAGTCACGCCGCTAGACATGCCGTCGAACAGCGAGCATATCAACCACGGTTTCAACCAAGTTTCAACAGCGCGCGTGTGAAAAGCGTGAATATTATCGACTATTATCTAGTGCATTTGCAAACGTGTGCGTCTGGACGGCGCTGTTCAAACTTCAAACGCGTGACTATGAAACCAGCCTTACCGACTTAGTACGTAATTGGTAGTATAAGTTGTTTTTATACCTACATTAACTTATTATGTTTGAATTAGAAATAAAACACAGATCAATTTCATGTTTATTGTTCATCTTCTAAATTGGAAATTAGAATATTGTCTAAAAACTGTACAGGGATGTCGATATTATTTTGATGTGTCGTAAAGCTCAAATACCAAATAATAGTCATAACATGGGCGCAGCAACCGATGGTTCAGCGTACAACGTTGCAATTACAGCAATATTGCACGATTGCTTCTCTGTTCATCGTTCAACAATATTGTACCACCAGCAGAGCCACAATTTACACAAAATACACTTTCCATTGCGTATGCGTAAGTCCGTTTATGAATGCTAGGTTATCGTTTGAGTGGTACACAGTTCCAAAAATCACAGCAAGGTAAGTTATTCTTGAAAGCAATCAGAGTCCGTTAAATAGCCAAGTTGTAAAGTTCAATATTTAGTCCCGAAAGTCACCACAACACCGATACAATTACAAAGACAATTACAATTGCAAACGACGCCAACCAATGTAATTTTGACAGAATAAGAGATGACAGTAGAAAGTAGGTATGTCAATATGAAATCGTTTAATCGATTGTTTATAGTAAAATAATCGATTATCCAGATCGATATAGATTTGAAGAATCCTTGTCCAATGTCGATACAAAAACTTCTTGAATCGGACTTATTCAAGAACTAGCTATATTTCAAACGATTCAAGAAATACTTTTGCATAGTTGGAACATCTGTTCCTTGTGACAGACAGAAAAACTGTTCTATTCTGGGTTCGATACTAAGGTCGGGCAAATTATTATTAGGTGTTAATAGCTTGAAGTTCCCAGTAGTAGCACGGAGTCTGGATTTGTGTCCGGTGTTTGGCAATACGCGTAGCCCCTATTACATGGGAAGTATAACATAACAGTACTACACAACTCTACCTACTCCTTCTGGGAAATACAGGCGTGATGTTATGTTTATTAATTTAATGATGTTTCTATACAGTTGCTTGTATTTACGGTAAACTATCGTCAATAATGTTCTGTGTCTATATTAGGCATGTTTGAAAATGTCGCGATTGATCAAAAATAGATCTGTTAATGCTTGATTTAATCGAGAATCGATTCTAGTATGTTCGATCCGAATCGATTTGGAGATCGTATTTTTTTCATGAGAGACTGACAAGTGAAAAGTTACAATTTAGTGACATCAAAAATAGGATTGCCAAATACGATACGATTTATGAATATGTCCTAAGATTCATTATAGCCATACGTTACAAACAGTATTAAATACATCATCTTTTGTCATACGATAATATTAATACCATAACAAGTAGGACAATATCCTATTATACTTATAATAACACGTGTATCTCTTCTTCTTCCATACTTGTTACAATATTAATAATAACATCTGTATCTAGTCTGCAATATTGCTCTTTTTAAAGGACACATTTATAATTAATGCAGTAACTAGAAGTGGTTTTTTTTTATATTAATTGTCGTAAACTCGTAAGTTATCGTTTAGTATATACGTAAAATACACTCCTTTCTAAACGATTATTAGAAAATCCTGAATAATTATCTTTACGAATATTTTTCTTCAGCATTATTCTAACTAACAATTCAAAATCGAGTATCTCATTCAATAGGTATAGTAGGTTTTTTAAATTATACTTTCAGGGAATAATATAAAAGAATATAAGGAGATGGTAATTTAATATTTTTATTGTAGCTTCTTTTTGCAACTTTATTCGAAATAAATTGAAAATGTAATTCAGATTAAAAAATATACAACAGTTCATTAAAAATTCAAAAATCGATTACGATTGATTGGGCATCCCTAATCATTTTTCGACACTTCATGATGTTTGGAGAAGATGGCGGCGATTAATGTTTTAGTCGAGTAGAATACTTTTTAATGTTCGTTTTTGCACGCAGCTAGTCCGTGTTATAAAAGTATTTGCAACTAACATAATAAAATAGAAAATTAATTATCGTGTATGTCCGATGGTTTTATTACACAGGGCGATTTTGGACATTGTCCTTTGGCCGGTTATTTCAAAATAACCCTGTATATTTGGTATACATATGCCAGAACGATAAAATGATTTCTTTCTTAATTTCAATGTCTTAATATAGTTTTTTTTTTAATTAATATTTCTTCTCCATCAGCTCTTAAAAGTTCACTTTAGTTCGGTTTAACATTCAAACATTCATAATCTTTAAGGCTTATAACTTTTCCGCAGAGTTCTCGCGAGCAGCTAGCTATTGCTGCATTTGCGCAGTCGCTGCTGGTGATTCCAAAGACATTAGCAGTTAATGCTGCGCGGGATGCCACCGACCTTGTTGCAAAACTGAGGGCCTATCACAACTCTTCACAAACCAAGGTATGATGTATAATATGTAACGCAGAATATCTATGCTATTTTCTGATGCCCAGGTTGATTTCATGCATGGTCACAACTACCAAACAATAGTGATTGCACTGCTGTGTTCCAGTCTCAAGAGTATAGAGCCAGTATAGTTGCAGACTGTGAGACGTTCCATCTTAGTCTTTAGGCGTAATAACACATCTGTAGCCTCATTTTTAAAAATATGGTAAATATTCCCTCTATGAGGCAGAGGGAGACTTGTTCGGCAGTAGAGGTTCTGTAGTCTGTAATGATAATGATGAAGAATTTGCAAATAAGTAATTTACTTCTATTTCCATACAATTTCTATAGGAAGATTTAATTGTTCAAAAAGTTGATATGTCAACTTTTTTGAAGTTAAATCTTCACACTATGGTGTTAACTACCCCTATTCAACAACATTTTTACCCCTTGTGTTAATCATGCTGACAAAAATTGCTTTTAATAATATTAATTTACATTACCACTATATAGGTAGAGCACGCAAACCTTAAATGGGTGGGTCTAGACCTCACAGAGGGAACACTACGCGACAACCTGGCTGCAGGAGTGATAGAACCAGCGATATCCAAAGTCAAATCCCTAAAATTCGCAACAGAAGCGGCCATCACCATCTTGCGTATCGATGACATGATCAAACTGGACCCTGAGCCTAAGGGTAAGACATATGAAGACGCTTGCAACGCTGGGGAGTTGGATTAAATTGTGCTTGTTGGTAGCGATCTCGGTTCTGTGTTGTTTATACAGAGTGAACTGGTATGTTTACACAGCGCTTATTGCTTTTCAATATTGAATAAGTTTGTTTATTTTAAAGCACAATGATGTTAGAAGAGATTTCACATATTTCAAATATAATATAGTGGATTTCCTGTTCTAATAATGGTTATAATTAATAAAAGATAAACTATGTAAGGTAACATTTATGTATACCATTCTTAATTACTTGGAAAATACAGTACATCTTTATATATCGTTTACTATTTAAATTTTTTATATTTGCATAAATTTCTTATGTGAAATAATTTAATAGAATGGTACTGTTTGTTTAACATCACAGTTATATGTTACTCTGGTCATTAATACTATAAAACAGGAGTTAAAAACCAGACACTAATTATATTAGATCATACAGATTCAGTCTTTAGTTTCATTGCCCATTTTATGATATTAGATCTTAAATACCCATTCAATATTTTCGAGGTTCCATGTTAAAGGAAAAGCCTTCGTGGTGTTATAGTTTAGCTTTATTTTTATAATATTACTTTGATAATAACGAAAGTCCAGCGATATGGTACTTTTCCACTGCTACTGTATTTAACTACAACCACTTAATAAACACAAAAGATAGTTTCACTTAGGTTCTGATAAAAAAGAGGCAAGAGAATAAAAAACTCAAATGAAGCATTTGTTCTGGTTGAGATTTCTGTTCTGGTTTTAGTATAAGAAGTAAAAACCATGAAATACCAATTCCTTACTGGTATATTTGAGAACCTGTTAAATCCCTGCTACGAATGTATTGTTTTAACTTTTGACATCTATTGGCTACATTTCTTGTTAGTGTTTTGTATCGTTGAACAGATGTTTGTAATTGTATTTTTTTTATAAAAATAATGATATATGTCCTCAAAGCCTGACTTGTAAGTAAGACCTTGTTTACTAGTTCAGTAATTTTAATAATACAATGATCAAAATTTTGTTGTATAGTTATCTTTCTACTGTGGGAAAAACCTCTTTTTATACACATTTCTGAATTCAAAGTTAATAACAGGGCTTTAGCCAAGTTGGTATTCTACAACTATTATAGAATATCAATCCGCTAATATAAAAATATAAAAATCAATAATAAGATCAGTAACTGAACATTAAGATATGTCAATCCCGTTTCTAATTATACATAATTTTCTATTAACGTTATCGAATGGAGAATGTCAACTTGGCTAACTGCACAGTGATGTAATTATTGTGGGTGTCATGTATTCTATATGTCTTATCAATATGTGTAATGTTGGTTGGAGCTCTCTAATATATCTCTTTATTATATGTGCTTTGCAACTATTCAGTGATCTATTTAAAAAGGGATTGTAACAATATTCATAAAATATTTGCATTATTTCATTAGAATTTTGTGAAACAACATTGTGTACCTAGCTTTTGTCTATAAATCCTTAATAATTTGCTTATACCGTGTGTGTCAGTTATTTAAAACTCTTGGTCAAATTATAACAAATGGAAAATGATTGCAGGGAATGATAGAGAAGATTACTAACTAGCAAGCAGACACAAGTTATGTATTTATTTATAAATATTAGCACACTTAGGATGAAATATAAAAAAATGTGGAAAGTAATTAAAAGCTACTTTGTTTAAAATGTTTTATTCCAAGCTAACAGGAGTAGAACTGTATTTTCTATAATGATCCAGAGCTAAAAAAATGGTAATAGGAATATAACAAGAAAATAAAAAAATATCCCTTTGAAATAGGAAGTAACACACCCAAGTTTTCAAACGTTTTGCCATGGTTTATAGCAAAGGGCACAGGGGAAAGGGAGCATGACCGTTTCCAGAAAGTTCGTTTATATAACATCCAACCAAGAAAAACCTGGTATTTTAATGTATTGTGAAAGATTTCACATAGAGAAAATACACATTGTGTTTTGTGCCCACCCTAAAAAATGGTAGCTATAGCCACATATATGGAGTCAGGCTACGAGGAAGATGTTAGAACAGTATTTTATTTTTATTACTAGATACATTTTGCAATAAGCTCTAGGTGGAACTTAATATTTGTTAACATACAAATGCATAAAAGCAGGGTTAATAAATTCCATTTGAGACAAAAATTGTTATAACCAGTGCGGTTTCTAAACTTTTAACACTTAATACTAGTTTGTAACTCGCTAGGACGCTGTAGCGTCGATATAATAATAATAAAAATAATTTTTAATATAACTCTGTGTTTACTTTCAACTTTAAATAAAAATAATGTAGGTATAATAAATATAAAGAAAATTATTAATTGGTTTAAAATATGAAGTTCAATGGTAAGACTTATCTAGTAGTGTTCCTTTTTTTTGTCTAGGAGTCTGATTATTAACCATCCTTTATTTTTCTTTTACCATATTGCATAATATCCCCAAAACTCCACCTCTGCAACGGAAATCTTTTTCAAACTTCTGGACTGGACTGAAGAGGAAATGTATCAACAAATACGGCGAATACACCAGTCACTGGCACTATGCTCGATGATCTCAATACTCTTAATGGATAGGCCTTATGATGACCATGTATAAGACAAAAACGAAGATCATGTGTAACGTCCATATGAGACACTTATGCCGGTAATTGTTGATAAGTATGTTTACCTAGGACCAAAGACATTTTAAGTTATATTTAAATCTCTTTGCCTAGAACAAATTGTCCTTTATATTAGGTCCTTAGAGTCATTCGGGGTAACTGAGCGCAGTGGGTAAGTGAGCGCAGTGAGTGTATCTCCCGAACGGGGAACGGGAGGGAGGTTTTTGTTAAGGTCGAAAAGTGATGCCAGAGTGCCTTGCTAGTCGCGACTTGTCTCTGTGGCGGCGGTTGAGAAATAACTTTTTTTTTCATAAAAAAAACAATATATGGTGTTTAAATTCGAATTTTTTTGTTTAATGGAAAAAAATGTATCATTGGCGTTATCGATTTCACAACGGTAAGTTGTATTTTCTTTGATTATAATATGTTTACGCTACATTTTATATAAAAAAATCATGTTTTATTTGTTTTCAATTTATTTTATGAGCTTTCAATTGCAATTTGGAGTTCTGGGGAAAGTGTGCGCGGGTAAGTGTGCGCATGCGTACACTTGCCCCTTCGATGTTATTTTCAGTTTCTCATCACCATACCGTGAAATTATATAAGAAAAAGACCTGAAGTTGCATCGGTCATTGAAGAATAAATCTCTAGAGCCAAAGCACTCATTGAGCATGAGCAAAAGGGCTGCTGCAAGCGCCATTGGTATCTATTAGTGAGTATTGTATTCGAAATCGACATCATCGTCTTGAAGAGGAAGAACAGTTTTCTATGGCCTCGACCACTACAACAGTAGAATACTGTTGTCCTCTATGTAAGCAAAAATATACAGAACCAAATACTGAAGAATGGGGTCAGTGCATGTATGCAAAGACTTGTGACATGAGGATGCACTGCATATGAGAGAGGTGTTTTTGTTTGTGATAATTGAATTGATGATTGTTTCTAATAAATTAGACAATGCCAAGTAAAATATGTTAATCTCTAAATATTAATAATTAAAAATTTCTATAATTTAATTTAAATAAATGTTAAGTTAATTTTATTTTATGAGATAATTGTTTTTTTATGCAAAGACTAATGACTACTAAAAATATTTTCTAAGTGGCATTACAATAAAGAACCTTTATTCTTGAATATTGTGTATATTTTGATTCATCCAAGGAATGTGCTACTTATCCCATATGCGTATACTTACCCCGTACGGGTGCGCACAGTTACCCGCATCATGGGTCAAGTGAGCGCATTCCGATATTATGTAATTAAATGCTTACAGAAAAAAAACCACCAAGTTTTCTATTTTTATTTCTATTTCAATTTAGAGGCTAATATGTGGTTTATCTCAGAGCCAACTTTTATATTCCTAACTTTTTTATTTTATGCGTAGTGAACTAATATTTACCAAAGTGCGCACACTTGACCCGAATGACTCTACATATGAAATTAGCGTATTGTCACAGCGGTGACACTTTGTACGTGAGAGTTGAAGCGCTGATACCGAACCGAAATGGAATATTATAGTCTTGTGCCAAAGAAGATACATAGTAGGTATATGTTATATAATGTAATGTATTTAGATAGTGAAAGCTACGATCACTTTTAAATCAACTTTTATTAAATATCTTTACAGATGGGGAAAATTATGATTTCCGACAATACAAAATATGCACGACAGTTAATGATAATCTTAAATAATAATTAATCAACACTTAGTATTTCAGTACGCAATAATCAGTATTACCTATTACCCTTTAAAAATTACTTACTGTTATATATTTTTGGCTTTTTCGATGACTTTTATAATTTTTATTATTATTTCTAACTGTTTAGGCCAAATATTAACCTTTGAATTGAATTCACGACGCGTGCACCGATGTTACCAAGTTCACCGCCGGCCCCCTCTCCCGCTCGCATTCCATTCGAGGCAGCGTTGTTCTTGATACGGCATTCGGGTATCTTAGGCAACAAAAATACGGTATACGGCAGCTATTTAATTACTGACTAAAGTAATCAAAAATAAATATTTCGTATAACGAAACGCACCAACTTGTGAACCATAGATCACAGAGTATTTTTGCCACAGATAAAGTTGAAATATCAATCATTAAAAGTATTCAACTAGATTCAACCTTATCATTTAGACTTTAATGTCCAAAATCTTTAGTTCCTTATTCTAGTAAGTTCTTCACCTTTACTCGGGTAGGTTCTAGGATATGTGGGGAATCCCCAGAATCATAGTTACTGTACTGTACCTATTGTGGTTCTGTCCTTTAATGCTTTGTTTTGCTTTATGTACGATAGTTAAAGCTATTTTACGAATATTTTTTAGTTTTAATTGATAATGAGTGTGACAATGACGACGGGCCACCTACGCCGAAAAAAAGGTAAAAAGTAAACATAAAACAAAAGTACAGAAAGCAGTGGGAAAGTGATGAAACGTTTAAGAATTGGATTGTCCCTGTCAATGATGACCCCTACAAGGCAAAATGTACAGTGTGCGATGTCAAACTTTCTTGCGAAATTTCAACTTTAAAACGTCATGTTTCAAACGCCCAACACGTAAGAAAAGCATCAGCGAGCTCTTCTACAAGAGACGTTAGCACTTTTTCAGAATCGACAAACCGATCATAATAGGAAAGTAATGGAAGCCAAAATAAAACTTAGTGCATTCGTCGCAGAGCACAACATATCATTTATGGCTATGGATCATTTATCAGAGTTGCTAAAATCGTGTTTTCCAGACTCTAGAATTGCTTCCGAGATTGCCATAAAACGAAAAAAATGCACATCTACGGTAAAAAATGTTATTGGTGCTTTGCAAAAAGATTATTTGGACAACATTATTAAAAATAATAAATTCAGCGTACTGGTCGATGAATCAACGGATATTTCGGCCACAAAAACCATGTGCATTATTATCCGTTATTTTGATGAGCGGCAAAAAAAGGTCATGTCCTCACTATGGGAACTGGTACCTTTATTTGAGGCAAGTGATTTAAAGATGGCAGCAGAGGGATTTACAGCAGAAGCCATGTATGATCTCATTATAAAGAAATTTAGTGATAGAGGGATCCCATTAGAAAATATTATAGGATTCGCGTCAGACGGCTGCAACGTTATGATGGGATCACAAAATTCAGTAGACAGCCGTTTGCGAGAAAATCTGCCGACTATATTTATTTTTAAATGTATATGCCATTCTATGTACACAAAGGCCAGGTCAAGAGTACCCTAAACCGTAGAGCATGTATGAAGGGAATAATGAAAGTGGACGAAGCGAAACAAGTATGTAAGGATCGTAGCAAGTGGAAAGAAGTGGTCTCTGCCTACCCCTACGGGAAAGAGGCGTGATTATATGTATGTATGTATGTATGTATATATGTACATATTTGTGTGCCAGTGAGGCATGCAAGAAATTACCAAGACGATGCGAAGATTTAGCGCGAAACATTTACGGTTTTTTCAAATTGAGTTCCAAACGCCAAGCCCAATATTTAGAATTTCAAGTTTTTACTAACACAAAAATCCACAAGATTTTACATCCATCGCAAACTCGATGGCTTTCCCTGCTATAGGTTGTGAACAGGCAGCTTGAACAGTGGAACAGCCTTATATTGTTTTTTACGCAGAAATGGCTCGAAGAAAAAACTGCGGCTGCAGAATTAATTTACCGTGAGCTGCATGACAATTTTATTATGCTTTATTTATTATTTCTGCAATGGATATTACGAAAATTTATTAAACTCAATGTAAAATGTACAAATAATTATTAATGTGTTACATTTCCAAGGCCCAATCCTCCCCCCTGCCCCCATCAACATGGTAGTGGAATTAAATAAAAGGCTACCCCAGGAGGGTACCAGCACCCCTGGAGAATCCCTCGCTGAGCATCGAGCATCCACGACCAAACTACTCCACTCCTGGGCGTGGGTGCTCAGGCTGCCCCGCGTATTCTGGGGGGGCGAAATTCCGCTCAAGACGAAACCTGCTCGGGGCAAGCGGAGCAAGAAGACAAAGGCAACCCCTGCCACGCTTACCGTGGATTTCTGCAATATCAGGGGACTTCATTCAAACCTTAACGCCGTCCACTACCATCTGGAGATAGCTAAGCCGGCCTTGCTCTTTCTAACCGAAACACAGGTGTCCTCTCCGGCTGATACTTCGTATCTCTCCTACCCGGGGTACAAATTAGAACACTCGTTTGTGCCCCGGGCTGGAGTTTGCGTGTATGTCAGAGAGGACATCTGTTTTCGACGCCTCGGCAGTCTTGAAGGTACGGACCTGTCCATCCTATGGCTGCGCGTAGACAGCGACGACCATCCCCGCGTCTACGGGTTCTTCTATAGGTCCCATAGTGGTAATGCCGACACAGACCGACTCATCGACCACGTCCAAATGGCTGCAGACTCCGTGCTACAACAGGTCCCATCCGCAGAGATCGTGATACTCGGTGATTTCAACGCCCACCACGCTGAATGGCTTGGTTCTCGTTTAACCGATCATGCGGGTAGATCTGTCTATGACTTTGCTTTGGCATATGGTCTAACACAACTGGTTACTTCGCCTACGCGGATCCCAGATGTGGAAGACCATGTACCTTCCCTGTTGGACCTTCTGCTGACCTCTCATCCGGAGGGATATCAGGTCTCCGTCGATGCCCCTCTGGGCTCTTCGGACCATTGTCTGATCTGGAGTACGGTGCCACTCACGCTCCAATCGCAGTTGCGATCTACAGCTTGCCGCCGTGTTTGGCACTATAGGTCAGCTGATTGGGACGGGATGCGGTCTTTTTTTGCATCCTACCCTTGGGGGTTTGCTTCTTGCCGGAAGATCCCAGCGTTGTTGCCGATTCTGTTGCTGATGTGGTACTTCAGGGTATGGAACTTTTTATTCCATCCTCTGTGGTGCCCATCGGAGGCAGATCCCAGCCATGGTTTGGTCGCTCCTGTAAAATAGCATCACGCTATAAGCAGGAGTGCTACCAGTCCTGGGCTGACGCATCAACGTCTCGGGATGTAAACACCAGCGCACTTAAAAAGAAGTATAATTCCGCCTCCAGGTCCTTCAAAAGCGTCATTGCCAAGGCAAGGTCTGAGCACATCGGCAGAATTGGCGAGAAGCTAGTTCGCCTTCCTTCGGGAACCCGTGCATTCTGGTCTCTCGCCAAGGCTGTCCAAGGGAACTTCTGTCAGCCATCTCTTCTATCTCTGCACAGAGAGGACGACTCACTGGCCCATGCCGCAAAGGAGAAAGCCCATCTGTTGAGCTCTCTTTTTGCGTCCAACTCGACTCTAGACGACGGGGGGAACACACCGCCGACTATCCCGCGATGTGAGTGCTCCATGCCGGATGTGCGATTTACACAGTGCTCGGTCCGCAAAGCATTCTTCTCCCTGGACGTCAGCAAGTCGAGTGGGCCCGATGGAGTCCATCCCATTGTGCTGAGGACGTGTGCTCCGGATTTGGCACCGGTTTTAACGCGTCTTTTCCGGTACTCCTACTCCCAAGGCGTAGTCCCGAACTCATGGAACACAGCTTTGGTGCACCCGATCCCTAAAAAAGGTGACCGCTCAGACCCGTCCAACTACAGGCCTATCGCCATCACCTCCTTGTTCTCCAAAATAATGGAAGCCGTTATAAACTGTCAGCTCATGAGGTACCTTGAGGATCACCAGCTAATTAGTGACCGCCAGTACGGTTTTCGTCGGGGTCGATCAGCTGGTGATCTTCTAGTCTACCTAACTCATAGATAGACGGAGGCAGTAGAGTCCAAGGGGGAAGCATTAGCCGTTAGTTTGGACGTAGCGAAGGCCTTTGATCGGGTCTGGCACAAAGCGCTTCTTTCGAAACTTCCTGCCTATGGGCTTCCCGAGAAATTGTGCAAATGGATCACCAGTTTTTTTGCTGATCGGAGCATCAAGGTCGTAGTAGACGGTGCATGCTCTGATCTCAAGCCTATCAACGCTGGTGTTCCACAAGGCTGCGTGCTATCACCAACGCAGTTTCTCCTGCATATCAATGATATGTTGCTAACTGGTAGCATTCATTGCTATGCAGACGACAGCACTGGTGATGCCTTATATACCAGCCGTGCCAATATTTCTCGGGAAAACGTCGCCGAGTACCGGGACAAACTTGTGTCTGAAGTCGAGTCTTTGCTTAACAAAGTCTCGGACTGCGGCCGACTAAATCTAGTCCAGTTCAATCCCCAGAAGACACAAGTTTGCGCGTTTACCGCTAAAAAGAACCCCTTTGTCGTATCTCCTCAGTTTCAAGGCACTCCCCTTGCTGCCTCAGCCAGTATCGGAATCCTTGGCGTCGACATATCGAATAGTGTGCAGTTTCGTGGTCACTTGGAAGGGAAGGCCAAATTGGCCTCTAAAAAGCTTGGCGTGCTCAGCAGAGCGAGACAGTATTTCATGCCGGCACATCGCTTGCAACTTTACAAAGCGCAAGTTCGGCCCCGCATGGAATACTGTTCTCATCTCTGGGCCGCGGCACCCCAGTGCCAGCTCCTTCCACTTGACCGCATCCAGCGCAGAGCGGTTCGAATCGTCGACGACCGAGTTCTTTCTGATCGGCTCGATACACTGGCACTACGTAAAGATGTTGCATCTCTTTGCGTATTTTATCGCATCTATCACGGGGAGTGTTCTGAGGAATTGTTCGGACTAATTCCAGCCGCTCAATTTCACCATCGCACATCGCGACAAAACTCGCGTTACCATCCATACCATCTGGATGATTGGCGGTCCACCACTGTGCGATTTAGAAGAAGTTTTCTCCTTCGCACGACTTTCTTGTGGAATCAATTACCACCAGCGAATTTTCCGGACCGATACGACTTAGGAACCTTCAAGAAAAGAGCTGACACCTTTCTAAAAGGTCGGCAAAGCATCTGCAATTCCCCTGGTGTTGCGGTTGTACATGGGCGGCGGTAGTCACTTACCATCAGGTGAGCCGCATGCTCATTTGCCCCCTATTCCATAAAAAAAAACATGCAAAGGGATTATATTCAACAAAATTATATCAGCTCAATCGTCCCAGAAGATACGCGATATTTCCTCCCAGAAATGTATTTGGGGGTAAAAATTATGATTGAAACGCAAAAAACAGATATATCAGCAAAAAAAGAAGAATTAAAAGAGTTTTACTCTCGCTGCAGAGATTTCCTCATCACAGGCTGCAAAGAAATTAAAAAAAGATACGACTTCTCTGACGATTTACTTCAACTTTTAAAATATTTATCACCTGAAGAAGCAGCTAGTAATGAAACAAGAAATGTTTGTCCATCCATTTTACCGCTTATGCAAAAGTTGCCACGAATCGTCAATAATGCCGACGATTTCCAAAAAATTGATGATGAATAGAGAATACTACCAGTGGTAAATAAATTACCATTATATGAAATTAGCTCACAGAAAACCGATGATTTTAGGATTAATATCCGTGATGGAACAGAACTAAAAACATTAGCATCTTTTGCTTTAAATGTTTTATGTCTGCCATACTCGAACGCAGACTGCGAGCGTGTCTTCAGTAAACTAAATAATATGAAAATGAGACTTCAAAATAAATTAATAAGTTCAACTATTAATGGAACTCTTCTAGCCAGACTCCGTAATCACGGTAATTGTACAAATTTTCAAGTGCCAAACGAAATGATTAGTAAAATGATAGATAAAAAAGGACGACCTAAATGCGACAGGATCAGAAGTACTGGAAACTATTTAAAACCTATATGCTGAAGAATAAAAGTAGTCCAACTATAGTACACACTTATTTATTATGTAAACAACATATCATGTTTTTTTTAATTTTCACCTTCTAAATAAATATTTTATACAATACGGCATTTTTCTTAGTTTTTCCTAAAAATCTGGCAATTTTAGAATTAGAATACGGCAATTCTAAATTTGTCAGGAACAACGCTGATTCGAGGGCGGCGGTCGAGATTAGTCTAAATAAGAATTGTTGCGCGACGGCCGTTCGGTTAATTGTTTTGGGAAGTTAAAATGGAATCTTTGGGTTGCGTTCCTGCTATGGCGTTGTCTTAATTTTGTACGGTTCGTGTCAACGAGGCTGGTTTTTGAGTTTTGAGTGATTATCTGATATAGTCTAGAAAAGATTTTTCGCGCGACGGCTGAGAGGTTAATTGTTTGGGAAGTGAATATGAGATCTTTAGGTCGCGTGCCTCCTATGGCGTTGTCTTAATTTGTACGGTTCGTGGCAACGAGGCTGATTTTTGAGTTTTGAGTGATTGTCTGGTATACGTCTGGAAAAATAAATTGTGCGCGATCGCCGGGTCGGTCTGAAGTTACGTGATAGTCGTCGCGTCGGTCGCATTTGGGACCGCCTCCTTTGTGTTGTCTAATCTCGTTCGTTTTGCGTGACAACGGGGCTTGGCTTATATAATTCTTGTTGTAATAATTTTGAGTGATTAACTTAACTTCGATTACCATTAATTTGCGTCGACGAGTTGCCTTGTGGCATTTTGATATCGTACGTAGGAATTTTGCTTTGTCGTGTGGAACGCTAGAACTTTGTGACTCGAGAAGAGGTCGCGTTCGTACCACGTGGTTATAATTTTGTGTTAAGTGAACCTGGGACATTGAACTTTGACCGACCGTTCTTAAGTTGTGCAGCGTGTCACTTGTTTTAATTTCGATTAACGTTGATTTGGTTGAATTTGAAGTTAATTAAATGTACAATAAAGTTGATAAACTAATATAGTGAAATCAAAGCAGAAGGTTTCAATTGGTGAACGCCCACTGGAGGGATCGCACATTTTGGAGAAAAGTAGCGCCTGTGGATCTGCTGTCCGATTACATCGGGACGTCAGGTTACATTTATAGACACTTTCGCACACTACTTACATACACCTTACTTACCACCTGATTGATACCCTGCGGTCAACCCTAACTCCGGAATTCGGTAAGTTGTGTTGTTGCTTGCTTGTTAGCCCTTAGTTAAAATTATCCATAGGCCTTTTGAGCCCCACCCTTGCCCGTCGCGACCACCGCTCATGGGCCCCGGTATGGTCGACCTTTGTCGGGGCAACTAGGGGCGTATACACTAACAATAGAAAAAATTCGTAGCCATTTGTATATTTTATTTAGAAAATCCATAGGGAAGCATAGATAGATAGATAAATAACATTTAATTGTACGCCAAAAAATAACATAAATATTAACAAAAAATGAGAAAAATAAATGTGGTACAGTGGGTGGTCTTATCGCTAAGAGCGATCTCTTCCAGACAAACTTTGGATGAACAGTATTGCAAGAAAACAATAAAAACGTGTGTGGTTTGGCGACAAAAATAACATTATTTTTTATTAAAGCTATAAATTAGAAATACAGAATGGTATAAAAGTACATAGATAAGATAAATAAATACATATTTCGGGTGTCCGGTAATGAATAGATAACCTTGAAATGTCTTATAGTACAACTTATGGCCGTTCTGAAAAAAATACGAAACATAATATATCACAAGTAGTACTTTTGATATATTTATTTAAAGAAAAGTCGATTTTTTTAAATCTTATTTTACTGTCTTGAACACTATGACCAAAACTGAATGATTTCTATTGGTTTTTTGTTGTTTTATTATTATACACTAACTGTGCTGATAGATAAAAAGTAAACGGTATGAATAGTTTTTGCAGTTTTTATTTAAAAAATTCGCAAATCAATTTATTTCTGAAAAACATGCAAAAAAATGTTATTTAAGCGAAGTTCAAACCTCTTGGGTATGAAAAAAATGTATGAATGTATGGGTGACCAATAATTTTACAATAATGTCGGCCATTAATGTAGAAAAGGAGAAAATTTGACTAAGTAACAAAATTTGTAATATGGGAACATTTTTTAAATTGAATTGTGTCTGATCATTGGGGATTAATAAAAAACAACATTTAAAATTAAAATATTTTATTTTTCATTAATTTACAAAAAATGTTCAAATTGTTTGCCTCCCACTCTTATGCATGTCCTACATCTTCGGATAAATGATCTTCTGAGCAATCTTGTGTACCGTCGCTCGCATATTTTTGATGCGGCTGCTATGATACGACTGCGTAGTTCGTCCAAAGATCGCACAGGCTTACAGTATACTTCCGCTTTCAGACAGCCCCAGTAAAAAAAAAATCCAATGGATTTAGATCCGGTGAACGTGGAGGCCACAAAATTGGCCCTAGACGTCCGATCCATCTATTTGGGTATCTGCTATTTAAATATGCACGAACCGGAACAGCATAATGCGCAGGACAACCGTTATTTTGCAGCCAATACGATTCCCTCAGCTCCTCGCAAAACCTCTTGTAATAAATTGGGGAGATCATTTTGAAGAAACTCCAAATAACTTTGCCCCGTTAAATTCCCCGGTAATTCAAATGGGCCAATTATCATACCATTTAATATTCCGGTCCAATAATTTATTTTAAATTGGTATTGCCACCTGTCTTCACGCAAAAGATGGGGATTTTCTAGTTCCCAACTATGTAAATTGTGTAAATTTAAGTAACCGTCTCTTTTAAGTGCTGACTCATCGCTCCACAAAATTTTATTAAAAAATTGCGGGTCTTCTTCCATCTTTGCCGGCATTTGCCGACAAAAACGCACTCTTGAGAGATAATCTCTTGGTTGGAGAGTTTGCACACGTGTGACGTGGTGAGGGTGGAATTCATTTTTTTTTTTCAAAATATCGTGTACGGTCGATTTTCCAATACCTGTGCGTCGAGCTATTGCTCGCGTAGAGGTTGAAGGATCGTTTTCAATCTCCTCAAGCACCACGTCTTCTACATCAGGACGAGCGATTCTTCCAGCGCTAGCACTACCGACACCACTACCCGGCATTCTTCCTTCGGAGTAACAACAGTGGACTCTTATAAATACGCGGTAGTCTGGGTGGCGCGCATTAGGGTACCTCTCCCTATAAAGAGCTGCGGCTGCATTTGCGTTGCCTCTGCATTCTCCATAAATAAAATGCATGTTAGCATATTCTTGTGCCGTGTACTGATGACGTGGCATTTTGATAGGTACACAAAAGTCCAGTTTAGTCCAGAAACAAGCCAAATCGTCGCAAATGTCACCAAACGCAAAACAAGTCCAAATCAGTAAGCAAAACGAATAGTCCGGTAAAATATCCAAGTGGTCGTTTTAACACTGATTTAAATAATTGCAGACGGAGACAAAATAAATACATGCGAAGTCGAGCAAGTCGAGTGACGCACTAACAAAGAGTATAGTAACTGTCCTATACAGGAACTAAGAAGAGAACTGTCCTATACTGCGCACTAAGTTCTCTTTTACATTTAGCTCTTCTCTCTCCCACTTTCAGACCCCTCTTTGTCTAATATAACATAAAAGACAGCAGGTAGTAAATATGAAGGTCACAAGCTGTGCTGCCACATGTCAGTTTAACAAATCTGTACTGTTTATGTAAAAATCTGTATAATATCTGTAGAAAGGAATCAAAGAAAATCTGTATGAATCTGTGCTGCTAGTGTAAAAAATCTGTACAATATCTGTAGAAAGGAATCAAAGTAAAAGATTTTGACCTATGTAAGTTGAGGTGAGAAGATGTGATAATAAAAAACAATTAAACTTATAAAAATATTTATTTCTATATTTCTTTGTAAATTTTATCCAAAATAGTTTTGTCAGGAGAGAAAGAGTAATAACATTCATTTTTATTGTTAATTAGCCGTTTAGTTAAAATTAATTCTTCGACAGTCTCAATATTCAAACTAATTCTTGTCTTGGTTTTAATTAAATTAATTAATGATAATATTCTTTCTACAGCCACCGTAGAGTGTAGCAAACATAGAAGGTTCTGAATAAATTATTTTAATGTAGGATATATCATATTTCCGACTGTATCCACGATGTTGCAGTTTATTTACATTTGTATATAGTATAAAGTTACATATTTATATTATAGTACATTACTGAATAATATGTGAAAATAAGTTAGATTTTTTCTGTGTTGCGGCTCCACCACCTTGCGCTCTCACCACACTATCAAAGGTTAGCTGGCAGAGAATGCCTCTTTGGCATTAAGTTCGCCTTTGTACCTTTGTGTAATGTTTGTTATGGTGGCACTTCACATGGCTATTTGTATTTGTGATTGCATGGTGCCGTATTTGGCAAAAAATTTGACGTACGGGCAAATAAACAACACAACCGTCCACACATGGAGCCAAATACCAAAAAATTAAACATGTTTGCTAGCAGAAAGTAGTTGTACCTACCAAATGGACGTTGCACTTGCAGCTCGATTTTATTATTTGAACGCATGTTACTATTATATGTTATGCGTAAAAAAATACTGTGATGAAAAAACGACCAATAGCAAGGCGTTGGTGGATGCTGACTGCATAAAAATCTAACTATCCGTAAATGAAAATGCAAACCAACTTGGTTGGTACACATCATCTGCACCTGATCCGGATCGTTCGCTTTTCTTTATTTTGGTTTTGTAACCTAGATACGCAGATGTTAATTTGAAACTGTATAAAAAGGGTTATTATAGTATAAATGAATACATGGTTAATAATAACCCCTGGGAATGAAGTGGTCGCTTCCAAGCTGTTTCAAAAATAAATTTTGTACTTATATAGTTTGTACAACCATTAATGTAAAATTTGCTTTTAAAAAAAAGTCCCGCTGGGTTTCTTGCTGGTTCTTCCCAGGACAGTTTTTTTTCGAACCAGTGGTAAAGTAAAAAATGACTTTCAATAAGAATTACACATGTGATCTATATTGAATAAAAAATTATTCTATTCTATTCTATAGACATAAGTGACTCTTTTTTGACCTGCCCCTCATTTCCAGGGTCCCAAATGCATGGGTTCATTTGGTAAAGTTCTGGAAACCTTACAATGGTTTTTTTGCTCCAATTCATTTTCCGTAGATACCTAAATAATCACTTATAAAATGATATAAACAGGTCCGTCCGTACTGGTTGTCAGTTCGCGCGCTTATGAGCCCGACCATGTGTGGCCAGTATATTTGCGTATTTGCCTATTTGTCTCCTTTGATGAGCCTTGAAAAACCGACAGACGATCGGTAAGCCGTATTTGTTATTGGCTATATTTGCCAAATAGGCAAATACGGCTATAATTATGGCAAATATACTCTCCACACATGGTAGTTATTTGTCAAATACCCCAAATACGCAAATACAAATAGCCATGTGAAGTGCCACCATTAGTTTGAGTGCAATAAAGAATTTTCTATCTATCTATCTATTTATAATCCGGGGGACTCCCCGAAAACAAGCAAGAGTAGATTTTTTACAACGTTGCCAGCTTTGATTATTTATTGTTAAGCCTCTCACATACAGGCACGATATTATAGAGTAGACTGATGAGATAAAAAGCGATCCAAGAAAGTATTTATGTATAAAAGTACAAATTTCAAAAATCTGTATAAAAGTAGTATTAAATCTGTTATCTGTAATGGGGTTCAAAAATCTGTATGAACACAGATAATCTGTAAATATGGCAGCACTGGTCACAAGACCCATTTCACGCTAGTAAAGTAACCATTTTAACATTTAAATTGGTTATTTTATTACATTTACATAAGTTAATTTCTAATACTTAATTTGGTTTCAATTTGTTTAAAAGTAGCTGTTTTCATGTATGATCAACTCCAGATCTATTTTATTAATTCCCAATGATCAGAGACAATTCAATTTAAAAAATGTTCCCATATTACAAATTTTGTTACTTAGCCAAATTTTCTCCTTTTCTACATAAATGGCAATAAGTTACTATTTATGGATGATACATTTATGAATTATACCACTATAAAATCTACACGAAACCGACATTATTGTAAAATTATTGGTCACCCATACATTCATACATTTTTTTCATACCCAAGAGGTTTTGAACTTCGCTTAAATAATATTTTTTGCATGTTTTTCAAAAATAAATTGATTTGTGAATTTTTTAAATAAAAACTGCAAAAGCTATTTATACTACTTACTTTTTATCTATCAGCACAGTTAGTGTATAATAATAAAACAACAAAAAACCAATAGAAATCATTCGTTTTTGGTCATAGTGTTCAAGACAGTAAAATAAGATTTAAAAAAATCGACTTTTCTTTAAAAAAATAAATCAAAGGTACTACTTGTGATATATTATGTTTCGTATTTTTTCAGAACGGCCATAAGTTGTACTATAAGACATTTCAAGGTTATCCATTCATTACCGGACACACTGGGAAAACCGGTACTGGAAGACCTTCAGAGGCTCTTTAATTCCGTCCTCCATGGTGGTATTACACCGGAGGCGAGGAGCAGAAGTGCGGTGGTCTTGTTCTTCAAGAAAGGTGACAACTCTCTCTTGAAGAACTACAGACCGATTTCCCTTCTGAGCCGCGTCTACGTGCTGTTTTCGGGAGTCATTACGAATCGTCTCGCACGCAGACTTGACAACTTCCAGCCTCCCGAAGAAGCCGGTTTCCGAAAGGGCTTTAGCACCATAGACCACATACATACCCTTCGGCAAGTTGTACAGAAGTCCAAGGAGTACAATTTGCCACTATGCCTGGCGTATGTGGACTATGAGAAAGCCTTTGATTCCGTCGAAATTTGGGCGGTGCTGCAGTTCCTTCAGCGGTGCCAAGTTGACTGTCGGTATATCAAAGTGCTGAAGTGCTTGTACAGTAGGGCTACGATGGCGATCCGAGTACAGAACCAGAGTACGAAACCTATCCAAATGCAGAGAGATGGCCTTGGCGGGACGTACTGCAAGATGGAACGTGTATAAGACGTTTAAGGCTAATACAAATATTTTTCAGCAAGCACTAAACAGAATACATTGTATCTTCATCATCATATTCCACACTCCGTAAAGCCGATATTACACGGATCAACCAAATTGAAACAATTCCATTGAAAATCATTGAATATTTCACATTGAACGGCGTTACCAATATACACGTAAATCATTTAAATGACGTTCAATGTTCACACCGCAATGAGATGTCGCGCCAACTCGTACGTGCGGGAATTTCGATATACTGCTACTATTTAAAAAATGAGTTGCATAATTTAAAAAAAATCTTGGCGTTGGTGGCTGCGCCCGTGGATTTAGAGTAGGATAACTAAAGGAGCCTCAAGTACCTTATTAATAAAATTGGCAGAAGAAGATCCAAATTCTTATTTGAACCATTTGTGTATGACAGAAAGTGAATATAATGAACTTCTTAAACCCCATTTTCACGCCACTTGAAAACCATTTTCAAAAATCCCTGTGCGCATGCGAAATAAGTTTCGTACGGTGCGCGGAATGAGTTATAGTTCAGTCTTCATGTATACATGTTTCAACCGCATTGAACAATGACCAATATTGCTACCATTGCATTGAAAGCGTTCAGTGAATTTAAGCTTTCAATGAGAATGCGCAATCGCGTTGAAGTAATGAAATTGAAAGCAGTATTGAACCGAAATTGATCCGTGTAATATCGGCTTCAATGCGAAAATTTTGACAGGTCGTAGCATTTCGGCATAGAGCGTTTCGGCTTATGCAAAGGTACTCTGTGGGTCGTAGTGATGACTGGATAGCGTGACCAAATTCAGTATTTTAATATTTTTTCAGTATATTTTATTGATTTTGCCGAAAATAAGTATATTTGTAGTATGAAGTGTAGAGTAGCAGGAGAAACATCTTATAAGGTGCGAAAGTTGAATAAAAGTGTCCCACTATATACTGAAAATAGAGGTTCCAAAACCTACCACAATAGCACTGACGTCTGAAAAACAACGATATGAACATAGCTGTTGTAGACGGAGTGAAGTCAGCTGAATTCAAATATTTAAAAAAATTCATGACTAGAGTAGTTAGTAAAATGCCAGTATACAAAACCTCAACTATTTACGTAGTACAAAGCCAAGCGGATTGATCGGTCCTTGTTTATTTCTCCATCTTATTCTAATTAATTTTCGCGCTTTTTTTTAATTTATCCTATGCTACTGCAGTGTCACCCTTATTGGACGCGTTTTTATGGACACTTTTCATATACTGATAAGAAGTTTTACGTAAGCATCATCATCAGTCTATGTACCGTGCCGTACCGTAGCGATCGTCCTCGCGACCGTCGTGAACATTGATGTTCAGGAAATTTGTCCGATTTAGTCTGCATTTTGTTTAGGAGCCAAGATCAAAAAGTTACAGATAGAACATGACAGCCGGCCGTTGTATTAGAATTATTATACTATATAACAAGGTCTGAATTTTCAGTTGTATGAATAGGTAAGTAGTTAGATAATTTTTTGTATGAATTACTATTAGTATCGAATCGTCTAATACGGTTTGTTTAAGTGTAATGATTTTCTGTTCTGTTCTCGACTTTATCTTTGAGATTGTTCTTTCGATAATTTGGGAATTCCTCCAAATTAGTAGTGCGTTTTTGTCATCATATAAATAGAGCGCGTATTTTCTTTGTTTTCATTTTACTTGACGTATCCGTCCGGACCAGCAGCATGTCTAGTTTTCAGCAAAGTTAAAACGAGTTCACCGCCTTTTGCATTTTTCATCGCCTTTATTGTGTTGCGTTTACCACTAGCGAGTTTGGATGATGGGGTTCGGCGCTATCAAAATAATGCTGAGACCTCTCCTTGAAGTGTTCAGAGATAGAGGGAAGTTGACAATCACTGTGCAAATCTGAGTTCCGTTGATATAGCCGTGCTCCGGTTTATGGACGAATAAGTTTTGGACTTTTTGTAGTTCGTATAGGTGGGTATTATACGTGTGAGCGAAAGATACATTTGGGTAAGACGTGATGGGTCTAACGCAGGTTTTGTAAAGGTGGAGCTTGTGTTTTGGTGACAGTTTACTCTCCTTGTAACAAGAGGGTAGAGACCGCCAATGACTGACAAGGGACTGTTGTGTACTACACTTATGTGTTTTGCGAAACTCATGTGGACGTCGCACATGATGCTCAGATATTTGTCCGAATCTTCCCGAGTGATGGGGTAGCCGCATAAGAAATGATATCTAGCTTTGCTTTTGGAATATTTTTTGGCGTTGAAGTCCGTTGAAAGTATATTGATACACATTTTTCGGGATTCTCTTCGATTCTCCGTAGGCGGAACGTTCCACCTAAGCGATTGGTAGCTTTATGACATTTCAAAGTCAGACTATTCCTATTATAATCTGATACATAGAGTGCTGTATGATCGGCGAAGAGAGCAATGTTCACCTGTGTCCTTTAGAATATCACTTGTAAAGAGTGTGAAGAGGAGTGGGACAGGACGGAGCCTTGTGGGACCCCGAACTTTAGAAAACGTTTCGTGGAACGGGTTCTCTCTTCCCTCTACTCGATAGTGAAAAGAGCGATTTGTAAGGAAGGCTCGGATGAGATGTGTACGAGCCTATCAGGCACGTTAAGTTCATACAGCTTGTAAAGCAAGCCGTCGTACCAGACTTTATCAATTGCCTTTACGACATTAAAAGAAGAGGGCTCCGGTGTTTCGAGACCTTTTCTTTGTAGGATGGTGATTAAAGCCAGACAGAATTTATTAGGCGATGAATTTGGTGAGTGCACGAGTGTTAGGCTTTAAAGCCAAACTTCTCGTCGTGGAGAAGTCTGTTAATTGGGGATCTGTTAGATGGGCGGAGGCAGTAGAGTCCAAGGGGGAGGCGTTTGCCGTTAGTTTGGACATTGCGAAGGCCTTCGATCGGGTTTGGCATGCAGCGCTTCTTTCGAAGCTCCCTTCCTATGGGATTCCCGAGAAATTGTGCAATTGGATTATCAGCTTCTTTGCAGATCGGAGCATCAAGGTCGTTGTAGACGGTGCATGTTCCGATTACAAGCCTATTAACGCTGGTGTTCCACAGGGCTGTGTGCTATCACCAACGCTGTTTCTTCTGCATATCAATGATATGTTGCTAACTGGTAACATTCATTGCTATGCGGATGACAGCACTGGTGATGCTCCATACACCGGCCGTGCCAATATTTCTCGAGAAAACTTGGATGAGAAGGCCAAATTGGCCTCTAAAAAGCTTGACGTGCTCAGCAGAGCGGGACAGTATTTCATGCCGGCACACCGCCTGCAACTTTACAATGCGCAGATTCGGCCTCACATGGAATACTGTTCCCATCTCTGGGCAGGGGCTCCCCAGTACCACCTCCTTTCACTTGACCGCATCCAGCGCAGAGCGGCTCAAATCGTCGACGACCGAGTCCTTTCCGATCGGCTCGATTCATTGGCACTGCGAAGAGATGTTGCATCCCTTTGCATTTTCTTTCGCATCTACCACGGGGAGTGCTCTGAGGAATTGTTCGGATTAATCCCAGCCGTCAAATTTCACGAACGCACATCGCAGCAGAACTCCCGATACCATCCACACCATCTGGATGATTGGCGGTCCACCACTGTGCGATTTAGAAGAAGTTTTCTCCTTCGCACGACTTTCTTGTGGAATCAATTACCACCAGCGAATTTTCCGGACCGATATGACTTAGGAACCTTCAAGAAAAGAGCTTACACCTTTCTAAAAGGTCGGCAACGCATCTGTAATTCCCCTGGTTCCCCTGGTGTTGCAGTTGTTCATGGGCGGCGGTAGTCACCATCAGGTGAACCGCATGCTCGTTTGCCCCCTCTCCTATAAAAAAAATTCAGTGAAATGACGGAGGTGCTTTTGAATGATCATCATCATTACAGCTCTTCACAAGTCCACTGCTGAACATAGGCCTCCCCCAAGGAATGCCACAAAACACGGTCCTGAGCCAACTGCATCCATCGACTTCCTGCATGTCTTACCAGGTCGTCACTCTATCTAGTGGGGGGATGCCCTACACTTCGTCCGTCGATACGAGGCCACCACTTGAGAACCTTTTCCTCATCGGTTGTCGGTTCTACGAGTTATATGGCCGGCCCATTGCCACTTCAGCTTACTAATCCGTTGGGCTATGTCGGTCACTCTGGTTCTACTGCGGATATCCTCATTTCTAAGTTTATCACGCAGAGCAACTCCGAGCATAGCCCTCTCCATAGCTCGCTGAGCAACCTTAAGCTTCCTCATCCGGTCAGCAGTGAAGGACCACGTCTCAGTTCCATAGGTCATCACTGGCAACACGCACTGGTTGTATAGTCTCGTTTTCAAGTTTTGAGGTATACCTGACGAGAAGATGTACTGTAACTTCCCGAACGCTGCCCAACCGAGTTGAATCCGTCGATTGACCTCTCGGTCGAAGTTGGACTTACCTAGTCGGACTTTTGAATGATGCGCTCGTATAATTTACCCAATGTGTTTGTTGAGTAGACTGATAAGCTTGTAGCTGGTGGACGCACTTCGCGGAAAGAGCATATCGAGAGAAGCGCGTTTAAGATTCCAAAGAGAAGGTAAATTAAAAGTGCTGGAAGACATTTGATAACCTTGTTGCTGATGCTGTCTGGCCCAGGGGCTGATCTATTCTTAAGGATTTTTATAGTTTCTGTAACTTCGTCAAGTCACAGGATCGAGTTGTTTACCCGCTGGTGGTAACGTAGAACTACATTCGACTTCCGCTTTTACCTCTAGTAGTTGAACAGGATCTGTTGATACGCTGGATGGGGTACACTGGCTTTCTAGACTGTGAGTTAGGTATTTAGCTTTTTCGAGATCGTCTTAGGTGAGATCGGGGTGGTCTAATAGATGCTTCTATAAAACAACAAACGAATACTGAAAAGCATAAATCGAACTTGAAAACATATAAACAACAGTCCAAGTTAAGCATAACTTGCTAGATAGTTTATAATTAAGATTGAGATACTTAAAGTCAAGTAATTCGGGGATATTTTAATTTAAATGAAAGAATGATTCCTGGTTTGACACATGTTTCTCAATGTGTTGTGTCAGCAATTTTAAAAACAAAGCAAGGTGTTAGAGATGAATAAAGTTGTATCAATTTTAATTCCTCGAAAAGAATGTTAAAAACATTAATCATACATCATCATCACTAATATTTATAGTGATGATGATGGATAAATAAAACGTTTATTCATCCATCATCATCACGTTAAGAACATTTGTATTTTTATTGGTATATTTGCCCTGTGTAAGTCGGTATATTTCAGTATTTTTTGAGTTGCTTCCTGAGGTATTTTCGTACTGTGACTGTCAGAGGTTATATTCTCTTTGGTCAGGGGCGTAATCGTAAGCATCATAGTAGTCTGTGGGCGTTATTCTCCGCCCGTCAGGGTGTATTTATTCTGTGTTCTCCACTAGGAGGCTAGCAGTAAAATTATATTCGGTAGAATCTAGGTACTAGTTAGCCTGTGAAAATTGCGAAGCTGAGATTCAGGCTCAGAAAGGCTAGAACCCAGTTGTATAGCTAGTTAAAAAAGAGATGTGATAAGGCTCAGAAAGGCTAGGACCCAGAGTTATAAAGCCAGTTAAAAAAGAGATGCGATAAGGCTCAGAAGGGCTAGAACCCAGCGTTGTATAGCCAGTTATTAAAAAAATGAGATGAGATAGCTTATCTAAAATGTCATTAGAGATGATCGTACTAGGTAAATTATGTACTATGTGCACTTAGTCCAATTCCGTATAAATACTCGATCCTAATACCTGTTCCACCTAGTCCATAAAGTACGTATAGAATTTGGTATTGTAGGAATAGTATACACTTTAAAGTACGCTTTGTCTTTATGTACAGCCGATCCTGATACGTGAAGGTAATGATTAGTAATCAATCGTCCATTCATACTTTACACAGGCTTATGACTAAGTCAACGTTAATATTTATCTAAATTCTAGATTGTTGGCGTATTTAAAAGACTTCAATTCATCTTTTATTTAAGAGTAATCCGACTTTTGTTTTTTTTTTGTTTTTTTTATTATTATTTTTGTTTCGTTTTTTTAATTACCTATCTACAATTATTGTTTTTTACATACACGCGAAAATTCGGACTTAAGAGTTTTTGGAACTAAATTATATTTTACAAATTTTACACTCAGACATTTATCCGTAAAATGATTCCAAGCGACACTGCTGCAATTTTTTTTAAACAATAAACACTTTAATGTCTAATAAAAAAAGTAAAAATTCTTTATCCACATTATAAAACTTCGTTACGAAAACCTAAAACTAAATAAGTCGAGTAGGTATCATTCAATACGGTGCCGAGATCACATTCGTATGGGTCCGTACTAAACACTCGACTGCATCATATAGTCTCCATTCGCATCGAGTATTTACTAGTACCTAGTCTATAAAATCTGCCTAGTAATTGGTTGAAGTCCCCGAGACTGATCCCGACTAGTCTCGAGTATTGACAGACAAAAATAGAATGTAGTTAAAAAAGGACAAAATATAATCTTGCACAACACGAGTGCGCGTCATGTTACTTTTATATACATTGAAATATAGTTCAAATTCAAATGACTGACACACGAACGATTTTGGCAAACACGAGTGAGCGGCAAAGCAGACTAGTAACTATGGCAACAAAATGCTTTGCCGCGCCGGTACTTCTACTTCTTCAATTCGAGCGGGCCGCCGCATTGTGTCTAAAGATGGGTTAATACCGATATTTGTCAGTATTAGTTAATATGAATATATTCGTCAACTGATATTATAATATTTAAACTAATATATGAATATTACTGATATCTTAATATAACGATTATACGTATTCTATTCATGTAGGTAATAAGTTTATTTTACCAAGCAATCTTATTAGTTTTTATACGAATGTATGCTCGGTTTATATGCTTTGATAAATATTAATATTGTTAATAAATAAATGATATTGTGAGGAATTGGAATGAAAAACAAACAACATTTTTATATAATGTGTATATGAAAATTTATTTTTTATTCGTGTGTAAAGACATAAAATTTTTTCACCTTTTCTGACGACAGACGAGTTCGTCGGTCGGTATGTGCAAGGCATCCAAAGTTTTTAAATGAAGATCTTTAATGCATTTTTAAATATTTTTAGCATTGTCAGAAACAACTAATTTAATTTTTTTGTGAAGTTCCAATCGTTTATGACCTCATTCAGCTCCGTACTCAAATTAACTGCTGTATGCGGCCCAGACAAAATGCGACATTGTAGAAGAGCAGGTTCTAAATTTAATTTTTTATCTACGTAGTGCGCTGTTACCGCTAAGTAGCCCTCTTGTTGTCCAGCAGTCTATTGTGAGACAAGCAGAATCGACATTACTGAGTTCTTCTCTGACTTGATTTGAACAGTTGTGATATTCAGCATCTAACAATGTATTTGGTACATGTTTACGACTCGGAAGCTGGTAAGCTGGGTTTAGGTATGCTACAAAATTTTGGAAATATACATCCTCAACTAGTGACAACGGCAGAAAACTTTTAGAAAACAATAACATTATTGCGTCATCTATTTCTTTTCTTTGTTTCGGTCGATAACTTTTTAGTATTAGCGAACAATCTTAGAGTTCACTGAATTTTATTAGATGCTTGCGGGTCCGAAGTTGTCTGTACGCTTGGCACACTTACGTTTTGTGAAGATCCAGATGGAGCAACGTTATCTGCATACTCAACGTCGGCGTTGGAGTCAGTCACTGGTAAAGTTAGCGGCCTCGTTGGAGTGACTTCCTGTGCCTGTCTTGAGTTTTCAGTAGCGACAGTTATAAAATGCCTGTTTTTTAAATGTTTATTTAAATTAGAAGCAATTCCTTTAAAATTAAATTTCGATTGGCAGATAGTACATTTTGCAAGCTTATTTTCTTCAGAATCAACTGTGAAATAATTCCATACTTCACTTACTCGAGCGCGCTTCATTTTTCTAATTTAAAGTCTTTTTATTTTATGATATAGATAAAAATAGATGTATGCCTTTGATTTTAACCGCTTTAACACTCACAACAGAACTAAACTTTAAATACACTGTTTAAGATAATTTTAATTTGTGATAAATTTAATTGAACATTAAGTTCACGAATTCACAAATTACCAAATGTGTTATACCGCACTGTACCCAGAAAGTCAGAAATGAATTGCATTGAATCAAAATACACCCTTTTGTTTATATACGTATTATTGAAAGTGATTTTAAGTGGTTAGAATAAAAATAAATCCACTGCACAAAACAAGGGCCCTTGTTTTGTATGTTTACATTTTAAGATTGATTTACAATATCTTACAATATGATAACTCATTTCAATTAATGTCGATATGATTTTAACAAGAATATTGGGAAAATACCATGACAATAAAACTAATATATGCCCAATAATTTATTAAAATAAATAAATGTAAATATACACTATTAAAAAAACTACTAGAGAGTCAATAAATTTTAAACATCTATAAGGAGTTTTATTTGTAAAGTCCCGCTGGTCGCCGTGATATAAAATATCCAATTGAAAATAGTCCCTAAGTACTATACAATAGATAATGAATACCCGCCAAACGCTCATATCGGTTAATTCATTTGATCATTCGGCTAGCTCGCTTGCACCGCTATACTTACGATACGAATGGTACAGATATCCGTCACGAATATCAGCTGTCGGGTCGAGCCGAGTGATATTATCCAACCGATGTTGAACAGTTAATATATAAATGAAGTGAATATGGAATATTAGCATATCAGAATCCGTTGGATTACTAATCTATGAATCCACCCAATATTACTAATATCTTAACGAATACGAATATATCGGTTACATCTTTAATTGTGTCGATGTCGACGACGCGTCGGCACAGTGAGACTAGGTGGATCAAGTATTTTAAAAGATGGAACAGGTGCAACCTAGTCTCGCTTAATACCTAGTGCCTAGATCTGTTCTACTATATACGCTCCATCTCTAAATGTCATTGTCAATAATCAAAATAGAGGTGACAAGCGGAATATTTGGATATTTACAAATTAATTTTATTTATAAAACGTGAATTAATTTATAGACTTAACTTATTTATAGAATAAACTATTTATTAGTAATACAATGCTTTTAACTTTAAGTAATAAATTATTTTCTATCTCTAAAATTCAAACTATAAGATGTTGTAGTGCTTTTTTTTCAACTTCAACATTGCCCAAGGTACATAGTATTTTCATTTCATTGGTCATTGCTGGTGAACTTGTCATTTAGTCATTTCTTACAATTTTATTGAGCTGTGTAGGATTGTAAAATACATTACACATAAATACTTTAAATTTGTTTGCGATGTAAACATTACCAAAAAGCCCCATAAAGCATACACTAAGGAGACATTTTGTCATGCAACATGACGTCGGACACTCAATCTACGTGACGTTGCAACGTTGCACAGCGATCCGCAGCATTTTACTACGTGACGTGGGACATGTTGCTTGTCCCCGCTCCGAGAGCGAGCACACAAGTTCCGCGTCAGTGTCGCGCCATTTGTTACCGGGTGTAGTCGTGTGCGCAACATGCCAGTAGTGTAGGGAAACGAAACCGTGCATTTACTTCTTGAGCTTTAGGTACCAGTCATGTTTTGTTGTGGGATACTTCAAACTTCTGGTACAATTCTACCGATCAGTTGTTGTGACATTCGAAAAGTGTACGACAAGGAAGTATAAAAATCTCCAGTCTACAAGTATTTTAATACAATGGCAAGTCTGATATGAGGGTCAACAGCTTTCCATAATATTGTATCATGTGTGGCTATGGAAGGTCCAATCAGTTGTAATAAAGTTTCAAAATCAGATGCTGACATTCAAGTAAAATTTACAGACATTCCTAGACCACTTAAAATATTAATTCTTCTTTCTTCTTGTTGTAGTAAGAAATTCCACATCCATCACATTCTCTTTCCCTTATGTTTCACTCCCAAAATAAGTACTATGTACGCAGCACTAATTGCCACAACATTCTCGGGCGACAAATCTATAAGCACTGACTAGTGTGGCCTGCAAAATGGTCCACAATATATGTTTCGGGACATTCCACGTAGTTGTTGAGTGACATGTTGGGCAACATGTAGCTCCTTTTATCCCCAAGTATATCCAAGGCTTTATTAAGCCGTGTAGTACCAGCATTAGAGAATCCACCTGTCTACCACTCCATATCATCCCGTGGGTGTTGTTAGAGGTGACAGACGAAAACTGAAACAAACTGATAGGCAGGAGCATCTTCCTGATAACAGTTTAAATTAATAAAAAACTGTTGCCAACTCTTGAAAAGTGTGGCAACTATGACATTATCCCTCCTGTGAGGAAGGCTATGGGGGAGGCCTATGTTCAGCAGTGGTTTGATGGGCTGCGATGAATATGAATGTAAACATTACACATAAAATAAAGGTGGTTGATTAATTTTCAGGAAGAAAAGATTAAAGTTGGAAAGTACAATATTAATTATTTACAAGTAGGAAATGGACCACATCATGTTTTTTGTATGCCTGGTGCTTTAGGAACAATTTGGACAGATTTCAAACCACAAGTGGAAGGATTTAATAGGGAAAAATTTACAATTGTAGTATGGGACCCTTTGGGCTATGGTAAAAGTAGACCACCAGATAAGGAATTTACACCAGACTTTTATGAAAAAGATGCAGATATAGCTTATGAATTGCTTAAGGTATTTATATCTAGTTAAAATTGATTTGGTTCAAACAAATCTTGTCAGTCTTGAATACAAATGCAAACTGCAGAGTAACAAGCCACTTGGTTTGTCAGGTCTTACACATTTGTTGCAGAATATGCATAAGAATTATATAATTTAATTCCTCTCTCATCAAAAGAGCATACATTTAGAAAAATATGGTTGGCTTAACTGTTTATAATGCATAAAACAAATAAGCGGAATAATTTGCCAGTGTGGGTTTTACTGATCAAATAATTAACAATTAGCATCTACAAAGCAAGAGTGAGAGTTTGTCTAGGAGTCTATCTGATAGGTATCATCCTCTTATCTACTTCTGCCAGAAAGTGGCTGTGCACAAATTGTATTCCAGTTTGAATTGTAAGGCAGCCAGCATAATTATAGACAGGCAGGCATTGTACCTTAATATTGAAAAATATATTATACTGTTTTATTCATTTTTAAATATTGTAAGTTCAACATACACAAACAATATACAAATCTGTAAAAGACCTTTTATACCAATTTTATATTTTTAAGATTCTTCAAAGGTTTTTATATGTGGTAGAGCTATGTTGCAGCTATATTAGTAGTAAAGTTGTAGCACAAATGGGTCGGCTTAATGGGGGAAGAACCACTCTCTACAGAATACAAGCGTAAAATAGCAGCTTAACACTGCTGTTTCGTATGGTGAGTGTAGAAAACCGGAGACACTTTTTACTGGAAAAGAGGCACTCCATCTTAGTCCTCACGGGTGACAATGCATCCGCATTTTGAGTCTCTATTGAGGATAGATGTAGAAGTCTATGGGTCACATCAACCACTTACCATCAGGTTGACTGTGCTTGTTTGTCACCCTACCCTATAAAAAAAAAGGTAGGGCTGGTTCTGAGAGTCTATTTTTTGGTTTTTAATACCACTGTATTTATTTTAATAACGATTGGTATTCAACTCTAATAGCTTATTATTGACAGCAATTAAAAATTCCAAAATGTTCAATATTGGGTTGGAGTGATGGTGGAATATCCGGAATGATCCTTGCAGCTAAATATCCTAGCACAATCAACAAACTTGTTATATGGGGAAGTAACTCATTCATTTTACCACATGAATTTGAAGCATATAAAAGTAAGTTGTGATTTGTTTTTACATAAATAAAATGAATTCTTTATTAGCACTCCCTTCTCACCAAGCAGTATCTCAGCAGTGGACTTTTGATATTTAATTATATGTTGAAGATGATGATACCTCAATAGCACAGTAGAACAGATTGGCTTTTTATAATGCCTGCTTTATTCAACATCATTGTTAAACCAGCCCTCCACAATTCCACTGCTGAACACATGCCTCCCCCTAACGACAATGGTCCTAAGCTACCTAAATTCATAGACTTGTGTCTTACCAGGTTGTTACGCCATCTGGTTAGGGGACGGCTCTACTATATATGCTCTATTACTATCATATAATGAGGATTTTGTTTCCTTTGAAATGTATGAAAATAGAGCCCAATGACTTCGTCAATCTTACTTAGCGGTACCATGTAGCGACATCTATGGAAATGTATTAAATAAAGAACGATGTATTTAGCGCGTCAATTTTTCATATCGATATACATCGCAACCGCTTCCGTAGATAGATAATAGATGGCGCTAGAGTAGTCAAGTGAGCTCGGCCACGGTCCTTATTGCTTTGTAAGAGAGATGTTGATTTAATTTTTCCATTGGTAGCATGTGGACAGTTGTAGTGCAAAAACAAGATGCTTAACATAATATTTTGTAAAAGTAATGAGGGTGTCAAATGTGCACACAGTTCACTATAAATGAATGCTGTAGCTCTTAAACATCTACGTTTATCCCAGGATGTGTTGGATAGTTGCTTAGGGGTCCAATCTTTCTCTGCAGTGACAGAAATTTTTTGAGGTAATAAACCTATGCTTGAGCGTGTGAGTCTCACACTACAGGCAGTCTCCTAATGGGGCGATGCCATACTCGTGAGATTTAACACCTCCAACACACGAGTGTGTCTTTTCACCACTAAAAGGAGCCCGCTTACCCTGGCTCCTACTTTCCGCAATGTATCCTTAGAGTACACTGACTGCCTTCAGTTGTTAGGGGTTGAATTTTCTCCTAACCTCAACTATGGGCGATTCATTGAGTCCAGAGCCAAAGCTGCCGCATGGAAACTAGGTGTCCTCCTTATATAAAGCGCATGTCCGGTCGTGCATGGAGTACTGCTGTCTCATATACGCTGCTGCTGCAAAATGCCACCTGGTAGTGTTGGACGTGCTAAGAGGCTCATTGGTAACCTTGTTTTAGTTGAAACCAATCTTGTCAGCCTCGAGCACAAGCGCAGAGTAGCCAGTCTCTCGGTAATCTATAGGATGCATTTCGGTGAGTGTGCACAGAAATTACACGCTTTAATTCCTCCCTCTCCTTTCCACCATCGGACAACCAGGCGGTCGGCGAGTCGTCATCCCTTTGTTGTCGATATTCCACGCATTAGAACCAAACGGTTTACTTCGTCTTTTGTAATGCATATAGCAAAGGAGTGGAATAATTTGCCTATCTTTCCGTTCAAATGCAATCTGGGCGTCTTCAAGGCAAGAGTGAATAGGCGTTTGTTACGCTAAGACAGTGCGATTTACCATCTAAGGCTGCATCACTACTTACCACCAAGTGGGATTGTGGTCAAGCACTGGCTTATAATAAGTAAAAAAAAACCTACATGTCTTAGAAATAAAAAAAAAACCTCTTAGAAATGAGAGGCCTAGTAGTGGGACATTTAAAGGCTGCAATTTTATTATTAACAATCAAAATGCAGGTGCTTTGTCACCCCTGAAGACTCATATGAAATGTCTCGTTACCAGTAAAAAATCCTCTCCAGTTCTATCACTCTCCATATGAAACAGCAGCATTAGGCTATTATTACATGCTGGTATTCTATGAAAATGTTGTGATTCCTCTAGCAAGCTGATTCATTCTTGCTGCGGCCATAATATATTTTACTATGGCCCTACCATGTAATAATAAGTATGTCCTCCATAATGAATTTCGTTCACAGCGGCCAGTCTCAACGGAGACTAGTCATCTGCGCAAAGCAGGATGCAGTGTGTGCTCAAACACAGGTGCCCTCTTTATTCCCTCACTCTCATAGTTTGATGGGACGGCAATCCGTCACGACCGGCAAGAGATCAGGTGCAGATCCATGAAGCAAATACAAAGAGGAGGTGTTGTAATTAGATTTCACTATGTAACAACTCGTGACAATTTGCGGGGTGAGGAGATGTTAAGCCCCGCCCACTTTACTATCTACATCTACCGATAAATATTAAAACTACTCGAATCGTTCCATATCGATGTTGCAATGTAGTTTAGCTACCTTGACGATAGATGGCGGCCTGTTCACAAAATGATTATAAACTATAAAAATAATATTTTGGTGATAAAAATTTCTTTTTGTCTGAATGCAAAACAAATGTCAGCACCTTCATATGATTATTTTACCAATACTGAGCTCTACGTACCTTTATATTTTTAGTTCATATAACACAAAATATCGCGAATATATTATATGTCGTATGTAATAATAATGTCGAATATATTTAATTATATTTGAAAGCCGACGCAAAGTGATTTTTCTAGAACTTTTTTAAGAAATTAGGTGTATAATTTCTTACAAATGAAATGTGATGCCATCTATAGCATTAGAGCGTCTATCTGAGTAGGTTTTACCCACTTAAACATCCATGGATACTACGGTATCTAAAATAAAAGTAGCGTTGTACGCCCTGGATACTATAGTATCCATAGCGTCAAGTTTTATAAAACTGACATCTATGGACAGCTGTGGTTATTTTTGTGAGTTTTGTACACGGGAGTCGATAGCTGACGAACTATTTTACGTACTAAATACGAGATGGCAGTGTAACAAGCCTTGAATGAACAAATAATTATCTAACTTCAGTGCTTCAGTCTACTCTTTACTCGGTGTTTTGTGTTTTTGTAGTGCCAGCGATTATGTCGTAAGTCTTTTAGTTTTATTTAATATTTCTTAAATTATTATACATCATAGTAAACTAGATGATTTGGGCTTTATAATTACGTATACATATCACAGTTCTACGTGTAAAATCGAATCATATTTTAAATAAGAACTATAACTGTTTAAGAAAAAATGGCCATTGTGATGTCGTCGGCCCAATTTTAATTTTGTTTACTTTGTTTTTCAGTAAAATTATATTTAAGCAACGAATTCGTAATAAATATAATAATGCACTTTAAAACAGAATTAAACTGTATTCACTGAAGATTCCTTAAAAATGTTATTGTGTTCCTCGGGTCTTCTGTTGTGGATAGTTTGGTATCCATAGACGTAACCACAATGGTTCTAAATAAGGGTCGGTACAAATAGCAAAATATGTTTGCAATATGTTTTGCTTTGTTATTTTTTGCAGCCTGGGTCTTGATTGGTTTGGGTTATGAGTTTTTTTTTCGCTTGGTGTTTTGTCATGCTCTTATCTCATAGGATTTGTTCTTGTGTTATTTTATTTATGTTATTTTTGTTTACGATTGTCGACTTTTACTCTCTTTTTTTATTTAACATCACTTTATTTATAAGGAGGATGTGTTATACGATTTCAACTTACTTGATTTTCCTTGTTATATATTGACAATAATTTAATTCTCATATTTAATAAAAATCATTCATTTTTCGGTATATGGTTTTCGCTTGGCACAATTTGTTTAAAAAGTGGATGGTAATAATATGGTTTTGTGAAAAAGAAAATGTTTATTATGTCAATAAACTTGAATTTATTATTGGTGTTTAATTTAAAACCTCATCTAAAAAAACTCATAACTACCTTTTTTAAAGTTGCTTAAATTACAATGTGTGAATTAGACCTTAGATAGGCGGCCATCTTGCTTATATTTTGCCTTCGCGAGCGAGTCGAAAACTCTCGAGACCTCGCGGTAAAATTACGAGGAGTAGGTGTTTTGTTTTGATTTATTTAACTACTTAGTCTTAACACTTTCACTGTCCGGTTTTCAGACACAATAGTAAGACAATAGCAATTACCTATATGTAGTGCACGGTACAGCGAAAGGATTAATTAAACATAAAAACCTATGCATCGAAAGACAGGTAAATATGTATTGTTTTTTGTGACATTGAATTATTTGTAAAAAAATACAATATTTCTTGGTTGTGATGTAAATTAACAAAATTTATACGTTTATTTTTCTCCGAATTCTATGTTCACACCATTTATTCTAGCTATTATAGTTAAGTAGCTATGTAGGTTTTCTGTTACAACATGCGAGCGCGGTAGCAGCCGAATCAGGGCCGCGCGTATCTGGACGTACAAGGGTATAACAATCGCGCGGGCTGGACGCTTGAATGGTGTACACGATGAAACACAACACTTCATCCTTTTCTTCTTAATACTACTACAATACACCGATTTGCGATTTTCAACACATAAGCGCACAGGACGAATGCTGACAGTATACCAACTAAAGCCACGCCCACTATTATGACGTCAGGACCTACTTAGAATCACAGTGCACAGTTGCTTATGCCGTCTCCTCTTTGTATTTGCTTCGTGTGCAGGACAAACGGCGTAAAGTGCTTTTTTTTTGCGTTGCGGCTTTACGGTGACTAACACGTGCCTTGAAAAGCACGCACACTGCCAACTTCCTGTTACTTCAGGTTGCTAATGAGAATTTCTTGACATAAAAACCCAATAACTGCTTTTGGCCCGATCTGGGACCTCATGATCATCAGTCGAGGTTACAATCACTAGATCGACGTCTCTACCATGTATAATATAAGTGAGCACCTAAGTTCAGTCCTAGAAATGTATTTTTATTAAAACTGCCTATCAAGTCCATTACTAAACCACAATGATAAAAAATAACCGGCGAAGTGCGAGTCGGACGCGCGCATGAAGGGTTCCGTACCATCGTAATACACGTTTCTAGTAGGGGAGCCCCTTTTAATTATGATTTTTTTTATTATAGCGGCAACAGAGATACACATTCTTCAACTGTCTACCTCATACGGGTCATGAGATACAGCACGCTGACAGACAGACAGACGGTCGGCCGGACAGCGGAGGCTTAGTAATAAGTTTGATACCCTTTGGGTACGGAACGCTAATGATAAAAAAAAGTCTGAAATTTCCCAATCTTTCGTTATAATCGCCACTAATATAACTTTGGTCTCTCGTTGGTCTTGGACTTATAGGTTCTATGTTTATAAATTATTAATTAAATATTTTTTAACGTGGCAGAACCATGGTGCAGCTATATTAGTAGTATAGTTGTAGTTGTAGGTCGGCTCGACCGGGGAAGGACCACGCTCTCACAGAATACCAGCGTAATAGCAGCTTAACGCTGTGTTTCGTATGGTGAGTGTTGAAAACCGGAGACCCTTTCTGGAAAAGGGGCATTCCATCTTAGTCCTCACGGATGACAACGCATCTGCATTTTGATTCTTTATTGAGGATAGATGTAGATGTGTATGGGTCACAGCAACCACTTACCGTCAGTTGGACTGTGTGCTCGTTTGTCACCCTGTCCTATAAAAAAAATGTGCCAACAGTGTTGCTTAGCATGTTCGCTCGCTCTTTGGGCTCTGCCGCCTACTACTTTGGGGGTGACAAGTGTGATGATATGTATTAAAATAATTTGTTAACTTACAGAAATAAAGGACATAAAATCATGGTCGAACAGAATGCGGCAGCCAATGGTAGATATTTATGGAGAGGAAAAATTTGCAAAGTATTGGGCTAATTGGATTGACGGCATGGAGTTAATATTACAAGCGAAGAATGGCAACATTTGTTCTGAACTGCTGAAAAATATCAGTTGTCCGACACTTATATTATATGGGGAAAAGGATCCCATGGTTGATAACGTTCACGTATCACATTTACATACAAATATCGAGGGATCAAGGTAATTATTTTCTTTCACCTATTTAAAAAGAGACTGAGTTCGCGAGCAATCCGGATTCGATTCCTACCAATATCAGTGTTATTGTTAATTTCAATTTTAAATGCTAATTTACCAGTTGTTCAGTGGTGAAGGAAAACGATGAGAAAACCTGCACATATGTGAAATAATAAATAATATAATATATGACGACTTCGTGGCGTTGTGGCTTAGAAATGAGTTGTGGTGCTGAGGGTCGTCGGTTCTCAAATCCCGCACGGAACAAGTATTTGTACGACCTACAAATAATTGTTCCGGGTTTGGATGTTTGTCCTTGTGCAGTTAATTTATGTAAACTGCCTCCGCGATACAAGAGAAAATCCTAGTGTGAAGGTAACATTTTTAAAAAGAATAAAAAATATAGGAGTAATACATAATAAGAAGTCCGCCAACCGGTCCGGAGCTACGTGGTAGACAAATTGCTCAGTGCATTCTCAGATATGAAAGAAGTCCTGTTCAGTGAGTAATATATAACTTTATGCTCACCGCCGTAACATCGCTATTTTAGCTCCATACTAACATGATGCGAAAGCATGATGAGCACCATAGTATTTTTACGTGGTAGAGCAATGCTGCAACTATATTAATAGTATGGTTGTAGCACGAATGGGTCGGCTCGACCGGGGAAGGACCACGCTCTTACAGAATACCAGCGTAAAATAGCAACTTAATGCTGCTGTGTTTCGTATGGTGAGTGTAGAGATCTGGAGACCTATTTAACTGGAAAAGATGCATTCTATCTTAGTCCTCATGGCTGACAACGCATCGGAATTTTAATTCACAAATGAAGATAGATGTAGATGTCTATGGGCCACAGCAACCACCTTCCATCAGGTGGACTGTGTGCTCGCTTGTCAACCCAATTCTATAATTAAAAAAAACATGGTAACTCAGGGGCTAAGTGCTTTAAAGCTATCAAACCGAGCAACATCCGTGAAGAAACCTACATTTTAATTATTTGCGAGCCGCCCAAACTTCGTACGGGTGATTTCTGGATCTCGACAACAGCGCCACCCACCGCGTTCAATTGTGAATCTAAACCATCCAAACCAATCACCCTCTCCAACACATACAAAAAAATCATCAAAATCGGTCAAGTTCCAGAAGAATTATATATATTAAGAAGATAAGCTAGTGTATAAAAGATAAGTAAATACTATACGCTGGTGGAAGGTGGTAAAGCGCACGGATTAAGCCTATTGGTACGAGCTTGGGGTTCGAGACAATTAAAAACTGTCGATTGAATTACCAAAATTGACACTATAATTACAGAACACTAATTACAACTACAACCACACTAATAATAAAACACAATTGTACTACTGATCACTTTAGTTCGCAGTAGTATCGCTTCGAAATATTCGCTTGTGTCGCCAATTCAATACTGACCCGGTCTAGGTCTATACCGGCCTTATATAGGCCGTCAGGTAGTTTCCAGAATCTTCTACTATAGAAACTTCGAGAATGTTCGAGTACATATCGGTCCCGATTGACTAAGTGTCGATAGTTCTAGGAAGTTGGAAATTTCTAGAATGTTCTTGATTCTCCTAATTCTGCCACTCGATACTAGAGAGCGCTAGTGATAACTAGTGTCGCCATGTATCATGTATTAATCGTGGCGCACAACACTATTCACTCTTGCCTTGAGGACAGTGTAAATGGTTGAAAAGACAGATGCAGGCAAATTATTCTAAATCTTTGTTATACGAGTTATGGATGACGGAAGCAAACCGTTCGGTTCAAATGCGTGATCCGTCGACAATAATGGAGTGGAGATTGGAGACGCCGATAGTCCAATGAAGGAAGAGAGGCAGGAATGAATTCATGTAAATCCTATGCCCACTAACATGTATCACATATAATACCGAGAGGCTGGCTAGTTTAAGCCTGTGCTCGAGACTGGTAGGATTATCTTAAACTAAATTGGAGTCACCAATTCCCCCCTTAGCTACTCTTTCCGCTGAGCCCAAAGCCGCTAGTCGACATTTTGTAACACAAGTACATAAACAGCACAAGGCCAAACATTCAGACTTGGGACAATTATTTATACATATAATTGTTGTGATGGATACGAACCCACGGTCCCGCGTGCAGTAACTTAACGGCTAGCCAGAGCACTACTACCCAGTCCTCAAATGAAAGCAGTTATTTTTAAATTATATATTTATATATACAACGTGTCCCCAAATTCAACGATAAGCCAACGCCGGAGGATAGACCTACCCCGGACTAATCGGGGAAAAAAAGAAAAAAATATATCCCAATTATATTTTAAGTTATATAAAAAAAATGAAATTCTTCAGAAATTGAGACCGTTTATGATATTTTTCACTACCATGACCACAATTTTTTAAATTTTTTTTTCTTTTTTTTTTATAGGCAACCTGAATAGTACTGCTATCTACCAGAATTCTTAAAAACTCCATAATAACTCTTGTTTTATCACGAAAATTAATGAAACTTATTTTATTCCCTAAATTTTTTGAAGACTTTTACTTTTAACCAAATTTAACTTATCGTGGTGTAAAAAAAAAGTATGAACACTAAGTATGGCAAGTTTTTTTAAAAATTGACGCAACTAACCAACATTCCAAAATGGTATAATACTCTAGGAAAACAAGTTATAAAAAAATATGGGCCTATTATTTCTAAACAATGGCTAAATTCCTTAAATTGTAATTGTCAGTAATCACTTTTACTACATGCCCAAAATGGGTTCCTGTTACAATTTCTAGGAATTCGAATGGGGCATTAATACCTTAGATGTTAGAGAGAGATAGATAGATAGAGATATTTACGTTAAAAAGAGACAACAACAGGGTAGGTAGAGAAGCTGTTATTATTCTCAGCAAGTCGGTTCAGTTTCCTCTGCTCCTTTGTTTACTGCGCACCGTTCCCAATTCAACTTACGTGGCCCTCGTACATACTATCGACTTTTGGCTTGGCTTTTTGGATTGGAATCTACCTGCAAACTTAACTGATCTGGCATTATTTGGACTGGAAGTGATCTGCAAACTGAACTGACCTGGCATTATCTTGGACTACGATTGTGTGTTTTGTGATTTAAAGTTCTGGCGCATTTTGGACTGTTTGGCGTTTAACATGCCGCAACCGTACACACCACAGGAATACGCTAATATGCATTTAATCTATGGAGAATGCCGATGTAATGCTAACGCTGCTAGCAGACTGTATTGAGAAAGATACCCATCATTACAGCCCTTTACAAGTCCACTGCTGAACATAGGCCTCCCCCAAAGAATGCCACAAAGCACGGTCCTGAGCCACCTGCATCCATCGACTTCCTGCATGTCTTACCAGGTCGTCACTCCATCTCGTGGGGGGACGCCCTACACTTCGCCTACCGGTACGAGGCTGCCACTCGAGAACCTTTCTTCCCCATCGGTTGTCGGTTCTTCGAGCTATATGGCCGGCCCACTGCCACTTCAGCTTACTAATCCGTTGGGCTATGTCGGTTACTCTGGTTCTACTGCGGATATCCTTATTCCTAAGTTTATCACGCAGAGAAACTCCGAGCATAGCCCTCTCCATAGCTCGCTGAGCGACCTTGAGCTTCCTCATACGGCCAGCAGTGAAGGACCACGTCTCAGTTCCGTAAGTCATCACTGGCAACACGCACTGGTTGTACAATTTCGTTTTAAGGTTTTGAGGAATGTCTGACGAGAAGATGTGTCGTAGCTTCCCGAACGCTGCCCAGCCGAGTTGAATCCGTCGATTGACCTCTCGGTCGAAGTTGGACTTACCTAGTCGGACTATTTGTCCCAGGTAAACATACTCGTCAACAACTTCGAGCTTAGTGCTCCCAACAACTACCGGCATAGGTGTGACATGGACATTAAACATGATCTTTGTTTTGTCCATGTTCATCTTAAGACCTATCCGTTGGGAGACACTATTGAGGTCATTGAGCATAGTGCTTAGGTCCTCCAGCGATTCTGCCATAAGGACTATATCGTCGGCAAATCGAAGGTGAGTGATGTACTCGCCATTGATGTTAATACCACATCCTTTCCAGTCCAGAAGCTTGAAAACGTCTTCCAATGCAGCGGTGAAGAGTTTCGGGGATATAACATCACCCTGTCCTACACCTCTCTGCAATTGGATGGGTTTCGTACTCTGGTTCTGTACTCGGATAGCCATCGTAGCCCTACTGTACAAACACTTCAGCACTTCGATATACCGACAGTCAACTTGGCACCGCTGAAGGGACTGCAGCACCGCCCAAATTTCGACGGAATCAAAGGCTTTCTCATAGTCCACATACGCCAGACATAGTGGCAAATTGTACTCTTCGGACTTCTGTACAATTTGCCGGAGGGTATGTATGTGGTCTATGGTGCTAAAGCCCTTTCGGAAACCGGCTTGTTCGGGAGGCTGGAAGTCGTCAAATCTGCGCGCAAGACGATTCGTAATGACTCTCGAAAACAGCATGTAGACGCGGCTCAGAAGGGAAATCGGTCTGTAGTTCTTCAAGAGAACGTTGTCACCTTTCTTGAAGAACAAGACCACCGCACTTCTGCTCCACGCCTCCGGTGTAATGCCACCATGGAGGACGGAATTAAAGAGCCTCTGAAGGACTTCAAGTACCGGTCTTCCACCCGCTTTCAGAAGCTCCGCTGTAATTCCATCCTCGCCTGGGGCCTTGCCGTTTTTAAGGTGCTGGAGAGCCATTCTAATCTCGCTCAGACTGACGTCCGGGATATCTTCGGAATAGTGTCGGATAAGACTCGCTCTTGGATCGTTACTCACACTTGCGTGTGGCTCCAACGATGACGTGTACAGCTGCCCATAGAACCTCTCAATCTCACTCAAAATCTCAGGTGCCCCGGAAACGATGCTGCCACATTCGGTCTTCAGCTTTGACAGTTGGCTCTTTCTGGCAGACAGGTCTCTGGCAAAGACTTTGGAGCCTTGGTTCCGCTCGATCGCTTCTTCAATACGAGCTGTATTGAAGTTGCGTAAGTCCCGCCGCATGCATTTGGAGATCTGTCTGTTCAGTTGCCTGTATGCTGTCAAATCTGTTGAAGAATGTAGCCTCATCTCCCGTCTAACAGCCATGAGATTAAGAGTGTGATCGGAGAGTTTTTGTGTTCTTCTGCGGCGGGTCTTGCAGAACTTAGCTCCGACCGCATGGACAGTTTCCACGAGCTTGTCATTCATATCGTCCACTTCATTGCAGTCTTCTAGGCACTGAAAACGGTTTCGTAACTCGAGCTGAAAGGTTTCGGGACTTTGGATTAGAGCACGAGGGGGACGGAGCGTTGACTTCATCAGACGAGACCTCTCCAACTTATCATTTAGGTTCAGTGTGCCTCTAACCATTCGGTGATCGCTGCCGGTTTTCACCCTCGCGATCACTGAGACATCACTGAACAGTTGTCGTCTGGTCGTCATAATGAAGTCAATCTCATTTTTTGTCGAACCGTCGGGGCTCGACCAGGTCCACTTCCTGTGGGGCCGCTTCTTGAAGAAAGAGTTCATCATAAAGAGTCCCTCTTTCTCCATGAAGTCGGCCAGCTGCTGGCCCCTTGGGTTCCGTTGCCCTATTCCAAATTTCCCTACTTTCAGCTCACCGTTCTCTCTTGTGCCTAGTTTTGCATTGAAGTCTCCCATTAACACCGTATATAGGGTTTTGGAGGAATGCATGGCTCTTGAGATATCCTCATACATTTCCTCCACCTCCTCATCGGGGTGTGCCGAGGTTGGTGCGTAAACCTGTATGACCTTCAGCGAATACCGTTTGGTGATTCTGAGTATAAGGTACGCAACCCTCGTCGACACACTCTCAATCTTTACAACGTTGTTAACGAGAGACTTGTGGACGATAAATCCGACACCTCCTTGGGACAGATGTTCGCCCTCCCGGTGATAGAGCAAATTGCCGGATTCGAGGATTACCGTGTCCTCCCCCTCTCTTCGGACTTCGGATAATCCTATAATATGCCAGCGCAACTTGTCTATCTCTTCTTCCAGCTCCACGATCTTCTCGTCAGTCCTCAGGGAGCGTGCGTTGTATGTTGCCAGGTCGAGTCGTCCGTAGGTGGCAACCGAACCTCCACCGGAGATTCTTAGCACCCCCTGCCCCGCCGTTACCATGGTCGCCACCGTAGCCAGGAATAGCGGGGCCGCCGGGGACTGGGGGCCGTATCTTTGTTACTCTCGTCATTGGGAGGTATTTGCCTTAGTTGCCACGCTTGGCGAGCGGGTTGGCAACCGCAGTTTTTTTATTGTAACTTTGGCTATTATCAGGAAGATGCTGCTGCCCATCTCCCGCCTGTTTCCCTTTGTCGCCTTTTACGACACCCACGGGAGGATATGGGGTAGTGGATATTCTTGACCGCCACTACACGGCGGAAAGATACCCAAATGCTCAAAAATATCCTGATTATCGAGTGTTTATTAATGTGCATCAAGCGTTTTCGGAGGGTCGTATGCCATCCAATAGGAGAAGCGCTGGAAGACCTAGATTGGATCGTGATGAAGAAGTTCTCAATGAGATAGAAAATGACTCGACTACTTCGGTACGTGCCATAGAAGAAGCTACAGGAATCCCGAAAAGTTCTGCACATCGAATATTAAAACGTCACAAGCTTCACCCATATCATTACAGGCGTGTGCAGACGTTATTACCGCGGGACCATCCGCTACGGTTCACATTTTGCCGTGTAATGCTGCAAAGGCACAGTGAAGATCCCCATTTCTTAGACAAAATTCTATGGTCGGATGAAACAACGTGCAAGAAAGATGGGTATTTAAATCTTCACAACCTACATAGTTGGAGTAATGAAAATCCACACTTGATGAGACAAGACAAATCCCAATATCAATTCAAGGTTAACCTATGGACCGAAATATTAAATGGAAAAGTAATTGGGCCCTTTGAGTTACAAGGAAACTTAGATGGCAATAGTTATTTAAACTTTTTACAAAATGACTTGCAAGAATTGTTAAACGACGTGCCCTTAAGTGATCTTCAAAACATGTGGTTTCAAAATGATGGTTGCCCAGCACATTATGCCCGTCCTGTGCGAGAATATTTAAATCAAGAGTATCCAGGGCGTTGGATCGGGCGACTTGGTCCTATCTTATGGCCACCCCGTTCACCCGATTTGAACCCCCTGGACTTCTTCTATTGGGGTTGTCTTAAAAACAGGGTCTACTCAAAACCCATTGTGACATTGGACGAGCTTCGTCGAAATATCACTCAGGCTGCTGATTACATTAATAGCAGAAGATATGCAAGACAAATAAAACGATCATTTTTAAGGCGATGTCGTGCATGTATTAATGCTGGTGGCAAACAGTTCGAACATTTGCTATAATGTTAATAACTTAATAAATTACACGTGAAACTGTTTGTACCATTTGTTTTGAAATATTAAACATTTTTCAAGAATTAATACTTTTATTACACCCGACCGTCATTTGGTCCCTGTTAAGAAATAATAGGCCCATATTTTTTTATAACTTGTTTTCCTAGAGTATTATACCATTTTGGAATGTTGGTTAAATGCGTCAATTTTTAAAAAAAACTTGCCATACTAGTGTTCGTACTTTTTTTTTACACCACGATAAGTTAAATTTGGTTAAAAGTAAGTCTTCAAAAAATTTAGGGAATAAAATAAGTTTCATTAATTTTCGTGATAAAACAAGAGTTATTCTGGAGTTTTTAAGAATTGTGGTAGATAGCAGTACTATTCAGGTTGCCTATAAAAAAAAAAGAAAAAATATTTAAAAAATTGTGGTCATGGTAGTGAAAAATATCATAAACGGTCTCAATTTCTGAAGAATTTCATTTTTTTTATATAACTTAAAATATAATTGGGATATATATTTTTTTCTTTTTTTCCCCGATTAGTCCGGGGCAGGTCTATCCTCTGGTGTTGGCTTATCGTTGAATTTTGGGACACATTGTATATATATATATATATATATATATATATATATATATATATATATATATATATATATATATATATATATATCTTTATATATAAAAAGTACGTGTCACGTTGTTTGTACGCGATGGACTCCTAAACTACTGAACTGATTTCAATGAAATTTTTGGTCAATGTGCAGTTTGGTCCAACTTAAAAGATAGGATAGCTTACATCTCAATTTATAGTCGCAATACAATATTATTTTATTGAAAATTATTTCTCTATTATTTGACAGTCACAATTATCTGTTAGCTCCAAACGATTCTGTCAGATGACGATAGCCGTTGACTAGATTGAGTAAATATTTAATAGATGGCGCTATGTTAAAAATACAAACGTTTAATATAAGCTACAATTTAGTAGTATAACCACCACGTGTTGCTGTAAGTATTCAACAGATGGAACCGATTTCAATGAGATTTTGCAGACTATGTGCAGTTCGGTCCAACTTGAGAGATAGGATAATTTTTATCCCGATAACTGACCCTCAATTTTTTTATTGCTAATTACAGGAGTTTTTTGGTAAAGTAAATAGTTGTTCTGCCCTTTCCGAACGACCATTTGCTTTCCCAAAAAAAACTCCTGAAATTAGCAATAAAAAATTGAGGGTCACTTATCGGGATGAAAACTATCCTATCTCTCAAGTTGGACCAAACTGCACACAGTCTGCAAATTTTTTTTGAAATCGGTTCTATCTGTTGAATACTTACAGCAACACGTGGTGGTTATACTACTAAATTGTAGCTTATATTAAACTTTTGTATTTTTAACATAGCGCCATCTATTAAATATTTACTCAATCCAGTCAACAGAAATCGTCATCTGACAGAATCGTTTGGAGCTAACAGATAATTGTGACTGTCAAATAATAGGCAAATAATTTTCAATAAAATAATATTGTATTGCGACTATAAATTGAGATGTAAGCTATCCTATCTTTTAAGTTGGACCAAACTGCACATTGACCAAAAATTTCATTGAAATCAGTTCAGTAGTTTAGGAGTCCATCGCGGACAAACAACGTGACACGTACTTTTTATATATAAATAAATATATATATATATATATATATATATATATATATATTATAATCAAGGTGATAAACAATTAAATACTTAGGGCATGTTCATATGACCCGCGCCGACCACGCACAGGACCTGCACACTCGTTGTGCCCGCCTTACACCCACGCTCGCCACGCGCAAAGTTAGCGCACGCCTCGCTCCGATTATACAACTAGTGCAGTAATCTAGTGACTTCCACATGTCACAACGTCAGCACGTGTGCAGCAAAGTGGAATCGACTAAGCTAAAAAAAAACGTGTTTCTTTTATCTTTATAACTTTCAAGGGTTTTGTCCCACAGCACGTCCATTTCCTCAACCAAAGAAATAAATGTTTCTTTATTGATGTCATCCATTATTATTTAATTAAAAAAACCTACCAAGCCACTAAACTTGATTACAGTCAATACGACACTAACCGAAGCGAGGGCGCAAGGCGTAGCAGGGCGGGTGCAACGCGTGTGCGGGGTGAGCGCGGGGCCAGCGCGAAGCAGGAACGAGGCGGATGCATGGCGTGTGCGGTTGAACGTCGATAAATGCAATTTCAAATTTATTAATGTGACATAAGACTCAAATTATATGCAAAGCGAGTTAGACGCGGGTACTGACGCGCGTGACGTGCACGTTTCGTCTGAACGCGCCCGTATTATTTTATAAATAACTGACTGCTTTATTTTTATTTAAGTACTGTTTTAACTGTTTCTTAAATACTTTAACCTCAGGACTGACTAGTGTTTTAAACTTTTCCTCAGCAAGATTAGCGAGCCAATTTGAATTAGTAACGACCCCGTTGTAAAGCATTACAAGCGCACTGTCAGTTTGTGGAAACCGCGTTGAAATGCGTGGTGAGCGTGTTGACAGCATGTGACGACCGCGCTATCAGTAAGTGGAGACCTTACCGTCAATATGCAACTTGGCCTTTGCCAAAACTATTAGGCGCATGAGAGGAATACGGTTTTGGCTCCCACACCCCGCCTCTATCGCCACGCATCCCCTAGTGACCAATCACCGTTCCGTGTTTCCACCCTAGTTCTAATGACGACTTAGCTGTTGTTTTGTTAATTGTTTTGGTCACATAGTATGTGACCGCGTTGCAATGAACGGTGAGCGTGCTGTCGGTTTATGACGACCGCGTTGCAATTATTATAGTAATCATGAATAAGCGCTAAATAATGTCAATTAGTCGAAGACGATATTAAGCCGGCTGTCTCCTATTTTATTTTTTAATCTGAATGCTAAATTATGAAGAGCATTCATATAAATACCCTTTTAACTCAAAGATTACATTATGCTCGTCTGGTGCTGAGGCCTTCGATGGGTTCAACTATAATGGTCCGTGTACTGTAGCCTTTTACAATAGTCTATAAGAATGTGAATTTTATCTGTTGATTCAATGATTCCAGAATCCATCTGTATCCTGAGGGCAAACACAACATTCATATCCGGTATGCTGAAGATTTTAACAAGAGAGTTCAAGAATTTTTACTTTTACCCTCCAGTTGAATGTATCATGTACATAATGCTACCGACTAAGGGCCTGCGCTCACAGTCGGCACGGCATGGCACTCTTCGGTATGCCGAACGATCCTGTGGGATGCCGTGTCATATCAAAGGATTCTGTGGCATCCCGCGGCGTTCCAAACAAGTCAAGACCAGATTCATCGTTGTTTCAATTACTAAGCAGTCACATTCCTTGAACAATATGGAAGTAACTTATGCGTTTCACGCGATGCAGAGGCGTGCCGCGGCATCCCATGGAATGCTGTGACGTGCCGCAGCATTCCGCGGAATGACGTGACGTGCAGCAGCATGCTGCGGTGTCGTGCCAGACGTTTCGATCGAAATAAATGAATGTCAGTTCTAATCAAATTAAGGTCTAACATCTTTTGTCCATGAAAAAATCCTTTGACACGCCGTGCGATGCCGTGTAGTCTGTGAGCGCAGGCCCTAAAAGTTTTGTTGCTTATTTTTATCAAGTATAAAATAAATGCATTTTAAATGCTTTATAAGGATTAAACAAAAAATCAACAAAATTCCCATGTTTTATTTTCATTTACTTCTTATAAGCATGTTTCATTTTTAGAATAAAACAATTTACATTCAATAACACATAATTTAAGTGAAGTGACTCGTTTATATCATACTGTACAAATTAAAACTCGTCTGCGGATTACCACAAACTTGCCTCTATTATGGTGCTTACACACATGGCGGTTTTTGTTCTGTTGTATCAATTATCAATGTTACTAATTGCGCTACACGTTAAAAAAATTAAAGTTAGTTAAAACAAAATAAATTGTGAATATTTCCAACAAAGAATCGAATGAGATTTTTGAATGCGATATTTGACAGGACAGTCACATCCTTATAAATTTAAACAATATAAATTAAATCTCAACAAAAAGAGTACAGTTTTAGTTAATAAATAGCTATTGCACCCTCTACACGATGTTGAGTTATCAAAATCTGATTCTACAATGATAAATATATACTTTTAAACTGTTTAATAGAAAAGTTAAGGCACACAAATGAGCTAACGTCCTGCTGACAGAATGGAAGCACTTCAATAACGACATCACATACGCCAATTCCAAAAATACAACTGTTAATGACTTTCATAAGTTACGTTTTACAATTATATAAACAAACACACATTTATAAGCGACCTACCTCGATAAATACATAAGAAAATATAGTGACAAATCATTCACTACTTCATATGCTTGTTCTTATTTCATAAATAATTTCTCTAGTTACAAAAATAGTATACAGTGAATGGAACATTAGACAACTCGACGCGTGGGGCGACGATACAACGCGGTCTAAAAGCACCATAGTAACCCAGGCTATGTACTACTGTGATCCATCCATTACACATATATTACAATAAGATTACTCTTACAAATACATAACGATACAATATTACAACATTATCACCGGGATTATTAACAATACGGCTTTAAGATTAAAAATTTAAATACGTTACATTCATTATGTTTACAAAAAAAACTAGTGTAATATAGAGAGTCAAAGGCACACACTTTGTAAAATCCTACAAGTTAGTCTCAGTGTTTGTTTTACCACTGTCGTACTGGCTCACACGTAAACTGGCCCCTGGCTGTCGTCGTCGAGGTTGATTTTATTCGTGTAGCCGTCGTCGAAGAATCTTCGGAAGGTGAACTCAAAGAAGCCATGGAACGTCTTTCCATTGTCCAGCAACTCGCTGTCAGACTTGTTTGAGTCTGAACTGCCAGAGTTCCTCAGCTTGTCGGGATCGATTGGGTCAAAGTTTGAAGTGTCAGTGGGGTATTCTATTCTTGGTATGTAAGGCGCCACCTGTCTCCGAAGACCCTTTTCAAAATCTATACTCTTTAGAAAGGGATGATTCTTGACCTCATTGGCGTCTTTTCCAAGTCTCGTATCTTGACCCGAGCAAAGTTGGAGAATGAGATCTTTGCTCTCACGGGACAGGTTTGCCGCGTCTGGGATATGAAGAGTGCTCTCCCAATTTATAACCTAAAAATAACAATTCATATAAATTGAAGTAATGAGTTAATGTTATAGTAATTCAACTAGTAAAAATACTGTAAACTATAGTGAATTCCACAATTTCAATTTAAAACATCTCTATTAAACTGAAAAATCCTTTCCGTATTATAACTAAACATGGAATATTGTTACACTCTGGTATAAATTATAGTTTAAGAAGTCTTTTTCAAGAAAATAATCGCGAAATTGGATATTTACTGCCATCATACTTTACATTTTAGTTTGCATATTTTTCGCGCTACTTCGTTCACTACACAGACTAGTTTAAACCTGAGATCAATATTATAAACTACTTTTGTAATAAGTGTAACAATATCAGTGTAATGAAATAATCTTCATTTCATATTTAATACTATACACCTTTATATGGAATGAAATTATTAGATTTGACCTATAAAATCACCGTTTTGGCCTGGCCACTTTGAACTGTATGTTTGTCTTGGATAGTTTGACTTGGAATTATAAATTAATAAAAGAAAATTTAGGCCTGTAATATTTTTTTCAAAATAAGTTATTCAATTGATTCTTTGCGTTTTTTCCCAATCTGTACAAATAAATAAAATTGAAAAATCTGTTTGTAATGTCACAATAACAGCTTTTTACTAAATGCAGTATATACGGTACTTGTAACAAAAAAATAATTCTGTCTAATAAATGTCCGTCTTGTTTTGTTCCTGCTAATCTACGAAATGGCTGGACCGATTGTGACGGGATTTTCACTGGCAGATAGCTGATGTTATAAGGAGTGACTTAGGCTACTTTTATTTAAAAAAAAATTAGGGTTCCGCGCAAAAAAATTAAAACCTATGAAATTCAATCGTAATAAATTCCACAGAACAGCTAGCATCGCTATATTTATAACCATAGACTAAGGAAATTTGTGTGTTATTGATGAATATAAGTTCCAACGAAAGAAACGAAGTGTCTCCAATGCAATATCAATGACATGCTCGTACATGGATCTAGCACTACTAACAAATGAATGAATTTTTAGTTCAATCGCTTTCGTTCGGGAAATTTTGCCCTCACAAATTAATTTCGTGGTCACCTGGAGATCGTCAACTGCCTTCGCGTCTTTTGCACACGATGTAAGCAATGTGTGGCTGGTGACATTTCTTCTGGTGGCTATGGAGACCAAACAGGGAATGGCAAGAGCGGCCACACCTAGTGCAGGCGTGTGACAAACCACAGATGGAATATATCTTTGCTCTTTTTTCTGTATCCTATGCTCCGCCAGCCTCTCCCACTCACCATGCCCGATGTTGAATGAGGTCAAGACACACATGACGCGGTCTATAAAACGGAGCAGAGGTCGCCCAATACACCTCTTTGCATCCACCACTGCACCAAGCATAACTTGCCTCGGAAAGCAAGACGATGCACATGCCCCACTGCAGACGTCGCTGTTTAAGCAGGGCGATGAAACTGGGTAGTGCAGCTGCACTTTCTCAAAGACTGAATTGTTGGTGATCCTGTCTTGCAATATAATAACTAAGATACCGTGCACACAGCGCATGTGGAAGGCATTGGGGTCGATGTTCTTGTTTTGCAGATATCTCCCAGGTTTCACGCAGAGACGCATGAATGCACACTTGGTACAACGGAATTTGGTCCTAGATGTAAGATGGTTGTTGTTCCATATCGATCTCCGCATTAAGCGAAAGATTGCTCGTTATTATCGAACCTACATAGCAAAACTTGTCGATTACACATGGTCTGAAAATCACGAGGAGACATTGTGACAACAGCCACATTATCTTCATATAAAAGACTGTCTGCATACAAGTTTTTACGATGACACTGAGCTCAAGAGAGAAATATTGTAGAGCTTTCCATCAGTAAGTGTCAAAACAATATTAGATCATTTACGGTAATAACGGTAAAATAAAGAAGTACCTCAACAACTGAAAAAGGCACAGTAACAGGAGGGAATTCGACTCGAATTGTTACCTGTGATGAGAAGTGGATATGACGATTGCAAGTGTACATAAGTTATTCAGTAGTTAGATTTAGGTGCACAAGCCAAACAATGCACGAAACGAAAGATAGGCCAGATGAGGCTTATGATGACGACAGTTTGGTAGTCTACTGATGGTGTTATTCCCTATAGCGTATTGCTATCTGGTGCCACAACTAATGCTAACAGTTATTGTCAAGAATTTGACATGATAGTAGAAAAGCTGGCACTCAAACAACCCAAATTGGTGAACTGCTCTTCGCCATTTCTTTTTCTTGACAGTGCATAGCCATATACTGCACAAAAGACGTTGGCAAATTAGCAGAGCTAAAGTTAGAGATCCTTCCTCATCCAACATATTCTCTAGACCCTGCTCCAAAAAGACATTTACTTTTCGAAGTTTAGATAACTTTTTGATTCCGAGAAACATTTAATTTCTGAAGAAGCAGTAAAGTGAGTGGATTGATTCTCATGCAGAAGACTTCTATATCAAAGCCATTAACAAACTGCCCATAAAATGACAAGAATTTGTTAATAAATTCGGCAAAAATTTAGATTGTTTTTTTTTTCTCTAAAAAAGATTTCTTCTATCTCCCATAGCTTTATGATAAGTAATTATTTAACATGGTCAAATGATAATAAAATATACACTACAGTCCATATACGTCCCAATGCTGGGCACAGGCCTCCTCTTATTTCTGACATGGCTTTAGGGCAAGAAAGTGTCCGCCGCGCTGCCCCAATGCGTGTTGGCGAACTACACATGTCTTTAAAATATTTTTTTTTCTTATTTCTCACACATGCAGGTTCTCTCAGGATGTTTTTCCTTCACCGGCGAGCACGTGGTAAATCAGCACTTAAAATTGTAATTCATAATTTTAATCGTGCCTGCGGGGATCGAACCCGGGTTAAATATACATTAGCTAAGAGAGAAATCAGATGTTACCAACCTTTAGCTGCGTCTCAGCGGGCGTAGACGCTAGGAAAGGCGGCGATCCGACCAGCATTTCATACAAAATGACACCGACGGACCACCAGTCACAGAGTTGCGTATATCCCGTCCGTTGTAGTACTTCCGGCGCGATATAATTTGGGGTACCGACTAGTGAATGCGCAAGACACCGCTGATGTTCCCGTTTCCGCCGCCTTTCTAGAGGTTTCAGCTGGTGACATCGACACTCTCCCATCGCACCCCATTCCCCATCGACGGGATCCATTGAATCTTGCCGTCCGTGATCTGTCAAATATGAAGTTTATTTGGTTAATGATAGTGTAAAATTCTTATTTTTATAAGGATCATGCTTTTCTTACAAAGGATGTTATTAAGATGGCGGTGTAATATCCTCTTGAACGATCGACAACCGCCGTAAGCTATTAACTGTGCAGGATCGTCATCCTAACTTATTTGGTATAAGCAAATAAAATAAAGTTTGAGGTAGACTCCTAATCTAGTAGTGTCAGACACGAGGACAATCACAACCAAACCCAAAATATTATAGGTACTAATACATTGCGCATTAAGTTAGGGTTAATTATCCGTAAATTCTTTAGTCGATTGCGAGCGGACAAGTAGACTAGTTCCTTGTTTTGTAAACAGCGAACGTTGTTTCCGGCAACCTAACACTGATTTTGTTCAATATGACTAAAAAATACGCTGTCATTATTTATGTACGCACTTTGTCAATGTGATTTGAATTATATTTCCGATAAGTATGTTGACTTTATTTTGTATTTGCATAAAAACAATAACTGTCGTTAAAGAAAATACAACTGCGTGACATATTTAGTGTTCCAGTTATCCGCCCAGGTGGCGGGCTTGCGCGATCGGCAGCTGTGACAGTTTTTGTTATGAATTGCCAGTCTGGTAGCATACATAGAAAACTTTGACTATTAGATTAAATAAGCCATTAAAAATTTTACTCACCATTTCTTTGATAATACTTCGAATTATGCGTCCATCTGAAGCCTGTGCAAAGACCGAAATCAGTCAACTTTATATGACCGTCTCGATCTATGAGTATGTTATCGGGTTTGATGTCGCGGTGGATAAAGCCCATCTTATGTACACTCTCCACCGCACATGTGAGCTCCGCGATGTAGAACCTCGCCAAGTTCTCCTCAAATATGCCTAACTTAATTAGCAGCGACATTAGATCACCGCCAGGGATGTAATCCATGACAAAGTATAAATTATCCTTGTCCTGGAAACTGTAATACAACTTGACTACCCACTCGTTATCAGCCTCTGCTAAGATGTCCCTTTCAGCCTTTACGTGTGCAACTTGGTTGCGTTTCAACACGTCTGCTTTCCGCAACGTCTTCATGGCATATAGATGACTAGTATCAATCTTTCTTACAAGGGTTACTTCCCCGAACGCACCTACACCTATCGGCTTTATTTTTGTAAACATTGACTTATCCATCTTTGCCCGTTTCAACCTAATGTAGTTGGACTCTTTTTGAGACAGCATCTTTCTCATTTGACATTGAGCTTCCGCACTGAGACCGATTTTAGTCATTTCTTTCTCCAGCTGCATGCGACGGTACGTTCTCTGTTTGTAGGATTTAAGAATGTTTTCAACATGCTGCTCCATGAAAAATTTGAATGCTTGAGGCGAGTAATTCCTTACTTTACAATCTCTTCTCTCGTCTTCCTTTTCTTTGCTTATATGTTTACGTTCAGGAATGGGCGACTGATGCCTGATCTTCTCAGGTCCACCTTTCATGCGACGTTCCGTTGATCCATTCGAGCTCTTATCAGAGCTAGATGGAACACTTTCTTTTAATAAATTACAGTTCTGATTAGGGCACTTAATTTCCACACCCTGAGATGTTTCACCTTTAATATCGCAGTTGTTAGAAAACTTTTTGTGGAGTGGAGAATGATGAGAATTGACTGTCGTTGTATTGTCGTTTTGGTTGCCGTACGGCGGCGGAGGTATAGGGTGCATTCCCCTTTGAACCGCCAAGGCTTGCATAGTAATAGCGTAACTCGGAGGCTCAGTAGTTGGGACGGTGGGTGTAGTCGCTGTCGGTATGACAGGGGGAGTTGATCCTGGTGATGAAGGTTTTGGTGCTAGTGGATAACTTGGAGGTGTTTGTGCATGCTGCTTTTGTTGAATCGAACTAGCGTAAGATGGCGGCGGTGGCTGCACTACAGAACTTGCGACGGGTGGTGGGGCTACAGGAGCGATAGCAGTTTGTAATATTGGCTTCTGGACTTGTGTACTTTTCACAGATTGCATTATAATCGGAGGTTGAACCGCTTGTCTCGCTGTCCACGCCTGAATAGGCGTAGGTCGAGTCATCCCAGACGACGAGCCGGTCGATTGCGTTACAGTAATCGGGCTCGGCGAACCTGCGGAGGTGCCCCCTGAGTAGATTCCCGATGAGGGGCTCTTTCTGTAATCTTGTGACTGCGTGGGGCTTTGTCGGTTCTGCATTGAAACAGAGTAAGACGGGGGCGGGGGTACACTGGACAGTGGGTAAGGAGGTGGTAGTTCGGCACCTGCAGATCCAGGTTGATATATGCTTAGCGCTTGTATTTGCTGGCTTAGTTGCTGTTGTACTTGAGGTCCATTTTGAACTATCATAGGCTGTCTTGCAGGAGGTGTCGGGGCCCCAGTAGCCACCGGACTGGTGCCTCTTGCAGGTGGCAAGGGCGGAGCCGGTGACATCCTTTTCATGAGCTGCTGGACAGATGGAGGCACGGGTGGCGTTGAGGGACATCTTGGGGGTGGCGGTGGTGGAGGCTCAGAAAAACCAGAAGGAGAGTACTGCCTACTCAACTTCTCATGAGGAAGCGGTGGCGCATCTGACTGTCGGGGACTGTCTGACCTCGAACTTCCGGCGCCAGAGTCAAGTGCGGGACTTCCCCTGTGAAGATTTAGCTCCCTTTCTAGGCTCGGCTTTCTTATTAACTTAGTGCTAAAGTTGCTCGTCTTGAGTACTCCATTAAGAGGTTCTTGCTGCTTCGACAAGTAGTCAAGAGCTGCGTCAAAACGGCCTCCAGCATATTTAAGGGCTTTAACGGCTGGATCCTGAAAAAAAAATATATTTTCAAACACAAAACAACATCTTACAAACTTAAATTACTCTAAGAAGGGTTATGTGATACATAGCTCTTCTTCAGTCCACTGATAAATTGCCATAATATGCTAACAGTAAATAATTTTAATTGGTGTTAGGTTACCTACTGACAAACAAAAGCTACTTATTTACTTATTTTTACTTTTATATAATAATCTCAATGCAACAAGATTTAGATAGACAATAGAGATTCTTAGCATCCCCTGTCCCGCCGTTACCATGGTCGCCACCGTAGCCAAGAATAGCGGAGCCGCCGGGAACTGGGGGCCTTCACTTCGTAACTTCTAATTTAATTAGTATTATATAGCTAGACAATAGAGAAACTAGGCCCTTGCCGTGAATTTTACGGGAGAACATGAGCATCCAAGGATTCGATCCAGTGAGATTGTAATTGAAATTGAAGTTTTGATTTAGCACATGCTCAGCAGTGAAGGAAAAAAATCTAAAACAATTATTTTTATTGTCTAAATTATGACAAGCGTAGCAATTAATGCAAATTCTCCATACAATGGGATAGACCTAGAAACAGCTGTGGATTGTATCGTATTTCACCAACATCATCATCATTACAGCCTTTCATAAGTCCACTGCTGAACATAGGCCTCCCCCAAGGAATGCCACAAAGCACGGTCCTGAGTCACCTGCATCCATCGACTTCCTGCATGTCTTACCAGGTCGTCACTCCATCTCGTGGGGGGTAGAATAGAATAGAATAATTTTTTATTCAATATTGATTATTACATAATACTTATTGAAAGTCATTTTTTATTTACCACTGGTTTGGAAAATACCTCAGTTCTGGGAAGAACCAGCAAGAAACCCAGCGGGACTTTTTTTTTAAACATAATGTCACAACAATAATTTTGTTTATACAATTTTTAAATGATATTTTCATAGAACCAGCATGGTAGCGATCACCCTATTCCCAGGGGTTATTTTCATTCATGTATTCCTTGATATTATAATAACCCGAAACAGTACAGTTTTTCATTAATAAAACTTTTAAACTTGTTTATTGACAAACTTTGAATATGTTCTGGGATTTTGTTGTAAAAGCGTATACATTGCCCCATAAATGAATTACTGATTCTGTGGAGTCTAGTGACTGGCATTACAAGCTTATGTTTGTTCCTAGTATTTAAAGTATGCACATCCTTATTCTTATTAGAGCTATTTATGTTTTTATGCACATACATTACATTCTCATAAATATATTGCGATGCCAAAGTTAATATGTTTATTTCTTTAAATTTTTCTCTGAGGGACTCTTTACAATGTAGGTTATAAATCGCCCGTACGGCTCTCTTTTGCAAAACAAATATAGCTTCAATATAATATAAATTCAATATAAAATATAATACAATATAAAATAATAGCGTAATGTCTTATGGAATTTTGCTATGGGGTAATGCGATCAGTCGCATTACCCCATAGCAAAATTCCATAAGACATTACGCTATGAAAGTAACTAAAATACACTAATCTAGCTGTCTCAACATCTGTGAGACTTCTAATCTTTCTTACAGCATATGCTGCAGAACTAAGTCTGCTTGCTAATTTAGATATATGGGGGCCCTATTGAAGTTTCGCGTCAATAGTAATACCAAGAAAAACAGTGGTATCCACAAGACTCAACTCCTCCCCATTTAACAGCACATTGATATTCGTATGTTTTACAATAGGTATTGTAAATTTAATACACTTTGTCTTATTGCCGTTTAAGAGCATATTGTTGGCGTTAAACCAATGTACCAATTTCGATAGAGCATTATTTACATTGTCATAATTAATTAACTGTCGTTTGAGTTTGAAAATTAAAGCAGTATCGTCAGCAAATAATACTATATCATGATTGTCCCCTACAAGATAAGGTAAGTCATTAATATAGATTAAAAACAGGAATGGGCCAAGAATCGAGCCCTGAGGAACGCCCATTGATACTACCGATCCGGAGGAACCTTTACCATTAATCACTACTTTTTGAATTCTGTTACTTAAATATGAAGTAATAAGTCTAAGCGCTAAATTTTTTACACCGTAATGTTGTAGTTTCCTGATTAATGTCTCATGATGAACACAATCGAAAGCCTTGGAAAGATCACAGAAAATACCTAAGGCATCTTGTGAATTCTCCCAGGCATTAAAAATATATTTCACAAGCTCAACACCGGCGTCAGACGTCGAGCGACCCCTTGTAAAACCAAATTGGTTTTTATGAAGTAATTTATTTGTATTAAAAAAATTAACAATTGATCCAAAATTATTTTTTCAAAAATTTTACTGAGAGTTGGTAGTACAGAAATAGGTCTAAAATTAGCGAAGTCCAATGTACTACCAGATTTAAATAAAGGTAATACTTTACTATACTTCATTAAATCAGGAAACACACCAGAATCGATACTAGTATTAAAAATAATAGCAAGATGAGGTGCAATTAAATCTATTATGAACGCAATAACTGTAACGGAAATCCCCCACAAATTTGCGGTCTTCTTTACATCAATGGTTTTGAAGTATTTTACAACATCTTGTGATAATACTTTTTCAAATCTAAATTCTTTTAAACAGGTGTTAACATTCTGTTTGAGTAATGATTTGGCGACAGTTGGAGAAGTATTCAATGACTCGGTTGTCAAGATAAGAATATCAGTGAAATATTTCTCAAACACCGCTGCGACTTCTTGATTTGATTTAGTCAATTCATCGGTCGCCCTACACTTCGCCTACCGGTACGAGGCTGCCATTCAAGAACCTTTCTCCCTCATCGGTTGTCGGTTCTTCGAGCTATATGGCCGGCCCACTGCCACTTCAGCTTACTAATCCGTTGGGCTATGTAGGTTACTCTGGTTCTACTGCGGATATCCTCATTCCTAAGTTTATCACGCAGAGACTAATGATTACGATGAATAAAATAATAATAGAGACAAGCCCAATAGTTAGAACAGTAATTTAAAACATCCCGACTGTAAAAAAGTTAATAAAGAAAGAAAAAATTAATTCCATAACTAAGACGAATCTAACGACACCCAGTTGTGTTAAAATCCATCAAGCCATTTCAGCTACAGAAAGTGCTTCAGAAATAGACATTTTTTACGTGGTAGAGCCATGCTGCAGCTATATTAGTAGTATAGTTGTAGCACGAATGGGTCGGCTCGACCGGGGAAGGATCACACTCTCACAGAATACTAGCATAAAATAGCAGTTTAACGCTGCTGTGTTTCGTATGGTGAGTGTAGAGAACCGGAGACCCTTTTTACTGGAAATAAGGCATTCCATCGTAGTCCTCACGGGTGACAATGCATCTGCATTTTGATTTGTAATAGAGGATAGATGTAGATGTCTATGGGCCGCAGCAACCACTTACCATCAGGTGGGCTGTGTGCTCGTTTGTCACCCTGATACTATAAAAAAAATACATGCATACACTTGCAAAACTTTACCCTCCTTCTGATGTGCTTGGATAAAAATCATAATAAACAACTTACATATTCCAGCAAGAAAATGATCATATCTTCTAATTCATATTACATTTCTTCTTTTCAATTAAGTCTATAGTGAATAATGTTGTAGTATAGTGTAGTCTAGTGGCAATGTAAGAATATCCACTACCCCATATCACCATGGGTTGATATATCGTCGATTAAATGGAAAAGTGTCATTTCTCAAAATTTGTTGAAAATGAGATTGTTATCTAAAACGATTTTAAATTTCCCGCTTTTTATATGGAAAAATGACAGTTCATTAATCTATACTTCAAAGTCGCTATTGTCAAAAGTGTCATTTATGTAATCTATGGTTATCCGCTATTTTGTTTGTTGATTAATGTCACTCTGCCATTTGCAACCCGGACACGAAAGTGAATCCACGTACGTTTGTTAAGAAAAGTGACATTTCTCAAAAAGTGGTTTGGAAGCGATTACAAAAGGTAAATTATTTTTATGGAATAATGTTATATTTCGAGAAATGACGTTTATTTATTAAAATCCTAAACTTTCTTCGTGGTCATAATTTTGTAGAGAAGCGTATTTTTTTGACATGTGACAGGTTTTTGAAAAATTAAGCATAACCATTATGAATGTTTCAGACATATGACATTTTTCTACATATTTTTGTACACATATTAGCATAATGCTTATTCTAAAAATGTTACAATTTTAAATATGACTGTAAATGTTCAGATATTTGATTTATTGTGTTAATTATCTAAAAATGACTTTTTTCTATGGATTAATCTATTTTTTTTTGTCAGTGAATAATCTTCAAAATACCTACTAAGCCGATTTCAATAATACTTTCGCGAGTTTGTCACGTGTTTTGGACTGGATTGGACTTACTCAATTATTATTTTTTAGGATGAATCGAGGCGCAAAAATTTTGAAAATGGTTATATCTAACGAAATTAATGAAGAAAATCCAAGACCACCGTATAAAACGACTCCACCTGAAACATCTTCTGGATTGATAGAACTTACTTCACATTTAGAGCCAATTCAAGCGCATTCTTCTGCAATAGAAAATAAAGATCCAGCAATCCAAGCTTCTTCATCTAAAATATGTGACTTAATCGACATGGAGCAAGAACCGTTAAAATTAAAACGCATACGAAGTCCTTTAATTAGTTTAAATAGCAATATTGAGATTCCTCTTTCTAATAATGATTTTTCGAACTCAGAGATTATGCTCGATATGCGGAATAATCAACCTGGACCGAGCAGAATCGATGTGGAATATGTTGAAAGCGATCCAGAGTCAATAGAAAGTGCTAACATCCTACTATCTTACCATCCACTATCATCTTTTAACAAAATAATACCAGAATCAAATGATGATGATAGTTCTTCTAACTCTGAATACCCCGATAGTCAAAAAGATTTTTCGTCTGACGACATACATAATGACCCTGATTTCTTGTACGAGGATCTGGCACTTTCCTCAACATCTTCGGAAGACGAAACAGTTGCAACAAATGAAAAGCAACCAGAAATAGTTGAAGTTGAACAAGAAAAACCAAAAAAAGGAAGAAAAAGAAAAGCTATACCTGAAGAATGGAGAAAAAATAAAGCTAAACTATTGAGAAACGCTGGAAAAGCTTATGTATCTACATCTAAGTCAAAAAAAACAATGAAAGAAAAAGAAATGAAGCAAGCATGTTCTGATAGGTGTAAGCTCAAGTGTTCTGACAAAATTAGTGAGGAAAAGCGTCGATTGATTTTCGTAAGTTACTGGATGTTGGAAGATTTAGAAAAACAGCGTCAATTTATTAATAAACATGTAACTGCGATAAAACCCAAGTATCGTTATATTCGCGAGGGAAGTACAAGAAAAGACTATAACCATGCATTTTATTTTGAAATAGACAGAGAACAAATACGAGTTTGTAAGACATTTTTTAAAAATACATTAGGTATATCTGACAGACCAATAAGAACGGTAATATCTATGCAAAACTCTGAAATTGGAGGGTTTTTGAAAGATGAAAAAAGAGGGAAGCATGGGAACCACAAAAAGCTTGATACTGCTATTATAAATGGAATAAGAGCGCATATTAATTCTATTCCTAGAATAGATAGTCACTACTGTCGAGCTAGTAGCAGTCGAGAGTACATTGAAGGAGGTTTGTCTATTGCGCAATTACATAGAGATTATGTTGCAAAATGTCAAGTAGAAAAGGTTCCTCACGCTGACTATCAAATATATTACAATATATTTACCAAAGAGTACAATATTTCATTTTGGTCTCCCAAGAAGGACCAATGTGAGGATTGTGCAGCGTACAACAACGCGGAAGATAAAGAGCCTTTAAAAGCCAACTATGACTCTCATCTTGAAGAAAAAGAACTAGTGAGAAGAGAAAAAGAGTTAGATAAAGAAAATTCTAATGAAAAATTTATTACAGCTGTCTATGATTTACAGTCCGTAATGCCATGCCCGAGAGGTGACGTTTCTAATTTTTATTATATTTCAAAACTTAATGTTCTGAACTTTACCATTTACGAACTTGGATCAAAAGACGTAAATTGCTATGTCTGGCATGAAGGAGAAGGTTCAAGAGGCGTAAATGAAATAGGGTCTTGCGTCTTTGGTTATCTAAAAAGCCTGCAGGATAAAATCAATGAAGATTTTGAAGTTGTATTTTACAGCGATAATTGTTGTGGACAGCAAAAAAATAAGTATATGATTGCCATGTATATTTATGCTGTGAACAATTTAGAAAATTTAAAGTCGATCACGCACAAATTCCTAATAAAAGGACACTCACAAAATGAGGGAGATTCGGTGCATGCTACAATTGAACGTAATATTTCAAGATCTTTAAAATCAGCACCCATTTATGTGCCGGAGCAATATATTACTTTGATCAGGACAGCTAAAAAAAAAGGAAACCCGTACAGTGTCCATGAACTAAACCACGAGGACTTCTTTGACATTAAGAAAATTGCTGACAGTATTGGACCAAATTATACAATGAACGAAGATAAAGAAAAGATAAAGATGGGAGATATTAAAGTTATAAGAGTAGAAAAGCAGTTTAATGACAGATTTTTTTACAAGTCTTCATATAAGGAAAATTGTTTTAAGACTGTCGTGATCAAAACTCGGTCAAGCAAGAAAAATACAAACTTGTCTCCACAATTACAACCACTATACTCAGAAAAACTGACTGTGTCTAATAATAAAAAAGCAGGTATACTTACATTAGTAAATAAAAATATCATTCCCAGGTTTTATAAAAGCTTTTATGAAAATCTGTAGAAATGACAAACGTTTTGAATGTTTTATTTTCTATTTTGATTTATTTTATCCCTATAAATTTTATTAAGAGAGTTTAAAATTGCATAGAATTTGTGTTTCTTGTGTTCGGATAAATTTTACTAAAGATTGAGAAGTTTACAAAATGCTTTGTTTGGTTTTTAATACTTTTGTTATGACTGATACTTTGAGTTAGCCATTGTAAGTGGTTTTTCTATAAAAAATACCTGTCATAAAAAATTATATTATTTAGATTTTTTATAAAGTACTTAAAAAAATTGAATTTATATCTTAAGTATATTATTACCTTTTCTATGTTATTATAAGTAGACTTAAGTTCGAACTGATTGATCTCAATATTATTACCATTCCTAATCTAAGAAGTACGTCTTTTGGAACAAAAGTTTTCTATTGATTGTTATTTTATAATATTTCTCAGTAAAAATTATTATTTTATAGTACCTCATTTAATGAAAACTAGATTTTCACTTAAATAAAACTTCTTTTACTGCTACAGTGGTGTTTAATTTTTATAAAGTACAACCTACATATTTTTTTTATTTATGTAGAAAAATGACACTTCTAATTGTAAATGGCATGTTTTTGGTATATTATTAAAATTAAGTAGACACTCTTAATGAGCATTTAAATACCTTTCGAATGATACATAAAACTTTTATGTTAAAATTCAACATAAGATCGGAGAATAAATTAAAGAAATAAATAAACTTAAAATGTTTGTAGTGTATAATTTGCTCTTTTCTAATAATGTCACTTTTCCGTTTAATCGACGATATGTCATAAGAGGTGACAGAGGGAAACAAATCAGGAAATGGGCAGCAGCATCTTCCTAATAAACACTAAAAATAAAAACTGCGGTTGCCTATCTATGGGGGAGGCCTATGTTCAGGAGTGGACTTTAATAACCAGCAAGAAACCCAGTGGGACTTTTTTTTAAAAGCATATTTTACATTAATGGTTGGTACAAAATTTATTTTAGAAACAGCTTGGAAGCGACCACCTCATTTGCAGGGGTTATTATCATCCATAAATTCCTTGTTATAATAACCCTTTTTATTCAAACTTAGTTTATTAAAGTTTTTGAACTTTAAGCAGGTTTTGTATATTATCTGGGATTTTGTTGTGTGTATATTGTGTGTAAATGTGCGAGTGTGATATATTAAGTTAATGCTTTCATTGAATAATATTCACAATATTGTGAACACTATAAAATATGTTTTCAATTAGCGAGTAACTTTTTATAGGTGTAAGTGTTGATTTTATTACAAATTTCACTTGAAAAAGTGTTTCTTAACGTTAAATTGTTGATTTTTACTTTAAAATAAATAAATATATTGCTACATAACTACTACAATTACTATTACAATTACTGTTTTTCATTAACATTGTATGTGGTAGAGCCATGCTGCAGCTATATTTCAGGTATAGTTGTAGCAAGAATAGGTCGGCTCGACCGGGGAAGGACCATGCTCTCACAGATCTTGACACCCAACCCAAGGTTCGTTTTCGATTGAAAATCTTGTTGCAGTCAGACATTAATTTTATGTATTGATGATAAAATAGATCTTAAGAGGATTAGGAAGTGCTGATATGCCGTGACAGTAGGTATTTTCAAAAATGCTATCTGTTTTATACTATTCGCTCTGTATCACTGTATCATGCTATAGAGGTAGTTTCAAGTCTTGGAAGCAGCTGCCGACATTTCCTTTTCGTAATATTGTTTTAGGTGATAACATTTTCACCCCCCATAAAACTTTACAAAATGGGACAAATTTGGTCTCCTTATATTCGGTAAACCTTATTCTAGGTCTGTGTTTGTTCTTTTTTAGTAATTCAGCTTAGTTTAAATAAATAAATATAAACACTAAAGTTTTTAAGTCAAAAATATAGATGTTGAGATGCTAATTACTATGCATATGGAATATTTATTTAAAATAAAAATGTACAGACTTAGTTTTTATTATACCTACAACATGTTCAAAACTTATGAAAATTAGACTAAGTTTACAAGGGGGAAAATGTTATCGCTTTTTGTATGAAATCTTACAGCTTCACAATCCTTGTAAACTTATAAATTCCAATTGGATTATCTTATGAACTATCAACTATTATTGGTATGAAATAAGAACAAATAACATTCTACTATTGAAACTTGTTAACTGTTATTAACTAAATAGCAAACAAGAAAAATTTACAAGCTTTAAGTTATTATCATATTTCTAAAAAAATATAATAACCTATAATGTATTTATTCTCTCAATAAGTAATTAAAGAAATATCATCTTTTCTCTAAATCTAATATCATATTGAAGACCACAGACCACAGAAGAAATGGCAAGGAAATTTTTGCTCACAAAAACACAATGCTAAGTTGAGTATAAGTGTCATGTAAGAGGATAATTAAATAGATATTTAAAAATTGCAAACTGTAACGAAATCATACAATTCTTCAAAATATGAGTTATAAGGAACTACAAAAGTTTATCTTACCTCTTCATATCCAAGAGCAATAAGCTGGTTAAGCGACTGTGGTAGCACATTCAAGTCCTTATCCAGTCCATTTCCTGAAGATGAGCTAAACCCAGAACTAACACCTGAGCTTACTGTACTTGCTGCAGAGGAGCCAGGTGGTTCAGAGTTTCCAATATTAGCAAAAGGAAGTAGTGAATTGCGAATTTCGGCGAGCGCCTTCTGGTGATACCCGGAGGAGCGCGTGGCCGTCTTGCCGGGCGCCGGCGGGTTCATGGCGCAGCGCCCGAGCGCCGAGCTTTCATCCCACCCCTCCCATCACATAAGCACACCCCGCCAGCTGCACTTATCAGCTTTTACAAGTCTCATTTGCGTTTTTTATTTTATTATGTGTTTCAAAGTTCCACCCCAAATTTATAAATGACACTTTGTCCACTCTCAATGCCTGGTTGACATTTTTTGTTTTGGATTGTTGAAGTATTTTATGTCAATGCCTGAAAAGAAACCAATTTATACGACACTAGCATTCACAACCTTTTATTACTCCATATGAATTTTAGAATTAGATAAATTACATACTAGAAAAGGACTGTTATTGAAATATTATAATTATAATATAATAGAATTTTACTTTATATAAGCAAGTATAAACGTTTATTTATAATATAAACAATTATTTAACTTTTAACTACTATAAAAGGTTAAATAAAAATGCTAAAATTAATGATATTAATAGCAAAACTAAAGAATGCTCAACACGAATCAAATCTGTCATAGAGATGTGGAATGCCAAAATTAGTCTGCTTTGTTTCTCATACATCGCCAAAAAATGGATGAATGAAAACTCTACCAGAAGACGAATAAGTTACCTGATATTTTTTACTCTCCGTAGATTCGTATGCGAATCTTAGACGTCATAATCTCGTAAAATAAAAATGATAGACGAGTGCTCTCACATTACCGATGACATCGTTCTTGCACACCACAATTTATGATTACAAAGTCAATGATATTTCATACACAAAATAACATCGCACAGTACGTTCTTTTCTATAAATATCACGATTAATCGAAAGATATTAGAAAACAAAAAACTCTAAAACACAGACATGCAAGTTGGCAAACCATACAAAGCGACCATTTTGAAGAATTACCACATTCCTTAGTGTATTCGTAAAGCTACGCCAAAGTGACGTTTACGATTCATTCATACGATTAATTTGGACTAAAAACGTCGATTCTTAAAATAAATAATCGTTTTAATATTTATTTAGCATGTTCTATGTGTAATTTATTACTAAATTTTACTAATAATTATTAATGGGATTTTTCCTGTATTAATATTAACTAGTATCTTTTTTTAATACAAATAAGTTTATTCACAAAAACTTCTTAAAGTTACAGCCTATTTACGTCCCACTGCTGGGCACAGGTATCCCCTAATTTCTGAGAGGGTTTTTAGGGCAAGGAAATGTCCGCCGCGCTGGCCCAATGCGTGTTGGCAAACTTCACATATCTTCGAATTTTTTTTTCTTATTTTACAGACATGCAGGTTTCCTCACGATGTTTTCCTTCACTGCCGAGCACGTGCTAAATCAGCACTTAAAATTGCAATTAACAATTTCATTGGTGCCGGCGGGGATCGAACCTGGGTAGCTCGCGCACTGAAAAATTTACAGCGAGCGCTAACCATCTGAGCTACCACGGCTCTTAAAAACTTCTTATTAGTAATTTATTACAAATGAAACAAACATTCCTCAATCAAAGTTTATAAATCTACGAAGTACATTGAATGTGTAAATCATACTCAGCCCTTTACGTTTTACTTTTTTTTTACATGGTAGAGCCATGCTGCAGCTATAATAGTAGTATAGTTGTAGCACGAATGGATCGGCTCGACCGGGGAAGGACCACTCTCTCACAAAATACCAACGTAAAATAACAGCTTAGCACTGCTATTTCATATGTTGGATGGAGAGAACCAGAGACCCTTTTTACTGGAAACGAGGCATTCCATTTTATTCCTCAAGGGTGACAACGCATCCGAATTTTGGTTCATAATCGAGGATAGATGTAGACGTCTGTGGGCCACAGCAACCACTTACCGTCAGGTAGACTGTGTGCTCGTTTGTCACCCTTATCCTGTAAAAGAAAAGTTAAACTCAAGTTAACTACTAACTGACACTGTTTATGCACACATGTATTATAAATCAAGTGTAATCAAATAAATATCCTTACAAGTATTATCAAGTTCAATGGGTCACACTAACGTGTTCTAAATTGACAATAAAACCTATATAGCTTCAAACCTTCAAAGCTATGTTTATGAAAATAACAATAGTTTTTGTTTCATCCAAATTGGTGCAGAAATACGAAAGTTATAACGTTTTGAAGTTTCGCAATTTTTTTTAATTTTTACTCGCTCGTTCTCTGTGACGTCACGTCACAATCAGACAGAGCGAACGCGCAGTAAGTACTTGCTAAGTTCAGTTCTAACCGCACGATCGGAAGTATGACGGTTATTTACCTACATACTCGTATTATATCGAATGTCAGAGTTAACGTCCGGTTGACTGTATTAGTTGATATAATACTTATAATAAACCCAACGACTATATAATAATTTTGAACTAATAATTTATACTTACTTACTTATATTCACGCACAATCCCTGACGGGGTAGCCAGAGAGAACAGATTGCCAAGTGTCACGATCCTTACATACCTCTTTCGCTTCTTTCAGATTCATTATTTTCTTCATACATGCACGTCTAGGTATCCGAGTACTCCTGACCCTCCCCTCTTCGAGCAATTTGCTCACATGGTCTTCGAAAGTTAGTCTCGGTCTACCTCGACACCTTTTAATATTAACTTTCGCGCTATATATTTTCTTCACCATTCGGTCTTCACTCATTCGCTCAACGTGCCCAAACCTTCGAAGCACGCCCCTATTAATTTTTGTGATAAGGTCATCTTTCAAACCTGCCATATTGCGAATCTCTTCGTTTCGCTTTCGGTCGGCCATGGTAACGCCGCACATTTTACGAAGAGATCGCATCTCCACTGCATTCAACTTGCTTTTATGCTTCTTCTGGCATACCCAGGTTTCGCTGCCATATAACAAAGTCGGTACCAACACTACGTTATGTATTGCAAGGTGTGCACTGTTCACTACGCCTTGCCTTTTAACTAACGCAGTCAGGGCACCATTGACTTTGTTCCCGGCAGCGACACGCCTGTCCACATCTAAATCACATCTTCCATCCCGGCTTAAAACACTCCCCAAGTATATAATTTCATGTATACATTACCTGTTCTAGACATTCCTGATTTACCCATATTTCATACTTCGTTCTCTCTTCGTCCCTTTCAAATACCAGAACCTTAGGTTTATTAGCATTCAAACGGAGACCTTTAATTTCACATTCCTCTTTCATACACGTGACTAATGCCTGCAGTTCTGCCTCTGATGGTGCAATAAGCACTGCATCATCAGCATACAGCAGACAATTTACTTTAATGTCACCCAATTTCACACCCAAACAGCTATCTTTCAGCTTCTGTAAACAGCTGTTGAGATAGAGTATGAACAGCCGGGAAGACATGACACAACCCTGTTTTACGCCAGTGTGGACGCTAAACATGGGTGACAGGTCATGCCGTACCCGCACACAGGCTTTACAATCACAGTTAAGTGACTGCACAGCCCTTAGCAATCGACCATCCACACCATACCCCGGCAACAGTTCCCACATTTTCTTCCTTACACCTTATCAAATGCTTTCTTAAGATCCACAAAAGCACAGAAAATCCTCTGGTTAGCAGCCAGAAGCTTTTCCGAGATCATGCGGAGTGAAAACATTTGATCCGTGCATCCTCTTCCAGGTCTAAATCCGCATTGTGCCTCCCATAGAAATCTTTCCGATTTCTCTTGCATCCTACGTGTCAAAACCTTCGAGTAAACTTTACTTGCTAAACTGGTCAAGCTGATCGCCCGATAGCACCCGCAGTCAAAATGTGAACCTTTTCCTTTATATAAAGGCACAATGACTGCGGATCGCCAATCATCTGGGACATCCCCCGTCCGCCAGCACAAATTGCACAGCAGATGAAAGCTGTCCCAGACGCGAGGCCCACCATACTTGACCATTTCAGCAATAACTGTGTCTAGTCCCGCAGCCTTACCACATTTCAAACTTCGAATCTCACGTTCAATCTCTTTCATAGTGATGACCTCAGTGTCATCGAGGTCCGGGTCTGGCATACCAGTCACGGCGTCATCCCCGGATCCCTCACTAAGATCATCACACGCATACATTTCTCTATAAAATTCGCTCCATCGCTGCATGACGTTCGATTTTTCTGAGAGGACGTCATTGGTCCTCGAAAGCACTTTGTTCATTCTTAAGGCCGTCGCACCACTTCGGGTCCTTCCAACCTCTTTCCAGAAGAGTTTGGAGTTCTCCTTAAAGTTGTGCGACAACCTTTCTTCGTCCGCTTCCATTCTACACCTTTCACGCACTTCCTCAATCAATGCTTTCGTGTGAACTTTCTGCAGGTTATATCTTTCTTTCATCTTCTCTCTCATATCCTTATCATTACTAGAGGCCAAGTAGTCTAACCATGCTTTCTTCTTCTTCTTTACAGCTTCTTTCACTTCATCATTCCACCATGCATCTCTTCTTTTATTACTACCTCTTTTTATCGTTCCACACACTTCTTCCGCTGCACTTACCATTCCATCCCTAAGGTTCTGCCATGTTCTTTCCACACATCCTTTTCTGCCATCGATGGTGTCAAGCTTTTCAGCTACCCTCGCATGATATTTGTCCCTAGTATCCGCTTCCTGAAGCTTCCAGCTTCGGATGCGACAGACCGACTGTGGTTCTGTTACTGCAGTCCGGTAGTGCCAACCCGCGAACAGAGCCCTAAATCTAGTAATCACTAGATAGTGATCCGTTCCCAGGTCAGCCCCTGAACACTCGCGTATCCATCACCTGTTTTCGCAGTCGGTCATCCACCAGGAACAAATCGATCATACTTCTCTCATTCTTTCTTTCTCTAGTATACATATGGATTTTCTTGTGATTAAACATAGTTTGTCACAAGAAGACCCTTTTCCTTGCGTACCGCTAGTATAAGCTTGCCAGCATCATTAACCCTTTTATCGCCAAACTTTCCAAGCACTGACTCGTACCCTGGTCGAGCGGTACCAACCCATCCATTCAAATCACCACATACAACAATTCTTTCGTTTCCCCTAGCCAAATCTAGAACTTCTCTTACATTCTCTCAAACCTCCTCCAGCTCAGCCCTGGACGACGAAGCTACCGGCGCATAAACAGCCAAAAGGAATAACTTCGTCAGTCCCAATTTCGCTTTAAATTGGGACTGACGAAGTTATTCCTTTTTTCCTTTAGACCCAGAGAAGTCTTGAGTTCACAACCTTATATTCAGTCATAACATCGACCAACCGAGACGACAGCAGCACCCCCACTCCCTGGCAGGCGCTCTCGCTCTCCGGGACTCCGGACCATAGAGCTAACGCCCCGCCAGGGAGCTCTTCAGTACCACTGCCCTTCCGTTTGGTCTCCGACATACACACGACTCTCTTCTCTTTCTTTCATTATTTCGATCAACTCATTCATCGTATCTCTCATGCCTCCTTTAACATTCCACGTGCCAACTCTGCACTCTGTCCTCCACCTTCCGCCGTGTCACCGCCACCACCCGTCACGCACAGCCCGTGCGTGACGGGTGGCGGTCCCCATCGCCGCGTTGCGCGCTGCATTCCACACCAACGGGGACGAGCTTGTGTGCGTCGCCTTGGGGGGACGCCCTTACCCTCGTTGGCATGGGTGTGCAACTGAATAGAATTGCAGCCCTGAAAAGGGCTGGCAGGGGTCGCGACGAGCACGCTTCTACAATGACCTCCTAATTTCATATATTCAGACAAATAAAGATTTTTGTGACATTCCTGATTTCATAACTCACATACGAGTAATAATGAACAGGCTCTTGCGGAAAATACTTTAATTATCAAAAATAGCAGATTTTTACATAAACAAAGGTTTATTTCATTTTCCTTGTCAAAGCGGTAATCAAACTGATGAAACGTAAATTTCATAAAACATAAGCATAATATATATTAGCACATATATTAATTGCAATTTGAAGTGTCGATTTACCACGTTCTCGGCGGTGAAGGAAAACCTGCATATTTGAGAAGTTCCCCAGTTGAGATGGGATAGTTGGGGTCAGCGCAGCGAACACTTTTTTGACCAAAAGCTCTCCGCGACCTGTGACCAATAGTGACATGTATGTCACTATAGGCTGCTAATATTTAGTTTTAATGGGGCAATTATGAAGTTTTTATTTCATTCATATTTTCGGAGATGTTGCTTTTTGTTTTCATTCTACCGTAAATATAAAGGGTAGCAAAGATTCTAAAGAGTAGAACATCATTGTCTAATAGGGTGGATATTTGGTGTCGTTGCCACGCCTGGCAGGCGGGTTGGCAACCACAGCTTTTATTATTTTGAACTGTTGTCAGAAAGATTTCCTGTTTGATTCCTCTGTCGCCTCTTACGACACACACGGGACGATATGAAGTGGCGGATTCTCTTTCGCCGCCACAAGAAGACGAACATTTTTCTATTTCCGTTCACGAATGTAGTTCTTCCCACGTTCACTGAGAATAGAAATTCATTTGCCATTAAAACTTATCTTAAGGATTTTATCGCGTTTAATTTTAAACATTTTTAATTCTTGACGTTTCGGGCACTTTATAGAACTACTACACATATATATATATATATATATATATATATATATATATATATATATATATATATTAGGCGATTTTAATGGAAGGGTTGGGGTGAGGAGGCTTGGTTATGAAAGGATATTGGGAACGTTTGGTGATGAAAGTATAAATGAGAATGGTGAAAGCCTTCTCGCCGTATGCGTGGAAAAGAGTATTTTTGTGACGAACACTTTCTTTCGTCATAAGAAGATTCACACGTATACATGGGAAAGATGTGATGATAGAAGTATGATAGATTTCATAATTGTTGATGAAAGAATGAGGAGCGCGGTGGTAGATACAAGGGTTTACCGGGGCTCTAACGTAGGGACGGATCATTACTTGGTCTTATGCCGAATTAATGGTCTTTTCAGACGTTGGAGGCATCGGACATCTGTGTCTACCACTGCGTTACAGCGTATAAGAACAGAGAGGTTACAAGATGAAGGTGTGAGAGAGAAGTTCAAATATAGATTGAGAGAAAATATAAGTGATATGGCTGAATTGTGTATGAATGATTTAGACTTGGAGACTGTGTGGTATAATGTCAAGAAAGGTTTAGTGGATGCAGCTACCGAAGTATGTGGTGTAAGTAAGAGAACGAATGAAAGGCAAATTAACACGTTATGGTGGGATGATGAGGTACGGATAGAAGTTGAAGCAAAGAAGAAAGCATGGCTAGATTTATTAGCAACTAAGGCTAGTAACTCTAGCAGTATGAATGATGATATTGAAAGGAAAAAGGCAGTCTTTAGACATCTAAATAAGAGAGTAAAAGAAGTAGTTGAAAGGAAAAAGCAAGAAAGAACGGATATGAATGATAGAAGAATATCGGATAACTACCAGGCAAACATTAAACTGTTCTGGAAGCTCGTAAGAACTACCAGGGGACATTCAAAACAGCCTAGAATGAATGCTATACGAGACCAGAATGGCTGTATTCTGAATGACGAAGTTTTGAGTTTAAGGAGATGGAAGGAATACTTTGAAAGCGTGTTTATGAGTGATGAGACGTTTGAATTAAATGAAATAGAAATTCCGGAAGAAGAGGAAATAGATAGAGATATAAGTATAGATGAAATAATGAAAGCAATGAAAAGTATGAAAGCAGGTAAGGCAGCCGGTTATGATAGAGTATCTCTCGAAATGCTAAGGGCTGGAGAAGGAGTGGTGGCAGACCTGCTGTACACCTTGTTTAATTTATGTTGGGAACTTAAGCGGGTACCGGGAGACTGGTGCAAAGCCGTGATAGTCCCAATATATAAAGGAAAAGGATCACAGCAGGACTGTAAAAACTACCGCGGTATCAGCCTTCTTAGCATTGTGGGAAAACTGTATGCTAAGGTACTAATTGAAAGAGTTATGAAAGAAACTGATGGAAAAATTTGGGATGTGCAAGCGGGATTTAGAAAGGGAATGGGATGTACGGATCAGGTCTTTTCCATGCGCATGATCGCGGAGAAGTTTTTGGCCAAAAACCAAAAAGTTTTTTGTGCGTTCATAGACTTGGAGAAGGCTTATGATAGAGTGGACAGGGATGTGTTATGGCAAACACTGAACTCATTTGGGTTGAGCGCTGGCTTGATACAGGCATTGAAGTCTCTATATAGGGACTCTAGTGGTTGTGTCAGGATCAACGGGGCCTACTCGGACTGGTTTGGCATCCATAAAGGTGTCAGACAGGGCTGTGTGGCTTCCCCGTGGCTGTTCAACCTATTTATGGACAGTTGTTTGGAAAATTTGAAAGCAGAAGAATGCGGGTTAAGAATGGGTGAGTTAACCGTCAAATTCCTTTTGTACGCCGATGATCAAGTCATACTTGCGTCGTCGGCAGCCGAGTTGCAAATGATGGTTACATTAATGAACAGGACATTAAAAGAAAAGGAAATGAAAGTGAACGCAAGTAAGACGAAAGTTATGGTTTTTGAAAGAGAAGAAAGTAAAACGATATGTGAAATAAGAATAGAAGGGGAGTTGGTAGAGCAAGTAGATGAGTTCGTGTATTTGGGATGTGTGTTTAGCAGAGATGGTAGATATGATAAGGATATAGAACGACGAGTGAATGCAGGAAATAGATTGAATGGGGCTCTACACTCTATTGTGAAAAGTCAGAATGTGTCCAAAAAGGCACGTTTGGCAATTCACAATGCTGTGTTAGTGCCTACTTTAATATATGGTAGTGAAAGTTGGGTGTGGCAGAAGAAGCACGAGAGTAGAATAAATGCTGTAGAAATGCGGTCATTACGTAGTATGCTAGGGCTGAATCTGAATGACAGGGCGAGAAATAGTGTGATAAGAGAAATGTGTGGTTTGCAAGATGATGTTGTGACTAGGATTAAGAAAGGAATGCTTCGGTGGTTTGGTCATGTAGAAAGAATGAATGAGGAAAGAGTGACAAAGCAAATTTATGTTGCAGAGGTGAATGGCAGAGTCGGGAAGGGTCGCCCTAGGCGAAAGTTTATCGACCAAATTGGCGATATATTGAAAATGGGCCAAATTAAGAGTACCTTTAACCGACGAGCGTGTATGCGTAGGTATATGGATGTGGAGGAAGCGAAAGAGGTGTGTCAGGATCGTGCCAAATGGAATTCCATAGTCTCTGCCTACCCCTCTGGGTGACAGGCGTGAGTGTTTATGTTATGTATGTATGTTTTATATATATATATATATATATATATATATATATATATATATATATATATATATATATATATATATATATATATATATATATATATATATATATAGTATACCTTGTTGTCAATCCCATGACTGACTTGACATTGACGAATTCTTTTTAGAAAAGCCAAAAAGTAACGAAGAAGAAGAATAAGACGGCCAAGCGGATCTTTTCAGTTAAACTATGTCATATTTTACACCAATTTACTTTTGGAATAAAATAAGATAAATTCGTTTAAAATATTGAATAAAATAAGAGATTTCATTTGTTATTTGAAACTACAGATTTGATTTTATTTCTCTCCAAGTTCATAGATTATGTTGTATTATTTTTGAATTTAAATGAAAAAAAAATAGTTATATTAAAAAAAATGATAGCATACAAAACCGATTCCAATTTCAATTCTTCTGACCAAGACCGAATCGAACCGAAAATAAAAATGGTATACTGATTTTTGGATAGCACTAATACTTTATCGGCAATTCTGACAATTTAATAACCTTACAGTGTAGCCAGCATAGGGGATTCATTCTTTTTAGGGGTAAATAATAGCATCAGCCTTTACTTGATACATAATTAATATAATTAAAAACTGAAAAACAAATTAAATTTATTATTAAATAAAAAGATACCAAAATAAATAAAAAAAGTTATTAAATAATTATAATACTATTGATGTAATAACACTATTAAAATCTATCATAGAGGTAAATATTGTAAATATTAATAAATTATTTTGGTACTATTTATAACAAGCTGCACACAACTAAAATAAATGATTATTCGGGGTATTCATGCATACATAAATTCATTAAAGCTTATCTAATAGTGCACAACTGGACAGAGGCCTTACCGATAGACAACCTCATAAGTCGGATTTTACCATATTTGCCAAGCTTGGCAGGTAGATTTGCAACGAAAGTAATAAAATATCTATTTTATTATTTAAGTTGGTTACTAAGATGCTGAATGCTGATGCCCATCTTCTTTTTCAGCTGCCCTCTGCCACCTCTTATGACATTCACGGCATAATATGTTGTAGTGGATATTCTTATGCTACTGCATAGTGTATTTATAACTAAATAAACTCGATAATTACGATTACAAAATCTATGTAGAAAAATCTACAAGGAAATTGAAACGACATGCCACGATTTGTCTAACATACACATTCTAGCAGTTTTGTGAAAATCATGTGTAGTTATTATAAATATATCAAGATTGATTTTCCAGAGCCGTGAATCTTAAAAACAAAAAAAAAAACAAGACTATGTTTCTATGTGCTATTTTATCTTCATTCACTTAAATTCTTAAGTGGTGGAGACATTCTGCAGCTATTATGGTTGTAGCACGAATGGATTGGTTCTACCGGGAAAGCACTACGCTCCCACATACTACCAACGTAAAATAACAGCTTAATGTATGCTGGGTGTGGAGAACCGGATACCCTTTTTACTGGAAACCAGGTATTCCATCTTAGTCCTCAGGGGTGTTATTATATTTGAATGTTGACTTGTAGATCCACAGAATCCGCTAACATCAGGTGGACTTTGTGCTAGTTTGTCACCCTTATTCTATAAAAAATGGCTGAGATCATGCATGGTCATGAATTCAAAAACTTTTAGAATTATATAGGTTTGATCGATAATAGTGAAAGTACCCAGATGTACCATATTTGTTCAAAGCAATGTCATAAGTACTTTGTATACAGATATTAAGATATAAGAGAATTCCGAGGAGAATTAAAAATATTAAAGTAGTTTCTGGTCTTACTAAATACAACAGGAATTTAGCAATTTTATTGCAAGTTTAGCGCTTTTTGTTGATTTTCATTTTGATTATGTCAATTCTGGGAAAATAATCTGGTAGCACTAGATACAGGTGTGTTAGTACTTCTTATTAGTTTGTGATGTAGGAGTTATTTCAATTTGAGTGTTGTAAACACTCAACACAGGTGTCGCTCGATTCGATGAAAGACCACAGATAATGATAACTTTTAATCCGAAATCGATGACTGGGTTTGTCAATTATTACGGACGGAATATTGGACATTGTATAAGATTCTAACAAAATATGATATGTAAATTACTACATTTTTTAAGATTATGATTATGATATCACTAAACCATACTATTTTTTGGAACAGTGGTATAATTAATTTTACATGATCTTGAAAGTTTTTGTTATTGAAAAGAACATTTAAAATAAGTGAAGTTTTTTACAAACCATTGTTAAAATGAGGGCTAGTTCATCCCCAACGTTATTTTTCATGTTCATAATATTTTTGCCCCGATTTGTTACACCTGAGGATGGAGCCGTCTACGAATATAATCCATTTAATTTTAAGGGCCAAATTGAAGATATGGACGGAAATTTCATTATGTTTTATGCTCCATGGTAGGCATAGTAAACACTTAAATTAATAATGCATGTTTGCTTCAATCTTTGCTCAAAATCTCTGAGTAAGACAATCTTCGCTGATAGTTTGTCCTTAAAAAAATATATTTTTACAGGTGTCGCCATTGCACTGAGTTTGAACCAATATGGTCAGAATTGGCAGAACTTGTAAATACAAAAAATTCCAAATTTGCAATAGCTCAAGTTGATTGTACATTGCATTCTCAACTTTGTCAGGAAAATGACATAACAGGTACATACTTTATTACTGTTCAAATAAGATTAACTTTCAGGATTTCTTATCTAATTATTTAACTAGAAAAATATATAATTGTCTTATAAAATAAGTGTAAATGGAACTAAGCTTAATATTATTTCATTAATTTTTATAAATATTCTTTTTATGGGTTTAAGTTGATTGGTTTTATCAGTAAAGTAACTTCCTAACTTCTTCATACATTAAATAATAATATAAGTCTCAAGAAATTATATTTTTATAACATTTTGAAAATAAGAACAAAAACTATTTTTTAAAATGGTTTTAACAGAATGCACTACATTGTAATAAAACACTTTTATAATGTTCTTAAATATTATTTTTTTATAATAAAGCAAAAAATTAGGATATTAAGTCAGATAATATATTGTCTGGGGTAAGGTTTGAAAGTAAGTCGCCTAAATTTTGGAGTTGTAGAGTCGCCCCACTTCAGACTTTTTGGATGTGCTTAGTTTTTTTTTTTTAATTATTTAAAAGACTTGAGGGAGGGTTTGAGAGTTGAAGGAGGGAAGCCCCAAGCCACTCAATGTGGTGCAGCTGAGGGAAGCTCGGTCGGTGGAGCCCTGCTTTGCGGGACGAAAACCGTATTGGCGGTCACTAATCAGCTGGTGATCCTTAAGGTACCTCATGAGCTGGCAGTTTATAATGGACTCCATTAATTTGGAAAACAAGGATGTGATGGCGGTAGGCCTGTAGTTGAACGGGTCTGAGTGGTCACCTTTTTTAGGGATCAGGTGGATAAAAGCTGTCTTCTATGAATTCAGGACTACGTCTTGGGAGTAGCAGTACCTGAAGAGATGTGTTAAATCTGTGCCAACTAAGGAGCGCACATGTTGAGCACAATGACAGGGACTCAGGCCCACTTGGCTTGTTGACGTCCAGGGAGATGAGTGCTTTGCGAATCGAGCACTATGTAAACCATACATCTGGCATAGAGCACTCACACTGTGGAATGGTTGGTTGTGTGACCCCCCCCTGTCATCGAGAGTCAAATTGGACACAAAAAGAGAGCCTAACAGATTGGCTTTCTCCTTTGTGGCAAGGGCCAGTGAGTCATCCTCTCTGTGCAGAGATGGAACAGATGGCTGACAGAAGTTACCTTGGACATGCTTGGCAAGAGACCAGAATGCATGGTTTCCCGAAGGAAGGTGAACTAGTTTCTCGCCAATTCTGCTGATGTGCTCAGACCTTGCCTTGGCAATGACTCTTTTGAAGGACGTAGAGGCCGAATCATACTTCTTCTTAAGAGTGCAGGTATTTACATCCCGAGACGGTGATATATAGCGATATATGCGAGATTATAGCGTGATGCTATTTTACAGGAGCGACCAAACCATGGTTGGGATCTGGCTCAGATGGGCACCATTCAGGATGGAATAAAAAGTTTAATATTCTGAAGTACCAAATCAGCGACAGTATCAGCAACAACGCTGGGATCGTCTGGTGAGAAAAAAACCCTCAAGGGTAGGATGCAAAAAAAGACCGCATCCTATCCCAATCGGCCGAATTTGCCAAACACGGCGACAGCCTGCAGAATGCTACCGCGACGTTAGTGTGAGTGGCACCACACTCCGGACAAGACAATGGTCCGAGAAGCCTAGAGGGGCTTCGGCGGAAACCTGATATCTGTCCAGATGAGAGATCAGCAGAAGGTCCAACAGGGAAGGTGCGTGATCCGCCAAGTCTGGAATTCGCGTAGGTGAAGTAACCAGCTGTGTAAGACAATATGCCAAAGCAAAGTCATAAGCAGATATCCCTGCATGATTGGTTAAATGTGAACCGAGCTGGAGAAGTATGAAGTATCAGCCGGAGAGGACACCTGAGTCACGGTTAAAAAGAGCAAAGCTGGCTTCGCTGTCTCCAGATGGTAGTGGACAGTGTTAAGGTTTGAATGTAGTCCCTGATGTTGTATAAACACATGGATAGCGTAACAGGGATTGCCTTGGTCTTATTGCTCTGCTTGCCCCGAGCAATTATAGTTTTAGCAATATGAAATATTTTGTGCCACACTGGGTCACCTAATTATTAGAAGCTAAGCTAATTTTGAAGCGCAATCTATGCTGTTAGTGCGTGCGGTGCGGTGTCTGCAAGGGTGTCACGGTCGGCTGGCGGTAACCTTTATTTTGATGGTTAAAGTGGCGAAAAAATTACGATACACAAATTTTTCGGTACCGTAATTTTAAGCTATCGCAATAAAAAAGTATACCCTTAACCTTTATAACCCATAATTTTTCGGTCATGCAAAACCCTGCTTCTAACCCAACCTGACCGAGTTGGGGTGCACCAAGTCCAAAGCTCGCTTCACTCGCTCTTGCACTCATTAAAACACCAAAATATTAACATTTATAATTACTTTAATTTATAAACATAATTTACCACTTATAAATAAACTGCCACCATTTATAAAAAAAAAGCAGCAAAGTGCGAGTCGGACTCGCTCATGAAGGGTTCCGTAGCAGCAAGTAACATAATTTACAATTTATGACGTATTAAGAAAACTACTAACTAGATCTCGTTCAAACCAATTTCCGGTGGAAGTTTACATGGTAATGTACAGCATATATTTTTTTTAGTTTTATCATTCTCTTATTTTAGAAGTTACATGGGGGGGGGGGGACACATTTTACCAATTTGGAAGTGTCTCTCGCGCAAACTATTCAGTTTAAAAAAAATGATATAAAAAACCTCAATATCATTTTAAAGACCTATCCATAGATACCCCACACGTATGGAAAAAAATTTTTTGAGTTTCAGTTCTAAGTATGGGGAACCCCCCAAAATTTATTGTTCTTTTTTCTATTTTGTGTGAAAATCTTAATGCGGTTCACAGAATACATTTATTTACCAAGTTTCAACAGCATAGTTCTTATAGTTACGGAAAAAAATGGCTGTGACATACGGACGGTCAGACAGACAGACATGACGAATCTATAAGGGTTCCGTTTTTTGCCATTTGGCTACGGAACCCTAAAAAGGATCTTTGTGAAGTTTAGCAGTGTTCCGCCGCCACAAATACTCTACTATGGCATCACCAAAATTCTCTGGATGATTCTCTGGATGATTGATCTATTTAAAATAAACGTTTCACGGCTCTCCATTGTGAATATTCTTTGTGTAAGAGTCCCGTCTGGAGCCACAAATAGATTGTCAGGGTCCAAGTGGTTCACTTTTTTGTAGGTGTACCCCCATGATCCTCTAGGCAGTCATATGCTCTCCAAAAATTTGTATGAATTGTAGTGCCTATCTCTATATGTTTTTTAATTAAGGGCACCAAAACCTCAGCGGAATGTATGGTGTCAGGGCACACCTCTAATCGCAGATCCTCAGACCCATCCTCAATAATTTCAAGGACCCAATGGCACTCAATATGGTGTCATACAACAAACATAATTTGCTTAAATTACAGTAATAGAAGTTTAAGAGAACAAATAGAACAAGATAAATCAAAATTACCTTTGTTATACTCCGTTTCTCAAATTTTGACTCATCTATCTGCAAAACTGTTCCTGGGCCCCCAATTTTTTCCACTGTGCTCCATTTTTTCCAAATATTAAATAACTATGTATTCCCGACAATAGCTGAACCAATCAACAATTGTGGTTCTGCCCAAACAGTGCTCCCTCTATTCCTTGTACGGATTCTCGTCATCGTCATTTCGTAGCCCTATTTGTGAACACAAGCATATATTAAATAAAATACGTGCACCAACGGAACATAATATCTTAAAAAATGTTCTAACTGTCCATGATATTTTTCCTTTTAGCTTACTTTGCCTTTCATGCAAATCCACGCACCAAACGATTTGTTAGCCAATTTTGCCAGTCGCATGGGTGTATGGTCGGTGCGGTATATTTTTTGAGAGTACACAATTCTATTCGCTTCAGCAAAAGCAACACACTGTTCATGGGTCCCAAGTTGTTTAATAATTTTTGATAAATTCCACATTTTAACCACTTCCTCCGAATTTAAACGTCGGGACGAGACGTTAGGAGAAAGGATGTGAGGCTAATGGGTCTGTAGGATATAGGGTCTGTATAGTCACTCTTATCTGGTTTGGTTATGAATGTGACTTCTACCCTACCCTACATCCCCCAGAAACATATTTAAGAACCAGACAGGCTCTCATTATGGCAACAAGTCTGACTATTAGGGCTTCCCCCCCCCCCATTCTAGAAGTGCCGGGAATATGCCGTCAGGTCCTGCCGCCTTATAGGGGAGTAAACTGTAAATGGCCCACTGGATTTTATCCATCGTTACCACTCTCTGTGTTAAATTCCAATCTTACGAGTTATGATACGAGGGTGGATTGAAAAGTACTCGGCCTAACCAAGAAAATAAACACATACTAAATCAGTTATATTTTTATTTTTCTACATAATCACCATCAAGTTCAATACACATTTGCATTTCCCTTCCAAGCATTTAGACCGTTGAAAAAAAATGATTCTTCCTTAGAGTCAAAATATGCGTCTACAGCTGCTTTGACCTCGTCGTTTGTCGAAAATCTTTGACCTCCCAAGTGCTTTTTTAGGTTAGGGAACAGAAAGAAGTCTGATGGTACCAGATCAGGTGAATACGGCGGATGCGGTAACAGTTCAAAGCCACAGTTGTGAATTTCAGCCATTGACTGTACTGACGTGTGAACACGGGCGTTATCTTGATGAAACAGGACTTTTCTTCTGAGCATTCCTCGACGTTTTTCTTTTATTTCCTCTCGTAAACGACGTAGTAAGGTGCAGTAGTAATCAGAGTTTATAGTCTGACCCCTTTCAAGATAATCAATCATAATCACACCTTTCGAGTCCCAGAATACTGAAGCCATCACCTTATTTGCCGACAAAATCGACTTAGCCTTTTTAGGGGGTGGTGAACCAGGTCTTCTCCACTGTTTTGATTGTTGTTTTGTTTCCGGTGTACAGTAATGAACCCATGTTTCGTCTATAGTAACAAAACGATTCAAAAAATCATCTGCATCGGCTTCAAATAACTCCAAACAATCGCGTGAAATAGTCAATCGCGTCCTTTTTTGTTCAACTGAAAGCAGTCGCGGAACCCACCTCGCAGACACCTTGTGGAAACCCAACTCGTTGACAATGATGTTTTGAGTTCGTTCATAAGAGATGCCTATAATCTCGGCTATCTCTCTAATTTTTAATCTGCGGTCTCCCATTATTAAATCAAGTACTTTTTTAATATTTTCGTCAGTAGTTGACGTCGAAGGCCTTCCAGAGCGGGGTTCATCTTTCACACTCTCTCTACCACGCTTAAATTCTGCTATCCATTTTTTGACGGATGAATATGACAGAGCACAATCGCCTAATGTACTGACCATGTCATCATGGATGGCTTTTGATGATAGCCCCTTCTTATGGAGGTACTTAATGACGGCACGCTGCTCGATTTGCTCCATTCGCGGAAATTATGTCCGATTACTTTGTTAATAAATTTATAAAATCACAACTAATTATCGCACACGTTTCGAACTTCACACAATGAACTAGTCTGAACTGAACTAAATAATGTGGGTAGATTTGATTTTTAGAATTGAATGGATCTGTGTTAGGCCGAGTACTTTACAATCCACCCTCGTATTACGAGTCTTATGAGTTACGCAGTAACCTGGGAAGTGCGTTTCAAATAGGATGCGTTGGGCTTCATCCGGCGATGTTGAGTAGCTACCGTCGGGTTATTCGGGTATTCTATGTTACCACAGAATTTACGCCATCCTGTCGAGCGTCAATACCTGATACATTTTTTGTATTCAGACTTAGGTTTCTTGCATAGTAGACAGTCTTCATCCATTGAGGTATTCATGGCCCTATTTAGGGCTTTTCTTACCTTCGTATCTTTTCTACCTAGTTTTTTACACCACCACGATTGCTTTACTCCAGCAAGCCATGATGGAGTGATTTCTGGACATGATTCATGGTAGCTATCCGTCAAGGCTTTAGTAACAGCTGCTACCTGTTCTTCTAGGCGTGACTGATCTAGTATAGTATTTGTCCCCTCAAAACCCGCGAGCGAAGACGTCAGCCTATTAAGGTATTTTGTTTTATCGTCTTGCGGGGATTTCTCCATGGTGGTGTAGTGGGGATATTGACCTGTAGATAGGATAAGATATCTGTATCTTTAGTAGTGTAAATACGCGCTCAAGGCTTGTCGTGCTCTGAGTTATAGATTATTTTACCTTTTAGGTTGTTTAGGCCTTTGATTTTACAGCCCCAACCCACGGCTCCTGGATTAAGGCTATAGCCGTCCTTTGAGCCTCCAACCACTTGCGTAATTGAGGAGACGCAGTTTCGCTGTGGTGGATGTTGGTCTGCACTAGGCTAGTTCTGGACGAAGGGCATGCTATCATTGATCGCGTCCTCCCCGTCCCCGCCCAACAATAAGCCTGCCAGCATATCTCGGGTTTCATCGTCAGCTACCGAGTCGGAAGTGGATTGTAAAATGCAGTCCTATTCGTCACTCAGTGAGCTGCCACTGAGCCCGATCTCTACTGCGGGCTTCGGCTCAGTTGTGCAGACCATTTTTCCACTGGACTTGGCAACCAGTAATTCCGCTGTGCTGGTAACCATAGCGCCGGTATCCATGACTTCTGGGTTGTTATCTGCCTCTTTGCTTGGTTGAGTATCAAAAAATTTACCTCAACGACCCTGGAATTTGACGTATACCGCCCCACATACACATGCGAAATGGCGTCCGGCTTTTATCAGGGTCGGGATGGTTATTGCATCTTTAATAGATACAATCGCGCTTCATCTAGTCGCGAAGTCACCTGTTACAGGCATTATTTTGCTTACTATGTGACCTCGATCACTGATCATATAACGTATTATATTATTATTATTTTTAATACTAGTATCGAATCTGGTGTGTTTCCTGATTTAATGAAGCATAGTAAAGTAATACCTTTATTTAAATCTGGTAGTACATTAGACCCCGCCATTTTTAGACTTATTCTGTACTACCAACACTTTAGTAAGATTTTTGAAAAAATTATTATTGATCAAATGTCAATTTTTTTTTTACTATAAATAATTTACTTCATAAAAATCAATATTGTTTCACAAGTGGTCGCTAGACAACTGATGCCGGTGTTGAGTTGATTAAATATATCTTTAATGCATGGGCGAATTCACAGGATGTTCTGGGTATATTCTGTGACCTATCCAAGGCCTTCGAATGTGTTCACCATGAAACATTAATCAGGAAACTTCAACACTAAGGTGTAAGAAGTGATGCACTTAAATTAATTATTTCATATTTAAGTAACAGAACGTAAAAAGTTGTCATTAACAGTATGAGCTCTTCCGGGTCGATGGTACATGTGGGTGTGCCACAAGGCTCAATTCTCGGCCCCTTTCTGTTTCTTGTATACATTAATGAATACCTTACATAGTAGTAGGGGATAACCATGATATAGTATTATTTGCTGATGACACTTCTTTAATTTTCAAATTAAGATGACAATTACTAAAATATGACGAAGTAAATAATGCTATATCTAAATTGGTTCAATGTTAATATCAATCAATCAATCAATACAGCCCTTCACAAGTCCACTGCTGAACATAGGCCTCCCCCAAAGAATGCCACAAAGCACGGTCCTGAGCCACCTGCATCCATCGACTTCCTGCATGTCTTACCAGGTCGTCACTCCATCTCGTGGGGGGACGCCCTACACTTCGCCTGCCGGTACGAGGCTGCCACTCGAGAACCTTTCTTCCCCATCGGTTGTCGGTTCTTCGAGCTAAATGGCCGGCCCATTGCCACTTCAGCTTACTAATCCGTTAGGCTATGTCGGTCACTCTGGTTCTACTGCGGATATCCTCATTTCTGAGTTTATCACGCAGAGAAACTCCGAGCATAGCCCTCTCCATAGCTCGCTGAGCGACCTTGAGCTTCCTTATCCGGCCAGCAGTGAAGGACCACGTCTCAGTTCCGTATGTCATCACTGGCAACACGCACTGGGTGTACAGTCTCGTTTTCAAGTTTTGAGGTATACCTTTGGTTGCCACCTGAAACGACTCAGTGTTAATAATTTGCATTTAAATGGCACTAAAACGAAATGTATGAAATTCATGACTCCAAATGTCAAACAATTAAATACTAATATAATTTTAAATGGGGAGGAACTGTCGTATATAATTTTAAATGAGGAAGAGTCTTGTCGATACCGCCATTTTTCTTGGAATCACACTAGACGCGAAGCTTCAATGGAGCCACAATATATCAAAACTAGCAAGCAGATTTCGTTTTGCAGCATAAGCTGTTAAAAAGATTAGAAATCTTACCAGTGTTGAAACAGCTAGATTAGTTTACTTTAACTATTTCCATAGCATAATGTTGTATGGTATTTTGCTATGGGGACACGCGGCTGGCACTGAAATTATATTTGTTTTACAGAAGAGGGCCATAAGAACAATTTATGATTTAAAGCCTAAAGAGTCGCTGCGCCAAAAATTTATCGAAATTAATATATTAACTTTGGCCTCTCAATACATTTATGAAAATGTAATGTGCGTACACAAAAATAAAAGTATGTAGTTTTACAAAATAAGTGATATTCATTATTTAAATATTAGGAACAGACACAAGTTAGTAGTACCAGTTAGTAACTCGACTCCACCGAGTCAGTAATTCATTCTTGGGGCGATTTATACGCTTTTACCACAAAATTCCAAAAAATATACAAAATTTGACCTGCTCAAAGTTCAAAAACTTTATTTAACTAAGTTTGTATAACAAGAATTTATCAATCAATCAATATTTTCTTTATTGTACACCAATACACATTAGAAGGAGACAAAATGAAATAAATATATATATAATAATAATAATTGTTTATTGCCTCTAAAACACACACAGTTACATACAGGTTTAAACAAAAGAAAATTATAATTATTGGAGACAAAAGGAGACGGCTCAGCTTTGTCTGTAACGAGATACAGATCTCGTACAGAGCTGTTTTTCAGTCGCTCCCTCCTCCCTGAGGTGTTGTGTGGGAGTCCAAAGTTGCAGGCTCCCCATTTATCTGACTTATACTTAAAAACTAAACTACGTACAAGGTTTTTTTTTTTTTTTTTTTTTTATAGTAGAGGGGGCAAACGAGCATGCGGCTCACCTGATGGTAAGTGACTACCGCCGCCCATGAACAACTGCAACACCAGGGAGGGAATTGCAGATGCGTTGCCGGCCTTTTAAAAAGGAGTACGCTCTTTTCTTGAAGGTCCCTAAGTCGTATCGGTCCGGAAAAATCGCTGATGGTAATCGATTCCACAAGGAAGTCGTGCGAGGAAGAAAACATCTTCTAAATCGCACAGTGGTGGACCGCCAATCATCCAGATGGTGTGGATGGTATCGGGAGTTCTGCCGCGATGTGCGTTCGTGAAATTTGGCGGCTGGGATTAATCCGAACAATTCCTCAGAGCACTCCCCATGGTAGATGCGAAAGAAAATGCAAAGAGATGCAACATCTCTTCGCAGCGCCAATGAGTCGAGCCGATCGGAAAGAACTCGGTCGTCGACGATTCGAGCCGCTCTGCGCTGGATGCGGTCAAGTGGAAGGAGCTGGCACTGGGGAGCCCCTGCCCAGAGATGGGAACAGTATTCCATGTGAGGCCGAACCTGCGCCTTGTAAAGTTGCAGGCGGTGTGCCGGCATGAAATACTGTCCCGCTCTGCTGAGCACGCCAAGCTTTTTAGAGGCCAATTTGGCCTTCTCTTCCAAATGACCACGAAACTGCACGTCACTCGATATGTCGACGCCGAGGATTCCGATACTGGCTGAGGCAACCAGGGGAGTGCCTTGAAACTGAGGAGATACGACAAAGGGGTTCTTTTTAGCGGTAAACGCGCAAACTTGTGTCTTCTGAGGATTAAACTGGACTAGATTTAGTCGCCCCCAGTTCGAGACTTTGTCCAGCAAAGACTCGACTTCAGACACAAGTTTGTTCCGGTACTCGGAGACGTTTTCCCGAGAAATATTAGCACGGCCGGTGTATAGAGCATCACCAGTGCTGTCATCCGCATAGCAATGAATGTTACCAGTTAGCAACATATCATTGATATGCAGAAGAAACAGCGTTGGTGATAGCACACAGCCTTGTGGAACACCAGCGTTAATAGGCTTGTAGTCAGAACATGCACCGTCTACAACAACCTTGATGCTCCGATCTGCAAGGAAGCTGGTGATCCAATTGCACAATTTCTCGGGAAGCCCATAGGAAGGGAGCTTCGAGAGAAGCGCTTTGTGCCAAACCCGATCGAAGGCCTTCGCAATGTCCAGACTAACGGCCAACGCCTCCCCCTTGGACTCTAATGCCTCCGCCCATCTATGGGTCAGGTAGACCAGAAGATCACCAGCTGATCGACCCCCACGAAAACCGTATTGGCGGTCACTAATCAGCTGGTGATCCTCAAGGTACCGGATGAGCTGGCAGTTGATAATGGATTCCATTATTTTGGAGAACAAGGAGGTGATCGCGATAGGCCTATAGTTGGACGGGTCTGAGCGGTCGCCTTTTTTAGGGATCGGGTGGACAAAAGCTGTCTTCCATGAATTCAAGACTACGCCTTGGGAGTAGGAGTACCGAAAAAGACGCGTTAGGACCGGTGCCAACTCCGGAGCACACGTCCTCAGCACAATTGGGGGGATTCCGTCAGGCCCACTCGACTTCTGGATGTCCAGGGAGAGAAGTGCTTTGCGAACCGAGCGCTGTGAGAACAGCACATCCGGCATAGAGCACTCACACCGCGGGATGGTCGGCGGTGTTTTCCCCCCGTCATCAAGAGTCGAGTTGGACGCAAAAAGGGAGCCTAAAAGGTCGGCTTTGTCTTTTGCGTCATGGGCCAGTGAGTCGTCCTCCCTGTGCAGAGATGGTAGTGATGGCTTACAGAAATTCCCTTGGACAGCCTTGGCGAGAGACCAGAATGCACGGGTTCCCGAAGGAAGGCGAACTAGTTTCTCGCCAATTCTGCCTATGTGCTCTGACTTTGCCTTGGCAATAACTCTTTTGAAGGACCTGGAGGCGAAGTTATACTTCTTTTTAAGTGTGCTGGTGTTTACATCCCGAGTCGCCGAAGCCGCAGCCCAGGCTTGATAACACTCCTGCTTACTGCGTAATGCAGTTTTACAGGAGCGACCAAACCAAGGCTGAGATCTGCCTCCGATGGGTACCACAGATGATGGAATAAATAGTTCCATTCCCTGTAGCACCACATCAGTGACAGAGTCAGCAACAGCGCTGGGATCATCCGGCGAGAAGCAAACCCGCCCCCATGGGTAGGATGCAAAGAAAGACCGCATTCCGTCCCAATCCGCCGACCTGTAATGCCAAACACGGCGGCAACCTGCAGAACGCAACCGCGAAGGGAGCGTGAGTGGCACCATACTCCGGATCAAACAGTGGTCCGAAGAGCCGAAGGGGCATCGACGGAAACCTGATATCCGTCCGGATGAGAGGTCAGCAGAAGGTCCAACAGGGAAGGTGTATGATCCTCCACATCTGGAATCCGCGTAGGCGAAGTAACCAGTTGTGTCAGACCATATGCCAAGGCAAAGTCATAAACAGATCTCCCCGCATGATCGGTTAAACGTGAACCGAGCCATTCGGCATGGTGGGCGTTAAAATCGCCAAGGATCACGATCTCTGCGGATGGGACCTGTTGTAGCAAGGAATCTGTAGCCATTTGGACGTGGTCGATGAGTCGGTCTGTTTCGGCATTACCGCTATGGGACCTATAGAGGCACCCGTAGACGCGCGGATGGTCGTCACTGTCTACGCGTAGCCAAAGGATGGACAGGTCCGAACCTTCAAGACTGCCGAGGCGTCGAGAACAGATGTCCTCTCTGACATACACGCAAACTCCAGCCCGAGGCACAAAGGAGTGCTCCAATTTGTACCCAGGGTAGGAGAGATACGAAATATCAGCCGGAAAGGAAACCTGCGTCTCGGTCAGGAAGAGCAAGGCCGGCTTCGCCGTCTCGAGATGGTAGTGGACGGCGTTTAGGTTAGAGTTAAGTCCCCTGATGTTGCAGAAATTCACGGATAGCGTGGCAGGGGTCGCCTTGGTATTGTTGCTCTGTTTACCCCGAGCAGTTATGTTTTTGAGCGGAATTTTGCCCCCCCCCAGAATACGCGGGGCAGCCTGAGCACCCACGCTCAGGATTGGAATAACATGGTCGTGGATGCTCAGCGAGGGATTCTCCAGGGGTACTGGTACCCTCCTGGGGTAGTCTATTGTGTAATTCCGCTACCATGTTGATGGGGGGGGGGGATTGGGCCTCCGGCCACCTGCACTCACCAGACGAAACGCAGAAGCAGAGCTTCTACTTCACGCCGGTATTCTGTGAGGTCGTGGTACTAACCCGGCTCGAGCCGGCCCATACGTGCAACAGCAAAAACTGCTGCATGGCTCTACCACCGTTAAAGGTATTTAAATGTGATAATAAATCGCAAATACAAAAAAATTACTAAAAAACATTAAAGACAAAATAAAAAAAAATTAAAAAATATGCATAAAAATAACCATTACAAAATAAACTAACAACAGATAAAAAAATGAAACCAACACGGGAAATAGAAAAAATAAAATAAACTTTCCTTTCTTTGAACTGCTATAAGTGTGCGTGTGCGTGTGCGTGTGCGTGCGCGTGTACATGCGCGTGTGCGTGTGCGCATGTGCGTTTCGCGTGTGCGTGTGCGCGTGTGCGTGTGCGCGTGCGCTTGCGTGCGCGTGTGCGTGCGTGTGCGTGTGTGTGCGTGTGTTTGTGCGTGTGCGTGCGTGTGCGTGTGTGTGTGTGTGCGTGAATGCGTGTGCGTGCGTGCTCGTGCGTGCGTGCTTGTGCGCGTGTGCGTGTGTGTGTGTGTGTGTGTGTCCTTATTAATTTTTGACAAAAAAGTCCCGTAAATGTAAAAACTTAACATAGGGATGTTTCAAACTCTCAGCAGCGAGTTGTCTTTTTAACAGAGCCAATTTATATTTGGCTTTGAAGCAATCTATTGACAATTTCTTTCTCATGGGTGGAGGGAGATCATTCCAAATTCTCGCTGCAGTGAATTTGAAACAACCCCTATATCTTGCTGTCTTGTGTGCGGGTGTGTGAAGGAGCATTTGTGTGTGAGAACGAATACTTCGACAGGAAATATCTTTGATCCAGGTGAGTTTTTCGAAAAGGTATTCTGGCTTTTTGTTCCAAATTACCTTTTGGACTATCGAAGCATAGTGTAATTCTCTCCTGGCGCCCATATTGAGTATGCCTTTTTTTATATGTATGGGGTTATAAATTGTCTTCTTGGTACATTACAACAGTATCGAACACATGCATTGTGTACTCTCTGTATTGCTCTTTCGCTATTAGCTGACAATTTAGGGCCAAAGACTGAGCTGCAGTAGCTCAATTGTGATAACACCAATGAGTCACACAAGAGAAAGCGTAGGTCCTCTTTAATATACCGTCTTATTTTGTATAAAGTTTTAAGTTTAAAGTACGAACTTCTTAACTTGTTATTGATGTGTTCAACGAATTTCTGCTCTCCGTCTAGTATAAGCCCTAAATTACGAGCGGATCTTACTTGTGTCAAGGTTTCGTCCTCTATTTTAATCGTATCCTCGCTGTCTAAAACAGTTTTTATTTGGTTTTTTGTGCCCAGAACTAGTACTTGAGATTTAGTTGCGTTTAATACTAGGGTTTTTTTTTGGGACCAGGTTTGGATATTATGGAGATCCTCATTTTTTTTATTGCCTCTTTAACATCCTTGGAGTCAAAAGAATAATACAGCTGGGTGTCGTCTGCGTATAAATGGAATGAACAGTATGTTGTATAAAGCAGAAAGGATGTGAGTGTTCCTGCGAAGGCGAATCGGCAGCCACTTGAGATGTTTACGAAATTCTGAAATGTGATCATATTTATGGAGTCCAAATATGAATCGTAATCATAAATTTTGAATACGCTCAAGTGTAATTAACTGCGCTTCCGTAACGTCCAAATAGCAAACATTAGCATAGTCAAAACATTAGCATAGTCAAGAATAGGCAGAAGAAAGGATTGAACAAGCTTATTTTAATATTAAGGAATTTATGGATGATAATAACCCCTGGAAATAAGGTGATCGCTACCAAGCTATTTAAAAAAAATACTAGTAATGTTATTAAACATTACTAATATTCCCTTTAACCACTTCTGGTAAGTTCGAAGATTAGTAAGATTCGAACTCACGGCCTTTCGAGTTTGCGGTTCGCGCCCTGCCATTAAGCTACTGAGGCTTCAAAAATTATTTAGTATTTCTAATTTATTTTGCGTTGTTAATTGTGTAACATACATGATTGTAAGCTATTATTTAAAAAAAGTCCCACTTTATATATTAAACAAAAGAGTGACTTTCAATAAGTATTATTTATAATCTATATTAAATAAAAAAGAGGAACCACCCGTCAGTTTGCTAATCTGCCTTGAGTAGCAGCCAGTCACTCATGTTTACCCAGCGGTTCTGGTACGCCAGCACACGACCGATGTCGCGTGAGTCTTTCCAGGCTCTCTGGGCATCAGGGATAAGGATACCACATTTGACTCCTTGTGGTATCTCTGACTGTTTCTTTATGATCAGCGAGGTGTTGGATTTAAGGTCGAGGGTAGCAATATTCCCCTTCAATCAATCCAGAGCCTTCTGATCGTCGCACAACAGTTTCAGAACACCCTTCGGGTAAACGGGTTTGCCTCTAAAAACTGGGCCCGAAGCATCAGGGTACTGTACTGCTACTGTAGTGTACGAGGGTGACACTGAAAGTTTTTAGAAAATCAAAAACTGAACAAACTAGCAAGTTATTAGTTTTAATATATTTTTTCAAAATAGTGTTCCTTTACATCAATAAGTCGCTGCATGAACCACTGAAATAAGCACTTTGCCCACTTGTCCTTAGGGGTCTCTTCGACGGCATTTTGAAACGCAGCCACTGTTTCCTCGGCGTCTATAATACGTTTTCGTCGAAGTTTTTCTTTTATTTTCGGATATAAATAAAAATTGCAAGGTGCCAGGTCGGGGCTATAGGGCGGGTGACCCAGTAATTCCACGTCTGACGTCGCCAAGTAGTCGATTGGTTGCTTGGCGGTGTGCGACGAGGCGTTGTCGTGGTGAAGGAGGACCCTACTGCGAGGTCGTTTCTCCCGAACTTCTTCCAAGACAAGTGGCAAACAGTTGTTAGTGTACCACTCTGCAGTAACTGTTTTTCGATCTTCTAAAACAATTGTTGCGTAATGACCTATCTTTCCGAAGAACGAAGTCACCATCTTATTTTCTACGCTTCGACCTCTCTTCACTTTAGTTGGCAACTCCTCGGAAGGAAACACCCAGACAGCAGACTGTCTCTTAGTTTCAGGATCATAACAATAAATTCAGCTTTCGTCACCCGTAAGTATGTCGAACACAGCATTTGAGTCATCTCCGTTAAATCTTTGAACCATTTCACGACACCAATCACAAAACGATGGAGTTTTTGGGTCTCTGTCAAATTATGAGGTATCCAACGGGCACAAAGCTTCCTGACCGCTAAATGTTCATGGAGAATTTTGTGCACTTGACCCATACCGAAAGCTTTGGGATTAATATTGCATAGAATCTACAATTTGGTCTACCTGTTATCTGAGGGTTGGACATACATACATACAAACATATGTATAGTATCATTGCTTAGCTATCTACAGGTGAAATTTCAATAAACATCCATCAGTCTTTTGTTCCTAATACATTCTTAATAAAAAACCTGTCAACCGAGATCTTAATGTAAAAGATTATCATAAAGACTATGGTAATCAGAAGGTATTACAGATTTTAATTCTTGTAGATGATTCCTTTTAAAGTCATTAATTTTCAAATAATTATTATACAGCTAGGTCTAGCGCTGTTATTTTTCTAGTTTGTATCATATCTTCTAATAACTACGAGGGTGGATTGAAAAGTACTCGGCCTAACACAGATCCATTCAATTCTAAAAATCAAATCTACCCACATTATTTAGTTCAGTTCAGACTAGTTCATTGTGTGAAGTTCGAAACGTGTGCGATAATTAGTTGTGATTTTATAAATTTATTAACAAAGTAATCGGACATAATTTCCGCGAATGGAGCAAATCGAGCAGCGTGCCGTCATTAAGTACCTCCATAAGAAGGGGCTATCATTAAAAGCCATCCATGATGACATGGTCAGTACATTAGGCGATTGTGCTCTGTCATATTCATCCGTCAAAAAATGGATAGCAGAATTTAAGCGTGGTAGAGAGAGTGTGAAAGATGAACCCCGCTCTGGAAGGCCTTCGACGTCAACTACTGACGAAAATATTAAAAAAGTACTTGATTTAATAATGGGAGACCGCAGATTAAAAATTAGAGAGATAGCCGAGATTATAGGCATCTCTTATGAACGAACTCAAAACATCATTGTCAACGAGTTGGGTTTCCACAAGGTGTCTGCGAGGTGGATTCCGCGACTGCTTTCAGTTGAACAAAAAAGGACGCGATTGACTATTTCACGCGACTGTTTGGAGTTATTTGAAGCCGATGCAGATGATTTTTTGAATCGTTTTGTTACTATAGACGAAACTTGGGTTCATTACTGTACACCGGAAACAAAACAACAATCAAAACAGTGGAGAAGACCTGGTTCACCACCCCCTAAAAAGGCTAAGTCGATTTTGTCGGCAAATAAGGTGATGGCTTCAGTATTCTGGGACTCGAAAGGTGTGATTATGATTGATTATCTTGAAAGGGGTCAGACTATAAACTCTGATTACTACTGCACCTTACTACGTCGTTTACGAGAGGAAATAAAAGAAAAACGTCGAGGAATGCTCAGAAGAAAAGTCCTGTTTCATCAAGATAACGCCCGTGTTCACACGTCAGTACAGTCAATGGCTGAAATTCACAACTGTGGCTTTGAACTGTTACCGCATCCGCCGTATTCACCTGATCTGGTACCATCAGACTTCTTTCTGTTCCCTAACCTAAAAAAGCACTTGGGAGGTCAAAGATTTTCGACAAACGACGAGGTCAAAGCAGCTGTAGACGCATATTTTGACTCTAAGGAAGAATCATTTTTTTTCAACGGTCTAAATGCTTGGAAGGGAAATGCAAATGTGTATTGAACTTGATGGTGATTATGTAGAAAAATAAAAATATAACTGATTTAGTATGTGTTTATTTTCTTGGTTAGGCCGAGTACTTTTCAATCCACCCTCGTAACTATATTCTTCTAACTCCTCATATTCGTTCCAAAAGTTGGTCACTACAATTGACCATTCTGTTCTAAGTTACTCACCACTCACCTTAAGCATCTGATCTGGCTCTGCTAGACTTATTATTTCCTGAATTGAAAATCGCTGTTGAAATGATTCTAAGGAATATGACCGGGCTCTGAATGGCCGGGAAAGAGGAGTTCTTCGGAACATTTCAGTCCTTTATGAACGTAGCAAAAATTGGAGAGTAATGAGCACAGGAAATTATTGTAAAAATTAACTTTTTTTTCTTTCTTTCTTTGGTTTTTTAAAAGACGTTACCCTCACACTACGATTATTTCCTGTATCTTGAAAACAGTTTACATACATAAATTGCACAACGACAAACATCCAGACCCAGAACTATTACTTATAAACAATACAAATACTGACTCCGTGCCGGATTCGAACCTGTGGATGTAAACTCTTTTTCATTTGTAAAAAAAAAAATTAGTCCCAGACGATTTTTGTATGTATTGCATTGTGTCCAATATGGCTATTATGAACAAATGTTTTTTTTTTTAATAGGATAAGGTGACACAGTCCACCTGATGGTAAGTGGTTGCTGTGGCCAATATATTTATCCACGTTTGCGAATCAAAATGCAGACGCGTTTTCACCCGTGAGGACTAAGATGGAATGCCTCTTTTCCAGTAAAAAAGGTCTCCGGTTCTCTACACTCACCATACGAAACAGCAGTGTTAAGCTGCTATTTTACGCTGGTATTCTGTGAGAGCGTGGTCCTGCCCCGGTCGAGCCGACCCATTCGTGCTACAACTATACTACTAATATAGCTGCAGCATGGCTCTACCACGTAACCACGTATAAAAAATGTGTGTATGTAAGTACATTATAATTCAATGCAATGTGTACTTACATTAATGTTGTAAATTTTAGGCTACCCTACATTGATGTATTACCATAAGAATTCATTTTATCCTGTTGAATACAAGGGTTCCAGAGATCTGCCATCTTTGACATTGTTTCTTAGTGAAGTTTTTACTTCAATATCCGAGGTAATTATTACTTATATTTTATGTAATTTAATTAAATCAGTATTCAATCATCATATATAATAAGTCATATACAGATTACATATGTGATTTTGTGTGTCATTTGACGACTGTTAACTACATTTAAAGAGTTCGGTAATATAACTTGTTCTTGAATTTTAGATAGTATTTTAAACACACATCTTAGGGGGCATCACCTCAAATTGATTTAAGCTGTGTTACATAATAACCCACATAAGCACTTTTTTAGTCAGTGGTTGAAGAATGCAGCAAGCTGCCATCAGAAGTGATATCAGCACAAACCATAAACCAATTTAAGAACAAATTGGATAAACAATAAAAATAGAACAATTACAGATTTGAAACCAGGATACAGGCTTGTATCAGTTGTTTCAAATGCTGGGCTGCCAAATAATAGTAATAAATAAAAATTTGTATTATTAAAATATAATATTTTCTAGACAAATAGAGAATTTAAAGTATGGCTGGACGTTTGTATTTTCTTTTGCTTCACTGTCATAAAATATAGTCTAACACAGTAGAGACAAGACTTATTTAACAACATCTCACATTTGAGAATCTATACTACAGGATACAAAGGCACTTGGAAACATACACATAAAAAAGTAAAGAGAAAAAAAAAACATACATATGTCTGAAAAACAAACCCAGATATGATATTTCTATTGCATGTTTTATATCTTTGGGTTTGTGATTTGTCTGAAATTTTATCACTTTTTCTTCCTGCTAAAAGAAATTTTAATAGACAGAAGTAAATAAAACGCAAACAATGTCTACTCATCTAGTTTTCCTAATTACTTAGTACATTGAATATATTACTCACAATTTCCGAGGGCCTCGCCTTTCTAAATCTCATCAGTGCTCTCTGCACGGATAACTCCATGTACTGTAAAATGCAACATACGAGTACATAAACATTTTTTGGTACTGACTGTACATGCACACCTGGTGTTCAGTGTAGTATTCAGATTCGTATTTCACCATCATTATCGTCATTACAGCCCATAATAAATCTACTGTTGAACATAGGCCTCTCCCAACAAATGCCACAAAGCATGGTCCTGAGTCACCTGCATCTATTGACTTCTTGCGATTCATATCAGGTCGTCACTCCATCGATGCAGATCTGCCACTCGAGAACCTTTCTTCCCCATTGGTTGTTGGTTATTCGAGCTATATGGCTGGCCCATGGCCACTTCAACTTACTGATCTGTTGGGCTATCTCGGTTACTATGGTTCTACTGCAGATATCCTCAGTTCGAAGTGTATTAGGCAGAAACACTTCAAGCACAGCCCTCTCTATAACTCAGCAGGTTTATTCGCTAAATCAAAATTATAGTTTCTGTGTAGTACATTGCTACATAAATATTATGAGCTACATAAATATTATAGAAAAGCTATATAAAGTACACAATATACTATAAAGTGACTATCCTTTTGATGTTAACATAGTTAATAAATAAACCTGCAGATAGCATAGCACAGATGTTTATTTATTTCATTAAAATTATATGACTGTGCTTTTTGGCATTCTTTGGGCGAGTCTTGTGTTAAGCAGTGGACTTTCGAATGGATGTATTGATGAAATGATGATGATGATGATATCATCTTAGTTTCTATCAATGCAAAAATTTACCTATTATTTTCATTTGCAGCATAGCAAGGAAGAAGAAAAATCATCTACTGAAGTTAAGATATATAGTGGCATGGCATATTTGACCGATCAAAATATTGAGAAGTTTGTGTCTAAAGGGCAACATTTTGTTATGTTCTATGCACCTTGGTGTAAAGCTTCGCAGGTAAGACTTAAAGTTATTTATTTTATAGTCTATTGGACTTCTATTAATGATTTACCAATCGGTAATTATAATTTAATTACATGAGTATCTAAAAGTCGAAAATGCTTTCTAGTTTTTATAGCCTTTATTAAATTACGGTATACTCATCTAGCAATTTAGGCTTGTTTAAAGCTCTTATGAACGTCAAAATCTACACTAGTATCGAAAAACAAGACTCCTGAGATGAATGCACAAGAAACTGGGGGTCTTTTTTGTCATGTTATAATTTTTTGTACAACTTATAACAAATGTATCTAATAATATTTTGTTACATTGTGACTTTTAACAACATATCAGAATCGAGGAATTGTATTAGTTTAAAAATCTGTGGTGGTCTCTATCTATGGCAATCTATGGAAGTGGCCTATGTTCAGCAGTGAACTTGATAGGCTGTTATGGGTGGATGGATGTATATGGAATACTTGCGTAAAAGCTTTGGCAACTATGGCAAATCTAACCCCTCTATGAGGCACTCTATAGGGGGCGTCCTTTACTCAGCAGTGGACTTTTAACCAACGTCGATGAAGGAGTCTTGCTTATGTTAACGCTTAACAGTATTTTTAGACCTAGAAAATGCACTTGATACTATTTCCATTCCCATCCCTTTGCACAGGCTGGAAGCCATCGGTGTAAGAGGTACAGCTCTCTCCCTTTTTGAAAATTACGTACGGAATCGGACACAGCAGGTAAAAATTCATGATCTGTTTATGGAGGAAGAAAGCATAGTTTTCGGAGTCCCACAAGGCAGTGTGCTTGGTCCGAAACTGTTCCTGATATACATAAACGATATTTGTAACATTCGTAGCAGTGGCGGGCAGATTTTCTCTTATGCGGATGACACCGCAGCCGTTTATACTGAGGTCTCCTGGGCTGCTGCAAGCTGCCGCTGAATATGGTTTGACTGAAATACCTGGCTGGCTTAACGCAAACTCTAACCCTCAATACCGCTAAAACGAACTTTATTAGAGAGATCACAACCGGGAGACGACTTAAGGATCAGGATTCATAGGTGTGGCGTACCGTTTGTTGGTAGCTGTGACTGTCAGAGAATAAAACTGTCTGTTTGTAATGTTAACATAACAGCTTTTTACTAAATGCATATGAAATTATATACGGTACTAATAAAAAACATAAAAAATTTTGTCTGCCTTTCTGTTTGTTCCGGCTAATCTCTTAAACGGCTGGATCGATTTTGACGGGACTTTCACTGGCAGATAGCTGATGTTATAAGGAGTAACTTAGGATACTATTTTTAGATTTAGAAAGAACCCAGAAGTCGCTTCTAAAAGTAATGTTATTTTAAGCCCTACAGGTACCCTGCAGTAGACCTTTACAGGTTTAGTGATTTACTCACGGTCCGAAAACTATATCTCTTAAACAAAACCTTGCACTTGCATAAGACACTCATTCATTCTAGCTAACCCGGATAGAAGACGCAAAGATATTGTAGCACACTCTCCTAGGGTCCATACTGTTTTTTGCCAGGCGTCAGTATACCACAGAATCAACATATATATATAATAAAATTGAATTTTAAATTAAATATATGTCCTATGTTGCTCCATACCTGTAAACAAGCCTTAATAGAGCGGTTAAAAGCTCTTACATACGAGGAAACTGAACTTATCTTAATCAGTACTAGCTATATAAAACGCGCATACGCACACGCGCACGCACACACGCACACGCACACACCTACTTTTTAGCTGTCCACTTTCTTTTTTTCACGTTTGAATATTATTTCTCTGTTTTTTGTATGGATTGGTCTCAATACTGTATTATGTGGCTTAAAGGGAAGCAGCAAGGTAGTTCCAACACAAGTATTTTATAACTTAATGGAGCTACCTCAATTTCTGTAATGCATGACAATGTATTGATAAACAATATACAATTTATTATTAAGAGCTCCTGCTGCATCCAGGATCAGGACCTTGGGCAAACACATCTAACTGTGAAGAGGTTACTGCCCAACAGTGGTTTATAAGCTAGCTAGCTGTTTCCCGCGACTACACCCGCGTGATATTTGGGGTTTAAATTTTTTTTGCGCGGAACCTTATTTCTTTTTCTAACATAAAAGTAGCCTAAGTTACTCCTTATGACATCAGCTATCTGCCAGTAAAAATCCCGTCAAAATCGGTCCAGCCGTTTCGGAGATTAGTCAGAACAAACAGACAGACAGACAAAAACTTTAAAAATTGTATTTTTGTTATTAGTACCGTATATACTTTCATATGCATTTAGTAAAAAGCTGTAATTTTGACATTACAAACAGACACTTCAATTTTATTTATTTGTATAGAGTATATGGTAGTTTTCTTCGAATAATGCTATTTTCTTTTTTCAGAGACTAGCGCCAATATGGGCAGAACTGGCAGTTCAATATGCCCATAACGAGTACATACAAGTGGGGAAGGTGAACTGTATGGACAATGAGATGACCTGCATAAATTTCGATATCAAACATTATCCACGTCTTCTGTGGATTGTCAATGGGAGGATTGTAAGTGCGGGTATTTGGACTTTAATTTTTTTACGTGGTAAAACTATGATGCAGAGAGCGTTAGCATGAACGGGTTGACGCCACTGAGGAAGAATCACACTTCACGGTGTACCAGTGTAAATTAGAGAGTGTGTACTGTGTGCTTCTTTGTCACCCAATGAAAAACACAGGTGTTCAGTTTTCTCTTTTTTTTTAGTTTATTTTTTTATTACTGAAATTTCTGTTCCAAAACCTTTTGAATTTCTAGTTTACCTTTGGTATTCAGAGACAATTTCGTGTAAATAATATAGCATAGACTTGAATTTGGACACTGTGGAGTTTAAGTTTGAACTCATAATTATCACTGAATTCTGGTATTAGAATTACCACCTAGTCCATATCACAGTAAAGTGGAAGATAAAACAAAAACATTTACTTCAAAATATTGAGGTGAATGTTTTATCTGACCTTATGTTATAATGAAATATGATCTATGTTATAATACATAATTGTATAAGTTTATGATCTATTTTCAGATGGGCGTCGCTGAAGCAGAAACTTTAGATGACCTCAAGGCATTTGTTAACAAGATGGTCTTGGCTGAAAATCATGACCCAGACAAGTTCATGAAGAAAAAGAAAGCGCTGCCAGTTGCTAGGATAACCGAAGAGACATTTGAAACATTTTTAGAAAAAGATTTGGTTTTCATAAACTATTTTGCTCCGTGGTAAGTTGATGTTACTACATATAATTTATATGTGGTAGAGCCACGCTGCAGCTACATTATGGTAGCACGAATGGGTCGGCTCGACCAGGGAAGGACACACTCTCACAGAATACCAACGTAAAATAGCAACTTAATGTTGCTGTTTTTCGTATGCTCACCATACGAAAAACAGCAACATTAAGTTGCTATTATACAGGGTATTTTTGGAACGCTCCCGAAAACTAAGACAGGCGACAGCACCAAGTATACCTTTGATCATGGGTCACAAATAAATTTGATCCTGATGAAAAAAAAATCATATTTTTACAACGTTTTATTATAGTCCGCGCGCAACTAGTTGGCCGCGCCTTAGGTAGCGAGGGGTGAGGCGGGGGTGGCTTAATGAATGAAAATTATGACGTACTGAGTATAACGTCATAATTTTCATTCATTAAACTACAGCCCCGCTCTCCCGTCCCACCGCTCACATACCCAAGGCGCGGCCAACTAGTTGCGCGCGGACTATAGTTTTATTCACGCGCCATCATGTTAGTACAGCTAAATGAAACGATAATTTCATAAAAAAAATCATGAAAATACTGAAACATAAAACCAGCAGTGAAAACTGAATTGATATCACCTGACTAATGGAGGTTAAAGTACGCGCGAACGGTGAAAAAAGAACGCTGGCCTTGAACTTGGCCACTGAGCGATTTATCACATATTGGTACGAAGGGGGCGCGACGGGGGAACAATCCGCCAGTATAACTGTGCCTGCATGCTATTGGTTCCCGCGCTTTGTTCGCTCCAAAAATACAGTCGCATACACAGCTTACTTTGCGACTCGCGCGATGTTTTAAAAAGGAAGGAAAGAAAAATTATTTATATCTATTGTTTTATGACTAAACTAGTGAACGAAAAGGTAAATATGATAGGAGAAGGCGAATGGGAAAAATTGTGCAGTAAATTTAAAAGTGTTGAGGAAGAATACCGAAAAAATTACCATGTGATGACCTGAGGACGGAAGCTCAAGCGAAGATGAAAGTGATGATGAAGTAGCATCCAGTAACACCAACACACCATCAACATCTGGCTTCCATGTAACCCAAGACGACATAATGGACGGCGTGTCACACTTAGCTTAAGTTTTCTTCTTACAAACTTAAAAATATTTTACAATAGAAATAACAAATAATGCTCAAGTAAACATTATCCATTTTTAATTCCAACCTCTTCCAAAGTTCTAAGTAGCTAGTAAAACGCCTAGTATGATTCTACAATAAAACAATTAAATACTATAATATTATAAAACAATAGCCCAATACCATGTAGTACTTTAGAACGCGACTGTACCCACACTCCCTTCGCTACCGACCTATATCTAGCTCGGTCAATGTTACGGTCATAAGAAAAAAGGGCGCATCTGACAATTTTTGAATAAATGAGTTAAATATACCATTCGTCTCATGATAAGAAGGCGCATCTACTATTTTTTTTTAATATTCACAAATATCAATATTTTAGAAATTATCGTAAGAATTTTAGACGTAACTGTTGATCACAGATGACATTTTTTTAGTAGAAAAGACTTATTTAACCAGTTGCTACGTCATCTTTAACAATATTTGCTTTTACGATTACTTAAATTTCAATTATTCTTGTCTTATTATTCTATATCTTATTATTAAGAGCTGGTGTTTCACATGTGGTCCCATATAAATTTGATCGAGGTCAGACCAATAGTTTTTGAGTTATCCTTAATTATTTATATTAAAGTCGGTTGTACAAAATTTTTAATTTTTAATTATTATCGTAGTAAGTCTCGTATGATATCCCCTTTAAAATCATTACTCAAGAGTTGAGGGTTGTTATTTTTTGTGTCTCATTACCAATGGTTCTCTAATATTTACTAAGAAAAAAGTAATAAATTACTATTAGCGTCCTTTCAAATTCAAATGACCTTTCCAAAATATGTAAAAATGTTAAATGAATGGCAGTTTTTTTTATTTATTAGGTTGGAAAGACGCAAATAGTTATATGCGTCTTTCCTTCGATGTTTTTGTGTTGCTAGATGTATTTTTTAAGCTAAGATGAAAAGGAAAATTCTTTTTATTTAAATAAATAAACAAATTATCAAAAAAATAAGTTCGTCCTTAAAATCTTCATGTCTCTACGTATATATTTCAATTTTCATATAGAAACCTTTTAATATACTATAGACACAGGGTCTGAAAGAAAAATTCATCAATTTATTTTTTATTTCCATTTTACGTTTTTGTTAGTTGCGTCCTTCTTTATTATGACGCATGAGAATGTAACCCGGCCGGCTCGTATCGCCTCACGCTGTGACGCAGTAGGTTTCCGTTTTGTCGTGTTAATTAATTGAAGTTTTTGAAACAGTTCCGTGTTGATTTTGTACACGCGTGCACGAGCGTTTTGTTTATTAAATTGTTATAACGTGTTGGTATTATTCTTGTTACGTTTTTTATTTTAATAATGCTTAACGCGTACGTTTATAGTGATTGTGAATACGACAACATGTTATGTATCCGAACCTAGGTACACGAAGTATCGCTAAATAAATTGTTAAGACGTCGGGATGGAACAAGTGTGTCATACTGTGCAGTGCACAAAGTGTTGAAGCGTAACCGAATGCTTGGCCACCTCGCTCACCAGATCTGACCCCGTTAGACTTCCTTCTTTCTGTGGGGTATGTGAAAGAAAGGGTTTTTAATCGTGAGTGTGATAGTGCTGACGAAACTACAAAAGGATCGTAGATGTTTTCGACAAACTACGTACGGACTGTGTCGAAGACCACACGATGATGCCCCGCCTCCATGAGTCTGCCTTGAAATGAATGAAGCACAATTTGAGCCGCATCTCATAAGACCACGGAGGATTTAGAGCGGTAAGCTGTTTCATAACAATTTTTTTTTAAATAACTTAGTACTGAATAAATCTGAATACATACATAACTGAATACATGAGAATAATAAACATACCTACACGATGAATAAAAACGCATGACTCTAACCTTGGTTACATTTCATTTAAATGTTTTTTCATTAGCGGGAAATCGAACCAGTTATTTGGGTTATTTAACCTGTAAATTCGGATTAAAATGGCTACGTGGAGACAAGTACAGTGACAAAATAGTAGGTTAAGTAGATAAGTTAGGTATTTAGACAAGTGTTGTAAATTATTAGGTATTGTGGTATGGCCCGCTAGTTGCGAACCGAGCGAATTTGCGTTCGCGCGTACATTGACCTTTAATCAGCTGATATGAATTGAGTTATTCCACTGCTGATTTTATGTTTCAGTATTTTCATGATTTTTTTTATGAAATTATCGTTTCATTTAGCTGTACTAACATGATGGTGCGTGAATAAAATTTATAAAACGTTGTAAAAAGATGTTTTTTTTTTCATCAGGATCGGATTTATTTGTGACCCATGATCAAAGGTATACTTGGTGCTATCGCCTGTCTTAGTTTTCGGGAGCGTTCCAAAAATACCCTGTATATATATGTATTTTAGAGAACTGAAGACCCTTTTTACTGGAAACGAGGCATTCCGTCTTAGCCGTCAGGGATGACAACGCATCTGCATTTTGATTCTTAGCTGGATGGATGTCTATAGGCCACAGTATGGTAGAGTGTGCTCGTTTGTGACCTTTATTCTATAAAAAAAAAATTAAATACATATGGTCCACTAGTCTTAACGATCGAATGTGTGTCGTGTCCGTGACAAGTCTGCCACGTAGTTTTATCCATGCTTTGCGAACCATGGAGGATAAAACGTCCACGAACTTTTGTTTGAACAAAAGTTTGTCAAATGCTGCAGGATTATAAAATTTTAAAAAGTAGACAAATTTTAGGATAGGCCTTTGCTAGTAAAGACTAGAAAAATTGTGCCCTGAATTAGTCAATAAATATCCTTTTCTTTTTGTTTCACCATCATTTATCGTTTTCATTATTATCAGTCCCTGAAGAAGTGTGTAAATTAAAAGATGAAAACATATTCAAGTCTTACATGAAGACTTACTTCATGAAAATAATAAACTAAATATAATCATATATCACTTTTTTAAGCATCTTGGATAAATTGGATATATATATGCTACTCATTATGTGACGTTCAATTAATTATTACATTCAACTTTTCATTCTGCTTACAGTTAATGTATGACAACCATTAAACTAGTCAACTGTTGTGAAAACGCCATTTTGATGCTATTTTGAGCCTGAATTTAGCCGTATATGGGGTAACCCTCATGATCAATTTAATTTCGGTATCAAAGTTGTTCCTGCTGTCAGACAAAGATATGGCCCACCAGGCTAGACCGCCCCCGTTCCTATGCTTGGAACATCACGAGCGTGTTTGTTGCGGAGTCTGGTAGGTCTATTCGCTAACTTCGATGACATCATTTTTTTTAAACGTTCCTTCCAAACTAGGATTTTCTCCTGTATCGTGGGGGTTTACATACATAAATTTCACAAGGACAAACATCCAGACCCGGAACAATTATTTGTAGGCCATACAAATACTTGTCCCGTGCGCGATTCGAACCCGCGGGCCTTGGCGTTGTGACTCATTGCTAAGACACTGCGCCACGGAGCCGCCAGTGAAAATGATAGTAACTTAGTAGTAAATTGCGTATTCTAAATAGTTATTCTTTAAAGCTACTCCGGCTCATTAAACATACGACGCAATGTACAGTCAGCGTCAAAAGCAAGGTAGCAGTCAAGGTAATAAAATATTTAGAAACATCCAAAGTGATCATTAATATTCAACTATCCAAAGTAGGCAAATTCTTATGATCACCAATCTTGCTCAAATATATCGGAACATATACAGCAATAAATATATGGTTTCAGTCAAACAGTCCATAATAAAGTAACAAAAAACTTCAATGGTAGCGAAGCAGCCAGTGGCGTAGCGTGCCTTCGATGGGCCCTGTATCAAAATTTGTTGGGGGGCCCCCAATGAAGACTAAAGATTTCAAAAAGGAACAAAAACGCTTGCATTGAATTCAAATTATCATATATTGATTTAAAGTTATTCATTATCATCATTACAGCCCTTCATAAGTCCACTTCTGAACATAGGCTACCCCCAAGGAATGCGACAAAGCACGGTCCTGAGCCACCTGCATCCATCGACTTCCTGCATTTCTTACCAGGTCATCACTCCATCTAGTGAAGGGACGCCCTACACTTCGTCTGCCGGTACGAGGCCGCCACTCGAGAACCTTTTTTCCACATCTGTTGCCGGTTCTTCGAGCTATATGTCCGGCCCATTGCCACTTCAGCTTACTTATTCGTTGGGCTATGTCGGTGACTCTGGTTTTACTGCGGATATCCTCATTTCTAAGTGTATCACGCAGAGGAACTCTGAGCATGGCCCTCTCCATAGCTCGCTGAGTGACCTTGAGCTTCCTCATCCGGCCAGCGGTGAAGGACCACGTCTCAGTACCATATGTAATCACTGGCAACACACACTGATTGTACGTTCTCATTTTCAAGTTTCAAGTTAGGTATATCTGACTAGAAGATGTGCCGTAATTTCCCGAACGCTGCCCAGCCGAGTCGAATCTCTCGATTGACCTCTCGGTCGAAGTTGGACTTACCTAGTCGGACTATTTGTCCCAGGTAAACATAATCGTCAACAACTTTGGGCTTAGTGCTCCCAACAACTGCCGGCATAGGTGTGACATGGACATTAAACATGATCTTTGTTTTGTCCATGTTCATCTTAAGACCTATCCGTTGGGAAACACTATTAAGGTAATTAAGCATAGTGCTTAGGTCCTCTAGCGATTCTGCCATAAGAACTACATCGTCGGCAAATCGAAGGTGAGTGATGTACTCGCCATTGATGTTAATACCGTATCCTTTCCAGTCCAGAAGCTTGAAAACGTCTTCCAATGCAGCGGTGAAGAGTTTCGGGGATATAACGTCACCCTGTCTTACACCTCTCTACAATTGAATAGGTTTCGTACTCTGGTTCTGTACTCGGATAGCCATCGTAGCCCTATTGTACAAGCACTTCAGCACTTCGATATACCAACAGTCAACTTGGCATCGCTGAAGGCACTGCAGTACCGTCCAAATTTAACGGAATCAAAGGCTTTCTCATAGTCCACATACGCCAGACATAGTGGTAAATTGTACTCCTCGGACTTCTGTACAATTTGCCGAAGGGTATGTATGTGGTCTATGATGCTAAAGCCTTTTTGAAAACCGGCTTGTTCGGGAGTAATGACTCGAAAACAGCACGTAGACGCGGCTCAGAAGGGAAATCGGTCCGTAGTTCTTCAAGAGAGCGTTGTCACCTTTCTTGAAGAACAAGACCACCGCACTTCTGCTCCACACCTACGAAGTAGTGCCACCATGAAGGACGGAATTAAAGAGCTTCTGAAGGACTTCAAGTACCGGTTTTCCACCCGCTTTCAGAAGCTCCGCTGTAATTCAATCCTCGTCTGGGGTCTTGCCGTTTTTAAGATGCTGGAGAGCTATTCTAATCTCGCTCAGACTGACGTCCGGGATATCTTCGGAATAGTGTCGGATAAGACTCGCTCTTGGATTGTTACTCACACTTACGTGTGGCTCCAACGATGTTCAACTTCGACAGTTGGCTCTTTCTGCCAGACAGATCTCTTGCAAAGACTTTGGAGCCCTGGTTCCGCTCGATCGTTTCTTTAATACGAGCAATATTAAAGTTGCGTAAATCCCGCCGCATGCATTTGGAGATCTGTCTGTTTAGTTGCCTGTATGCTATCAAATCTACTGAAGACTGCAGCTATATATCCCGTCTAACAGCCATGAGATTAAGAGTGTGATCGGAAAGTTTTTGTGTTCTTCTGCGGCGGGTCTTGCAAAACTTAGTTCCGACCGCATGAACAGTTTCCACAAGCTTGTCATTCATAACGTCCATTGCATTGCAATCTTCTAGGCACTGAAAACGGTTTTGTAACTCGAGCTGAAAAGTTTCAGGACTTTGGATTAGAGCACGAGGGGGACGGAGCGTTGACTTCATTAGACGTGACCTCTCCAACTTAACGTTTAGGTTCAGTGTGCCTCTCACCATTCGGTGATCGCTGCCGGTTTTCACCCTCGCGATCACTGAGACATCACTGAACAGTTGTCCTCTGGTCGTCATAATGAAGTCAATCTCATTTGTTGTCGAACCATCCGGGCTCGACCAGGTCCACTTCCTGTGGGGCCGCTTCTGGAAGAAAGAATTCATCATAAAGAGTCCCTCTTTCTCCATGAAGTCGGCCATCTGCTGGCCCCTTGGGTTCCGTTACCCTATTCCGAATTTCCCTACTTTCTGATCACCGTTCTCTCTTATGCATAGTTTTGCGTTGAAGTCTTCCATTAACACCGTATAGTGGGTTTTGGAGGAATGCATGGCTCTAGAGATATCCTCATACATTTCTTCCACTTCCTCATCGGCGTGTGCCGAGGTTGGTGCGTAAACCTGTATGACCTTCAGCGAATACCGTTTGAAAGAAAGAAAGAATAAAGAAAATAAACTTTATTGACACAGCATTGCATGCATATACAAATGGTTAACATTAAATTATATATATACACAAATACTGTGCCAAAACAGACTTCCGCTCAGCATTTGTCATGACATGCTCGCAAGGAGCATGTCAAGACGCTGGTCTTCCGCGGACACCTATAGACGGTTTGATGATTCTGAGTATAAGGTACGCAACCCTCGTCGACACACTCCCAATCTTCACAACGTTGTTAACGAGAGACTTGTGGACGATAAATCCGACACCTCCTTGGGACAGATGGTCGCACTCCTGTGATAGAACAAATTGCCGGATTCGAGGATTACCGTGTCCTACCCCTCTCTTCCGACTTCGGATAATCCTATGACATTCCAGCGCAACTTGTTTATCTCTTCTTTCAGCTCCAGGATCTTCTCATCAGTCCTCAGGGTGCGTGCGTTATAAGTTGCCAGGTCGAGTCGTCGTAGGTGGCAACAGAACCTCCACCGGAGATTCTTAGCACCCCCTGCCCCGCCGTTACCATGGTCGCCACCTTAGCTAAGTATAACGGGGCTGCCGGGGACTGGATGTCGTCTCTTCGTTACTTTCATGGGGGGTATATTGCCATAGTTTCCACGCTTGACGAGCGGGTTGGTAACCGCAGTTTTTTTATTGTTGTTTTGCTGTTATCAGTAAGATGCTGCTGCCCATCCTCTACCTCAGTTTCCCTTTGTCTGATGGGAAGATATGGGGTAGTGTGTATTCTTACCCGCCACTACACGTGTTTTTGAGTATTTACTTACAATTAATACTCCTAGGAACTAAGCTAGCCAAACAATTCAAATCAAATATACACTTTTCGTGCCTTTTGTTCGGCGAACATAGCTGAAGACGATTCGGCTGCATTCATAGCTGAAGACGATTTCAGTTTAACTAAATGCTTTACTTCTATACACAATAGTGATAGCCTTTCCTGTCCCATAGAAGTCCTTGGAATTTTTGCTCACACACGTTTGGGGCCCCTGTAGCCCGGGGGCCCCGTATCATTGATACGGCTGATACGGCGGTAGCTACGCCCCTGGAAGCAGCCAAAGTATTCAAAAATGGGGGACAGCAGGAAATATAATTTTATCTTAATATGATAGGGTGCAATTTGTTTTGCTCTAAGGTTTAATATAAAAAATATACATTTTACTTCATATTAAATTGTTAGTCTTCCTTTCAGTAATATGATTTTTTAATTAAGATTTTTGGCTTGGATCCTTGTCTTTTAAGCCATGTCTTCATTTATCTCAGTATCAAATGATAATAATCCTTTATAGTATACTGCTTCACAATATGTTTATGTATTATGTAATAATCCTTTATAGTATACTGCGTCACAATATGTTTATTGCGTCCCATTGCGCAACCCTTGAGTGATTTTGACGGTAACTTGAGCCACCAGACAGTTGGCGATAGTACCTCAAGGCGCCTAAGCAGACAGACAACTTATCTTGAGATTTACATCACCATTGGAGCAGTTGTTTCACCGTTCACCGTTCAATGTCTGCTGAACTAATAGTTCACATGCGCAAACATTTAATACACAAAATCGCAACACTTACATATCAAAATCCACTTCAAAGCATTATTTAAACAATAATACTGGAAGAGCAATCCGCCGCCGGTCATTTTTCTGTCAAAACTAGTAATATCTTTTCGCTTACCCTTACCACAGATTAAATAATGTTACTACGTAACCCTTACTTCGAACGTGATGTCATTGATATGTTTTGTTGAGTTTATTATTTGAACATCTATTTTATTGCTGATTGTAAATGAAATTATTTTATCTCAGCGTTGTAAGTATCTAGTAGCTTTCCCGTACTTTATTTCCATGGACTAGTATAAAAATAAAAATCATGTATTATTATATACTTATTGTAGAAGCTCAAGGGCATTTTGATGCGATAATTAATTTTTTTTGGCACAACTATACGATATGATACCCATACAAAATAACTCAAAAAAAAAAAAGAATTTCGACTCTATGATATCAGTATATTTATTTTCCTGAAATGTTCTACATTTTTAATACTATGGCTGGTTATTGGCGTTCAGTTTGATGTTTCTAAATAATTTGACTACTATGTATGGTTGAATATTAATGATCACTTTGGCTGTTTATTTTTTTTTTATAGTATAGGGATAGGGTGACAAACGAGCACACAGTCCACCTGATGGTAAGTGGTTGCTGTGGCCCATAGACATCTACATTTATCCTCGTTTGCGAATCAAAATGCAGATGCGTTGTCACCCGTGAGGGCTAAGATGGAATGCCTCTTTTCCAGTAAAAAGGGTCTCCGGTTCTCTACACTCACTATACGAAACACAGCATCATTAATGTGCTATTTTACGCTGGTATTCTGTGAGAGCGTGGTCCTTCCCCGGTCGGGCCGACCCATTTATTTATTCTTTATTGCATTCCTTAAACTAAAAGAATACAAAGGGCGGACTTAATGCCTTGTGGCATTCTCTACCAGTCAACCCATACGTGCTACAACTGTACTATTAATGTAGCTGCAGCTTGGCTCTACCACGTAAAAAAAAATTTGAACACCTTGACTACTCCCTTATATCTGACGCTGACTGCACTACAAATTTGATATTTGTATGCCTCTATATAAGCGATGAAACATGTTTGGCCTAAAATGTTTCATCGCTTATGCACATTAACACCTGTATTTACCATGTTTGATGCAAGTAAAAGTTTTGAATCTTTACAGAGTGACTATCATTATGACGTTTAACGAAGTTAGCGAATAGGCTGCCGGTCCCTCTCAACGCAATGAAGGTCGTTCTTACACAAATAACATACCAGGCCTAAGTCTATTACAATAAGATTCAATTTTGTCCAGGTGCGCACATTGTATGCAGCTCAATCCACTGTGGTTGAAACTCGGAGAAACGTTTCAGAACGAAAATCGCGTGCTGATAGCGGACATCGATTGTGTGCGCTCGAAGAATATTTGTGAGATGGAAAAGGTACATATTACAGTGTCAACTGAAACATATCCATTTTTACTCTTGGCAATTTTTTGGCATACTTACATTTTCATCCATTGTATATTGTATGGCGGCCAAGGAGCTGGCTAATTTGTTGTGTTGTTAATTTGTGTAACATACTTGATTGTAAGCTGTTATTTAAAAAAAAAAGTCCCGCTGGGTTTCTTGCTGGTTCTTCCCAGGACAGAGGTTTTTTTCGAACCAGTGGTAATTATACAAAAGAGTGACTTTCAATAAGTATTATTTATAATCTATAATGAATAAAAAAGTTTCTGTTTCTGAGCATCCACTGATCTTAAGAGGTTTTCAAGAAATGCCTTGGTGATATTTTTTACTCCGGCAGACGGTGGTAACCATTTAGCATTTATCTCTATTTATGTAAAAATCAATTGCTGTCCGTTAGTGTCGCCAAAAATTTTTGTGTATTTAAGTAAACCCTGGATGGTTTAAATTCCCAATTGGACCCGTTAGGTGTCGCTATTGTCAAGATCCAGAAATCACCCGAGCGAAGCCTGGGCAGAGCGTTAGTATTAAAATGAATTGAAAATACCCAGTATATAATCACTACGTTTACCCAAACCGATGACGGAAAGCATCGTCGTAGGCAAGAAGGCTGGTACTGCTCACGCCAAATTGGCCCTGCCTAACGCGATGGTTACGGTAATCCCTACCCATTATGGGAGGATCTTATGCTTCGCTTAGTCGCCTTCTTACGATACCCACGGTGTGTAATTTTTTTTTATTATTATTTATTTAGATAGATACACCATCGACAATATCAATATGCATCGTTACGAACGATATACAATTTTTTTAGACAAAGGATATGTCTTTACAGGTGTATACATCATTATATGAAAAAAACTAAACAACATACATATAAACTCTAAACAAACACAAATCAAACTAATTGAGCATCCAGTAATATATATATATATATATATATATATATATATATATATATATATATATATATATATATCTTTATATATAAAAAGTACGTGTCACGTTGTTTGTCCGCGATGGACTCCTAAACTACTGAACTGATTTCAATGAAATTTTTGGTCAATGTGCAGTTTGGTCCAACTTAAAAGATAGGATAGCTTACATCTCAATTTATAGTCGCAATACAATATTATTTTATTGAAAATTATTTGTCTATTATTTGACAGTCACAATTATCTGTTAGCTCCAAACGATTCTGTCAGATGACGATATCTGTTGACTGGATTGAGTAAATATTTAATAGATGGCGCTATGTTAAAAATGCAAACGTTTAATATAAGCTACAATTTAGTAGTATAACCACCACGTGTTGCTGTAAGTATTCAACAAATAGAACCGATTTCAAAAAAAAATTGCAGACTGTGTGCAGTTTGGTCCAGCTTGAGAGAGAGGATAGTTTTTATCCCGATAAGTGACCCTCAATTTTTTTATTGCTAATTTCATGAGTTTTTTTGGGAAAGAAAATGGTCGTTCGGAAAGGGCAGAACAACGTCTGCCTGGTCAGCTAGTATATATATATATATAGTAAATTATTAAATATATATTTCATTAATATCTGATATGGAAGTTAGTTCAGGTTTTCGGTAAGAGAAATTACAACATATTTTTACGTTTTGAGGTTACTAGTCTGATTTTACAGTGTTGTATGTATTATTGTATAAAATCGCTTCTAGACACTTTTTTTTACATGGGGAAATGCCTACGCATACCCGCCTCGCGGGGGCAAGGACGGGTTATGTCGGACTCGCACAGACTAAAATCCCATGGTGTTCCATCTTCGCCGCAAATTGGCAGGGCCACGGGAACGCTTTCGCACACATCCGAGGCCCCACCAGAGCCGGCCGCCCCATGGCAGCTCCTTCTCGGGGGTCCTTCTCAGGCAAGGCGCACCAGGCACAACACAAGGCACGCCCCCCTCCACGACCTCCAACTCCACCTGCGCATCGGGGGAACCCCCCCCCCCCCCCCCCCCCGAGTCCGTTACGCGGAGGCCATGGGGCCAGGAAAGGCGAGCGCTTAGTAGTACCCGCTTTCCCGACCCCAGCGGCGGGCCACCACGGGTCAGCCAAAGGGTTCCTCTTTGTTCACCGCGGGTGACCAAGCCACGGCGACTAAGCCCCCCGCCACGACAAGGCGTGAACCCGTTCGGGAGGGGAGGGGGGGGGGGGGCTTCTAGACACTTGAGACTAGTGCTTCTCGACCAAGTTGCAAATTAGCTATTTTTCGTTTACTGGCGTACTAAGATTTATATCTCTAGTTGTGACCGGGCTAAAGGCAGACATGATAAAACGATACAATAATACTTCCGTATTGTAAGAATTTACCGTAAGATTACTATTTATTACTGGTTAGTTGCAATCAATCTATCTATCTATACTATAATAAAACTAACACGACGTCTGTCTAAACACGCATCACACTAAAACCTGTCAACCTATTTGGATGGGACTTTCACTGGCAGATAGCTGATTTTATATAGAGTAACTTAGGCTACTTTTAATTTAGGAAAATAATTAGGGTTCCGCCAAAAAAATTAAAACCCATGAAATCCAATCGCAATAAATTCCACGCGGGCGAAGTCGCGGGGAACTGCTAGTTTATCAATATTTTCTAAACATAGATGTTCAGTTGACCTTACTTTTTTACAGATTAATGGTCTTCCCACTCTAGTCCTTTACAAGCATAAGAAAATAGTGAGCGTAGAATACGGCGGAAAGCCATTGGAGAGTCTGATCACTCTGGTGAACGAGCATCTTGAGAACAAGGAGCCGTCATCAGATGAAGATGAGAAGATGCCAAGTGAAGAAAAAGCCCCAACCAAAGATGAACTATAATATTGTAAATAGGTAGAAATAGACAATTTATTAAATTACAATGAGTATTATTTTTGCAAAATTAAAGTTAATTGCTAATTAAAGTCTTAGGGTACTCTTAGACCCATATTCACAAATATTATTATGAAGTCTTACAGTGCATAAAATAAAATATTTAACTATACTTAATAACGTACTAAAAACTATTGGTAAATCCAATTGCGCATGCCCTAAGCGCATTAAAAATTACGTAGAACATGATTATACGTAATTTTTTAAAGTAGTTTAAATACACACAAGTTTTCACTAATATGCTTATTATTATACAGGCTGGCCCATAAGTCCCTTGAAATGTAAAAAAAATAATTAAAAAAAAAACTAATGACATTATGAAAAAGGTTTTTATTTTGCCATAATCCTTATAAAATGGGAATTATTTTTTGAAAATTACATCATCTAAATGTAATCCGTTACGATCGCGGCAAGTAAGCGGCGTAAGTGTAAGCGACGTTTAAAATTATCCATCACTGCGCGGCAAGTAAGCTCTGTAATGTTTGCCATTTCTCTTTGGATATTTTCTTTCAGGACGTCAATTGTCCGCGGGTTGGATTCGTACACTTTAGTATTAAGATAACCCCATAAGAAAAAGTCCATTGGGGTCAGATCTGGACTACGTGGTGGCCAACGAATATCTCCTCTTCGAGAGATCACTTTGTTAGGGAAAAGTTGACGGACGACCGGCATAGCGACGTTAGAGGTATGGGCAGTTGCTCCATCTTGTTGAAACCAGGTCCGCGTATTGAAGCCTGGAAAATTCTGCAACTCTGGTGTAAAAAAGTCCTGGATCCATAGCTACATACCGTTGTGAAGTAACAGTAAGCGCGCGGCCTCTGCCGTCCTCAAAATAGTAAGGGCCTATAATGCCATGCGCTGACATAGCCGCCCAAACTGTCACTTTAGGGCTATGTAAGGGCTTTTGATGTTTGCGATTTGGATTTTCGCAACTCCAGTAGCGACAATTTTGCTTATTGACATGGCCGTTGATGTGAAAGTGAGCCTCATCAGAGAATAACACGTTATTAAGCGAATTAAAGCGGTTCAACATTTCATTTGCGAAATTTAGTCTGTGGATAGTGTCAGTATCTTTTAATTCCTGTACTAACTGAATCTTGTACGGGTGAAGATGTAAATCTTTCTTAAAATTCGCTGTAACGATGTTCTGGGTAAGTTTAATGCACTGGAACGCTTACGAGTAGACTGGGTAGGATTTTCACGAATTGAGTGTTTCACTACATCGATGTTTTCTTCCGTCCGTGATGTCCTTGGTCGACCTGACCGTTGTTTATCCAACGTCGAACCACTCTCTTCGAACTTAATAACCCAGTTCTTAATCGTTTGAACACTTGGAATGTCTTTAAAGTTGCGTAAATTCTGATATTCTCGAAATTTACGCCGCGCAATGTTAGCCGAATCATTGTTTCGATAAAACTCGCGCACACAAAATGCACGGTCCGCACCGGTGAAACGCTCCATGGCGACTGAATTCCCAGAAACCGTCGGTACTCCCCCCGCCTTTTGTATTTTATTTGAAATTTACATTTCTAACGACTTATGGGCCACCTTGTACTTCTAATTTTCCAATAATTTTGTCAAACTTCAATTTATAAAAGTTTGGAAAATCCTAAAGTGCACGACTCATAATGCTCATATCATCATTCAGGTCACTCCATAAAGTCCAAGAAGTATTTAAGTACAAATATACGTAAATATATACATTCTATTTACTTTTAGTACGTAGTACTATTATTTATTCTGTGCTTAAAAATATTGTAATAAAAATCTCTGATTATTATAATAATCAAGTATGTATGAAATTTGGTTTTTCGAATATTTTGTATTTGTGCAGCGATCCGTTTGAGCAACTGCGAACAACGGATACAGTATCCACTCACGGCGGCGGTTGACGCTGAAGTGAGTGAGTGAGGCAGTCTATTTAGTAAAATAAATTATTACAAGACTGCTAAAACACCGAAAATTTTCGGATTTCAAAAAAAAACAAAAGAAAATTAAACTGCCATTTACATTCCATGGCTTCCCACATGATAGATGAAGATTAAAAAATAGATATTTTCAAAAGTTATCGTGTTTACCACTCAATGCGGACTTGATAAATCTACACCATAAGCCACTTAAACCACTATTTTATGTAAAAGTAGCAATTAATCAATTAAAAAATATTAATAACTTAAACAATTATTTATCTTTCTAATAATGTGCTTTTTATATCATTTATATATGCAATATGATTGTTAGATACGATTTTATGCGACAAAACGTTGGAATCTTGATTTTTAGGCGCTAGTGGAACATACCTATCTTAGCTAGATAACGGATATGCGACATCACAAGATCGCAGGATGGCTAGGTGGTAGTGTCAGAGACAGGGACGATCATTACAGGCCTTCACAAGTTTATTGCTAAACATAGGCTTCCCCAATGAACGCCACAAAGCACGGTCCTGAGCCACCTGCATCCATAGATATACTGCATATCTTACCAGGTCGTTCACTCCATCCACAATTTGATCGAAGGGAACTAAATATTGATAAGGAGATACAAAAAATATCATGCTTATAATTTTACCATACCGCAATTAAAATTAAAATATTATTTATTTCAAGAGATGGGATGAAGAGTAAAATACGCATTTATAGTATTTCAACTTTATTTTTCCATTCTAAGCAGTAATTAAAGCTCTATAATAACACATCAAAATATTACAAAGGTGATGATATTCTATTCTATTCTATTCTATTAATATTTTTAAAATTTGATTTTTTCTATATGCATAAGTTAATCATATAAATTTAAGTTGAGCAGCTTGCAGCTCTTTTTTTTTGTTGAATTTCATCAATAAAAAATATTAAGCTGTAACTTCATACCATTATAGATATGTAATTATTTTTAAAGCTTTAATTTTAGCTTTTTTTTTTAATCAAATGTTATATAAGCAGATATGAATAATAAGATAAATTGAAGAAGAGTAACTTTATGTTCAACGAAAATATTATTTTTAAGTCAAAGTAAAAATTACCAACATTTGTTTGGTAAATCTTTAATTATACATTAATCACCACTGGGAATACTTATAACCCAATAATGCAATTAGGTGCCAAAAATTATAAATTAATTTATTTTCTCTAAAGATTTTTTTTACAATTATCTTACAAACATATTCAAGAATTACTAAAATGTTTTAAAGGAGAAGTGCAACGTCTTTAATAAAGTTACATATCACAACTAGTGCCGCAAAGCACGAATTTAGTGTGTTATGGGCTTAAAATATAAACTACTAGCTGCTCCCCGCAACCTCGCCCGCGTGTAATTTAAGGTTTTAATTATGTTACGCGTAACCCTATTTTTTTTTCTAAACTATAAGTAACCTAAGTTACTCCTTATAACATCAGCTATGTGCCAGTGAAAGTCCCGTCGAAATAGGTCCAGCCGTTTCGGAGATTAGCCGGAACAAACAAACAGACAGACTGACAAAAATTTTAAAATTTGTGTTTTTGTTATAAGTACCGTATATACTTTCATATGCATTTAGTAAAAAGCTGTTATTTTGACATTACAAACAGACACTTCAATTTTATTCATTTGTATAGATTAAATATAATAAAATCGCATCACTGTAGACACCACGTAAGGGGTTATGCCACAGAGCAAAAATAAATATCAGTAGATACCACAAGCACAATACAACTAAGTAAGTGAATTTCCGCGCACTTTATTCCTTCTTCAGTTGAATTTTATCATTGCTTCGTAAAAAAGGAAGTAAATGCTTATAATAATAAACAAAATTACCTTTGGAACCATTTTTATAGGGTAAAAACGATAGACGTACATAAATTACATCAATAGATAGTAGATTGCATCATCAATAAACCTATTTTTTTAACCCCCGACAAAAACAGGAGCGTGTTACATGTTTGTAGTGTGTATCTGTCTGCGGCATCATAGCTCCGGAACGGATGAACCAATTTTGATTAAGTTTTCTTCGTATGAAAGGTGGCTTAATCGAGTGTTCTTGACTATATTTCAAGAAAATCCTGTTAAGTCGTTTGAAGATCACCAGCTCTTTTTACTTCGGGGTTTTTAAAATTTTTTATTTAAGTTATTGCTTATTTGAACAAATTGTATTGCAATAATTTTGCAAGCAATAACAAAAACCAAATAAAACTTGACTTTTAGTCAAACTTGTAGCCGGTGGAAGGAAAAGGGGAGATCTCCCGCCGGGCAAGGTGTTCTGTCCGGGGAGCGACCAACGCACCGAGTGGTAGTTTGAAGTTATTCTATATATATATACTGCTTTAACTTCAGAACTTTATTAGCGCGATTTAGGCTTCGATGAGTTTCGCTTGTGGCGCGACGAAAGCGCCGTCACAAACTCATTAAGGTCTACTTTAAACTGGATTTTTAATGATTCCATCTATGGTCGTCTTAAATATTCCTCATTCTGTTATTAGATAAATCTTATTTCTGTACAACAACAATACAAAACGTAATTACACGAGTAGTGTATTTATTAAAGATTAGGATGAAATATGTAGTTCATAATGCGTACTGCAATGGAGTGGATAAGTTAGCCAACATCTGTCTTTTCGTTCGATTACTATGTGTTTGTGTTAGACGAGAATTAATAGCCTTTTATAACGCTTAGACAGTGCGATTTAATATAAGAGGTAAAAGGTAAGGTAAAAGGGCTACATCACCCCCTACCACCAGTTGGGATTGTAGTAAAAACAGGTTTATAATTAGTAAAAGAAATAGTATAACAATCAACATGTATACAAATAAATAAAATTTAAGTGTCTGTAATGTTAAAATAACAGCTTTTTACTAAATGTATATGAATGTATGTACGGTACTTATAATAAAAACACAATTTTTAAAATTTTTGTCTGTCTGTCTGTTTCTTCCGGCTAATCTCCGCACGGCTGGACCGATTTTAACGGAACTTTCACTGACAGATAGCTGATCTTATAAGAAGTAACTTGGCTACTTTTATTTTAGAAAAAGAATTAGGGTTCTGAGCAATATAATTAAAACCCTAAATTACACGCGGGCGAGGTTGCGGGGAACAGCCAGCTATATAATATAACATTATTTAAAACATAAAAACAAAAACCTACATCCGTCTCTGCATTTCGATTGCATATGGCGCTTTTTACGCACTTGTAAAAAGCCAGAATATCAATAATATATATATTATAATATATAATATAATAATCCTATCCAGTGACAATGGTTTTCATAACAAAATTGTTTGCTAATTTTTATTGTTTTTGTGCTCCGCTCTGGCCACCTTGTTTTTTACTAACCTTTTAGTTATATAATCTTGTTGTATTTAGCAAAAGCTAAAGAAATAAAGTACCAAAAACTCTAACTTAAAGTAACTTCTTCTTGTCAAGAGTTTGTGCTTGGAAGAAGGCACCATCAGCACATGTGGCCTGCTGGTTGATTTGCTTGTGTCTGTCTCGTGATACTATTTCTTCTAACACCTCACCATCACCTTTTATTAACCTGAAAGCAGGACTACACTGAGAGACAGCAATGCAGGTTGCTTTAAAATTACTGCCGTATTATTACAATAACTTTCTATTTTGAGTATATGCACACCGCCATGAGTTTACAGAAACTGGCCTCTAATAATGTAATTATTAACATCACTTCGAAGAAGCCTTACAGAGCTAGATTTTTCGGAAGTCTAAATTTTAATCTATCTCAAAGTTTTGGGGTTTTTAGATGGAGTGAAGACCTGGTAAGACGAAGAGTAGCATGCAGAAAGTCGATGCATACAGGTGGCTCAGGACTATGCTTTGTACATAGCATTCCTTGGCACTTCCTATGTTCAGCAGTGGACTTGTGAAGGGCACTAATAAATGAATGAATATTTTCCAAAGGATGTTGTTACATAAAACAGTGTTATAATAATTGGTTTGAGGGTACTTAATTACCTTCAAAAGTGTAACAGAAAAATATTAGTGTGTTAAATCACTTCTGAACATTGATATGTTTGTACATTCATATGCTTTATAACTTAATAACTTTTCTTTTCCTATATCCCACGATCAAATCATGATATTTACTTTAATCCAATTTTATTTATTGTTTGGTTGCACCCCTTATTAAATTTTTGCAATAAAATTGAGCTTACCAATAGCCATTAAGGGAAGCTTAATGGTGAAGGCAAATTTAATGTTAGAGGATATCCGGGTTGCAAGAAATTTGAATATATTTCTATCATCTCAACAAATCTCTTTACTCATGCTGTGCCCAATGACTGAGCTAGGTAACCGGGAGAGACATCAACTAAAGAGAATACTATGTTTTAACAACTTCAACTGATAATACCTATGAAAATTTGGTGAATTCATTCCATATATGGATGAATGTACTCCATATACTATAAAAAGGATTGTATCTCCTTTAAATTTGTTTTCTACATTTCTAATAAAAGTAGTTTAACTGTTATTAAACATTACATAGTGTATTTTAGATATTGAATACATATAGTATATATTTATATAGTGTATATATATAGCAATATAGATATAGTGGCAGTAGTTGATATATGGATCGTATCATAAAAAATATTTGCTCTAATGTCATTATTCTGGGAAAAGGCAGAGGAATACATTTTAATGGATGGAATGGATGGAATGGATGGATAAGTGTCGCCCGGATATCCTCTTAACAGCAGTAAAGAATTTCAATCAATTCAGCAATCATTGCTTTGCGATGGCGGCGTATGAGAATCCATCACACCTTTTTCCGTGGGTGTTGTAAGAGGCAACTAAGGGAAATGCTGGAAAAATCTTTTTTTCCTTAGGTTTCCGAAAGATGGTAGTATAACCATTGTGTTTACATCAGATGTAAAATATCTGGAACAGGCTGTGGGGAGCAGCAGCCAAATTACTTAGCATGGAGATTAAGGCAGACACTCCCAATGGCCAATGTCCAGCAGAGTGAACTTTGAAGGCTGATGATGATGATAAAAGGGAGAGCAGGCATAATATTACAAAGCAAACGTATTCATAATAAACATTGTCAGTCTTCGTGTTTTGAATGAATTTAGTAACAGAATGATAGGATAACCTGTATCTTCCAGTTTCTTCATCCATTACTCTTCTAACTACACTTTGCCTTTGTTCCCACTCTTCTTTGGTCATTGGGGCCATAGCTTTAGACATTTCCATTAATTCTGCAAAAATAAATAATTTGATAATATCTGATTCAAAAACAAAGTTAAAAGCCTGTAACTGCGGGACACAAATGATTTATTGTTTACTAGCGATCTGCCCCTGACTTTTATATTTTGTTCTGTATTATTCACATGTACTGTCCATGTCCACCTGGCAAAACATAAGAAGCCAGAATCCATAGTCATATGGAATCTTGCTATGGGGTAATACAACTGACATTGAAACTATCTTCGTTTTGCAGAAAAATGCCTTAAGAGCCCCCCACATTGGCCGGTGGGGATGACAAGAAATGACTGAAGGAATTGAAATAAAAGATGAGTCCCTCCAAAAGATAACCCTCCATTAGGCTATCTATTGGAGAGGCCTATGTTCAAACGTAGAGACTTTGATAGGTTGTTATGAATAACAAAGTATTCATGCCATTTATACTGAATAAAAAAATTAAATAAGTAGAACCCTTGTACAAATTCTTCGTCATTATGTGTTTTCACCATTAACTACAAGTTACATCAGCCACGACAGTCCAGTGCCGGACAGAGGCCTCCCCCATTAAGGAGGGTAAATGCCTTACTCGCCAAGCTTAGCAGGCGGGTTGGTGAGCACAGTTCAAGGTGTTACATTAACAAGAAAGACTGCTGCCCATTCCTTGGATTTGTCCCTTAATTGGTTTTTACAACACCGACGGGAAGAGCACCACATGGGCGGTGTACAACAATTAATATGCTTGTGTATACATTAATTGTAAAATAAATGAAAATTAATCTATTCTATTATTTTTTTATTTTATTATAAGCCAGTGTTTAACTACAATTCCACAAGAAGGTCCATTATAACCACATATGCTCACCTATGTTTAAAATAATAGCAATCATTGTTAATTATCTTACAGATAATTTACTAAAAGCAACCCTATAGATATATGGATATAAATAATTTCAACAACAACACTTAATTCCTCCTGATGCATTCTTCTGAACAAAATAAGCTACAACATATAGAATGGGCATTATAGTCATACATACATAAGATGATAATAGCATCACTGAACATGTTGTATAAGAGTATGATATTATGTTCTTAATACATTCATAGCTTGTTTACAGTATGAGCTATTAAAGTGGGCACAAGACAAAGGGTTCATGAGGGTGTAATTATGGGATGACACAAGTCATCTTATGCCTGAGGGGGTGTCAAAGCTTATATCTATTGGCAGCAGTAGGTACTTAGCATTAGGTATAATGTCTTTATAAGTCTAATATTTTTTTTAAAATGTTATATGATAGTAGCATATTTCATATCAACCTAATTTTAAAGTAATTTAATTACATTTTTCCAATCAAAAGTCCACCCCTGAACATAGGCTTCTCATATAGAATAACTCATAATATATATTTGTCGTATTTGAATAGCTTAGCAGGCTGGTTGATGACTACAGTTTTTTATTATATTCAATGACTTGTTATCAGGAAGATACTGCTGTACATCCCCCTGTTATTTTCATTCATTACACTTACATTAGTATTATTTTATTATTATTATTTTCCTTCTTATATGTATAAAATTCTAATGTGCATGTGATTGTAATCCTTTTCGTCCTAAAAGGTATAACCGATTTTGATGAAATGGTAACCTGGATGGTTCTCAACTATGGTTGGACCCGGTAGGTGGCGCTGTTATCATCACCAATGAGAAGCCAAGTCTGATCGCTAGTATATAAAATTTAAAAATATTGGACTTTAATAAATATACAATCCATTTATTAACAAACTATTCTATTCATACTGACCAATTGGAATATCAGCGGTTGCTTCATCATTTTGGGAATCTTTACTGTCGCTATTACTTTTGCGCTCCTTTTTCAATTTCTTCTTTTCTTCTCTTAGCTTTTTCTTTAATATTTTTTCAGTTTTCTTTTGTTCTCTCTTCAACTTCTTTTTCAATTTACGTAGTTTCTTTTTTTCACGAGATGATTCGGAACTACTAGAGCTAGAGTTAGAATCATCGGATGAAGAAGTTCGTCGACGCTTCTTTGATTTTTCCTTACCCATATTTTCAATTTGTTTTGTATTAATTATTTGTTCTGTCGTTTTAATATAGAAAATCCTATTAAATTAATAAATTATAAATTAAACTGGCATTGTTATTTTTTTTAAACTGGCCACAAACTATATAGAAACGCTACGCGAAACTGGCTAATAGATAAATAAATATGTAGCAAGCTAAACTGGCTTTACGGCTCTGGGTTCTAGCCAAAGAGTATAGTTACTGTCCTATACAGGAATGGTTCTAGCCCATAGCCTGTATAGGACAGTTCTATACTCTTTGGTTCTAGCCCTTCTAAGCCTATGGCATTGTTATATTGGAAAAAGATCAGGAGTTTTGGCGGGAACTTGACCGGCGGTGGTTTGCTGCTCCTGTATTATTATTTAAATAATGGTTTGAAGTGGAATTCGATATGTAAAAGTGGTGCGATTTTGTGTATTAAATGTCTGTGCATGTGAACTATTAGTGGAAACTGTGAAACAAGTGGTCTGATGGTGATGTGATTTTCAAAGTAAGGTGTCTGTCTGCTTAGGCGCCTTGAGATACGATCGCCAACCGTCAGCTGTCTGCTGTCTCAAGTTGCCGTCAAAATCTCCCAAGGGCTGCACAATGTGACACATCAACATATTGTGAAGCAATATACTAAGAAGGACAATTATTACAATATATTGTAACTTCAGGCTCAGAAGGGCTAGATCCCAGTGCCGTAAAGCCAGTTATTAAGAAGAAGAAAGGAAAAGATCATAGATATATAAATACTAGCTGTGCCCCGCGGTTTTACCCGCGTCATCACGTGTCCGAGGTGCGCGACATGACCTAGTTAAAGCATTTTATAACGGCTAGCGTTTAAGCGTCGTTCGCGCGCCCAGCCAAGTATTGAATTATTTTAATTTTACATTATCTCTTAAACTATGCGTCCAAATAACATGGTATAAAGAACAAAGTTTATCTTCATAAAATTGTCTTGATGATGAAGTAACTTTCGTTCGTAAGGATAAATAGGCCATGCCTAATAATAACGCTCATAAATCACTTTTAAATTTTCAATATTTTTTTTTCATAAAATACCAAATTATGGCTTATGTACACAGACTAATATGATACTAACGTATATGCTTATGTATAAGAAATAGACATAGGGCATCGCGGACTTTTTTTAGACGGAGTAAAGGTCTATATTTTTCTAGAACATTGTATTTACGTATCCCTAACGATAACACCAGCGTACGCGGATAAATCATTTCGGGAGTGCTTTTTCTTCTGACTTGCTTAACAAATATCCATATTTAAGACTAGCTGAGTAATATAGCTTAATAATAATAATAATAATAATTTATTTGATACAGACAACACAGATCCATTATAAAATTAATTTCTTTTTTTATTACACTATACCTTAAATTTTAATTATAATTATTGGTTAATCAATGAATTATTACATTTTATTATTAAGATTTTAATAAATTTGACCACCTACTAAAAATTTCACTACATGCATAAATATTACAAATAATTTTGATGAGATTATTCTGCGACCCAAAAACAAAACTTCTAAATCGCGTGATACGTTGACGGATCTACGCATCCAAACCAACGACACGGGCCTCTGCGAACATCTGGGACGCGCTACAGTATCGTGGCTGACGGAACAACACGCGGAACGAATCATTATACTGCACCTTCAGTCTGCGATATTCCTCTTTAATGTAATTCGTCCACAGCTGAGGAGTGTAAAGTGGCTGACAGTAAGCTGAAAACAACGCCAGCTTTGAGGTATAAGAACACTTTTGAAAGCGTCTAGCTATCATGTTGGCACGCACTGACAAGGAACGTCGCTCGCGGTCCATATCGGAACCATCACACAGATCCCGAGTAACAATATGACCCAGGTATTTAAACGTCGTTACCCACTCTAATTGTGAATTACACAAATACAATGGGGGGATATGAGGTTGAACCCTACCACTCTTAAAAAGCAAACAAACAGACTTGTTGGTGTTGTACAATAGGTTATGATCCATCGCATATTTCTCACATATCTGGAGTAGTGCACGCAGCGCACCTATCGAGGGACTCAGCAGCACCATATCATCAGCATAACTCAAGTTATTAAAGCATTCAGAACCAATGTGGCAACCCAGTCTGGTGCTTCTAAGCTCCTTAATCAGCTGATTAACATACAGATTAAAAAGCATAGGCGATGTTAGCCCTCCATGCCTCACGCCGCATTGTAGGAGAAATTCCTCAGAGTATGTATCACGCCACTTTACTACATTAATTTGCCTACTATACCATGCGATCAATATGTTAATACATAATGACGGCACTCCCGTATCACGTAACTTCCTCCAAAATATATCATAACTGACTCTGTCAAAAGCCCTACTTAAGTCCAAGAAACATGCATAAATATTTGTTTTCCGCTTATTATAATAACTAACGGTTTGCTTTAAAGTAAAAATCGCCGCATCCGTAGAACTATCTTTTTTAAATCCAAATTGAGCATCGCTAATTTGTATATATTTGGAAATAACGCCTAATAATATGGTGTCAAACAGTTTAGCACAAGTTGTAGCTACGGATATCGGTCTATAATTACCACTGTCGGTCAAACTACTCGATTTACATTTAAAAACAGGACTTATTACCGTTTTTAGCATTTCTACCGGTAAATAAGCATGCTTTATACAAGCATTGAAAAATACAGATAGGAACGCAATTACCCATGGTCCTCCAAATCGAAGATGTTCCACGCTTATATTGTCATATCCTATCGCCTTTCCTAGTTTCATCTGGCGCAGAGCATTAAAGATCATCTCTTCAGATACATGAATGTCCTTGCCATCTGCTACAAGATATTGATTACGAGAAGTACAGTGTCCTGCACTTAACGCAAGAAATTTGTCCCTAAACAAATTTGCAATCGCCAGTGTGTCCGTCAGGCCATCCACACTCCGTAATCTTAGACCCGCTCTTAAGTAAATTTCCCGTATATTTCCAAAATTGACTAAAGTTTCTACTTAAACAAGATGCCGAAATCTTATCTAAGATTATTTGATCAGCGGAATTGTGGCAAAATCTTAACCTACTTTTAAAAATAGTTCGCGTTCTTTTCATTTGATCGAACAGCGGACCAGAAGAAGGCGCCCCAGCCGTTAACCACCCAGCTCGAGCTTGGCGTGCCTTCATGTGTGCCTCGCGTACATACTCATTCCACCCCGGAACAGGCGGCCTCTGGATGACATGCTGAGACGCGCGACGTGTGGCCGCGTGAATTATACAACTAATAAAAGAGTTATACAAGCTATCTAGGTATTTGCGATGTCCAGTACACGTACAATTATAACACTTAGCAGATAAATGCCTTAACGTCTCCCAATCCAAGTTACGTATAAACTCAGAACAAAGAGAGGAATAAAATTCAATTTCGAGACCATTTCTTTTTCCCCATTTTGACAAGTCGTTACATTTCTGTAAAGGAACGTTATTATGCACCGCCTTAGGGGTCAAATTAATGTTGCATTCAACACACAAAGGCTTATGGTCGGACCACATGACGTCTTCCAAAACATAAACGTTGGTTACAGTAGCCCATGCCTGCCGTGTAGTTACACAATGATCCAACCAACTTTTCGAACCATGAGCATAGCTAATATATGTAAAGACACCACTTTTGGGTCGCAGAAATTTATAATCAGCACACACCAAATCATTATCAGTACAAAAATTAAATAACTCTAAACCAAACAATGTATTCACATCTGCGTTAAAATCACCTAAAATAAAAGCATAATTAATATCCTTATTTAAAATAATTGATTGAATAATACTTAAAATATTCGTAAAATCAGTCAAATTTTCATAATTATTTTGAGGCATATACACAGATACACACAAATATTTATTACCACACATATCGAAAATAACTGCACATAAACTAGAATTGTAACAATCAACAATCTCCACTTTATTAAACATCGACGATCTCCACAATAACCCAACCCCTCCATAGGGCCTACCCCGTAACATACCTTGTGTGACATCTACAGCTGAAATACCATGACTAGAAAATTTGGTATGTATAGTGTTTAAGTAAGGAATAGCATCGGGTAATAACCAGGTTTCCTGCAATGCTATTATATCAAAGTCATTACATAATTCCCGTACTTGTTCAACACTACGCCTGACTGATTGACAATTAAAGGAACAAAGTTAACTATATTAAAAATGCTACCGAAATAATGAAAATCACTTAAAATTCCTACTATAATTTGTTACTATTATATATCTATATTACTAAAATTCTTATATAATTATATAATATTACAATTACAATCTACTGAATTTCATTAATTTGAGACCTTTTTACACCTCTTTTTTGTCTCCAAAAATTTACAAAACGCCGAAATGCTATTCCCTCCGGCCAAAAGTCCTTATTCAGAAATATATCTAGTTTATTTCTAGGTACAAATATTTTATATGCATCGTAATCCTTTTTAACCTTCATATTCATTTTTTCAATGGTCACTTCAATGTTAGATTTATTCCTAATGTAGCTTGTTATGTCACACACAGATACATCCTTCGATACGTTATAAATATATAAAGGAATTTTTATGTCAGCCGCTTTGAAATGGGCATTATCGTCCACCATAGCATTTCCTCTATTACCAATAAAACGATTCCTTCTTCTTGTTTTCTGTACTTCAATCCATTCTTCGCTACGAGTCTCCGGCTTCCATTGTCCATTACGCACAACATCTGCAAAACATTTTTCTTTGGGAGTTGTGTCTAATGCGGCGGCCATGTGTCCCTCCACCGACACGAGATCGGGTCGCTTCGGCCTATGAATCATAGGTTCGAGTTGCTCCGCAGCTGATTTGTTGTTAGTTATCTCAACTGGAATGTTTTTACCACTACCGTCTATATTGATAGTTGAACATACATCATTGCAATATTTCTCAGATTGAATTATTGATTCACAAATATTCGTTTGGCACTTTTCGTCAGTCATTTGCCCTTTGTTTAACGAACTTGAGATTATATCATTTAATTCTGTTGATTTTATATAAGAACATTGAATCGTATGCACGTCTTGTTTTAGTCTCAAAATATCTTTCAGCAACGAAGATACATCCACATGATCGAATGTAACAGGGGGCAGACGATTCAAATCCTTCGCAACAAAACTTGGGAGGGTGTCCGGATCATTTTCCTTAAATATTTTTATAATATCCTGCAGAAATCGCCTGTTCCTTCCATCGCCTCTTCTTGTAGAGGCACGAAGATTAACAGCCCCAGACAATATATCCTTTGCCGATTCAATATCTCCGTCCGTAAAATTACTCTCACATATTTGTATTAGGCTTACTTCATCTATAACATCAATTTTACATTGAATGAAACATAGCACTTCATTAATTACTAAATTACAACACTGATTCGACATGATGCACGTGCGCTTACGACGGCGTACGCAACCACACTCAAGTTTAATTTAGCCTTTTACTTTGTATAATTATCTAAATAATATAAAAGATTTAATACTAAAATTGAAAAAAATTGTGGTAATAAAATATACATACAGTTGACAGTTGCTAAGCGACAATAATAATAATAAAATTAATTAATTAATTAATTAATGCTAGATAGCCTATACTATTCCACATGAATCTGGCTATAATATACAAAAAGAATTATTCAAATCTGACTGGTAGTTCCAGAGATTAGCGCGTTTAAACCATAGATATAAGGAAAATAGGGGATATGGCATGTGGTCACGTGACCTGAAGTCAAGTGTTTCTCAAATATGGCGATGACTCCACCCACAAGAAATAGCGTTGTTTTTGTCGATATTTTCAGTATCGATGCTATATAAATTATGACAAACCATCCATCCCATCATCATCATTACAGCCCTTCACAAGTCCACTGCTGAACATAGGCCTCCCCCAAAGAATGCCACAAAGCACGGTCCTGAGCCACCTGCATCCATCGACTTCCTGCATATCTTACCAGGTCGTCACTCCATCTAGTGGGGGGACGCCCTACACTTCGCTTGCCGGTACGAGGCTGCCACTCGAGAACCTTTCTTCCCCATCGGTTGTCGGTTCTTCGAGCTATATGGCCGGCCCATTGCCACTTCAGCTTACTAATCCGTTGGGCTATGTCGGTCACTCTGGTTCTACTGCGGATATCCTCATTTCTGAGTTTATCACGCAGAGAAACTCCGAGCATAGCCCTCTCCCTAGCTCGCTGAGCGACCTTGAGCTTCCTCATACGGCCAGCAGTGAAGGACCACGTCTCAGTTCCGTAAGTCATCACTGGCAACACGCACTGGTTGTACAATTTAACTTTTGAAATTTTTAAATTTAAAATTTGTACGGTTTAAGGTTTTGAGGTATGTCTGACGAGAAGATGTGTCGTAGCTTCCCGAACGCTGCCCAGCCGAGTTGAATCCGTCGATTGACCTCTCGGTCGAAGTTGGACTTACCTAGTCGGACTATTTGTCCCAGGTAAACATACTCGTCAACAACTTCGAGCTTAGTGTTCCCAACAACTACCGGCATAGGTGTGACATGGACATTAATCATGATCTTTGTTTTGTCCATGTTCATCTTAAGACCTATCCGTTGGGAAACACTATTGAGGTCATTGAGCATAGTGCTTAGGTCCTCCAGCGATTCTGCCATAAGGACTATATCGTCGGTAAATCGAAGGTGAGTGATGTACTCGCCATTGATGTTGATACCGTATCCTTTCCAGTCCAGAAGCTTGAAAACGTCTTCCAATGCAGCGGTGAAGAGTTTCGGGGATATGACGTCACCCTGTCCCTGTCTTACACCTCTCTGCAATTCATCCATCCATCCATCTCATAGGTATATATTAACTAAACAAATATTAGATCACTACACTATTGAATTGGGTTAATCCTGAAATAATAGTTGTATTGAGATGATAAATAAATAAATCTTACGTTCAACTCAGAATAGGAGTTTTGAAACTGTATGCTTTAAGATATGGTGAAGCAACAGTCAAAAGTGAGCGAAGAGACCAAGGAAAGAGCACTTGATTGGAGCTTTAACTCCTTTCTTTTCAGAAGACGTATGCGACTTGCACCAGAATATTATACTGAGTTCGTGCAACGAGCTAACGTTTTTTCGTAACGACGACAATCTGCACATAAGCACTCCATCCGTGCGTCCCTGGGTCGACGCATGCATTTTTTTTCTCCTCTGTAGAGATTAACGAAACCACCACTATAGGCAATGTATTAGGCTTCGTATGATTTTTTGTCCAGCCCATGCTGTCCCACTACTAGGCAGAAGTCTCCCCTAAGTTTTTTCCAGTGGTTTTATCGTGCACCATATCGAACCAGTCCCAACGGTATTCGTCCAGGTTGCGTGAATTATATCATATATATATATATATATAGACTTTATAGCGGCTGGGAAGTTAGTTGCGAGCGCAAGTCCTGTACCTTCACGCTTCGCTTTACGTACTGTGATCTGAGACACCATCAAGTTTTCTTTCAACTATATCTGCATGGACTAGCGCTCGCTCTTAACTTCCAAGCCGCCATAAAGATTCGACAACACCTTTCTTTCGTGGTATTGGTCGGTTACCAGTTCAAGTCACCATGAACGTGCAGTAGACTGACTTTTATCTTGATTTATTTAAAGTTTGTGGAGCATGTGTTCTTTCATACATAGTTACTGTAATGTCCTTGCTATTCAAGGAATACGGGAAGCGTCTATTTAAACACACTGAAACCGTGAACGATCTTTTATTCACACACTACAGGGTAGCCGTAGAAACCGTTATTGTTATCTACCGACATAATATGCTACATCCCTCCACACTTAGATTACAACGTAATATACAATATATAAACAGTTAGAACAAATGCTTAAGTAGTATACCTAATTAATAACCTAATACAACAACTATGTTTTATGTATACTTGATGGACATGTTGCGCTTACACAATTTAGCATAAAATAAATCAAAAAGACATATAGTAATACATACATTGTTTTATGTATAATAAAAAAAAGACATTAATCACTCGACTTTAACACCTCTCTTCTACGTTTATTATGAATACACAAAAAAAAATCTTAAACAAAACAATTGTTTACATTACATTTAGTAAGTATAAATATTATAAATTTAAGCGTTTAGGTGGTTTAATAGCGCGGCCAGATCGAGTGCGCATGGTCGTGGAGGTTTGAGGCGGTGGGGACACGTCTTCCATATCAGACTCCGCGTGAGTCAGCACCGGTGCCGCCTCACCGCCGTCAGGTCCCGGTGGTTGTGCGGCTAGCGCACCACCTGGGCTATTGAGAGGTAATGATGCCGGTGAATCATGAGAGGCACTGGGATCTGCCGTGCTCCCAACGTCCATATCCTCAAACGTCCACGCCGCTTCACCACGACTGCTGTTATATGATTTGGCTGACATTAACTGATTCACATGACGTCTCCAAATGATATCGGATCTCTGTATCGCCACATCATATAGAACTTTACCTAAGCGTGCAACGACCTGGCCAAGGGTCCATGTTGGTCTTTTTGGATTGGCTCGATAGTCTCGTACCCAAACTTTTTCCCCAATTGAAAATGCTTTAATTTTACCACCAAAATATAATTTTTGACGATTTTGATTCACTAACACATTTTTATGTATTAGAGGTTTTCGATCTAAATTTGAACGCTTAACAGCGATTAAATCAAGTTTACAACGTAAATTCCGACCGAACATAAGCGATGCAGGTGATACTCCCGTCGTACAATGCGGTGTATTCCGGTAGTGAAACAAATAGTTATCTAAGAGATTAGCGAAATCTTTAAAACCACAATCCTTGATAGCATTGACAATAAACCGCTTACAAGTCTTTACTGCGTTCTCGGCGAGTCCATTACTCTGTGGCGAGTACGCAGGAGATAAAATGTGAGTTATGCCATTATCAGTACAGTACTTAGAAAATTCAGACGAAACAAAGGTTTTGGCATTGTCTGTGACTATTTTATTGGGAATGCCGAAACGTGAAAAATTTTTTTTTAATTTATTGATAAGTTCTTTTGATAAAAAATTTGACATTAATTCGCATTCAATCCATTTACTATGCGCGTCGACTAGTACAAGAAAAATATTTCCATGAATTGGGCCGAGGTAATCTAAATGGATTCTTTCGAAAACAGACTCAGGCCACCCCCACGACTCCAAGCGCGCTTTCGCAGGAGACGGTCGCAAGGATATGCAACGACCACAGTTAGAAGCCATGTTTTCTATGTCACTGTCGATACCCGGGTACCAACAGCGTTCTCTAGCAATCATTTTCATTTTAATTACTCCTAAGTGCGCAGCATGCAGTTCTTGTAGCACAGCAGCCCTATAAACAGTAGGCACTACAATTCTGTGACCTCTCATGAGAACTCCGCTATCAACATATAATTCATGCTGGCATCTATTATATGGAAAAAGTTCTGATGACACTTTCCGTGGCCACGATTTGGTCACATATTGCATGACAAGTGACAGAACTTTATCTTTATGAAAGGCGGCCCGCAGCTCGTCTAATGAAGCGGGCAGTGGCGCGCCAGCAGCCGCTAGCGCGTTAACATAACTGGTGACGTCATCTACGTGCGCCGTATCCTGCGACGAATCACAATCAATGGGAAACCGACTCAAATAATCAGCTACATTAGATTCACTATTAATGAACTCAATTTTATAATTATAGGCAGCAAGAAATAAAGCATAACGTTGCAGTCTCGCTTCGGACATATGAGGAACTCCTTTATCGGGGGAGAAAATAGAAAGGAGGGGCTTGTGGTCTGTTCTCAAAATAAATGGTTGCTGGCGGCCATAAAGATATTGATGGAATTTTTTTGATTCCATAAATAATGGCAGTCGCTTCTTTCATAATTTGACTATAGCCACGCTCACTTTTAGTGAGAGCACGCGAAGCGTAACTGATCGGGCGCTCGGCACCCGCGGGGTAGCGCACCGCGAGCACCGCGCCCAGCCCGCCGGGGGCCGCATCCACTGTCAGAACCAGCTGCTGCTGCGGGTCAAAGTGCGCCAGTACGCGACTTGAACATAACTCGTCTTTGATAGCATCGAATGATTTCTGATGTTCCGCCGTCCATTCCCATTTCATATTTTTTCGAAGTAAATTATGTAATGGTTCAAGAATGACCGCCGCTTGCGGTATAAAGCTACGGTAAAAGTTAACTAAACCCAAAAATGATTTTAATTGTCGGACGTTTCCTGGCACCTTTACTTGTGTAATAGCCTTTATTTTATCCGGATTTTTTTGAAGGCCAAAACGATCAATAACAAAACCCAGATATTCTATTTTATTTTGGAAGAATGAACATTTCGACCGCTGGAGCATTAGCCCAGCGTCTCTTAGACGACTTAGTACCAAATCGACACGTTCCCAATGTAATTCGGCGGTCGGAGCCGCGATTAACAGGTCGTCGAGGAAACACTCCACGCCATCTATGCCCTGCAGCAGTTGCACCATAGCACGCTGGAACAAAGCTGGCGCATTTGACAAACCGAACACTAATCTCGTATAAACAAAAAGACCTTTATGCGTATTGATACATGTATATTTTTGTGACTCATCATCTAGAAGGAACTGATTATAACTATTTGATAAATCAAGCTTACTAAAGTAACGACAATCGTGTAACGATGCACATAACTCACTTATTTTGGGCAATGGATAAGAGTCAATTATTAGGGCCTTATTGATCGTCATAGAATAATCGCCGCAAATACGTACGTCATTATTTTTCTTTAATACTGCAACAATCGGTGACGCGTAATTAGAATAAGAAACCGGTTTGAGTATGCCAGCGCGCACTAATCGGTCCAACTCTGCGCTTACCTTATCTTTGAGCGCAAAGGGCACCGGCCTAGCTTTAAAAAATTTTGGTGTGACACCTTCTTTTAAGTGTAGCGTTAACTTATACTTATTGAACGTGCCCAACCCACCAGAAAATAATGTTTTATATTTCGACAAAATAAATTTTTCTTTATCTACTGAACAATAATTTAATGAGATAAAAGCGAAATTAAATTTTGTCATAAAGTCCCTACCAAGCAAGGGAACCGGGCCGTTTTCAACAACATAAAATTTTATATTATGCGTTACATTATTATATGTGACTGGTAAGTAACACATGCCCAATAGCCTTAAAGCAGAACCACTGTATGTATATAAAATTTTATTGGACTCACCGAGCGACAAGTTTCGCGAGAAATACATATACCATATGCGCGCGGGCAGCGCTGATACCCCACTACCGGAATCAACCTCCATACTAAGAGTAACACCTCGCACTATAACTTCAAGAGATATCGGTTTTTCTTCCTTACATAAAATAGTATTAATACGTGATTCATTATTTATATCTCTCACATTATTAATTGGTGAAAAATCATTACATTCGTCCCTATCACTACCTTCCAAAATGTAATTATTCTGCATACGATTATGCTGCTTTTTAACAATTTTGTCCTTTTTGGTTGTAATCTCGTTATGTACGTAGTATCTCTTAGAACACATTCTTTTTAAATGTCCTTTTGCACCACACAAATTGCACGACAGATGACGATAGCCACATACGGAGTTATCGTGTGACCTCGCACCACACACACTACACCTGGGGGCTCCGTCGTCGCCGCCACCACGGGCGCGACCGCCTCGTGTACCGCCGCTTGCAGTAGCTTTTCGCCGCGAGTCCGTATACAGCACAGGTTCAGACTTAATTAACTCTGCCGAATCGCCAGCGGAAACAATACGCTGCGCACTTTCAACTGCACAAGCTAATTCAAGTGCCTTATTTAGTTTTAGCTGATTGGGATCTTCTCTAAATAATTTCTCTCGGGCAGACGCAAAGTCAAGACCAATTACAAAACGATCCGTCAAACACATCTCTAGAGCTGTACCAAAACAACATGCCGATGCTAGTCCACGAAGACGAGCAGCATACTCCACCATTGACTCGTGAGGGTCCTTTTTAGCCGAATAAAACTTTTGTCTTTCAGCGTATATACACTTTTTTGGGTCGAAGTGGCCGTCAAGCGCAGCAATAATCGCCTTGTAATCGGTTGATTCAGGCGTATTTGGATACAATAAATCACGAGTAAGACGATATGAGTCTTGTGACATGCCATTCAATAAAATTGCCCGTCTTCTCACACTTTGAGCATCTGTGATATCGTCGATTCCATTTGCAATAAAGAAGTTGTTTAGTTGTGCTACGTGTACCACCCACTCATCTGTTTTACAATCGAAAACTGGCACTTTCCCATAGATAGACATTTTAACGCGTGACTTCTACTGTTGGTTAATCGATTATTAATACACAAAATAAACTCGTCGCCACTGTAATGTCCTTGCTATTCAAGGAATACGGGAAGCGTCTATTTAAACACACTGAAACCGTGAACGATCTTTTATTCACACACTACAGGGTAGCCGTAGAAACCGTTATTGTTATCTACCGACATAATATGCTACAGTTACTAGCCGTCATCTTTCATTTCTTTGATAATAAAGATTATTTATTTATTTATATCAGTAATCTAATCGAGTTGAGCAGCCCCTTTCTAACCATACCACCGTTCAAACAATCCATTAATCATTTAACTATCCTAACGTATTCCTCAATCTTCAGCATCCCATGTTCATACCATACGACAACCAATTTCCATGCAACATTTCGACCAATAGGGGTGGCTGCGCCACTTCAGACTTCCACTTCCATACTCATTTCTCATTATATCCCATTTGTGTAACACCACAAAATATCAATTTTATAGTGTTTACAACTTGCAAGTTGTAATGACTTCCACCAGTAGCGTAATTAGTGGTGGATACTGGAGGTAAACGAGAGAGTAAGGATTAAAAATAAATAAAATAACAATAATGTATACTGATTAAAATCATTTATTCGTGACGAAATAATATTATTTAGTCAGAAAATTTATTTTAGACATGAACCAAATCACCCTTAAGCCGAACTACATCCAGCGTTCTATTTATACATTCTTTTACAAAATGCAAGGAGCATATTCTTCTTACTGCTGTAGGTTTTATGTTTTCCTGGCCTATATTTTCAATCCACAATTTTTGAAGGCCTTAATTTTTTGGGAACCTAAAACAAATATTATGCATCCTTAAGTACCAATCAAAAATTAATCTTAACATCATCAAATCTTTTGATGAAAAAAACTATTATAGAAAATTTACGATTTACACTATTTTCAAGTTCTTTTCTTAAACGAAAGGCTCCCGATGATAATCGATGGTTTGATTAAATATACAGTTTACGTATCTAAAACGTTATTTGATCATGACTACATTAATATTATTGTTAAACAGGCTCAGAAGGGCTCGAACCCAGAGCCGAAAGCCAGTTTAATAAAAAAATTATGTTAAAATTTATATCGATAATTTCAAAACATGACAACACGTAAGGACAACACTATGTAAAAATGTAAACAATCAAAATGTTTACTTGTTTAAATTTACATGATAATAGTCATTGGCAATTCTAGATAATAGCGGGAAACACGATTTAGAACCCATAACATGAACACGAAACGCAATTCACACGAAAAAATATACAATTAAGGAAAAAAGTTACAACTAACCTGAAAAATGACAATCCTTCTTCATTTTTACGAGAATTTGAATTACATCCATTGATGCAACACTTTGTCATGTTGTTTTTGCTCAAATACCCTTTACTAATGAACAAAAAGCTCCAAAATAGTCAAAATTCACTGTAACACTGCAAAATAACTTCGAACAAGGCTTAGATGACAGACGAACTACCACAAATGAACGTTATCCTAAAATGGCGTCATGCTTCAAGGTGGAGCTTGGTGACATTTATGAAAACTGGCAACAGAAAATTGAAGTCTAAGATATGTACTTATCTCTTTTTACATTTGAAAGTCATAACGTGTGAGAATGAGACAGATATATTTTTGTTAGCAAGGTTCATGTTTGCATGATATTTGTATAACCAAAAAATATATATGCAATTTACAGCTTATCCTCTACTTCTCTTATATCAATGTCTATACATCACAGAGTACTTTGAATAGTCCGAAACAATCATTGATATAAGAAAGGTAGAGGATAAGCTGTAAATTGCATATATATTTTTTGGTTATACAAATATCATGCAAACATGAACCTTGCCAACAATAATATATCTGTCTCATTCTCACACGTTATGATTTTCAAATGTAAAAAGAGATAAGTACATATCTTAGACTTCAATTTTCTGTTGCCAGTTTTAATAAATGTCACCAAGCTCCACCTTGAAGCATGACGCCATTTTAGGATGACGTTCATTTGTGGTAGTTCGTCTGTCATCTAAGTCTTGTTCGGAGTTATTTTGCAGTGTCACAGTTAATTTTGACTATTTTGGAGCTTTTTTGTTCATTAGTAAAGGGTGGTTGAGCAAAAACAACATGACAAAGTGTTGCATCAATGGATGTAATTCAAATTCTCGTAAAAATGAAGAAGGATTGTCATTTTTCAGGTTAGTTGTAACTTTTTTCCTTAATTGTATATTTTTTCGTGTGAATTGCGTTTCGTGTTCATGTTATGAGTTCTAAATAGTGTTTCCCGCTATTATCTAGAATTTCCAATGACTATTATCATGTAAATTTAAACAAGTAAACATTTTGATTGTTTACATTTTTACATAGTGTTGTCCTTACGTGTTGTCATGTTTTGAAATTATCGATATAAATTTTAACAATATTTTTTTATTAAACTGGCTTTACGGCTCTGGGTTCTAGCCCTTCTGAGCCTGTTTAACAATAATATTAATGTAGTCATGATCAAATAACGTTTTAGATACGTAAACTGTATATTTAATCAAACGATCGATTATCATCGGGAGCCTTTCGTTTAAGAAAAGAACTTGAAAACAGTGTAAATCGTAAATTTTCTATAATAGTTTTTTTCATCAAAAGATTTGATGATGTTAAGATTATTTTTGATTGGTACTTAAGGATGCATAATATTTATTTTAGGTTACCAAAAAATGAAGGCCTTCAAAAATTGTGGATTGAAAATATAGGCCAGGAAAACATAAAACCTGCAGTAGTAAGAAGAATATGCTCCTTGCATTTTGAAAAAGAATGTATAAGTAGGACGCTGGATGTACTTCGGCTTAAGGGTGATTTGGTTCATGTCTAAAATAAATTTTCTGACTAAATAATATTATTTACTCACGAATAAATGATTTTAATCAGTATACATTATTGTTATTTTATTTATTTTTAATCCTTACTCTCTCGTTTATCTCCAGTATCCACCACTAATTACGCTACTGGTGGAAGTCATTACAACTTGCAGGTTGTAAACACTATAAAATTGATATTTTGTGGTGTTACACAAATGGGATATAATGAGAAATGAGTATTGAAGTGGAAGTCTGAAGTGGCGCAGCCACCCCTATTGATCGAAATGTTGCATGGAAATTGGTTGTCATATGGTATGAACATGGAATGCTGAAGATTGAGGAATACGTTAGGATAGTTAAATGATTAATGGATTTTGTGAACGGTGGTATGTTTAGAAAGCGGCTGTTCAACTCTATTAGATTACTGAGATATATATGTTTAGAAATAAATAAATAATCTTTAATATAAAAAAAGAGAGATGAAAAACTTAAGTGAGACTTCTGCCTAGTAGTGGGACAGCATGGGCTGGACAAAAGAATCATACGAAGCCTAATACATTATCTATAGTGGTGGTTTCATTAATCTCTGCAGAGGAGAAAAAAAATGCATGCGTCGACCCAGCGCATGGATGGAGTGCTTATGTGCAGATTGCCGTCGTTACGAAATAACGTTAGCTCGTTGCACGAACTCAGTATAATATTCTGGTGCACGTCGTATACGTGTTCTGAAAAGAAAGGAGTTAAAACTCCAATCAAGTGCTCTTTCCTTGGTCTCTTCGCTCACTTTTGACTGTTGCTTCACCATATCTTAAAGCAATTACAGTTTCAAAACTTTCCTATTCTGAGTTGAACGTAAGATTTATTTATTTATCATCTCAATACAATTATTATTTCAGGATTAACCCAATGCAATAGTGTAGTGTTCTAATATTTGTTTATTTAATATATACCTATGAGATGGACAATACGTCATAATTTATATAGCATCGATACCGGAAATATCGACAAAAACAACGCTATTTCTTGTGGGTGGAGCAAAGGGTGGAGTCGTCGCCATATTTGAGAAACACTTGACTTCAGGTCACGTGACCATATGCCATATCCCCTATTTTTCTTATATCTATGTGTATAGATAGTAGAGTTGATGTAGAGAGTAATTGTGTTCTGTGTACTAGATACAATAAATTAGTGATGTGACTCGAGCCCTGTTTCACTCGAGTCACTCGAGTAGGTTTTATTTTACTCGCACTCGAGTAATATTTACTTAGAGTATTCAACTAACAGGAGACGCCATGCGTATAAAGTTCCAAACAAAAAAGTCTGTCACTTCTAGCGGGAGGCGAGGTAACGCACACTAAGCAAATCGTAAACATTGGGCCACGTCGTTACGCACGCACACAGCATAATATGAGCACACGATTAAGCAAAACGCACACAACCTTGAAAATCTCTTATAAATGTCTCATCGTTACAGTGCATAAGCTATAAACAACTAGTGCGAGGGCCTTGTCGATTAAATTTTATGCAAGTTACATTAGCAAATTAAATAAAATAAAAATGAACAAATGTTTAATGTGTAATATTACATTCAAAGTAAATTAAAAAAATACATAAGGTACAATATAATAATACAAAATTACCAAAATTAAAACAAATTAAAAAAGTATTATATTATATTTTAACTAGTTTTTAAAGTGAATAAGTTTGGTATATGTGACGAATACACTTTTGGGATCACTCTTTTTTTGCGAGGTAGCTAATTCTGGTGCTTGCATATTTTTCCATCACCAAGTTTGCCAGTTCAATGTTATGTGGAACGTAATCATTATCGAAATAATGTTCCTATATGCTTAAAAATATATAATATGCCTAGTCTATGAAATGTTTTTACCATTTTTAATGTCATGATCAACCGGAAAGGTTATCTGTATAGGGGTTTTAAACGGTCTAATTTTACAAATTTTACCCAACCTATAGAGTTAAACCGTTTTAAGGCTTAGGGTTGAACTACATCTGGCAGCACGGATCCGCACTTTCCTGTGCTTCTATCCTTTTTGTTCACTCAGAAACGTTATTTACTAGAGCGAGAAAGAGAGCGGGAGTGTATAGTTCTACCCTCAAAAAGCCAATTGTAAACCGGTTTCAAAAGTTTATCTATCATTCTTGACAATCTATACTAATATAATATTATAAATGTGGAAGTGTGATTTTTTGTTTATTTGTTTTTGTCCTTCCTTTACGCAGCAACGGAATGGAGCAATTAAAAAAAATTAAACATTTGCTATCTCTTGGTCGAAGTTTATGCTTAACCAAATATACTTTTCTTCGTCATTTTACTTAGGATTGAAAAATAATTAATTTCTTCGTAAAAAGCGGTAATATTTTGTGTTCTACAGTACAAAAGTGTAGTACTCTGTATATATTTAATAATAATAGATTATAAATATGACACTGAAATTATTTGTTTGTCCTTATTTATTTATTTAAGCGCTAATAATTCGTGTCTCATCTGAAAACAACAATTTGGTTGACACCATCTAAGACGATAAACTTTTAAATAACATTTTAAAATGAATAAATATCGTTCACTAAACCTTCCATTTCGATTTGTTACATGTTTTAAATTTTATCCTTCATTATGTAAAATAAACCTTTAGCAAAATAATAAACTTTCTTCCACTAATTTCAAAGTCGGTACAGCAGTTTCATTTAGTTTCCTTTTATTATTTGATTGGATTACGAAAACCGATTGGTCAAAATGCTCGGAACAAATAGTGCTTGTTCGTTTAGGTACCCAGGTTATATGATTGCCACATGCTTTTATCCAAACTTGGCGCCTGTAAGGATCTTTTGGAAAACTGTAAAAGCAAAGATCTTTTTTAAACATTGTACAAAAAATAATTTTAAATAACACCTTGGTATTATATAACAAAGTATTACATATAGTCAAATAAAAACATCGACACTAAAGATTATAGTGAACGTCACTGTTATAGTCTTGATAATACTATTTTATATACTCGAAATTCCCCTTCTTTTCGTTTCATAACGTAACATAATGAAATGAAAATATCTATTTAAAATGTTTTAAATGTATAATGTAAACAATAAAACAATTTAAATTGATGTTTTCATTTCGTTAAAAACAATTAAAGATTATTAATGTTGTATGAAATAATATAGTTTTGCAAATAGATCACAATAATATTGATGAATTTAAGACTATTCAATAACACGATTTTGTTTTGTGTAATTAGAACAAAGAGAAACGACATTTGTCTACAATTAATCAAAATTTAATTATGTCCTAGTAGTGCAAAAGTCCTTACTATAATATTAATACTTTAAGTTGGCAACACTACCTGCTCAGCTATATTAATCAGAATTTTCGTGATTTAATGCTTATATTAATTATTGAAATCAAAATAAATACTTAAAGATGAAAGGTAACGCCGTCTTTTTGTAAATTTGAGGTTTTTTTTTTTATAGGATAAGGGTGACAAACGAGCACACAGTCCACCTGATGGTAAGTGGTTGCTGCGGCCCATAGACATCTACATCTATCCTCGTTTGCGAATCAAAATGCAGATGCGTTGTCACCCGTGAGGACTAAGATGGATTGCCTCATTTCCAGTAAAAAGGGCCTCCGGCCACCTGCACTCACCAAGCGAAATGCAGAGGTAAACCTCTACTTCACGCTGGTTTTCTGTGAGGTCGTGGTACCACCCCGGTTCGAGCCGGCCCATCCGTGCGACAGCAAAAGCTGCCGCCTGGCTCTACCACTGTTTTAATCTTTTTTTTTTAATTTTTTAATTTTTTTTTCTTTTAATGCCGAGTTGCTGTGATCTTTTTTTACAAGAAAACACACAGCAACTCGGCATTTTTCTGGAGGTCAACTCACGCTTACGACTACTTGGTAAGTGACGCCATACGCGGTGCAACTAGTTTTATATAACGGGAATGATCCGCGCTCTCGTACTTTTGACAGCGGGGAACGCTCCCCAATGTCGTCTCCTGTTAGTTTAATACTCTAAGAATATTTATGACAACTCGGATTACAAGTGACTCGAGTTAACTCGAATGACTCGAACCACTCGAGTGACCTGTACCGACTCGATTGAGAAATTAAAGTTAAGACAGGTTTTGCCGATGTACATATCTTCCATTTGAAATTCCGTACAAATTGAGTGAGTTGTTTAGTTTTAGTAAAATGTTTATTTAAGACTGTTTGCTATTAGTACGTGTTCAAAATGAGTGATGGTTCCAAAAAAGCTATAGTGACCACACTATAGCTTTTGGAACTTTTTTACGACAGAAATGTGGGACAAAAGACAGTTATTTGTAAGTTTTGCAAGAAAGTTACAAATACTTTGGGAATACTACCAACTTGATTTTCCATAATATGAAGAACAAACATCAGATTCAGTATAAGGATATTATTAAGGGTGAATCAAGTTCATCTCATGCGTATTCTTAAACTACTGAGTCCTGCTATCAAGTCAGCCGATTCCAGTTTTACATCGATCAAACGGCATTTTCAGCAACTACAGCTTGCAAAACCTAATGCATCGCATACTATGCAAAAACAAAAAAAAATCTTAAGCTCAAATAAAATGATTTGGCAATACTTATAACCTTTACAAATCGTAGAAAAAAGGGTGTTATTAGTTTTTGACAAGCGAGTAACTAAAATGAAAAAGATTTACTTGAGTTTTATCTTCATTCGAGTGGCACTCGAGTGACTAGATTATCGCTGGCGAATGACTCGAGTGAAAAAAGCTCAAGAAGGCTCAAGTTGCCGTCAAAATCTCCCCAAAACTACGCAACGTGACGCATCAACATATTGTGAAGTAGTGTAGTGTAAAGGAATATTATCACTTGATACCACTTGAGATTGTAAAATATAGGGAGTGCGCACTTCATACTAGAGAAACGGTGCTAAATCAGTGACCTTGAAATGAATGAAAGGCACCGAGATAGGCGTTGCATTTCTTTCTAATAGAGTGTCCATGATACAATATTTTGAGTATGTTATTAGTACCCTATGTCATCACGGAAAACGAAGTGTGTATTTTTTTTTCAATATGGAAAGTGCTGAATAGTGTTATAATTAAACTCCGTTTAATATTTTGATTACATTATTGCTTCGCTACAGTATCAAACCTTACGGTAACTAGTGGCAGCGTAACGTGGATTGACACCTAGGGAGGTTTTCTATCAAGCACCCTCCAAAATAATACAAAAAATGTTATACATGCTAACGGGACTTTATTTTGCTAAAATATTCTAATATATTATCAAAGTCAAAATTATTTCTTGTAATTTTCGATAGATAAAGTGGAAAGACTGGTTAATCACGCTTGGCTCATTGTGGACCTTAAGTAAGATTTTATTAACTTGAGTTTTGAAAAGCTTCCTACACATGAAACTTAATAGTAAAAAAATTTTAGACACAGCGCTAGATTCGGAACAGATTCAGAATAGCCCAATTTTATGAGAAAAGCTCCAATGAATTACATTGAACCGCTTCTTGGGAAGAAATGCCGGCAGCTTTCAAGTCGTAAAACAAAAAAAGTAGAAAATTCATCGTAGATTTTTGTTAGATTTTAAACTATTACACGAAGATCTTCATTTAGTGACGTTAGCAGTGAGTTAGAGTTAGAGTGTAAGGCTGAACAACACTAAATGTTACGAGAATATTATCCATTGCTCTGTAGCGATGGTCTAATTCCTCGTAAATATGTCAAGACATTCTAACATAGTTCTCTGCAGCTCCTCTGGCAATGTTAGTCCAGCATATCGGGTCATTTCTCCTGTTAACGTTTTCGATATCTCCTCATTTCTCTTCTTCCTTTAATCGAAATGTCCACATTGTCACATTTATTTTCACGTAGGAAATAGCTTTTTCCACTAGTTGAATACGTTGGCTTTAAAGAAAAATATTTTGGGCTTTGATTTTTATCTCATACTTTTCCAGTGATAATCTACATTATTATTATATTATTTAGTATTTGCTTTTGTGTCTGACTAACTTCTATTAGGATTTTACACCAAAAGGAAAGATAGCATAAAAAACTGAAGTCACACAAAGCTGGTAAGAGTGTAGATACTGCTTCTTTTGTATCGACGTTTTCTCTGTTGGTCCTGGGATTATATATATCTTCGAGTATTTATACTAGTTTTTTTTTAAATTATTCTGCAGTGGTTTAACAACGTCATGATGATCAATTCATTTTATTTCTGAGAGTCTTTTGACGGATACGCCTACACATTTTTATTAAAGTTTCCCATTGACGCGTGGATGATGAAAAGAACCTGTGAACTCTTCCGAAAAAAGTTAAACTTGAATTAACGCTCCCTAAGTGAGTGCACTCCACATAGATTTAGCGAATGATTAGCACAAGGCGTTTTTTACGTGTTAGAACCATACTGCAGCTATGTAAGTAGTATAGTTGTAGCACAAATGGGTCGGCTCAACCGGGGAAGGATCACGCTCTCACAGAATACCAGCGTAAAATAGCAGCTCAACATTGATATATTTTGTATGGTTAGTGTAGAGAACCGAAGACCCTTTTTACTGGAAAAGAGGCATTCCATCTTAGTCCTCACGTGTGACAACGCATCTGCATTTTGATTCGCAAACTAGGATCAATGTAGATGTCTATGGGCTTCAGCAATACCACTTACCATCCGGTGGACAGTGTGCTCGTTTGTCACCCTATACTATAAAAAAAAACAATATATTCATTCATTTGACATCGTCAAATTTTAAAATAGTGTTGTCATCTATAGCGTAAAATGCGCCTCCTGGTTTTTAGGGAAAGAACATCCGTGTAACAGAAACAGAAACTTTTTTATTAAATATAGATTATAATACTTATTGAAAGGCACTCTTTTGTTTAATTACCACTGCTTCGAAAAAAAAATCTCTGTCCTGGGAAGAACCAGCAAGAAATCCAGCGAATTTTTTTTCTAAATAACAGCTTACAATCATGTATGTTACACAAATTAACAACACAACAAATTAAAAATAGCTTGGTAGCGATCACCTCATTTCCAGAGGTTATTATCATCCATATTTTTTTTAATATTATAATAATCCTTTTTATACAAACATAGTTTATTAAAGTTTTTGAATTTTGAGCTGGTCAAATTTTGTATATTTTCTGGAATTTTGTTGTAAAAGCGTATACATCGCCCCAAGAATGAATTACTGAATCGATGGAGTCGAGTAACTGGTACCACTAGCTTGTGTCTGTTCCTAGTATTTATATAATGAATATCACTTATTTTTGTAAAACTACTTTTATTTTTATGTACGTACTGCGTGTGTGGTATTCGCTGAAGGTTATACAGGTTTACGAACCAACCTCGGCACATCCCGATGTGGAGGTGGAGAAAACGCATGAGGGTATATCTAGAGCCATGCATTCCTCCAAATTCCACTTTACGGTGTTAATGGGAGATTTCAACGAAAAACTAGGCACAAGAGAGAACGGTGAGCTGAAGGTAGGGAAATGTGGAATAAGGCAATGGAACTCAAGGGGCTAGCAGCTGGTCGACTTCATAGAGAAACAGGGAATCTTTATGATGAACTCTTTCTTTCAGAAGCGGCCCCACAGAACGTGGACCTGATCGAGCTCGAACGTTTCGACGAAAAATGAGATTGATTTCATAAATGTATTGAGAGGCCAAAGTTAATATATTAATTTCCTTAAATTTTTGTCGCAGCGACTCTATAGGCTTTAAATCATAAATTGCTTTTATGGCTCTCTTCTGTAAAACAAATATAATTTCAGTGTCAGCTGCGTGTGCAGCAAAATACCATACGATATTTTGCTATGGAAATAGCTAAAGTAAACTAATCTAGCTGTTTCAACACTGGTAAGACTTCTAGCCTTGTTTACAGCATATGCTGCAGAGCTAAGTCTGCTTGCTAATTTTGATATATGGGGGCTCCATTGAAGCTTGGCATCTAATGTGATCCAAGAAAAATTGTAGTATCTACAAGACTCAGTTTCTCTCCATTTAAAATTACATTAATATTTAATTGTTTGACATTTGGAGTCATAAATTTCATACATTAAAGTGTATTAGTGGTTTAGTGGTATTTGTGTTACTTAATAATAAGCTTAATTAAAATACAATATGGAATATACCAACTATGATTAGCGACAAAAAATGTAAGATTATCGTTCTAGCATACGTCTTAAATATTACTTTAAGTCAATAACTGTCTAAACGTTGGTAATGTTTTTATTTTGTGCAAACATTTATCAATGTTAGAAGGAGATAAAATACAAAACTCGGAGCCTCTCTTTCTAAGAAAAATGAGGAACGTTTTCAATGTTTCAAGCGCTCACTCCCTATATAATATTATAACCTCCTTGCTTGATACTCAGATAAATGAAGACATGGCTTAAAGGACTAGCATCCAAGCCAAAAATCTTACTTAAAAAATTAGCTTGATACATATTCTTACATATACTTTTTAACCTAATTTAGTTGAATGTAAGTAGATATTAAATAATCAGTGAACTAAATCTTAAAATATGGAAGGGCTAAAGAGGACTATCTCTATAACACTGTGTACGATTCGCAGCACGTAAATCGAGCGCAGAACGAAACGTGGAGGGGACGCGCCCGAATTGGATTGCATGAATGCGACTGGAGAACGAATCAGCGCGTGCGAACGATACGCACGAGCCAACCAGCGTGACTTACGCGCAATAAGTCAATCAGCGCGACTTATGTGTAATAACGGTTACCGCTAGACTTTCGTGCAGCTACTTATATTGGGAAATTGGGAAATGCGGCTGATTCAGAAACTATTTTTGTTTTACAGAAGAGGGCCATTAGAGCTTTTTACAATCTAAAACCGAGAGAGTCTCTTAGAGATAAATTTAAAGAAATTAATATATTAACTTTGGCCTCTCAGTATATTTACGAAAATTTAATGTATGTTCACAAAAACACTAGGAACAAACACAAGCTAGTAAACACTAGGAACAAACACAAGCTAGCGATGCCAGTTTCTCGACTCCACAGAGTCAGTAATTCATTCTTGGGGCAATGTATACGCTATTACAACAAGGTCCCGGAAAGTGTACAGGTTCTCTCTATTACCAAGTTTAAATGTTTTATTAAGCTGAAACTGTATAAAAAGGGTTATTATAGTATAAATGAATCATAGATTACCCCCATCTATGAAATGAATACATGGTTGATAATAACCCCTGGGAATGAGGTGGTCGCTTCCAAGCAGTTTCTAAAATAAATTTTGTAAATAGTTTGTAATCATTTATATTGTAAAATTTATTTTTAAAAAAAGTCCCGCTGGGTTTCTTGCTGGTTCTTCCCAGGACAGAGGGTTTTTCTTCGAACCAGTGGTAAAGTAAAAAATGACTTTCAATAAGAATTACACATGTAATGTATATTGAATAAAAATTATTCTATTCTATTCTAATCATAAGTAAGGAACAAAATAATTTCACATTTAGGAGAATTCTACTATTAATAATCAGTCTAATCATAATTTTGAGATCAAATTTCGACAAAAATTACTTTTCAAATATTTCAAAAGAAACAGCAAATTGGTACATATCTTCTTCCAGAACACTTGGTACCGGTAAGATGCTAATAACATCTTCATAATTTAAGTAGCTGATATTCCTCTTGTCTAGTCTGAACTTCCTCACATTATTACCAACTACCCGTAAAAACATAACTTGCTCTTTAATTCCGTCCTCAATGGTGGTACTACTCCGGAGGCGTGGAGCAGAAGTGCGGTGGTTTTATTCTTCAAGAAAGGCGATAACGCTCTCTTGAAGAACTACAGACCGATTTCTTACTGCCATGAACATAAACATGTAAAAAATCACCAATTGATACCTGTCGAGGAATTTTGTCGTAACTAGTGGAATCCACTTGGCCCTCATCTACATGAACATTTTGAAAACGAAATTTATCATCTATAGCCATCGATTGAAGATTTTCCTTATCAATTTGTGACTCATCTTCATCACTATGGGATGAAGATCCATAGACAGCTCGGTAAATACTTCGTTGGGATGGTATATTTTGGATTTGTTTGAACACGGCAAGCGGAACATATTCATCAGACGGATCTTGAACATCGTGTCTTTCTGGTTCGAGGATTTGCTTAGCATAGTCAACATTTGCAGTATTACCATTCACTTGATACGTTTTGGGGTTCAGGCAGTTGCAAAAACCTCTCTTTGTAAATTTACAAAAGCAGGAAAGCTCTCTATATTTTAAGGAATTTCTTTTATCTGTAAATACTTGATGAACCTACAATGTTCCAACCAGACGTGGGATCTTTTTCGGCAGATCATCTTGCAATTTCTTGATAGCCTCCTCTTTTATCAAAAACATCTTGATTTTACTGGTGTTTTCAAGTTGCTTGAAAAACTCATCTGCATTCGGAATATCTTCACTTGTAGCCACCAACTTATCAGCATTACGCTTTAAAAACCCTCCAATTTCATCTGCAGGGCCTTTACCGTGGCCGGCTTCAAAGAAAGACCAAGTAGCTGCAGTAAACCCATGACGAAAATATTTTGTGCAACGCAGATAGAAGTTTTGCTTTTGGCGATATTGAGTCGATGGTCCGTCTGAGAAGAAATGAATAGTATCAACAGCTTCATGTGAATTTCTTATTCATTCTAAAATCGGTTGTAAGTGGCTCCAGATGGCGGCAGGCTGATGACAATTTGAGGCAGAAACAGAACAGAAGGAATTAGCTGCATGTTGTTTTTCGTGATTGTGAGTGTAAACATTTTGTTGTAAAAATAATAAAAGAAATCAATTCTTGATTGCTTTTATAATTTTTTCGTTTTTCTCGAATTTGACTTTTTTCCTCGCCCATTCATTGTAATTTATAGTGCCATCAAATTTTTGTGATCGTAGTCTATTTTCTGGTAATTACATTTATCACACTTATTTTACATACAATCATTTTATCGATCGCTGAATACTGTCGTACGAATAATGATATTCAAATCATTTGTTTTCATTAGACCTTGTTTTGTCAACGCTTGAGCCTTGTACGACATGTTTTACTTTTACGTTTTACACATACATGTTTCCCTAGCATCAATGGAAGGAGCAATGACATCAAATGGTGAAATAATAATATGAGCATGGTGTGTTTGGATTTTCTTTTTTAAATTCTATGTGAAGTTTTTTTCATTGTTTTTGTATCTTCTCTGCATTTTATTTCCGTTTCTTGTCACTGTTTCTTTTTTTCCAGTTGTAGCTCTAGACATATCGTCGCGCACGAAAAATTGGCGAATTTTTTTCTGTAGAAGTAGCATGCTACGATTGGTCTTTGCTTTTTTGCTATCTTTCAATAAGACCAGTCTTAAATATGCTTTTAAGCAGTCTTTTCTCGCTGAGACTCCTTATATATTGTGCCGATCTTTTATAGACTTGGTCAAAAGGTTTGGTTTTCTCCTGGTTTCCCGTTAGTGTTTACTTCGTTTTGCTTACTTGGCATAGTGTGGTGTTTGATGGACTTCTAGAATATCTTGTACTCTCGGTAATGGAGAACTTGGCGGTGTCACATCTATAATACTTTGTAAATTCTTTGTTCTTTTCCTGTATTCCCTTTGCATTAGTTTCCAAATCAAATTGGCATGTTTCCTTTCTTTCGGCGACAAATCTTTTGCTAATCTTTTTATTTTGTGGTAGTACTTTCTATGTTTTCTTTTAGTTTCTTCATATTTTCAGGGTATTGCTTCAGCCTTTCTCGATAACGCTTATGTTTTTCTGCTGCTGTTAAACGTGCCATTTTATAAGAAATTATTCAATGCAATATAAAAAATAAGATGTAAATTAGAAAGAACTAGCTTCCGCTTTCGACTTTTTACTGAAATAAAAGTATTTTATATCCTTATCTAGATCACAGTATACTGTGAGTCGATTTTCATCCAAAGCCATCAGTAGTTTTTGTGTTAATAGGTTGTTACCAACAAGCACTCACTTTCGCATTTATACTTAACATTTAAGTGAGGATAATTGTCATTGAAAACAATGTGCTAGTGAAATAAGAGTAGTAAATATTGAAAATGAAATAATAATACAAAAATAATTTATAAAAATAGGTATTGATTTTAGTTTGACGCCACAACGTGTTTGACAGCACACGAATGTCTCTGAAGTTACCAACGATGTCTATGGAGTTACCTTCAAACTAACTCAGTATACCGGTAACTGAGGAGACAATTCAAGTACTTTGATCAAAAATACATATTATAATAACTATTAAAAAAAAGTAACATATGATTTGGTCGATAACCACAGTTAGTACTATGTAATATTATTATTAAAAAGTTACTACTTACATTTTACGAGAAAATCAGGTAGCTCAGTTGACGACGCAAAAAGGTACGCACACACCCTGCGAGCGTTCGAGGTAGGCATGGGTAAAAAATATCGAAATATCGATATTTTTTAAAAAATATATCGATATATATCGTCGATATTTGAAATCCCGATATATCGACATATCGATATTTATTTTAGAGTATCGAATTCGTATCAATTTCGATATATTTTAAAATATTGTATCGTTTTTTTCGTCGTCCAACCGTCAGTAGAGAAAATTTTGGACCTTATCTTTACATCATTCAAATGATGACGATATATCGATATTTATCACGCGATATATATCGATACTGTTTAAAAATATAGATTCGATATATATCGATATATTTTTTACCTTCGCCCATCCCTAGTTCGAGGCAGACTGATCACAAACTAAGGGTGAGCGTTGAATGAACGAACAGTTTTTTTCGACAGCTTATTTGTCGTCGACTGTTAGACCGGTTACTGATAAACTAGTTTACTCGTGAACGACATTTTGAATCGCGCAGTACATAACTATATACACCGTCGAGCGTTTGCCGAAACTCTTTCGCTGGTCACTCGTCGATCAAGCATTCCGTTCTCTTCACACTGCTTGTTTCGATGGCTACCTCTCTTTCTCCACGTGTTCGTCTCGAAGTGGGCGGTGTTTTGTAAAACTATACACCTATGCTATACACTATTACAATGCAGATATGAAATATGCATGTCAATATAAGGCGTAGACAGATTTTTGAATTTTCTTAGGTACATTATTTTTTTAGTCTCTAATCTCTATTGAAATGCGCTTTGCATAGGTCAAGGTTAAACGTATTTAGTAATTTTCTAAATTGAGGGATTATCTAAAATATAAATAATTATTCTTAGTATTAAGTTCTAGTGTTAATAGTAAATAGTGTAAACAGTAATAGTGTTACTTAAGTATTTAAGTGGTCAAATAGTATATAGTATATATTAATATTAACTATGTTGGCGTCAGGCTTAAAAACAGTAGAGTGATATGGCACCATTTTGAATAAGACAATAAAACTTTTAAGCAACGTGTAATGAATGTAAAGATTTATTAAGTTATACATCGTCCACCGCCAATTTAAAAAGTCATCTGTGAAGGAAACATCCTTCGGTTTATTTATCGGTGTTCGGAGCTGATGATGACCAATCCGGTCATTCATCTGGACAAACGAATCAGGAACAAATTCGCAGTGCTTTGTATGCGGAACACATTCCACGTACGTCAAGTTCTTCGGTGGGAGAACACCCGTCATTTGAGTCACCCCGGCCTTCAGCTAAACGAAAAAAAGTTATGGCGCATTTTATACACAAAAAAAATTAGTACAGATCAAAAACTACAAATCGACAAGGATTTACTTAGTCCTAAGCCTGGAAAGAGTATGAAGGGAAGTTCATTTTACTCAAAAATAGTTAACTAAGACTAATGTTATCGCTTGCCGATCGACGTCTCTCGTTGATCACATCACAACATCAGTCTTATTATTAAGTGGCGAAGCTTGCGAAGACACTTATTGATTTCACGATGTCTGTTCGTCTGTCCGTCTGTCTGTCCCACAATTATCTCGAGAACGGTTTCGAATTTTCAAATTCTGTTTTCAGCAATCGATTACTGATCACTCAGGCATCTGAACCTCCTATTTTGAAACTGATTGCTCAACGGCAAAAAAAAATCATCATAATTTGTTAGAGATACAACCTGACACTGACCTGCAAATTGCAAAAAACGTAAGAAAATTTGAATTTCGCGGGCCGCCCTGGAGCTTTCACCTTAATATCAGTAGTTAATCATGATAAAGTTTATTGTTTTGTCTCTTTGTAAAATTAATTTCAAGATAGGGTATCATAGAAAAAAAAAATATTTCAACTGGAATTAACAGGAGATACTATGGTCTGGTTTGGATACTTTTTGTATGGAAGCTCTTTTTGGTATACTGAGTTACCCTAAAAATCAAAATAAATTGTTAATTTTCAGCACCTTTAGCATTTTTCTAATGATGCCTGATTATTTGTTATATGTTTAGAATACCATTTACCTATAAAAAACTTTTGAGCAAGTCATTAAGTAAATATAACTGCTAGGGACACCTAAGTGTGGGTAAAAAAGTTGATCCGCCCATTTACTGCTTACAGCTGGACACTTTTTCAACTTGTCTCCCATATACCTATATACGAGCGTGGTCCTTCTCCGGTCGAGCCGACTAATTTGTGCTATAACCATAACATAGCTGCAGCATGGCTCTTCCACATACAGATTATAGTTAATAATAATTAGTATTAATATTATGCAAGTTTATTTATTGACTTATTACTGACTTACCGGTGTTTTAACAGTGGTAAAGTCACGCGGCCAGGTCGAAACGGGGAAGTACCACGATCTCAAAGATGCTTTGCTTCTGCGTTTCGCTTGGTAAAGGCCCCGAGGCCCGACCCACCACAATCACATCAGGGGCTTCATTCGAACCATTACGCCATCCATTACCATCTTGCGACGGCAAAGCTGGACTTGCTTTTTCTGACCGAGGGGCAGGTGTCCTCTTCGGCTCATATTTCTTACCTTTCCTACCCGGGGAACAAATTCAAACACTCCTTTGTGCCCCGGGCTAGAGCTTGCTTATACGTCAGAGAGGCTATCTGGTCTCGACGCCTCGGCAGTCTTGAAGGTACGGTCCTGTCGTATCTCCTCAATTTCGCACTTCCCTTTTTGCTTCAGCCATGCAAATGATGTTCAGTTCAGCGGCCACTTGGAAAGGAAGGCCAAAATTGGCCTCTAAAAAGCTTAAAGTGATTTGTCATGTGGCATCATATGGAATACTGTACTCATCTCAGGGCCTGGACACTCCAGTGCCGGCTCTTTGTACTTGACCACATCCAGCGCAGAGTGGCTCGAATCGTCGATGATCGAGTTCTTTCAGATCGACTTAACTCTTTAGCGCTACAAAGAGATATTGCACACCTTTGCATATTCTATCTATCTATACCATCTGGAAGAATGGCGGTCCACCACTATGCGATTTACCATAAGTTTTCTTCTTCACACAACTTCCTTATGGAATCGACTAACAGAGATTTTTCCGAACCGATACAACTTGGACCTTCAAGAAAAGAGCCTACTCATTTTAAAAGGCCGGCAACGCACCTGCAATTCCCCTATTAATTCATTCGGTTTATGAAAGTTTTAGGCGACAGTGGGAAACAGGCGGGAGATGGGCAGCAGGATCTTCCTGATAACATCAAAATTACAATAAAAAAACTGCGGTTGCCAACCCGCTCGCCAAGCGAGGCAACTATGGCAAATACCCCCCATGATGAGAGTAACAAAGAGACGGCCCCCAGTCCCCGGCAGCCCCGATATTCCTGGCTACGGTGGCGACCATGGTAACGGCGGGGCAGGGGGTGCTAAGAATCTCCGGTGGAGGTTCGGTTACCGCGTAAGACGACTTAACCTGACAACATACAACGCACGCACTCTGAGGACTGACGAGAAGATTGTGGAGCTGGAAGAAGAGATAGACAAGTTACGCTGGCATATTATAAGATTATCCGAGGTCCGAAGAGAGGGGGAGGACACGGTAATCCTCGATTCCAGCAACTTGCTCTATCACCGGGAGGGTGACCATCTGCCGAAGGAGGTGTCGGATTTATCGTCCACAAGTCACTCGTTAACAAAGTTGTAAAGATTGAGAGTGTGTCGACGAGGGTTGCTTACCTTATACTCAGAACCACCAAACGGTATTCGCTGAAGGTCATACAGGTTTACGCACCAACCTCGGCACATCACAATGAGGAGATGGAGGTAATGTATGAGGATATCTCTAGAGCCATCCATTCTTTCAAAACCTACTATACGGTGTTAATGGGAGACTTCAATGCAAAACTAGGCTACTAGACAAGAGAGAACGGTGAGCTGAAAGTAGGGAAATTTGGAATAGGGCAACGGAACCCGAGGGGCCAGTAGCTGGCCGACTCCATGGCGAAAGAGGGACTCTTTATGATGAACTCTTTCTTCAAGAAGCGGCCCCACAGGAAGTGGACCTGATCGAGCCCCGACGGTTCGACAAAAAATGAGATTGAATTCATTATGACAACTAGACGGCAACTGTTCAGTGATGCCTCAGTGATTGCGAGGGTGAAAACTGGTAGCCATCACCTAACAGTTAGAGGCACATTGAACCTAAACGTTAAGTTAGGGATGTCTCGTCTAATGAAGTCAACGCTCCGTCCCCCTCGTGCTCTATTCCAAGGTCCCAAAATCTTTCAGCCCGAGTTACAAAACCGTTTTCAGTGCCTAGAAGACTGCAATTAAGTGGACGATATGAATGACAAGCTCGTGGAAACTGTCCATGCGGTCGGAGCTATGTTGTGCAAGACTCGCCGCAGAACAACATCTTGGCGGCATCGTTTCCGGGACACCTGAGATTTTGAGTGAGATTGAGAGGTTCTATGGGCAGCTGTACACGTCATCGTTGGAGCCACACGCAAGTTTGAGTAACGATCCAAGAGCGAGTCTTATCCAACATTATTCCGAAGATATCCCGGACATCAGTCTGAGCGAGATTAGAATGGCTCTCCAGCACCTTAAAAACGGCAGGGCTCCAGGTGAGGATAGAATTACAGCGGAGCTTTTGAAAGCGGGTGGAAAACCGGTACTTGAAGTCCTTCGGAAGCTCTTTAATTCTGTCCTCCATGGTGGCACTACTTCGAAGGCGTGGAGCAGAAGTGCGGTGGTTTTGTTCTTCAAGAAAGGCGAGAACGCTCTCTTGAAGAACTACAGACCGATTTCCCTTCTGAGTCGCGTCTACGTGCTGTTTTCGATTGTCATTACGAATCGTCTCGCATGCAGACTTGACAACTTCCAGCCTCCCGAACAAGCAGGTTTCCGAAAAGGCTTTAGTACCACAGACCACACACACCCTTTGGAAAATTGTACAGAAGGCAGAGGAGTATAATCTGCCACTTTGCCTTGCGTATGTGGAGTAAAAGAAAGCCTTTAATTCCGTCGAAATTTGGGCGGTGCTGCAGTCCCTTCAGCGGTGCCAAGTTGACTGTCGGTATATCGAAGTGCTGAAGTGTTTGTACAGTAGGGCTACGATGGCTATCCGAGTACAGAATCAGAGTACGAAACCTATCCAACTGCGCAGAGGTGTAAGACAGGTTGACGTTATATCCCCGAAACTCTTCACCAGGGATTGAATACCGGTACCAATTTCGGTTCTGGTTCTTCATTTAGGTTCTTATAAAGGTTCCTCTTTTCGGTACGGTTCCAGTTCCGGTATCGGTTCCGGTTTTGGTTGCGACGCACCGGTTCTAAATACCGGTTCCGAGAACCTATAATCAAATTTCTCCAAATCCGTAGATTGGTATAAGAAATTCCGTACGATTCCGTAGAGGCTATTTCAAAATATCCGTTCCGTTGAGGATGGACAATATTTGTTTTTGAACTTAGTTGATAAATTCATTCTTTTTGGAAAATTCTTGTTGTAAGTTTATTTGTATATAACATCGAATCAAGCTGCACATGTAAGAAAAAAGTACCATAAAAATTGATTAAAATTAATTGCTTTCTTTTAATTAAATATATTTTAGTAAAAAACAAATAAAATAACTATACACACTTTACTATTTGTGGATAGTTATACTAAAAAAATACGTTACAAACTTGATTATAACGACTTATTAACATGGATTTTATTTTCAGGTTTTTGTTACTTTATTTGATATATTACGGTGTTTCAGACTCGGGTGATTTATGTAACAATGAAAAACTATACAACTAAGAATTTTGAGAAATTCGAAAAAAAGAGATCGAGGAAAAGCGAAGAATAATTAGGCAGATTTTTTTAAATATTGTAAAAACAAATGGGATAGCATCACTTTGTACGAAGTACATGTATTTCCATGGATAGCATGGATTAGTAAAATTTGAGACATAAGTGACAATTCAATCATCTATAAAAAAGGTTATAAGCGCTTATATTAACTGCCTATTTTGCAAGAAGTGTTCTAAATTCTAAACAAACGTAATTTAATTCAAAATATCTAAGCTATTAACATTTGAAATCGATTAACCTCACAAAAATTGATATTTATGAGTAAAAATGGTTTTCTTTTAATACAGATAGCATAGAATTATTTATTTAATATAATTTAATATGAACAGAAAACATTAGAAGAAGACAGAGAGAATGACATCGTCGGCAAGTTCACACTCATGATGAAAAAAATCTTGTTAAGTTTATAAAAATTCCGTAGATTGCAACGTCAAATTCCGTAGTTCCGTAGATGATGACAAATTTCCGTATATCTATAGAAAAATCCGTAGAGTTGGCAAAACTGCGTTGATATGCAACAGAAGATCCACCACTACAAATGTGATATTTTACAAACTCCCCTCTCCTCACACTCCGCGATCCGTCCATCCGACCGCACCTCAAACAAGTTTGGATTCGCTTTCGCTTTGCTTAGGAACCGGTAAAATAAAGGTTTTTAAAGGTTCTAATTTAGGTTCTGGTTCCTGTACCGGTATAGGTACCTGAACCCCTAAATACCGGTTCTATACCGGTATTTTGGAACCGTTTTCAATCCCTGCTCTTCACCGCTGCATTGGAAGACGTTTTCAAGCTACTGGACTGGAAAGGATGCGGTATTAACATCAATGGCGAGTACACCACTCACCTTCGATTTGCCGACGATATAGTCCTTATGGCAGAATCGCTGGAGGACCTAAGCACTATGCTCAGTGACCTCAATAGTGTCTCCCAACGGATAGGTCTTAAGATGAACATGGACAAAACAAAGATCGTGTTTAATGTCCATGTCACACTGTCGTGAAGCGACAATTAAAAAAAAAGAGAACCTAACCTAAGAACAACAAAACAACAAAAGTAGAACAAGAAAATAATATATTTAAATTTTTAAAAGGTATTTACAATTTTATATAAAAAATGAAATATGATGATGGTGATGGATGACGTGAAATTACAATTAGTTAAAAAAAATAAAGATATGACAATATTGTAGTGGAGCCTAAAGGTCGAAGTGACACACGCTGCGCTTGTAGAAGTAGGCACACGCGGAGCTTGTAGTTTCTTGGCGGCGACGGCACGCAGCGCCTGGACTGGGCACACGCAGCGTCCGGAGCCGGCGCACGTAGCGCCTGGAGTAGGTGCACTCAGCGCCTGGAGCAAGCAGTCGCAGCGCCCAAAGGTAGCGCGGGCACTAGCAGGTGAAGGCGCAGGCGACGACTCCAGATGAATGTATAGGCTTGTAGGATCCCGGAGTAGTGCGGCTCCGCGCTTGAAGTAGACTACGCCGACGGCTTCAGATGTAGATAGAGGCCTGCAGGATCCCGGAGCAGTGTGGCCCCGCGCTTGAAGTAGACTACGCCGACGACTTCAGATGTAGATGGAGGCTTGCAGGATCCCGGAGCAGTGTGGCCCCGCGCTTGAAGTAGACTACGCCGACGACTTCAGATGTAGATGGAGGCTTGCAGGATCCCGGGGCAGTGTGGCCCCGGGATAAGGCCTTTAGTAGATGCTTCACGTTTGAAAACTGAAGCGAGACTCCCTGTATTCTCCGATGGTTCGGCTTTTATACCTTTTTAGAGAGAACGAGAAATTATTTAAATTAAAAGGAAATTTTTGGTAAATGACCTAGAGCAAAAGAGTATTTATGTGGAAATATCGAGATAAAACATCATACCGGTAACGAATTTGAATAAAAATTGCCATGACAACGGAATAAATAACGGTTGTCAAAAATATAAATTTTTGGTTTTAGGCATATAATTGAAAAACAGTAACATTTAAGTAAGAAATGAGATATTATTGATATAGGAAAAAAATAGTGCAGCAGCGCGCACAAAACCCGAAATTGCAGAGTTACGGAGAACTATATAAAAGATCGAAAAAGGTAAGACTCCATTGACAGCGATATAGAAAGTGCTGATAGCGTGAAAATACGAAGTAAAAATGATTTGTTATTGTGTAAAAACGTTACAGGATCCTATGGAAATAAAGGTGATGCAAAATATAAATGCAGAAAATCAAAAACAGAATGGAAAAATAGTGTAAAATGATATGTAAGTAGCATAACACTACAACACCTATGCCGGTAGTTGTTGGGAGCACTAAGCTCGAAGTTGTTGACGAGTATGTTTACCTGGGACAAATAGTCCGACGAGGTAAGTCCGACTTCGACCGAGAGGTCAATCGACGGATTCAACTCGGCTGGGCAGCGTTCGAGAAACTACGACACATCTTCTCGTTAGACATACTCAAAACCTGAAAACGAAATTGTACAACCAGTGCGTGTTGCCAGTGATGACTTACGGATCTGTGACGTGGTCCTTCACTGCTGGCCGTATGAGGAAGCTCAAGGTCGCTCAGCGAGCTATGGAGAGGGCTATGCTCGGGGTTTATCTGCGTGATAAACTTAGAAATGAGGATATCCGCAGTGGAACCAGAGTAACCGACATAGCCCAACGGATTAGTAAGCTGAAGTGGCAGTGGGCTGGCCATATAGCTCGAAGAACCGGCAACCGATGGGGAAGAAAGGTTCTCGAGTGGCAGCCTCGTACCGCTTCCCATGTGGTCCCATTTAAATTTGAACGAAATCGGACGAACAGTTTTAAAAAATCAACAAACAATAAATTATTTAAGTATATTGCAGTCGATTGTACAAAAATGTTAACTTTACCACTTGTATCATTTTACATTTTAATATAAGCTCCTGAATTTGCCTAAATCTGTAAAATAGATCTTTAATTACACCTTTATAAAATTAAAAACAAAAGTATTTATCATTTTTATAAGTTTAATAGCACATGATTTTATATGATGTTCTACAGACATGTAGGTAACTTGTATAATACATTTAGATTTTCAATATTTAGATTTACATTTAATTGTTTTGATATCTATTAAGCTTTGAGTACATTGGCACAGAATTCAAGAATAAGCATGACGAAAAGATCTGATACGGAGCAAAATTGTGGAACAACAGCAATTTGTTCGTTTTTAGTTGACACAAATGTTGATTTTTAGCTAACTGGCAATTTTTACTCTACTACTTGTACTTTTTGACCTTAGAATAATAACACCTAGAAGCCGAGTCCGCGTCCGTAATGTGAGGCAACTCAAACTAAGCCAGTATGGCTTAGTTCAATACTCGGCCCGTTAGTCACAGAGTACATTATATCCGTTAGTGCTCAAAGTCATGTCGTGTTGAGAACAGCTCCCGAAATTTTAATTAAAAATGACATTTTATGCAGTGAACGGATGTCAGTACATCAGAGAAACATAAGAAACATAGTAACATTACATTTCACGAGTAACTAATGCTTTTGAACTTATATTTTTACGTAAAACATTCATCAAAAATAAATATGAATTTTTAAAAACTGACATATAACATTATATAGAAATGTTGCCAAAGTGAAAGAAAAGTTCTCCCACCTTTTTAATTAAAACTAAAACACGTCAATAGGAATGAGGGCATCCACGATTTTTTCTGCTACCAGGGCGGCGCCACTTTACAGTGAGGTAAAATATTTGACAGATTTCATAGCGGGGATAACAGTTTCTTAAGAACATGTAATATTTAAGGTTTCTTTCTGTATTATAAGTTATATTTTATATTAATTGCATTAGAAATAAATAAACCAAACTATAAAATATAACTAAAAACCGTTTTTTTAAAGAGTTATAAAGTGCAAAAAATTAAAAATCAAACCTCTGACGCATTCTGTTATGTAATAATATAATATTCTAGATAATGATAAACTATTATTTAAAACTAATTTCTCAATTAACTAATACTATGTTACAAAAATCTTTACCTCAGTCACAACTAGCGACATCTGGTGAGTGGAACATTATTAGCCCTCATTAAATAGAGTGCGTAACGCAACTTGACAACTTATTACTACGAGGGCTGCCAACATTGAAAAAATGCAACGCATTGTTTTTATTTATAGACGGCTCTGTGGCGCAGTGGCTTAGCAATGAGTTGTTGCGCTGGGGGTCGCGGGTTCGAATCCCGCACGGAACAAGTATTTGTATGCCTTACAAATCATTGTTCCGGGTCTGGATGTTTGTCCTCGTGCAATTTGTGTTTGTAAGCTGCCTCCACGATACAGGAGAATATCTAGTGTGGGGGTAACGTTTTTTAAAAAAAATTAAAAAATATGGATGATCAATTTTAAGGAAACTTTTTATATGGTCTGATAATAAATGCATGTTTGGTTTTCGTTTTATGTTTCTTTCTGATCCGATCATTGCGGCTTTTGAGACAGAAAACATCAGACACAATCGAAATGAAAGCAGTTGTTGGAAGCCCACTAAAATACAAAAATTTGTTCTTTACATTTTTTTATAGGATACGGTGACATACGAACACACGGTCCACCTGATGGTAAGTGGATGCTGTGACCCTTATACATTTACGACTGTGTAAAACCTACCAAAATTTAAATTTTCTTGTGTTTTTCGTATTGTAGCTTACATTATGCATGCAGTGAGGTGCGGTACACCATTACTCGACGATTATTAAAAAAAAATTGTTAAAAACAAACTGAATAATAGATACTGAATACGGTCAATCGTTCGTCGAACAGTGTGTGTGAACAGGCATCGGGCGGGTGTATATCGAACTTGCATTAGTCATATAATTATAACGTCTCAATACAGTTACAAAAAATAAATATGATGCAATCCATTTATATGGTTCATAAAAGTATCTCATTTGGCTAGGTAGGCTAGATAGAACCTATTAAAAAATATTTTGAATTTAGCGGGCTACACTTCGATAATAGAATTCAAACAAACTTATTTTCACACTTGTATGAGTCATACGTTACGTTGTAACTATCAGTCCAATATAGTTTCAACTTCCCTACTTTTCGGGAAAATTTAATGTATTGGCCACATTATTTTTTCATTTATGTGTGTTTCGTCTAGCGTAAACACAAGTTGATAACGTACACATAGATTTTGTTCTTGCCCCACTTTTGAACGTCCGCTTTGTAGGGAACTATCGTTCTAGGTGTTATTATTCTAAGTTTTTGACTAATAGCAACAGCATAGATTTTACTACACTAATGCGTAAATCACGGCGGCCAGTCTTGACGGAGACTAGCCATCTCCCACAGAGTACCTTTGTGTAATCCTGGTGCGAATGTGCGAAGCCATCACTAAAACTCGGCGCGTACGGCGCGGGACCAACGGCTTTACGTGCTTTCCGAGGCACGGGGATGTAACACAGCAGCTTCTGAGAATTTCTTGGCAGAAAAACCCAATAACTGATTTTGGAACGACCCGGGATTCGAACCCGTGACCTCATGATCAGCAATCGCGTTTATAACCACTGAAACAATGAGGCAGTCTTACTACACTAACTCAATATTTATACTTACAACAATGTTTACAATTCAACAGTACACGATTTCTGTAGCATGTTTAGCTTATACACAGTCGGGTCATAAGTTCTGTCACAACCTTATTATTTAAAAAATTTGAATACTGGCTAGATGAACTTCACCAATTTTAAAAATAAAATGTTTGCGCTTGCCGAAAATAAAAAAGATATTAATTTTCATTCATTTTCAAATATGGTCGAAGAAAGAAGATAGAGTAGCGGTTACCGCGTTGCACCGCTGTGGTTACGCGCCAAAAGAGATTTTCAATATTTCACAAAAATTGAAAATAACCCTACGATTTGTTTATCACACTATCAAATGATTCACTGAAGATTCAAGCTTCGAAGATCGTAAGAGGACCGGCTGACCTCGTACAATTAGGACACCCTCAATCGTCATAGCAGTGAAGGCGCGAATCCAACGAAATCCTGTTCATAAACAAAAAATCTTAGATCTTCAGATGGGCCTAAGCAGAACCACGGTCAAAAGAGTGATCCATGAAGACTTAGGACTACGAGCTTATCGTAAGAAGACCGGACATTTTTTGAACGAGCGTTTGAAAAAAATTAGGCTGGATAGATCCCGCGCTTAGTTACGGCGGTGCGCGGGAAAAAATACCGCCAAGTTTTGTTTTCGGCTGAAAACATTTTTAAAATCGGAGAAAGTTATAATAAACAAAATGATAAGGTGTATGCCCACAGCAGTGAAGAAGCAAGCACGCATATTCCGAGGGTTCAACGAGCACACTATTCTTCGTCACTCGTGGTTTGACTCCAAGTCATATTTACGCTTAACTGAGGTGTTTTTCTGTGAAAAAGGTGTAAAAACCAGTGTCGAGGTGTACCAAAACACAGTCCTAATAAACATAGTTTAACCTCTTTCTCAAACAATGTTCAAAAACAGACATTGCATATTCCAACAGGGCTCTGCACCAGCTCATAGGGCACGAAGAACGCAAAACTGGTTAACCGTCAATGGAATTGACATTATCGGACATAAAGACTAGCCCTCTTCTAGTTAAGATTTAAACCCACGGGATAATAAGATATGGCAACATTTGAAGGAGAAAGTCTGTACTAAACCTCATCCGAATTTGGAATCTCTCCGAGCATGTTTGGCTAAAGCAGCGGCAAAAATAAATATGAGTGTGGTGCGTGCTGCGATTGATGATTGGCCGCGTCGATTAAGGGCATGTATTCAAAATAGGGGATTGCATTTTGAATAATGTAAATAAAATCGTATTTGTAAGTAAAATCAAATTACCTTTCATTTCGTATATAATTTCTATATAATTATCAAAAAGTGTATCATTAATTTTATAAAAAGTTTTTGACAGAACTTATGACCTGACTAAGTATTTATAGCTAGGTAATTTGCATCGTTGAAACGTTTACTCAACATCATACACGACTATTACAGCACACATTTTACTATTATAATTGGGCTGGTGCTCACAGCAATGAACACTTATCATTTGGTAACTAAGCATTTGGTATTATATATACCAAGAAACTTTTCAAAACTTTCCATGCCAGCTACTGTGTTCTTTATGTTTTAATCAAATGTAATTAGCACAAAATAGTTTTCAGATTTTTTTTAAATTTACTCGCATAATTATAAATTTAAATCGAGTAATGCCATTCTTTTTCAAAATGCCGCCCTCTAATATCAGCCACAGTGAATAAGCTTTTGTTACGTGTTTGTCAGTGCGCTTAACAACCACCTTCGGCTACATCACCACTTCCATCAGCAGGATCAGTAGTCGAGCACTAGTTTAGCTTATAAAATCTAGAAAATATAGCACTTCAAAGGGCTACAGTTTTTACTCAAGTCGTACGGCTGCTATTATACTATGTGTGTATATGCACAAGGTTAGATTTTACAGGAAGTGGGAGAGTGCAGATGCACTAAGTGCACAAACCCGTGCTTTTCACATAGAGTTAACATCTTCCTGATAACAACTCGTAATAATAAAAATACTGCCATTGTCATCTCTTATAGCAAGCGCAGAAACTATGGTGATCCTCCTCTCGTAGAAGGAGATATATTGGGGGTAGGGTTGCCATCTGTCCGGCTTTAGCCGGACGTGTTTGGCTTTTTCGGGTTGTGTCCGGCCAAATTTTTATGTGTCCGATCTGTCCGGCTTTTGTTAGGCTTTTTGTTAGTGTAACGCGTTGCACGCATCGCTTGCAGAATAAATAAATAAGTAACGTATACACTTGCACCTGTGCTGTGATTGATTAATAAACAATTAACGTATGAGTAATTTAGTTGTTTTTTCTCGGGGGGTTGGAGTTGGTGAGTTTTTTGGCTGCATGACCTCAGAAAGGTATGTTTGGCTAAAAATTACTGCCCGGCTTTTAGGGCCAAAAGTCCGGCTTTTTGGAACGCCGAGTCCGGCTTTTTCATTTTAGGAAATGGCAACCCTAATTGGGGGAGGCCTATTTACTTTGATAGGCTGTAATGAACTAATTAATGAATTATTTTGCCTAGTTATAAATTCAATACAAAGGAAAACCTTTTTTAAAAAGAAAGAAGGAAAAAAGATATCGAACAACGTTACAAATTTTGTTTTAATCAATTGATGAATTGTACAGTCTGAATTGTACAGTACAGCTATGATTTAATGATCTGCTGACTGCTACGGAACTTGGCACCTGTTCAGACGCCAACTCTTATAACGATGAAGCCGTCAACTGATCGTCGTTAATATCGGAACTTATTAATTTTTAATCGACTTCAAAAAAGGAGAAAGTTTACAATTCGACTGTATTTTCCTTAGCATACATATTTTCATGCATATACATGTTTAATATTTTCAACAATTCTAAACCGATTTTAATGATTCTGTCTTTATTAAATCTTTTATACTTTACGGGTGATTGTATAAATAAGCATAGAGTAGCTAAGCTTAGTAGAGTAAGCATAGGGTGGCCCACGGCCCATATGATTTTGAAGAAATAATTCCACCCCTAAGGGTAAAATAATAGGGGATGAAATTTTAATGTAACTATTTAGATGACATTCGTTCTTGTTGGTATGTGCATCAATCAAATAGCTAAGCATTCGCAATTCGCATTGAGCGGTGAGCGACACGTCACGGGCACGGGCTCACGGGAGTTCCAATGAATAATAGAGGAAGGGATGACGCATGCGCGATCTGCTAAGGCAGGGACAGCATTTATTGCTCCGTGTACGACACTTATAATACATACGCTCCTAACTCTTACAAGCGCTAAATCTTTAGTTAAATTTATGTTATAATTATTTAATGTTCCGCGCCGAAGATGTGTAAAACTTTTTAAATTGTACGTTAAGTGAGACTGACGCAGTGCGTAAGATGCAAGCCGGGGGGCCGGATAGCGCAGCGATCTCCGAAGCCCCCAGCAGTGGCAGCGAAGACTCGGACTGTGAGCCGGGACCGGAGGCCGACACTGATACGGCGCTTACTGAGGAATGGGCGAGGGAGCTACTGATCGGGTCGGGCGTGGTCGGACCGCAGGAGGTAAGTTGCTTTAATATGATATTATACATCACAAAGGTGTTATTCACGAATAAAACTTAAGGGAAATAAACAAAGCATAATGAAAGCTATACTTAAATATCCAGAGATTAATTAAAACTTTTTTATAACGTAATTCTGCTTTCGTTAAATGTTGAATTGGGCGAATGAGTAAGCAGCAATTAAACCGTCTCATAACAACTTTGCTAATGGTCTTACTTTTAATTCTATGATGTACTGTTTGTGTGTTTTATTTCTTACTTCTCTCTTTCGAAATAATTTCATATATAGGTACTTACCCATATTTCATATTGAATACTATTTACTATACCATATCTTAAATGAAGATATTTTTTAACCCCTTACTGCGTACGAAGAAAGGAATAAAAAATGAAAGAAATAGCGTGTAGAATGTAGAATGAATTTATTAAAGAGTTTATTCAGTACTTATACATATTTTTTATTATTTTAATTTGTAACTTCTTACGGAGGGATATACCATGCTTTTTCCCCCCAAACGCCCTTACCTACACGTGATCCACACTGCTAGTTGGCGAAAGAGATCTGCCTCTGTCAATCTCTGATGACCGAACTGATAGCGGAAAACCTTTTCACAAACAATAAATACTAATATATAATAGACTATAGTAACGGGCTTTGGGCTGTATCCTGTCTCTGTCTTGTCCATATCTAACCTTGAATCCTTGATTAAGAATCGCAACGAAGATGCGTTGCCTCCGGTTCTCGTCCCTTATTATAATAGGTGTGAACCATAGCAGTATAGACTGTATCGTGGTCTAGCGATCGTACACTCGACTGCCGATCATGAGCTCCCGGGTTCGAATTAGCTTGGCGAAAATTTAGTTTTTTTTTGTCAAGAAATTCTTAGTAGCAGTTCGGAGTCATGAAGTTGGCGGTGTTTCACCGCCGTGCCCCGAAAAGCACGTAAAGCCGTTGGTCCCGCGCCTGTTCTCTCTCCGGTCGTGTCGTATAATCGTCCCATCGGAGTACGAGAGCAAAGGAATAGAGAGTGCACTTGTGTTTGCGCATACACACGGACAATATAATCGTGTCATGCGCAGATGGCTAATCTACATCGAGACTGTTCGTCGGTGTCATCGAAATTTAGTCTGGAGGACATTGCTTAATATAAAAAAACTGCGGTTGCCAACCCGACTGCCAAACGTAGCAACTATGGCAAATATGAGATAATCTATGGGTACGTTGCAGCAGCAGCAGTTGGCTTATGACGGGCTGTAATGAATGAATGAATGAATGTTTTTTTTATAGTATAGGGTGACAAACGAGCACACAGTCCACCTGATGGTAAGTGGCTGCTGTGGCCCATAGACATTTATCCTCGTTTGCGAATCAAAATGCAGATGTGTTGCCACCCGTGAGGACTAAGATAGAATGCCTCGTTTCCAGTAAAAAGGGTCTCCGGTTCTCTACACTCACCATACGAATCACGGCAGTGTTAAGCTGCTATTTGAGGCTGGTATTCTGTGAGAGCGTGGTCCTTCCCCGGTCGAGCCGACCCATTCGTGCTACAACTATACTACTAATATAGCTACAGCATGGCTCTACCACGTAAGAATGAATGTAATTTATAATTGTTTTAATATAACAGGTACGGGTAGAATCTCGAGCGGGCGTTGCCGGAGCTCTAAGCAGAGTACTTGCTGTCACAGTACGTTATGAGAGCGACGGCGAGCGCGTAGCTTTGCCCCTGGTTGTAAAGCTACCACCTCGGGATCCGTTCGGGAGGCTTTTTGTAGCTGAAGCCCAATTTGACACACGGGAGATACTTTTCTACACTGAACTTGCGCCAGCTCTGAACCGATTGGCCGAAGAGTCTTTGGGTCCTGGGCAGGGGCTCCCGATACCCAAATGTGTGAAGGCCAAGCTACCGGGTACGTGATTTATATTTGTTTTGCAGTATATTAATATTATAATAATTAGTTAACTGTTTACACTTTTTATTCAGATATTTTGCTTTCATCAAAATATTCCAGGTTATTCCCTCTTCTACCGACTTCATAAAGGAGACGGTACTCAACTCGACTGTATGTTTTTTCTTTTTTTTATGTGTGTTTCCTCATAACTTTTTTCTGAGCGAACCGATTTCGATGATTGTTTTTACTTGAAAGCTGGTGCTTTTCATGTGGTCCCGTATACATTTGATCAAGGTTTGACGAATAGTTTTTGAGTTATTCTTAATAATTTATGTTAAAACTTTCGGTTGCACAAAATTTTTAATTTTTAATTATTTTTATAAAAACCATCGCTCAATGCTTACCTAGCAGGTACGTGGGGCTCACTGAAATGATCGGGAATAAGAAAAACCACATGCACGGTATAGCTAAATTGTATTTTATTATTTTTCGAAGTATTCTCCGTCCAACTTAATGCACTTTTCCATTCGTGCAAACCAATCATTAAAACAGTAATTCCAGCCTGAAGTTTATGTATGTTATGTATGTAATGTATGTAGTCTTACTTCTTAAGAGTAAAACCGATACAGCCTATCAAAAGTCCACCGCTGAACATAGGCCTCCCCAATAGATTACCTCTAAAGGCGTGTTACAGACCTCAGTTTATTTTTTATTTTTTAATTGTTATTAGGAATACGCTCCTGCCGATCTCCAGACTTGTTGCCCTCTCCTTTTACGTCACCCACGGGATAGTATGGGGTAGGTAGTGGATATTCTTACACCGCCACTACACGGTCTACCAAACCTTTGTAACTCGCTATAAAGTATTGGCGTATAGGTCTTAGAATCCGAATACTTACGAGGCATCGTAACGTTGGTGAGCACAAGGCTTCACACTGGTGCACTGCTCCCAGAACGGTACGGCTTTCGGATGGGTTTTCCGCCATTATTGAGTTATTTTTTTATAGAAGTATGGATGACGACAACCAAAAAGGAGCGTGACAAACGAGCAAACACTTCATCTGTAGGTAACAGGATGCTGTAGGTCGAAAATAACATACCTATATACTCGATTAAGCATAAAAATGCAGATGTGTAATCAGTTGTCATCCCTAAGGACTATGATAAATATATGTACTCGTATATATTTCGGAAAGGGGGGTTTTTCTGGGCCTTGTGGGCTCTTATCTTCATCGAGATCTGACATGGTGGGTAGCCTCGAGCAAAACAATTACAACAATTATCTAGTCTAGACTTATCAACAGCATATGAATGCCTCGTTATACACAAATGACACCGTAATCTTATATTTTTTGATAGTTATATTAAGAGATAAAGTACATGTGAATGAAATATAGGAATTTGAAATTATTAGTCGCATTTGATGAAAATCATAAATCATCATTGAATTTGATTGAGATGCGATATCTGCTAAAATACAGTGCACGCATTCACAGAAATTATTTTCGTCCGCGCGCCACGGCCAAATATTTCTGTGTTACTAAGCGTATCTTATACATTTTTGTATTTATTAATTAAACTCTTAATATTACGTGTATGTATCACGTTTTTGAGATTATATCTCATAAATATGTTATGTGGGTCTACCTGTAGGCAGGCAGGCGGGCAGTAGACCGTATTAGGTCAGCTACACTGGGAAAGAACCATGCTCGCACAGAATGTCGTCTTAAAATGGGAATCATATTGGCCCCGCTAATGAGCGACGAGAACTGAAAAACCTAGTTACTCGTAACAGAGTTTTTGTCAAATAAGGCAATTTGTCAATTTATTTAATTAATCTTTGTAAGACAGCTAACTTTTATGATCGGAATCGAAAACACGGAAACGCTATTTAGGTATTACGTTATGACTTATTTATATTATTAATTATACGTGGTAGAGCCACGCGGCAGCTTTTGCTGTTGCACGGATGGGCCGGCTCGAACCGGGGTGGTATCACGACCTCACAGAATACCAGCGTGAAGTAGAGGTTCACCTCTGCGTTTCGCTTGGTGAGTGCAGGTGGCCGGAGGCCCTTTTTACTGGAAATGAGGCATTCCATCTTAGCCCTCACGGGTGACAACGCAACTGCATTTTGATTTGTAATAGGGGATAGATGTAGATGTCTATGGGGCGCAGCAACCACTTACTATCAGGTGGACTGTGTTCTCGTTTGTCACCCTTATCCTATAAAAAAAATTTATTAATTTACACTATTGTGTTAACCTACAAAGACAGAAACCAGAACACTAAAAATTAATATAAGTACGTACAATTTCATGTGACGCCGAAACCATGCTCAACTCAAGTTATTGTAAGAGCACGTCCACACGCAAACATATTATGTATACTCCTCAAACCTATTGATGATTGCAAATTGCAAATAATTTTAGGTGCATACATCATGCCTCGCATTATTTCGGTGCCACTAAAATGTATGTACCTACCATAGTATTATCTATGTTTGTTGGTTTGAGACTGAGACAAAAAAGGATAGGTATTTTTCCTAGTAACATATAGTCGTTATAAAAGTTATAAAATATTCACGAAACACAACAGTTAAAAGTAAATACGACCGAGATAACACCAAAATAGATGAAGTATGCAAACCAAGCATCAAGTAATAACATTAAATGTTTATTTTCTCACCACAATACCGCTAATTGTCTATCTAATGGGAAGTGGCTATGCTATGGAAAACCGACTTCCAATATATAAGAATATTTATGCTCTAATACCGACTGTTCTCACAAGCTAGTTTGTACAAACTTATAAATGTAGTAAAATACTTTAATGTTGTAACTTAACACATGAAATTCTTTGAAAGAATTCTTTGAAAACATTCGCTGCTTCATAACTTTAATTGTAACCAGTAAAACCCAAAGGAGATACTCCTTTAGGTTTTTAAACTTTAGACATTATGTCAGTTTTTGATGTACCTAACAACTAATCTGTGTAGCTGTGGCATCGTTTTCTCGAAGTTGGTTTCCATGGGCTAGAGAAGCTACTTACCATCTGGTAGATATTACTTTGACTCGATTGCTTACTCGATTTGGCACTATAACCAATGGCGTAACTAAGCGTGCGCGAAGTGGGCCCTCGCTTACGGCCTCGTACTTAAATGGGGCCTCGCGAGGCCCCTTAAACTGCGATGACCCCAGACTTTACCACAGATGAATAATTAATTTGATCACTTTTACGCTCGAAAAAGAACTTCACAAATTGAAAAGTGTGTTTGTTTGTAACTACCTTCAAAGACCGCGACCGTTAGACTGACGGAATACGAAACTTGTCAGGAATTAATAGTTGTGAGTAGGTATGTCGTGTCAGAGCATGTTTGGTGGGATAAATCTATTGAGTAGATCTTAGGAACGAAAGAAAAGAGGCTTCGCTGATGCGACTTCGCCCCACGTCTAAATTAGTCCACGCTACGCCTTTGATTATAACATTAAGTATTAAGAACCGTTCGACAGTTCCAAGTTCGAACTTATATTTGTATCAGACCCACATTTACAAAACCGCAGCTTTCAATGTTGATACATCTACATTCTATTAAAAATAGAACGTTAAAACTCATTTTAGCCCGCTATATTTTTCTTGTGCAAAGCGCCCCCGGTAAGCTTTGAATAGTCGTCCTAGTTTTACGGTCGCCGGTCTTTTTCAAATGGTTTTTAATTATGAGTTTCCATGAAGTTTTAAATAATTGGTGTTTTCTACAGTTTTATTTATCGTTGTTATTTTTCTTTCTGATAAATTTATTACGAACATTTAAAACTGGATTCCGTTCTTTAAACTAACGTCTTAATTTCAACAAAACAGTTGGCTTTCCCGCTGATATATACTTTTTGTACTAGTCCTACTTGTATTTTGATCCTGTTAATGCCAAAATACATACATACATAATACATAAACCCTCACTCTTGCCACCTAGAGGGGTAGGCAGAGACTACGGACTTCCATTTGGCACGATCCTGACACACCTCTCTCGCCTCCTTTACATCCATATATCTACGCATACATGCTTGTCGGTTAAGGGTACTGCTAATCTGGATCGTTTTCAATGTATCGCCGATTTGGTTGATCAACTTTCGTCTAGGGCGTCTCTTCCCGACTCTACCGTTCATATCCTCACTATGTTACTATGTCACTCTTTCCTCGTTCATTATTTCTACATGATCAAACCACCGAAGTATTCCTTTTTTAATCCCAGTCACAACATCATCTTGCAAACCACACTTTTCTCTTATCAGACAATTTCTCACCCTGTCCAACTCTAACACCGTATTTCTACAGCATTTATTCTACTCTCGTGCCTCTTTTGCCACGCATAACCTTCACTACCATACATTAAAGTAGGTATTAACACAGCATTGTGAATCGCCGTACGCGCCTTTTTTGACACATTCTGACTTTCCACAATGGAGTGTAGAGCCCCATTTACTCTATTTCCTGCGTTCACTCGTCGTTCTGTATCCTTATCATATCTACAATCCCTGCTAAATACACATTCCAAATACACAAATTCGTCCACTTGCTCAACCAACTCCCTTCTATTCTTATTTCACATATCGTTTTACTTTCTTCTCTTTCAAAAACCATCACTTTCGTCTTACTTGCGTTCACTTTCATTCGCCTTTCTTTTAATGACCTGTTTATTGATGTAAACATTATTCGCAACTTCGCCGCCAACGACGCAAAACGACTTGATCATCGGCATACAAAAGACATTTGACGGTTAACTCACCAATTTTTAACCCACATTCTTTAACTTTGAAAGTTTTCAAACAACTGTTCATAAATAAGTTGAATAGCTACGAGGAAGCTACACATCCCTGTCTGACACCTTTATGGATGCTAAGCCTGTCCGAGTAGGCCCCGTTGATCCTGACACAAGCACTAGAATCCCTATAAAGCAGGGTTTCGCAACCTTTTCTTGACCAGGGATCACTTTGATTTTTTTGTAGTTAGCAGGGACCACAAGGTGAAAGCAACAACTGTGTTAATCTAACAATAAAATTATATAATAAACTGAAAAGAAGCATTCATTAACAGTACAATTTGTGTAGTTATTGTATAAACTAGTAGGTATTTACTAACGTGACGTGCGATGTTGCACTGCCGGCGTGACGAGAAAATAATAAATGTGTTATTTAAAATGATTAGGTAGGTAAAATATTTAAATCTTTCGCGGATCATATTTAAGCTCTTGTGGACAACTGGTTGGGAATCACTGCTATAAAGAGACTTTATCAATACAGCACTCAACCCAAATGAGTTCAGTGTTTGCCATAACATATTTGCCACTCTATCGTAAGCCTTTTCCAAATCAATGAACACACAAAAACTTTCCGGGTTTTCGCCAAAAACTTCGCCGCGATCATGCTCATAGAAAATACTTGATCCGTACATCCCATTCCCTTTCTAAATTCAGCTTGCAATTTTTCCATCAGCTTCTTTCATAACTCTTTCAATTAACACCTTAGCATACAGTTTACCCACAATGCTAAGCAGGCTGATACCACGGTAACTTTTACAGTCCTGCTGTGACCCCTTTCCGTTATATATTGGGACTATAACGGCTTTGCACCAGTCTTCTGTTTCAGTTTTGCTTCAGTTCCCAACATAAATTAAACAAGGTTTACAACAGGCCTGCCACCACTCCCTCTCCAACCCTTAGCATTTCGAGTGACACTCTATCATATTCGGCTGCCTTACCCGCGTTCATGCTTTTCATTGCTTTCATTATTTTACCTATACTTATCTCTACCTCTTTCCATTTCTTTCGGAATATCTAGTTCACTTAATTCAAACGTGTCCTCACTCATAAACACGCTTTCAAAATATTTCTTCCATCTCTTTAATCACGAAACTTCGTCATTCAGCACACAGCCATTCTGTTAATGTGTTATTTCTTATTTCTTAAAAACATTACAAGAATTATATATTATATCGTGGAGACATTATAATACGTAAAGGAGCAACAGCAAAGGCGAGACCTCTGCAGTCGCCAATCCCTATGCCAAGTGTGGTGATTAATGCAAGTCCCTTGAACTGCTATACAAGGGACAAAGATTCCATTGTATAGCAGTGCATTTAACCAGTTTATTTATAAATTGAAAGTCATAAAATACTAGTTTCCCCCAGACCCAGTGCTGCAGTGAAACGTAACCGCACTAAATGCAATCGATTTTAAAAATAAATGAAAAACGAAGCCGAGATGCGTAAGCATCTTATTAGAGTTGTGGATAAATAAAAAATAAAAATCAAAAGAAGATAGATTTCGCAATGACTCTGAACTTAAATCACCTAGATAAGTGTGATAGCTTCTGCACGCTGTAAATATATTATTATAATTTTAAATGTTTCACCTTCCAGATGAAATTGGAGGCGACAGTGAGCTGGTTCTTGAAGACGTAACGTCCATTGGATACGATTCAGCAGACTTCGCTGAAGGGCTGACAGTAGAACGTGCTAGAGCGGCGCTGTATGCAGCAGCGAGATTACACGCTTTATCCCTAGCGTTACGAGAGAGAGAAGGTCCACTTGACCAAAGATTTGACTTCCTTTTCCCTTGTGAGCGGGCCGCAGCGGGCTATTTACGACTTGTGCGAAGAGGGTTGCCACAACTTGAGGCGTTTCTACGAGGACGCACAGATTGTATTGAAGAGGCGGCAGCTGTTTCAGCCCTGAGTGCACGAGCACCATCCCTTTTAGGTACGTTACTCAGACCTGCCGAACCCGCTCCCCTTGCACACGCTGACTTTTGGAGCGGCAATCTTCTCTTTAGAGAAAAGGATGGTGAAAGCGAATGTATAGCACTTGACTGGCAAATGGTTTCCCTGGGGAGACCGATGGATGACGTGGCGCTATTGCTATTGTCATCACTCACACCGGAAATGAGGCGAGCTGTCGGCGAGTCTTTAATAGAAGACTATGGTGATAGGCTGGAGGCTGAATGTAAGAGATTAGGTGCTGCTACATCAGGGGTTGTGGTTAGAAAAGGCCTGAAGCCCGATTGGCCAAGAGCAGCGCTAAGAGCGCTTTTGTTGTGTGCCGGTAGTGTAGATGTTGCCCTCGGAGATCCTAGAGCCGAACAGCGGTTGTTGGAAGCAGTGAAAGACCTCCATGCTCAAGGTGTCTTATTTTTAAAGCCTGATACAGACGCGTAAGACAGAAGCCAAATTACTTAGTGCCAAGTCGTGGGTGTAACTAGGAATTTTGGAATTTAAAAGATAACGTGTTCAGGGGTACAACTCCAACAAAAGTTAATTTTATAAAACTACATTGAACACGGAACTACTGTAACCAATGATTTTGCTTTATGTCATAACGCTTGAGTCAACATCAAGATAATGTTATGAGGGAAATGGTATGACCTAATAATTAGATTTTTTTGTTGGTTTCCTAGAAACGCCCATGGCTAACTACATACCGAGTGTTAAAATTCAGATATTCACTAAAAATGCCAGACATAATATATGTTTATTTGAGAAAAAGCACAAATAACAATTGTATGTACTGTGTGAACGTGTGCTGAGTTATTATTCGTCTAGGCGACAGCGATAGGTCGCCCTACGGTGGCCGTAATGGTGCGAAGCCTAACTAAAGACTGAATTTACTTTACATCATGTACGTACCAAAGGTGTTGTAGATCATTATTTTAGTGATAAATTGCTCATTGTATTGAATGCTAGAATTTTATCGCAGTCTATTGATGATTATTTGGTTAAAATATATATTATTTGGAACTATTTGTTGTTTTCATTGAGTAAAATTCTGTCAATCCATCAACAGATTTTCTTATGATTTAGAAGTATAGGACCTTCAGTAAAACTGGTGGTAGGACTTCTTTTCCACCTAGGAGTCATTATGGTTATGAGTATCGCCATCTTACATATTTTACTTCCTGTCATTAGCCTGTGTTGTGCTTGTGTGTTCTCTATTTGGATTATACATGTTGATTCCATAGACTTTTTAAGTTTTTTTTTCTTATAGTCCTACCTGAAAGCAAGCGGAAATGGAGTCCTAGATGGCAAAACACGCTGGCTAAGCGTAAGAAATGTTTATTCACTTTTTCTTTGAATACACCCAAATTGTAATGGAATTTAAAGGCAGACGCTGACAAAGTATCACACTCCTCAGCTGTACGAATTACCAACGACGAATTTAGGGAAGCTCCTACATATATCCGCCTTGTGGAGGCAAGGAAGGGCTTTGTTTTTTTTATGCAAGAGGGGGCAAACGAGCATGCAGCTCACCTGATGGTAAGTGACTACCCCCGCCCATGAACAATCGCAGCACCAGGGGAATTGCAGATACGTTGCCGGCCTTTTAGAAAGGTGTAAGCTCTTTTCTTGAAGGTTCCTAAGTCGTATCGGTCCGGAAAAATCGCCGGTGGTAAACAATTCCAAAGAGTGCACCGCCAGGCATCCAGATGGTGAGGATGGAATCGTCAATTTTGACGAGATGTGCGTTCGTGAAATTTGGCGGCTGGAATTAATCCGAACAATTCCTCAGAGCACTCCCCGTGATAAATTTTATAGAAAATGCAAAGGGATGCAACAACCCTACGCAGTGCCAGTGTATCGAGGCGATCAGAAACAACTCGGTCGTCGACGATTTGAACCGCTCTGCGCTGGATGCGGTCAAGTGAAAGGAGCTGGCACTGGGGAGCCTCGGCCCAGAGATGAGAACAGTATTCCATGTGAGACCGAACTTGCGCTTTGTAAAGTTGCAAGCGATGTGCCGGCATGAAATACTGTCTCGCTCTGCTGAGCACGCCAAGCTTTTTAGAGGCCAATTTGGCGTTCCCTTCCAAGTGACCACGAAACTGCAGAATATGTCGACGCCGAGGATTCCGATGCTAGCTGAGGCAGCTAGGGGAGTGCCTTGAAACTGAGGAGATACAACAAAGGGGTTCTTTTTAAAGTTTTAAATTTGTCCCGGTACTCGGTGACGTTTTCCAGAAAAATATTGGCACGGCCGGTATATAAGTCATCACCAGTGCTATTGTCTGCATAGCAATGAATGTTACCATTTTGCAACATATCATTAATATGCAGGAGAAACAGCGTTGGTGATAGCACGCAGCCTTGTGGAACACCAGTGTTGATAGGCTTGAAATCAGAGCATGCACCGTCTACTACGACCTTGATGCTCCGATCAGCAAGGAAAGTGGAGATCCATTTGCACAATTTCTCGGGAAGCCCATAGGAAGGAAGCTTCGAAAGAAGCGCTTTGTGCCAGACCCGATCGAAGGCCGACCGGCCAATGCCTTCCCCTTGGACTCTACTACCTCCGCCGATCTATAAGTCAGGTAAACCCGAAGATCACCAGCTGATCGACCCCGGCGAAAACCGTACTGGCAGTCACTAATCAGCTGGTGATCCTCAAGGTACCTCGTGAGCTGGCAGTTTATAATAGATACCATTATTTTGGAGAACAAGGAGGTGATGGCGATAGGGCTGTAGTTGGAAGGGTCTGAGCGGTCGCCTTTTTTAGGGATAGGGTGAACCAAAGGTGTCTTCAATGAATTCGGGACTACGCCTTGGGAGTAGGAGTACCGGAGAAAGACGCGTTAAAACCGGTGCCAACTCCGGAGCACACGTCTTCAGCACAATGGGATGGACTCCATCGGGCCCACTCGACTTTCTGACGTCCAGTGAGAAGAGTGCTTTGCGAACCGAGCGCTGTGTAAATCGCAAATCCGGCATAGAGCACTTACCGCGGGATGGTCGGTGGTGTGTTCCCCCGTCATCTAGTCTAGAGTCGAGTTAGACGCAAAGAGAGAGCTTAAAATATCGGCTTTCTCCTTTGCGGCATGGGCCAGTGAGTCGTCCTCTCAGTGCAGAGATGGAAAAGATGGCTGACAGAAGTTCCCTTGGACAGCCTTGGCGAGAGACCAGAATGCACGGGTTCCCGAAGGAAGGCGTACTAGCTTCTCGCCAATTCTGCCGATGTGCTCAGACCTTACCTTGGCAATGACGCTTTTGAAGGACATGGAGGCGGAATTATACTTCTTTTTAAGAGCACTGGTGTTTACATCGTAGGCAGGCGTAAGCCGAGTAGTGTAGTGAGACGCTTCGTGTAACTTCGGGGTACTTCGCGAAGTCCTTTGATTTTGGCGCAAAAAACCGACAGCTATCGTAAGTCCCCAGGGCGAAGCGAGATTGCACGAAGCGAATCGAAGTACTTCTCTACACTATTCGCCTCGTCCAACTTCGCGAGTAGTGTAGAGTAGACATGGGCAATGTGTATCACTTAAAAGATTGATATGTATCTTTTGATCACTGGGCTATGTATCACTCTTTTATATCTTTGTATCCTTATGTATCAGTAGATCAAGCTCGCGTTCACGACACGCATCGCATTACATGATAGATACTACCTATAGAGCTGTTTGCATTTTGCTTGGTCGTAACACATCTTTCTGATATATTTAGGCTGCTGTTTCTTTCTGGGTATCTATTTGTTATGATTAAAAAATTAAAGTTTTCTTATTTCTGACATGCAGGTTTACTCATAATGTTTTCCTTCAACGCCGATCACGTGATAAATCAACACTTAAAATTGCAATTAACAATTTTATTGGTGCCGGCGGGGTCGAACCCGGGTTGCTCGCGTACTGTGAAACTTACAGCGAGCGCTATTATTGTTATGATTGATAAATATTAATAGGCACTTATTCGAAAAATTAACTTAAATTTTTAGTTTAAATAATAATTAAATTAATGATTAACGTAAATAACATAGATAGGGAAGGTATTGTTTGTATTTATTTGTAGAAAATATATATTATATAGTTTACCGATTTCCCTTCATACTTTTCCAGGCTTAGGACTGGCAACCTATTTACGTGCAGTTATTTCAGTTATAGTGTAAAATATTAGGTATACGTAGTTGGATTTATTAGGTAAAAATTATATTCTTAGGTTGGCGTATTTAGATATCAGTGGCTATGTACAGTGATTTTTTGATTATTATTTACAGCATCATTTACTTATGTACATATCGTTTTTTACACATACTTATTCAAATGTCAGAGTTGCAACTTATGAATAGGTGTTGCGACACTTTATTTGTCGTCAATCGTCTTCTACGTTCATTCAGCGTATATCCCGCTTTCGAAAATATTCTCTCGCAAGGAACTGACGTAGCTACGAGATTGTGTATTTTCAAAACATAATTAAATAATAGAGGATAAATGTTCCTCCGAGCGTGCCACCATTTTAAGGGGTCTTCTTTCTGTACGCTTTAAAAGCGGCTCCTGTAGGTATTTATCGAGTTCTACGATCCCCGCCGCCGCTGGGTTGTCCGGTGTTTGCCTAACCACTTCTTGGTCAAACTCAGACCAAATTGAGTGGTTAGGGCGAGGTTCTGGTTGCACTGCCTCTACCGCTGGCATTATTGTTGTCCTTGAAGAACTTCGTCCAATTTTAAGTTTTAAGTCTTGCAAAGCCCTACCGTACAATCTCGAGTCCTGGAATCTCTTATTCTTAAAACGTGGATCCAGAATTGTAGATTCCGCGTTTAATATATTAGATTCGATGTGACCGAATCTATGATTCTGCTCCTTGTGTAAATTTTTTTATTATTGGTATATGTTTATTAGCATCCGTATTTTGCACTTGCAGCCTGCTCCTAATATGACCCAGCATAATTCTGCACAATGGAATGACCTTAGCTAATGATATATTTTTTCGCCGCTTACTTCGACTGTAACGTCATAAAATATTTTCAATATAGGGTGAACCTATTGAATTATCATCCATTCGTAATCAGGCAGTGCTAAGTCAGGTTTAATGAGGGCTATAGTGACTATAATAGTATCTTTCGTCGAGCTAAACTGATGCAGCATGTCGTAGGTAGAGTTCCACCTGGTGGCGACGTCTTGTTTTAGTTTGAGGATTGGAAGACATAGTCGTTTCTGCATTGTTACTAATTTTTGATTCGCTTGGGTACTCCGCTTAAAAACTCGACGACGCTTTTCACCTTATTTAAAACTGGGGCCAATTGCTGAAACGCCGACTGGACGCAGAGGTTTAATGTGTGGGCAAAGCATGGAATTTGCTGCCAATCACCCTCCCTTATAGCTGCTGTAATGTTGGCGGCATTATCGCTGGCGATTGCGGTAATTTTATGATCAATATTCCATTCTCGCATGATGTTGTTCAGGAATTCAGTGAGATTTTCGCTGGTGTGCCTCTCGTTGTATTCCATACATACCAGTAAATTTGAGTGCAATTTCGTGTCGTATGATGTAGAGAGAACGTAATGAGCCGTAGTAGCTAAATATCTGTCATTGTTATCCGACGTCAAGCCGTCAGTCGTGAGGCAGACTGCGTTGGCATTTTCCATCTTGTGCCTCAATTTCTCTTACTGTTTTTTTGCACATTTTGGAAATTAACGACTGTGACTGCGTTTTCCTTCTTGGCAGCGTTTACCCTGGGCACAGCATATGTACATTTTTTTTAAATTCTTCGTCCTCCACGATACTGAATGGATAATAGCCATTTGCAATCATGCGCACAAGCTGCTCATCTAAAAGTTCAGCACGTCGAGGCGGCATGGATTTTGTGCTGTGTGCATATTCCTAGATGGACGGCTGTTAAGGAGGTAACTCAGCGGAGGAAGGGCCAGAGGCAGGGGCATTGGACGTAGCAGATTTTGTCACAGTTGATGTTGCCGCAAGTGTATCCTGCGGGGCTTCTTGAAAACATGCCTGCTGCGTTGGCTGCCTTTCAGCTACAAGGGGTACTGTGGGGTGTTTACTCTTTAAATATCTACCTAGGTTATAACAATTTCCAGCGGGTACATTTAGCATGTTCGCACAATAAAGGCATTTTTTTTTGGTTCTACTTCCTCAAAATGATTCCACACTGCGCTTAGTTTTCGTAAACCAATTTTCTTTTGTGAATAAAACACTAACTGTGCAAAATTATTTACTCTTAAAATAAATGAAACAGTCACTAACTGTACGTACAGAACAAAAACACTTTATTTACACTGAATGTCTTATTTACCTACATTTAAATTAAACAGTCATTAAGTGTACAAAACTACTTCAAATATTTTTCTATTCGATGCAATTAACGAAAACAATATTACTCTCGTTCCCGAACCGAGGTTAAGGTTGAACTAATGAAGCAAACTGATATTTTTGTTTAATTTTGTAAATCACAAATCTTTTTTCTACTTTTGTATAAGTATATAAACGACTACTAATTTCGGTTATAACACTTTCTTAAAAACGATGGTTTTATAATCGAAATTAGTTTGCATTGTTTACTAAAAACTTTATAGGCAAAGTACACGTAGGTACAGTTCAAACCAGTACCTATAATACTTAAATGTTAACGTACTGCACCAGTCATGGAGTTATCAATTTGCCTTTTTGCTTAGAATAATAACACCTAGAACGATAGTTCCCTACAAAGCGGACGTTCAAAAGTGGGGCAAGAACAAAATCTAAGTGTGCGTTATCCACTTGTGTTTACGCTAGACGAAACACACGCAAGTGAAGAAATAATGTGGCCAATACATTAAATTTTCCCGAAAAGTAGGGAAGTTGAAACTATATTAGACTAATAGTACAACGTAACGTATGACTCACACAAATGTGAAAATAAGTTTGTTTCAATTTTATTATCGAAGTGTAGCCCGCTAAATTCAAAATATTTTTGAATAGGATATTTGCCTGTCTAGCCAAGTGAGATACTTTTATGAACCATATAAATGTGATTGCATCATATTTTTCTTTGTAACTGTATAGAGACGTTATAATTATATGACTAATGCAAGTTCGATATACACCCGCCCGATGCCTGACACACGACTGTTCGACGAACGATTGAACGTATTCATTATCTATTATTCAGTTTGTTTTTAACAATTTTTTTTAATAATCGTCGAGTAATGGTGTACTGCACCTCACTGCATGCATAATGTATGCTAAAATACGGAAAACACAAGAAAATTTTAATTTTGATAGGTTTTACACAGTCCTCACGGGTGACAACGCATCTCTTTATTGAGGATAGTTGTAGATGTATATGGGTCACAGCATCCACTTACCATCAGGTGGACCGTGTGTTCGTATGTCACCGTATCCTATAAAAAAATGTAAAGAACAAATTTTTGTTTTTTTGTTGGCTTCCAACTGCTTTCATTTCGATTGTGTCTGATGTTTTCTGTCTCACAAGCCGCAATGATCGGATCAGAAAAAAACATAAAACGAAAACCAAACATGCATTTATTATCAGACCATGTAAAAAGTTTCCTTAAAATTCATCATTAATATTTTTTATTTTTTTTACTACCCCCACACTAGGATTTTCTCCTGTATCGTGGAGGCAGCTTACAAACATAAATTGCACGAGGACAAACATCCAGACCCGGAACAATGATTTGTAAGGCATACAAATACTTGTTCCGTGCGGGACCCGCGGCCCCCAGCGCAACAACTCATTACTAAGCCACTGCGCGACGGAGCCGTCGATAAATAAAAATAATGCGTTGCATTTTTTCAATGTTGGCAGCCCTCGTAGTAATAAGTTGTCAAGTTGCGTTACGCACGCACACAGCATAATATGAGCACACGATTAAGCAAAACGCAACAACTTTGAAAATTTCTTATAAATGTCTCATCGTTACAGTGCATAAGCCATAAACAACTAGTGCGAGGGCCTTGTCGATATGGATATGTCGATGAAATTTTATGCAAGTTACATTAGCAAATTAAATAAAATAAAAATGAACAAATGTTTAATGAGTAATATTACATTCAAAGTAAATTAAAAAAAATACATAAGGTACAATATAATAATACAAAATTACCAAAATTAAAACAAATTGAAAAAGTATTATATTATATTTTAACTGGTTTTTAAAGTGAAAAGTTTGGTATGTGGTTACGAATACACTTTTTGGGATCACTCTTTTTTTGCGAGGTAGCTAATTCTGGTGTTTGCATATTTTTCCATCACCAAGTTTGCCAGTTCAATGTTATGTGGAACGTAATCATTATCGAAATAATGTTCCTGTATGCTTAAAATATATAATATGCCTAGTCTATGAAATGTTTTTACCATTTTTTAATGTCATGATCAACCGGAAAGGTTATCTGTATAGGGGTTTTAAACGGTCTAATTTTACAGATTTTACCCAACCTATAGAGTTAAACCGTTTTAAGGCTTAGGGTTGAACTACATCTGGCAGCACGGAATCGCACTTTCCTGTGCTTCTATCCTTTTTGTTCACTCAGAAACGTTATTTACTAGAGCGACAAAGAGAGCAGGAGTGTATAGTTCTACCCTCAAAAAGCCGATTGTAAACCGGTTTCAAAAGTTTTTTATAGGATAAGCGTGACAAACGAGCACACAGTTCACCTGATGGTAAGTGGTTGCTGTGGCCCATAGACATCTACATCTATCTTCGATTACGAATCAAAAAGATGCGTTGTTACCCGTGAGGACTAACATGGAATGCCTCGTTTCCAGTAAAAAGGGTCTCCGGTTCTCTACACTCACCTTACAAAACACAGTAGCCTTACGCTGCTATTTTACGCTGGTATTCTGTGAGAGCGTGGTCCTTCCTCGGTCGAGCCGACCCATTCGTGCTACAACCATAATATAGCAGCAGCATGGCTCTACCACGTTAAAAAAAATTTTTTATATATCATTTTCAATAGTTTATATATCATGCTTGACAATCCATAATACTAATATAATATTATAAATGTGAAAGTGTGATTTTTTGTTTATTTGTTTTTGTCCTTCCTTTACGCGGCAACGGAATGGAGCAATTAAAAAAAGTAAACATTTGCTATCTCTTGGTCGAAGTTTACGCTTAACCAAACATACTTTTTTTCGTCATTTTACTTAGGATTGAAAAATAATTAATGTCTTCGTAAAAAGCGGTAATATTTTGTGTTCTACAGTACAAAAATGTAGTACTCTGTATATATTTAATAATAATAGATTATAAATATGACACTGAAATCATTTGTTTGTCCTTATTGATTTGTTTAAGCGCTAATAATTCGTGTCTCATCTGAAAACAACAATTTGGTTGACACCATCTAAAACGATATGAATAAATATCGTTCACTAAACCTTCCATTTCGATTTGTTACATGTTTTAAATTGTATCATTCATAATGTAAAATAAACCTGTAGCAAAATAATAAACTTACTTCCAACAATTTCAAAGTCGGTATAGCAGTTTCATTTAGTTTCCTTTTATTATTTGATTGGATTACGAAAACCGATTGGTCAAAATGCTCGGAACAAATAGTGCTTGTTCGTTTAGGTACCCAGGATATATGATTGCCACATGCTTTTATCCAAACTTGGCGCCTGTAAGGATCTTTTGAAAAACTGTAAAACCAAAGATCTTTTTTAAACATTGTACAAAAAAGAATTTTAAATAACACCTTGGTATTATATATCAAAGTATTACTTATAGTCGAATAAAAACATCGACACTAAAGATTACAGTGAACATCACTATTATAGTCTTGATGATACCATTTTATATACTCAAAATTCCCCTTCTTTTCGTTTCATAACGTAACATAATGAAATGAAAATATCTATTCAAAATGTTTTAAATGTATAATGTGTAAAATAAAACAATTTAAATTGATGTTTTCATTTCGTTAAAAACAATTAAAGATTATTAATGTTGTTTGAAGTAATATAGTTTTGCAAATAGATCACAATAATATTGATGAATTTAAGACTATTCAATAACACGATTTTGTCTTGTGTAATTAGAACAAAGAGAAACGACATTTGTCTACAATTAAGCAAAATTTAATTATGTCCTAGTAGTGCAAAAGTCCTTACTATAGTATTAATACTTTAAGTTGGCAACACTACCTGCTCAGCTATATTAATCAGAATTTTCGTGATTTAATGCTTATATTAATTATTGAAATCAAAATAAATACTTAAAGATGAAAGGTAACGCCGTCTTTTTATAAATTTGAGGTCTGTGATCTTTTTTTACAAGAAAACACACTGCCATTCGGCATTTTTCTGTAGGTCAACTCACGCTTACGACTACTTGGTAAGTGACGCCGTACGCGGCGCAACTAGTTTTATATAACGGGAATGATCCGCGCTCTCGTACTTTTGACAGCGGGGAACGCTCTCCAATGTCGTCTCCTGTTAGTTTAATACTCTAACATGGAAACGGATTGATTCATATTTTTGTATCTATCTCTCCTGAGTTACCCATCTCTATGTAGAGGAGGCATTAAAATGTCGTCACTCCATCTAGTGGGGGGTCGCTCTACACTTCGCCTATGGAGTGTAGAGTACAAGGCATCTTATAAGGGGCGAAAGTTGAAAAAGTGTCCTACTATTTACTGAAAATAGAGGTTCCAAAACCTTCTACAATAACGCTGGCGTCTGAAAAACTACGATATGAAGATAGCTGTTGTAAAGTCAGCTGAATTCAAAAATTTAAAAAATTTCATGACTAGAGTAGTTAGTAAATATTATTGTATATATAATTTACATAATATAATAATATATTATACATATAATTTACATAATATAATAATATATTATACATATAATTTACATAATTAACATTGTGTGAATGGTTTGCAGTGGTAGAAATAAATATATTGGTAAATCCAATTGGGCATACCTTAAGCGCATTAAAAAAATTACGTATAACATGATTATACGGAATTTTTAAAGTAGTTTAAATACATTTCGACAGCACTATCGGCTTCAATACCCTAGAAAACTATGAAAATTACACCCATGATGAAAAAATTGATACCTATTAAAGCCGCCATCTTGTATTTACATTTCGACAGCAATATCGGCTTCAACACTCTCGAAAACCATGAAAATGACACCCAATATGAAAAAATTGGTACCTACTTCAGCCGCCATCTTGGATTTACATTTCGACAGCACTGTCGGATTCAACACCCTCGAAAACCATGAAAATTACACCCAAGATGAAAAACTTGATATCTATTGCAGCCGCCACCTTGGATTTACATTTCGACAGCACTATCGGTATCAGCACCCCCGAAAACTATGAAAATGACACCAATGATGAAAAAATTTATATCTATTGCAGCTGCCATCTTGGATTTACATTTCGATAGCACTATCGGCTTCAACACCCTCGAAACCCATGAAAATGACACTTATGATGAAAAAATTGACACCTATTGCAGCCGCCATCTTGGATTTAGATTTCGACAGCACTATCGGCTTCAGCACCCTCGAAAACCATGTAAATGACATCCATGATGAAAAAATTTATACCTATTGCAGCCGCCACCTTGGATTTACATTTCGACAGCACTATCGGCTTCAACTCTCTCGAAAACCATGAAAATGACACCCATGATGAAAAAATTGATACCTATTGCGGCCACCATCTTGGATTTACATTTCGACAGCACTATCAGCTTCAACACCCTCGAAACCCATGAAAATGACACCCATGATGAAAAAATTGATACCCATTGCAGCCGCCACCTCGGATTTACATTTCGACAACCCTATCGGTTTCGACACCCTCGAAAAGCATGAAAATGTCACCCATGACAAAAAAATTGATGAATCTATGTTGTTTACATATTATTGTTCGTGACTGTACGTTATTGAATAAAAAAATAAGTTTAATATTAATCAATCAAAGAAGAAGATTTAGATATTTGGGGTTCAGTGTCTATCGTCGTTAATTCCGAATATTTTTCAGCGGTCCCCATTTTACACAGTACATCTTTAGACAAAACACGATTATAGCAGCATTTACCACTTTTCCTGAGGGAGTCACTAATGCAGAGGATCATTGAGTTATACAAAACTAGAGAAGCAAACCACATTGCCGCGCGTCAAAAAAAGTGTAACCACTAACCAAACGCGACGACGTAGCTTTGAAATCATTAAAATTTTAAAGTAAACATATATCTGTCTCACTTACACAAGTCGCGGAAAACAATATCGTCCCTAAGATTAGATAAAGATAGACACACAAACATGCAGTGGCGGGTTAGTGTTGCATACTTTATGAAATTTTACCCAAAATGAGCAATATAAAGGAGTTTTTTTAAAGTTGCAGTAAATTGTTTTTATTTTAAATTTGTATATTTTCTTATTAGATAAACAGAAGTGTGCTAGCACTACTTACTAGTTTGTGAACAGAAGTAAGCATAACTAATGAAATAAAAGATGTTTTTATATATTATTCTTATTGTACTAATAAATCAAACAAAAAATAAAGCAAATAAAAAAACAATTTAAGGTTTCTTAAGCGAGATCTGTGTTGAATATATGGTATAAGTTGTGAAATCATCAGCAAGTTTTTGTCTTTTAAATTTAGTCTCATGACATTAGCTACAAAAATTTTGGTTATCAATAAATTTCGTTGATTTTCTTGTTCGTAGAATACTACTTAACAATTTTAAAAAGTTTTTATATTTTTTTGCAACAATACTGAGAATAGTTAATGGATTCAGGCGTGACTCTGCGGAAGTATATTTGTAAGATAATACAAATTAAATGGTTTTAATCTGTAATACTAATTCGTTTAAATATTTATAATAGTCCATGCTCTCAAACTCCGCTATGAAGCATCAGTTTGTTATATAATTGCCTTTTGGATTCTTTTTTGTGTGTTTGAGTGTATAATTTACTTTCGTGGTACAATCTTATTTTTAAATATTTATAAATAATGGCATTAATCAATAAAAGGGAATGATCAACTTGTATTGAAGATAAATGATCTCTCGGGTGTATTGCAAATTTTTTTAAGAGCCCTCTTACATTTCGGCGTTTCGTAAATTTAGGTATTTTACGCACCGAGCGAGCGGCAAGTTACGCGACAGATACTTTCTTTCATATCTATTCACTCGCTCGCACTATAATACTGTGAGTATGGCGACTAAACGATCTTGATCTTCCATAATACAAAGTTTTCTTAGGATGGACTTCAGTGGATGGAATATTTTTTGGTGTGTTATTTTAATGTTATCTTATTAATTTATTATTATATAATTATATAATTTATTATTTATTATTATATACCATTTTGATATATTATTCATTATTTATGAAATTTAGTGTCAAAATAAGTACACATAAATATTTTAATTGTTACGCTGTAATCGAATGTTAATAATCGATTATGTCTACTACCGGTAGAATAGTGGTATAAATGAATAAACGGTTGCAACCTGTTTTAATAAATATAACAACCAAATGTAACTAATATTTTTTAATCGGTACTTACAGTCAATTACTATATTTTTTATAAGAAAAATATTTGCTGCGACGGCATTGACCGAACTTTTCTCGATTCGATAATTTCAGGCAGTACACACTTTTCATAAAAAGCTTGTAACTTGGGTAACATATTGAAAATCTAAAATTGGTCGTATTTGTAAATTTTTAGTACTTTTAACGCATTAATCTGGGCCAATACATATTATGGCAAGTATTCAGACATTTTTATTTGCTAAATGAAGCTGGACTTCGATTTGGTAAAACCAGTCATTATTTTGATTTAATGTTACACTTGAATCACTGAATTTATAACCTTTTAACTTTTTTTGTCGAAAGGCCGTATCAAAATCTATTCCGAAAGCTGAAATAGGACATTTAACTTCAATAAGACCGTTGCTGTATAAACCATTAGGTGAAGCCCTCAAATAACAATGATCTAAGTCAATGAATAGACCACATTTTTGAAGAGACGTAATCTAAATTATAACTATATAAAATAGTTTTAAACCGATCGATCAAAAATTGCGGTCGTAGTTGACGATTTTCTAGTATGCAGGTAATCGACGCACACTACGATAGCAATCGACGCACACTACGGTAGTATCGAAACGATGCAGCGCCCGAAATAAACTGACGCAGGTCCACCCTCGGCAAGCGCTCGCGCGTTAATGATCGCAGATGGCCGGCACAGTGAAATATATAGTACTTTTATTTAATTAATTAAAATATAATAGTAACGATTTAAAAAGTAAAAATAATAGCAATGTATTCCATTATTATTAAAGTGTAGCATATTTGGGAGATAAAAATATTTTTTTTGATGGTCGATATTCAATAGAATCTACAAATTAGAGCTCCCAAATCATGTCTTCGAGAGTTTTTGCCTAAACATGCTTTGGGAGAATGATTATTACTAATTAAATAAATAAGTTATCTAAAATCCATTCCGAGCTTATTTGAGGAGAGAAAACGAACTATTTTTACCAAGTAATTGTTATTTCAAGCAATGAACGATAAACATAAAATTTCAACGAGGAAACCTTGTAATTTCGCGTTTTTTTGTAATACGCCCCTTAATAATTTATTTCCTTGAAGCTCTTTTAATTTTTTTGTAGCTAATGTCATAAGACCAAATTTAGTAGACAAAGACTTAGTTTTGGAAAGTTTTCAATGCAAATTTATTGATATAAAATAAAATAATAAAATATAATTAATAGACCATTCATGAATAAACTAAAATAAGAATAATTAATTATTTTGTATAAAGGCTGAAACATAGTTTTTATTTTCAAACAAACAATTTTAGTTGTTTATTTTAAAACAAAATTAACTTATTCCATAAATTATATAGTCTCCCATTAATCTGGAAAAATCACAAAGGCGGAAAAGTGGCAACATTGAAGCTAAATTGCAATATTCGATGTTTTATTTTATTTTTTTAGTGTTTTAAACGTTAATATGAATATATAAATTAAAACTTACGTGTTGAAAGTGATTCCGCTTGATTTATTATGTTTTTGTGACCTTGAATCGCATTCTTTCACTACGCATTTACCTATTTTTTGTCGTGAATCGTTCGGCTTAACTCGGACGGCGTCACATTGAACTAGACGTGGGCGTTATTTCACGTCACTAGTTACAATAACTGGCTACGCGGCATGTAACCGAATCACTAGTTTCGAGTCACATTACAAGTAGTGATTTTTGTAAATGCGTTATTACTGTTAACTGTGATTGTTGCGAGAGTCGACCGCAGAACACTAGTACCCTTAGGAGTCGACTGTCGGTCGGTCAAGGGCAAAGCGCACATGTGGCATACAACAATAAACAAAACAGCGTATGTAACAGTATTATTGTACGTTTAATTTTCATACGTAAAACTATAGATATACTTAGACAATATAAATTGAGTGATCTTTGTTTGTAAATAATTTCAATGGTTTGCGATTCCGGGAAGCGATAGTCACATTGAATTTAAGTAAAATAATTTAGTTTGTTTTAATTCATCGTTGTACTTGTGTATAATTTTGAATACTTGTAAAAATTAACATTTATGTTATTTTGGTATTTTATGTACATTTACTGTAACGTTTCTTTGTTATTATAAAAATAAAATTAGTGTGGATTGTACAAGTTTAAATAAACTGTGAATATCAATAATCATTGTATATACAATCAAATTGACTTGTAAATACCCCTGCATTAATAATTTTATGAAAATCTTAGTTTCATTGTAAATATAAATCAATCATAAATACATTTAATGCAATCACTTCTGAGCCTGAATAAAGTATAAAGCGAAGTTAATTTATTGATTTAACTGTATAGCTACAAACACTTAGATAGTGATGAAATTTATTTTCGTTTCGTGTGTAACTGTATAGTTCGTGGTGGTATTTATGCAAACAATCACAGTAGCCGAATAAAAATAGCCAGTTACAAAAATCACTAGTTTTGAAACAGGTGACGCCGACCAAGTCACTGGTTTCGTTACGTTTCTTGAAAATGACGTAACGACCCACGTCTACATTGAACACTGAACCGACGTTCGCTGGGCATATGGCTGTGGCCATATGTGAAGTGGCAACGCTTTGGCGGGGCAATTACTTATCTAGTGGAACATATAAATCAATGCAGAGGATTGAGTTCAGAGTTGTGAAACTTAACCAACCTATAAATTCGTCCATATTTTCCCACTTTGGTCTATATTTCTCTGCGTAAGCTTTTTTTTTTGAAGATAAATCCATTTTCAAATAAAATTAGTTTATAAAACAAAACAACACAAGGTGGAATACGAGTAGCTTGTACTATTTTGGTTAATGGTAAATTAGTGAGTAATCTGTCGTAACGCAGCAGGAAACCATGAAGTTATAGATAAAAGGCCACACTTGGAACAACAGCTTGAGTCAAATACCTACGTATCTTTATCTCACTCTCTGTGGTCTGACTTCTCTTTTTAGCTTAGAGTATTAAACTAACAGGAGACGACATTGAAGAGCGTTCCCCTCTGTCAAAAGTACGAGAGCGCGGATCATTCCCGTTATATAAAACTAGTTGCGCCGCGTACGGCATCAGTTAACATGTAGTCGTAAGCGTGAGTTGACCTCCAGAAAAATGCCGAGTTGCAGTGTGTTTTCTTGTAAAAAAAGATCACAGACCTCAAATTTACAAAAAGACGACGTTACCTTTCATCTTTAAGTATTTATTTTGATTTAAATAATTAATATAAGCATAAAATCACGAAAATTTTGATTAATATAGCTGAGCAGGTTGTGTTGCCAACTTAAAGTATTAACACTATAGTAGGGACTTTTGCACCACTAGGACATAATTAAATTTTGCTTAATTGTAGACAAATGTCGTTTCTTTTTGTTCTTATTACACAAGACAAAATCGTGTTATTTAATAGTCTTAAATTCATTAATATTATTGTGATCTATTTGCAAAACTATATTATTTCAAACAACATGAATAATCTTTAATTGTTTTTAACGAAATGAAAACATCAATTTAAATTGTTTTATTGTATACATAATACATTTAAAACATTTTAAATAGATATTTTCATTTCATTATGTTACGTTATGAAACGAAAAGAAGGGGAATTTCGAGTATATAAAATGGTATCATCAAGACTATAATAGTGATGTTCACTGTTATCTTTAGTGTCGATGTTTTTATTTGACTATAAGTAATACTTTGTTATATAATACCAAGGTGTTATTTAAAATTATTTTTTGTACAATGTTTAAAAAAGATCTTTGGTTTTACGCCAAGTTTGGATAAAAGCATGTGGCAATCATATAACCTGGGTACCTAAACGAACAAGCACTATTTTGTTCCGAGCATTTTGACCAATCGGTTTTCGTAATCCAATCAAATAATAAAAGGAAACTAAATGAAACTGCTGTACCGACTTTGAAATTATTGGAAGTAAATTTATTATTTTGCTACAGGTTTATTTTACATTATGAAGGATAAAATTTAAAACATGTAACAAATCGAAATGGAAGGTTTAGTGAATGATATTTATTCATTTTAAAATGTTATTTATAAGTATATCGTCTTAGATGGTGTCAACCAAATTGTTGTTTTCATATGAGACACAAATTATTAGCGCTTAAATAAATAAATAGGGACAAACAAATAATCTCAGTGTCATATTTATAATCTATTATTATTAAATATATACAGAGTACTACACTTTTGTACTGTAGAACACAAAATATTACCGTTTTTTACGACGACATTAATTATTTTCAATCCTAAGTAAAATGACGAAAAAAAGTATGTTTGGTTAAGCGTAAACTTCGGCCAAGAGGTAGCAAATGTTTAATTTTTTTTAATTGCTCCATTCCGTTGCTGCGGAAAGGAAGGACAAAAACAAATAAACAAAACGTCACACTTTCACATTTGTAATATTATATTAGTATGGATTGTCAAGAATGATAGATAAACTTTTGAAACCGGTTTACAATCGGCTTTTTGAGGGTGAAACTATACACTCCCGCTCTCTTTCTTGCTCTAGTAAATAACATTTCTGAGTGACCAAAAAGGATAGAAGCACAGGAAAGTGCGATTCCGTGCTGCCAGATGTAGTTCAACCCTAAGCCTTAAAACGGTTTAACTCTATAGGTTGGGTAAAATCTGTAAAATTAGACCGTTTAAAACCCCTAACAGATAACCTTTCCGGTTGATCATGACATTAAAAAATGGTAAAAATATTTCATAGACTAGGCATATTATATATTTTTAAGCATACAGGAACATTATTTCGACAATGATTACGTTCCACATAACACTGAACTGGCAAACTTGGTGATGGAAAATATGCAAGCACTAGAATTAGCTACCTCGCAAAAAAAGAGTGATCCCAAAAAGTGTATTCGTCACATATATACCAAACTTATTCACTTTAAAAACCTACTACCTACTTTTTCAATTTGTTTTAATTTTGGTAATTTTGTATTATTATTTTGTACCTTATGTATTTTTTTAAACTTACTTTGAATGTAATATTACACATTAAAAATTTGTTCATTTTTATTTTATTTTATTTGCTAATGTAACTTGCATAAAATTTCATCGACATATCCATATCGACAAGGCCCTCGCACTAGTTGTTTATGGCTTATGCACTGTAAGGATGAGACATTTATGAGAGATTTTCAAGGTTGTGTGCGTTTTGCTTAATCGTGTGCTCATATTATGCTGTGTGCGTGCGTAACGACGTGGCCCAATGTTTACGATTTGCTTAGTGTGCGTTACCTCGCCTCCCGCTAGAAGTGACAGACTTTTTTGTTTGGAACTTTATGCGCATGGCGTCTCCTGTTAGTTGAATACTCTAAGCTTTTTAGTGTGGAACACAATATTGCTATGTAATATTTGAATCTCCCGGTAAATTCTTAGAAATAATTTCCACACTAACTAAATCAGAAGTTAAGCTCTGTAAAATAATGTACCAATAAATAAATAGTTGATCCACGATTAGTTACATTAAAAATTCCAAAATTGAATGTCTCGTATTAATTATCGGGTTAACAAATCAATGAATTACACTCCCATTTCCTAAGGGTTCGGTATTGTGGCAACATTAGCCCTATATGTCAACATAAATTAGACAAATATGGCGGTTGTTTACTTAGCTGTTCACAGCGTCGTTTGAGATATTTTAAAGTTAATTATTGTTATAATTCAAGAAATGGTGCAAACTTGTGTAGTACGTGGTTGCGGCAGTAGTTGGTGTCCAGGAGGTGAAATAAGATTTCACACGTGTGTTTAAATAGTGACTTGTGGCATTAAATACTTGTAAACATACTTTTTTGTATTTTCACTTAATTTTTTGCAGAAACGTTTTATCAGTGTTTTAAACATATTAGTAAATTATAACTTTGGCAAAATCAAATAGTTTTACATTGAATTTAATTAAGTTTGAACAATTTTATTGTTTTCGTTTAAAAGAAATCGCACTGAAGTAGTGTGACCATATTGACGATGTATCTGAGACTTTCCGTGTGACCTTAACTAATTATATGTACATGTTTCTTATTATGTTACCGGAAATGCATGAAATTTAGGAATTATGTACACTTCCTATATATTCTATATAATGACGGATTTCATAGATTTCATAATATTAAATTAAAAATTAGTAACATAATATATTCTTTTGGTAGACAATTTATTTTTATTTAGTCTTTGTTTCTCATTATTCTCATACTTTAATTACGTTTATAATAATTATGTATTTAGAAATGTAGTAGTTTAAAAGTATGTTATAAAACAACATTTTGTAAAATATGTTATTATTTGCAGACAACAAGTGCATTACATGAAGAGTCTATTGTGCAAATAGCTGCTCTGGCTGTACCAAGCACTAGTTCTGGCATTTATGAAAGTAGTTCTGCACTTAAGGAAACAGAAGTGAAAATGTATTGGCTGTAATATTGAAGAGCAAACTAGTAAAAAACCTTAGAGTAATTACACATAGAGTGATAGTGTCATTCAAAATTCCGTTCAAAGTTGAAGCAACAACACAATGAATGTGTGCATAAGCAGCCTGTAATTACGTTTGTCCACACGCACACAAGCAAATGAGAAATGTATGCAAGTTAATGACATTTTCCCCAAAATATGGGGAAAATGTAATAGTAGACATAGTCATAGAATTAATATTTAGGTTGCGTTTATAATTATTTATTAACTATTTCTGTTAGAAGTGGTATATTTATGTACATATTTGTTATCGATCTTCCATAAAATCTTATATTATTTGTAAATATTAATTTTTATATAATACTCAGTAGCCTTATTCTATGATATATAGAGAAATGAAAGAAATGGAGGAGGCAAATGCCTACGTCCGTTTCTTCCAGTTTTTCCAATCCAGCCCCACTTATACATAACAAGTGAATAGTTGTCAGATAATCATTTTAGCTGTCAGATATTTTTTCATTAGTTATTCATTACTAGCTGTGGCTGTGGCCCGCGCCTTCACCCGCATAAAGCATACACTGATCTCGATTCTTGCCATTCTAAGAATCTACGTGATATATTTAATTTAAATCGGTTTCAACTTAAAGTTTACATCATACAACTTTCACAGAATGGATATAATATTAGAAGGAATCACGAGACTTAAGAGTGTGGTCAGCTTCAAGTGATTATTATTATTACTTTATTGGATATTATGTTTTGCATTAAAACAAAATAAGATTCGGAAAGAGATAAACTATTCAAAGAAAACATGAAATTAAAAATGTTTATTAAATAATATAAAATAAAATAAAATATACTCTAGTACTTAAAAACAATATCTCTTAATAACCCTGTAACTGCAACTGTTTTCTAAATAAATGCCGCTTTGATGACGCTATCCTCGAAATGTTATCTTTTTTAGATTCATAAAAGAATCGAACTAAAAATGTTAAATATAAGTTAATTAGAATAAAAAAAAAACAATCATAGGCTATGTTATTTTTCCTAAAATACATACCATAAAAAGGTAAAATAACTTCACATTATCAAAACAAAATAAAATGCACATATTTTTTTGGCAAATAAAAATACATATTTATATGTGAATGAGACTATTGGCAGTATGTATGTATTTTTTTTTCAATATGCATTTTTTTAAATTATAATAATAAGAAAAATTGGGGTAAAATATTTTACTATGCCTAGCAACATTTTCATTATATTGGCGTCTGTCAAATTTATTATTTATTATTTTGTTGTGATGAATGTTTTTTACAATAATATAATATGCTAAGCAGTAATTACCCGTGAAATGAGATTTTTAATTTTTTTTAGTGATTATGTGATGAGTTGTGACAGCCTTTCACAGTACATTACGTCATTTATTTGAAAAATTGTGCGAGCTGTTTACACGAATACGTGTACTCGAGTACTAACGCGCCAAAAGTCATACTTAGCCTTTAAAGGCTAACTTGAAATGGCTTCACTTTGCGTGCGCCTACTGCGGTTCTAAGCCTAATACTTCTATGTAAAAAACAATGTCGAAAAATTCTTGAAAATTTATGCAATCTTAACAAATTACCTGTAAGTTTCCTTTTCCTTTATTACTAAATACATACCTTTTGTTTGTATTTATTATGACTTTAATATTACATTACATAATGTATTATATAGCTTAAAACACATACATATTTAAACTCTTTAGTGCCAATCGCAGTGTGGTAACCGTCACTACGACACTAAGCATCAAGCTTCATTTATGCGTGCTCGTGAAGGCGCGCTCCGGTGTATTATGTGTTACCTATTAAGTGATGTAAATTTGTACTGACATTATGATGTAGAAGAGTTATTTGTTTCTTTTTTTTTTGTTTGAGTTCTCTAATCTCTGGAACTATACCAGTCTGATTTGAAAATATTTTTTTGCATCTTTAAAACCAATTTTTCAGGAAGGCTATCTAACATCACGCTACGACCCTTATGAACGGAGCAATACGATGTACGATGCTAAAAATACTGATTTCATAAAGTTTTCTTGTTTTCTTAGTTCAGCAGTGAATACGACGATCCCGCGAAGATTGATAGGGGCGTGCAAGTGAAAATAAAGTGTACTAAAGAAGAAATACTTGAGACGAAAACTAAGATTCTTAAACAAAAAGTGGCGCGCCAAACTAAAAAATTCAGGATAGGTCTTTTTTAATGGACACTATTAAAAAGCAGTCAGAAATTGAAAATATTATTCAAGGGCGTTTTGCTCATATCTGTAAGGACTTCAAAAAGCCACAGAGTAATCAACATGGTGTGAAAAATTTCAATAAATAATTTTAATATGGAAAGTGTTTTTATTTATGTTTTTAAGGTTTTTAACAAACCATGTAGTTGCGGTGTGAGAATATCCATTACCCCATATCATTCCGAGGGTGTTGTAAGAGATGTCAGAGGGAAAATGAAACAGGAGATGGGCAGTGGCATCTTCCTGATAACAACTCAAAATAATAATATATTATCATTCCTATTATAGTACATATGTTACTAAAAATCTATGAAATCCGTTATTATATAGAATTCCTAGGAATTGTAGATAATTCTTAAAATGAACTGGATGTGTAGGATATAGTATTATACACATTTCAGCTCAGAGCAACCTGACTCGGATGGGTTAGGTCAGAAGGCTAAGGCAGGAGCTCCGCTACGCTGCTTTAGTCTTCGTGATATTTTTTTTAAATAATTGTCCAGAAATAGATTTAGTCTGTCTGAACAATAAATCAGGTATATTTTGCCCAATTCATTGATCACCCGGGGTTATAATAAATTTTAATTTTATATTTCGTTGGTACCGTTTAGGAATTGTATACAATAACCAGAAAATACATTATCGAAATGGTAGTTATAAAATATTCTCTGATATATTTATTTTCCACATTTTCTAAATAGGCTCGGCATTATATGGGTTGTGACGGAAATGCGTGGTCATATTTTAATACCGGTTCTGCCCATGGACATGAAAACCTATCTTCATAAAACTAGTCAATTCCCAAAAAAATTGTACAAAAATATATAATCTATATAGGCTAGGTCTTAGTAGTAAACAGAGATATAGATATTTATAAATAAAACAATGTAACTCAACTACTTATAGCAATATCCTGGGAAAAATAAAATAAAGGTTACCTACTTAGAAAGGGAGGGTCTGCCCACAGAGAGCGAGATAGTAATACATATTATTTGCTTCAAGTAGGTATTCGGAGTGTGGTCTCCATCTTTATCTATAACTTCATGCAGGAAACGAGGAATTTCCGGCCAACACCGACCTAAACTTACCATAGCATCTTTGACCATAGATTCGCGTTTAGTTTTTATTTTTTCTTTCGAGACTCGGTACCCTACTCTACGAATCTCGATAGCTTTACGTATCATGATGAAATGAAAAGTTGCTAGAAAAAGTAGCTAAAAAGTTTAGCTACAAATTTTATTAAATTGTAGCTATCCGTCACCAAAAAATAGCTATATCTAGCTATAAAGTTGCTAAGTTGGCATCACTGCTCTGTGGCTGTAGCTCCCTATTTACAGAAATAATTTATATACGCAGCTACCAAATCAACGAAAATTTCGCCATTTTGGAGCCGAAAAAAATTAATTATAGCTAAACTAAACAAAATTACACTGCCATTTACATTCAGTGGCTTCCCACATGATAGATGAAGAGATTAAAAAATAGATTGAGTTAAACAATTGATATTGTCAAAAGTAATCGTGTTTACAAGCCACAGGGCCATAATAAATTCACACCATAAGCCACTAAAACCCCTTTTTTTATTTAAAAATAGCAATTAATCGATTTAAAAAAAAATATTAATAAGTTCAGCAATCACTTACCTTTCTAACAATGTGCTTTTTATATCATTTATATGTATAATATGATTGCTAGATACGATTTTATTCGATAAAATGTTGGAATCTTAATTTTTAGGCGATAGTAGAACATACATTGCACTTTCGCTTAAGGTATGCACATAGATCTGTATATATACTAGAGATAGATGCGCGACTCAAATTTAATTTTCTTTAGTGTCGTGCTTTGCATAGCAGACGGCCCTTACAAAAGAAGGAACTTGAAAAAAAGGGAAAAAAATAAACACATGTTGCTGGACGCGATCCGGGGTTATAGATTTCGGGAAAGCCCGATTATTCACCTGAGCTTTTGTAACCTTACTAGAGCCCAATGACTTCGTCAATCTTACTTAGCGGTACCATGTAGCGACATCTATGGAAATGTATTAAATAAAGAACGATGTATTTAGCGCGTCAAATTTTCATATCGATATACATCGCAACCGCTTCCGTAGATAGATAATAGATGGCGCTAGAGTAGTCAAGTGAGCTCGGCCACGGTCCTTATTGCTTTGTAAGAGAGAAGCGTTGTGGCAAAATTTGCCTTCGTATTCTAATAATATTTTAGCAGTTTTTCATTGTCTGAAAACACAGATAAAATGGCATTTTCTAAAAATAAATAATGTTCAATAAATATTAATAACAATTTAAGCGTAACCAGTGACCGCTACTAACTGCGTAGTGCGCGTGGATTATTGCGTATGCATAGACTTAATATATAAGTGCCCTCTAGTGAGATTAAAATAAGTCTAGCCTAGCGCTTCGGAATGTAGATGGAAGCACATAAAACGTATCATTTGGTTCGTAAAATAATGTTCTAAGTTACATGCCCGTAGTTTCATTTTTGTAAGTTGGTAGTTGACTCCGGAAACGTTTTTAGATTGGTTTAAAAAAATAAACACGCGTGAGAGGGGATTCCTGGTTGGAACTTGGAAGTTGGAAGCTTGGAATGTGAGGGAAGTTTTGAGCACAGAGTACATTATATATATAGGAGATAGAGTCCTCACTTAGAATCATAGCATTAGCGCCATCTATCGATATACGACGTCCCTATAGCTCAAGGAAGCAGGGTGCTTTAATGCAATATTTAATAATTATTTTCAAAGTAATTTCCAAAAGTCAAACCATTTTAATATTGATTTGGCTTTTGGAAATTACTTTGTAGACAATATAATTTAAGCAAATAAAACAACTGTTTAGCGGTTGGATGTTTTTTTATAATGCTTTCTTTTATTATAATACTTATATGCAGACATTTTTATCGTATCAGTATCGTCCAATTCCAATCTAGTACCGTTAATTATTTTATTTACATCTCTGCACCAGTTGAATATGAAAAATTTGCAGGATAGTTCCAACATAAAATCGATTGTTTGCGATTTGTGGACTTCGCAATCAAAAAAGCCAAAATCAAGCTCTGAATACAAATATGTTTTCATATATGTTTTAATATTTGAAGTCATAGATTGATTTTTTATTATATATATAATTAAATCTTGCATTTTAGAAAAAATAGTAACTAAATTATCATTTGGGTAGGTTAAATATGTCTTTCCATTCTTATATTCTCTCAATTTTAAAAAATCAATTACATTATTTTTGTTATACAAACATTGCTTACATTTACTACAATTTTTAAATATTTTGATTTTGGTTTTTTTTAATAAATAGCCAGTTACATACTGTAAACTTGCCAAAACTCTGGGGTTATTTTTTTTTCTTTGTAATCAACATATATTGTATCGTCTATATCAATCATATCTGTGTGGATGGGCTCACTTTTTGAATTTTCGAATAAGGCTTCCATTGATTTAAAAATAGTCTGACAACTATCTTCCTCACAGTTGGAGCCAGGTGAGTGCTGGCCGCTTAAATTATTAATTAATAATGCAGCAAAGGATGATTCAAAGCCAGCAACAGTTGGGTTAGTGTTCCTACACCCATGGCTTCGAATCATCCCAAAGAAATTTTCTAATGGATCTTGGTTGAAATGCCTCATCCACACAGATTTTATATTGTACTCATTGAATAGTTTTTGTATGAGGTATTCCACATTATTTATAGTATGTAACCAATTATTTATGGTGGGAACTGTGACCTGCTTATCATTTGATTTTCCATTACTGGTAAATTTCATTGTACTTAATACTTTTTTGGCTTTTGACCAAACAATACTATGATCGGATTTGGGCGTTACTGCCAATAGTAAATTTTTTCCACTCCTCTTCTTTGAATTTTCAAAGCTGCCATTCAAGGAGTCAAATAACTCATCGAAAAACAGGATAACATCAGCAGTTTGCATACACTCAGCAGGCAATATGTTTCTTTCTGAAAAAAAATATTATACATTAGTCTTATAGATTAAGAAATAAACAAAAAAAATTCGTCAGTTTTTAGTCCTATTTTTAATCAGACAAAGTAAACTGATGTTTTGAAATGTAAGGTCATGAGACCAATGTAAGGTAGAGCCAAGCTGCAAGTATATTATGATTGCAGCATTAATGGGTCAGCTTGACTAGGGTAGAAAGGACCACACTCTCACATCAATACCAGCATAAAATAGCAGCTTAATGCTGCTGCGTGTCATATGGTAAGTGTAGAGAGAACCAGAGACCCTTTTTATTGGAAATGAGGCATTTCATCTTAGTCCTCAGGGGTGACAACACATCTGCATTTTGATCTTAATTGAGGATAAATGTAGATGTCTTATTAGCCACAGTATCCACTTACCGTCAGGTGAACTGTGTGCTTGTTTGTCACCCTTATTCTATAAGAAAAATATGCCATTATGATAAATAAAGAATTAGTTTACTTTGCCTAATTAAAATATGACTTATGCTGAGTTTAAGAAGTCACTGAGACACTGCCTTAGCATGCTATCCTCTCGCCCAGAGAACATCAACAAATATAATAGTAAAATACTTAGGGAACTTCTTACAAAAGCAAATTTTTAAATTACCTGCTAAAAACCCCATTGTAACTGCAACTTTTTGGCTTAACACCTGTGTTGCATATTTCACCTTCATTTTTTGAAATTTGTCTGGATTTATATGTTGATCTGTTAATTTTTTGACTAATCGTATCCCTTTATATGCAGGATCCTCTGCATACAGTTTTAGTATGTGGTCCCATTTTGCAATTTTATTTGTACCGTCAATACTACATATTAAATGTTTATTTATTAAATTATTTCGAATTCCCTTTATTAGGTGAGGCAGGTCATATAGAGAAATAACTTCTTTGTCATCAACTTCAAAGGTGTCTCTGTTTAGTTCCTCATTTTTTTTTAAATATTTTCCTTTAGTTTCTTTGATGAGGGAGTTTATGGCACTGACATTACTAGTCCCTTGGTCACACACAGTTGCTAAGACACGTAGTCCAACACCATGCAACTTTCTAATCACCTCTTTTATTAATGTGGCAAGTTCTGCTGTGCTTGTACTGCCTGAACTGAATGTATATGCCACTGGTTGTTTATAGTTTTTTTGTATACCTCGTATCATAAATACAAGAGCATGGTCAGCTAATTTTATTTGCTTTGATTTTCCATTATGAACAAAGCCTGAAATTTCATCTTTTCTTAAATTGTAGTCAAAGTGTGGGGCAATGGACATCTCATCAAAAAGTAACATGCATAACTTTTCATGATCTTTCATTTTTTGTACTCTCTTTTTTAATTGTTCGAAGAGATTTTCATTAAGCCCTGGTTTCAAATTCGCCCGTGCTATGAGTCTGCTCAGCGTCATAGATGAAGGCAAGACAAAAATATTTTGAAGCCACCTGTAAGCTCTAGGGCTTCGTTTGTATAAGCTTAATGCCATGATTTTTTCGGGCTCTATAAATCGCCGTCCCATTTTATTTTTGCCTGATTCACGAAACTGCATTAATGTGAACATAGCAGCCAAGGTTGTGAATTTTTTTAATGTATTTTGAAAGGTATTGTTTTCAGACAAATTTAGAGCCTTTTTTAGTCTGGTTGCATATTTTTCTTTCTTTATTTGCAGTTTATTCACTGTCTTAATCAGTGATCTTTCATCAAACATTGGCTTTTTCTTAGGCAATTTTAGATTTTTATCCTTAATCTTTACTTGTTTTTCTCTTGTTATTTGAGATGAAGTTTCACCTGTAATATTTTTCAATAGACTATAGTATACAATATGTAAAATCAACTGTAACTAGTATTTAAGGAAGGAATAAATACAAACATGAAAGGTCAGATATACATACAGATTTATCAGAGAAAGCAATAAAATAAAAGTCAGTAATGTACATAATCTCTATTGCATTAAATCCTACTTACTGACTATAAACTAATATGTTTTTTTACAGTGTAACTATTAAATAATAGTACTATTACATTGTGTTTTAATTGCAACGAAAATGTTTAGTAAAATAATTGAACACTTTTAACAATTTGATTTGACAACTTTTTACAATTTCAAGATTATAGTTCACATTATTGATAATATGAACTAATCCAATTGCAATGAAAATTCACTGTCATGAAGTGGCATCAAATGAGCCCTAAAAGATCAATTATTATTATCATGTGCTACAGGTCTCATGTCTTTGGAGAATTTATTACATTAAGTTCTTTATAAAGAAACGGTTATTCATTTTATGATATTGTTTGCTCTTGATATCATGTTATGGGAATATTATAAAATGTTGGTTAACAAGATTGTTTATTCCTCTCAGAAATGTAGTAGAATTTCATCTTAATATAATAATATGTTTTACATACCTCTAGAAGTGGATGGCAATACAGTATCCAGTAAAGCATTTTCTGGTCTATTTGTAATGTCAACCAGTGGAACTCTAGCCATTTCTGAACCTGTAAAAAAATTAAAATTCTATACTTCTACTGTTAAAACATCGGTGGTAGCAGAGCAATGGGTTGACTGGTAGAGAATGCCCTTAAGCATTAAGTCCGCCCTTTGTATCCTTTTTTATATGGGAATGCAACTATTTTTTTTAATTTTAAATACATTAATAAATATAGTTGTAGCAGTGTAAAAGTTCACAAAAATAGTGCACAAATGTGAGACAATACTATTTTAAGGAATATAACATTAAATCTTGGCTCTAAATGGTTTACACTTGGCTAGGCAGCTTTCGGGAAACTACGACACATCTTCTCGTTAGACATTCCTCAAAATCTGAAAACGAAATTGTACAACCAGTGCGTGTTGCCAGTGATGACTTATGGAACTGAGACGTGGTCCTCCACTGCTGGCCGTATGAGGAAGCTCAAGGTCGCTCAGCGAGCTATGCAGAGGGCTATGCTCGGGGTTTCTCTGGGTGATAGACTTGGAATGAGGATATCCGCAGTAGAACCAGAGTAACGGACATACCCCAAAGGATTAGTAAGCTGAAGTGGCAGTGGGCCGGCCATATAGCTCGAAGAACCGACAACCGATGGGGAAGAAAGGTTCTCGAGTGGCAGCCTCATACCGGTAGGCAAAGTTTTTTTTTTTTTTTTTTATAGGATAGGGGTGACAAACGAGCACACAGTCCACCTGATGGTAAGTGGTTGCTGCGGCCCATAGACATCTACATCTATCCTCGTTTGCGAATCAAAATGCAGATGCGTTGTCACCCGTGAGGACTAAGATGGAATGCCTCATTTCCAGTAAAAAGGGCCTCCGGCCACCTGCACTCACCAAACGAAACGCAGAGGTAAACCTCTACTTCACGCTGGTATTCTGTGAGGTCGTGGTACCGCCCCGGTTCGAGCCGGCCCATCCGTGCGACAGCAAAAGCCGCGTGGCTCTACCACTGTTAAAATAAAGTGTAGGGCGATCCCCCACTAGATGGAGTGACGACCTGTTAAGACATGCAGGAAGTTGATTGATGCAGGTGGCTCAGGACCGTGCTTTGTGGCATTCCTTGGGGGAGGCCTATGTTCAGCAGAGGACTTATGAAAGGCTGTAATGATGATGATGATGATGAACATTAAATCTTACCTGGCAAGAGCAATGTGGGAATTGCACCAGGACTTAGTCTTCTACTCCATGTTAGAAATTTTGTCTCAAAATGGGCATGACACACACGGCGGTTTCGATACACATAGTGTGGATCCAATGATGTGTCAAGTCCGACTGCTTGAGACCATGCAAAATACTGATCCATATCCTTATCAGGATTAGGAAAGGAATGCAGGATTGTATCATCTTTGCCTAAAAAAAAATCAAATATTAGAACTGACACTCTTGTGTATTGTTTAATCTGTTGATGACTGACTCTTAAATGACAGACTGATAAATTTAAACCTTTTTTAAATTAGGTCCTGCATGTTTTCTGGGATATTGTAAGTAAAAGTTTAAAAGTGTATACAATGCCCCATAAAGGAATAAATGTATTTACAGAATGTACATCACTATTTTTAATATTGTTTTTGTATACATAGATTAAATTTTCATAAATGTTGAGTGGTAAAAGTTAATATATGTATTTATTTCTTTAAATTTATCTCTAAGGGATTCCTTTAGACCTAGTTTATGAATTGCTTTCATTGGCTCTCTTCTGAAAAATAAAATAGTTGCAATGTCAGTTCCAATCATTACCTTTACCCCATAGCAAGATTCCATATGACATTATGCTATAGAAATAACTTAAATAAACTAATCTAGTGAAGTAGTAAAGTGTAATAAGAAACAGGGAGTCAGGGACCCTAAACAGGGCGATCTAGTGGTTCCGACCACCCTGCTTCCCTGCCCAGCTGTAGATCATGTAGTGTAATAAGAGACAGAGAGCTCAGTTGCATGGCTGCAAGTGCAGAGTGTACATGTCTGTTTATTATTTAAAGTTCTGGCACATCAATCTACTCTAGTAAATCATTGCTTGTAACTATGGTGTGCACTAAAGAAAATGATGTATCCTTCTCAATGTCATCGACATCTACAGAGATATGCCTTATATTTGGATGAAAGAACACAAGAACTATTCCAATAAAGAAATAAGAAGTGAAGGCTTTAAAGTACTACTTTTTTTCTACTAGTACTAATTTTTTCACCCACACTTTCCTTTCCTTCCCTTTTTTAGTTTGGCCTTGGATGATACCGACAGCCAAAGTTACCACTAAAGCAATTTTTGGTTGAAATTTAGAATTGTTTAGCAGGATGAGAGGGCAGGAGTTGAGGGGAGGGGATGGGGGAGCGTCCCCTAACTCCCGACATCACTCTCATTAAAAGGTGATACACTGTTCTTGAAAAATCAAAAAGAAAATTCCATAGACCTAACCTGAAACTAACATTTATCGTCTCCGGCAGGAGGGGGGAAGTGAGTAGCAGGAAAAGCCCCTCCTTTCCCTCATTGCGGAAATGTATAGTTTATGAGTAATGTTTTTTTTTGTAAAATCATAACCTCACTTTTTTATACAGGAATATTGATCGAAAGTTACTTCTACAATTGCTTCGGCGCTGCGGGAAGTGCAGCCCCTCCACCATTGCGTAGCGAATCACAGGCACTCATGCTCACTTCTGCAGCAGCGGCTGAGGCTTGCACAGGTGCCTGCGATTTGCTACAGCGGGCAGGGGTTGCTCTTACTCCGCGCCTACGGCTTTAAAAAAACACTCTAGGAGTAGGACAGACAAAACTATGTGGGGTCAGGGCGTGCTGGTTTAATTGTAGTACAGATTTGATCAGATCAGATATCTTATCTATAAAGTCAGGTTGCCTTTGCTCCCGCCACAACCTTCTAACCTATTACAAATGAAATTATTTCTGGGTGTTCAAGTATTTCTGGGCAGTTTTAAACAGTTCAGAAATAAAACAGTATATTATAATCATTTCTTTATTGTCTGTAAACATAATTTGTTTTTATTAATTCCTCAAAAGGATCTCTTTTATTCCTTATAATTTCTCTTCTCCATAAATATTCATATATCAAGTCGGTAAAATTTTCTCTATTATTATAGTTGTCTTTAGCGAAATATCTCTTGACAGAGAGTATAGACGGTAGAATAATGTGACACTAGTCTTACGTCCTTGTCACACTTACACAAAATTCTGTATGCTATCCAGCTTTCACAGTAATTTTACATGTCTTACGCATTTTAGGTTATAATAGTTTATTTATTTTTTCAATAACGGTGCATTACCTTTTAATGTGAGTGGTATTATTATAATCGGGGACCAAATCTCTACTAAATAAAACACCTTACTTCACCAAATTCGTGCCATACGATTCTAAATCCAACCCCAATTTTTTGACGTTTAGATAAAGTCAGCGCCATAATGCTAGATGTGCAAATGTTTCCACGTTCGATTAAGTGGGGTCGACTGAGGCAGGAAGCGATTTCTAGCGTAAGTGTAATAAGCAGCGCATACGATAGATAGGGCCCGATAAATCGTGTAATGTAACAAGCCTCTACGCGCTATGTTTCTTGGCTTAGCTTTCCATTGACGTCAGTGGAGTTTGGTGTTGATACGTATTTTTACAGAAAGATTACACTATTATAAGCACACACACAATGTCTCAATATACGGAAACGCGTAATTTTTGAGAAAAGAATAATTGAAAATCAATTATTCTTGCAATGTTTACGTCTAATTTGCTAATAAACTGGCGCCATTTTGTAATGTCATTGTCGACGTCAATAGGGATGTCGATTCTTTCCGAAAAAGGTCGATTTTTAAATCGATTCAAATCGTAAGCTGATGTATCGGTTCACAAAAAATCGATTTCTAAAATGTCTATATTTTTTTAATGTTTCTATTTATAATGTAAATATAAACCCATTTTATGAAAAACAAGAAAGATACCATGATAAATGATCTCTTATTGAAATTTGTTTTATTTAACAGTACCTATTAGGGCAGATAAATAAAATAGGTTAGGTTCAACTTATGTCAAAGAACCGAATTGATTGACCCCGACTCCACCTGGTACGAGTCTGTCCTACCCCTAGAGTGGTTTTATAGAGCCGGAGGCGCGTAGGGGGAGCAGCCTCCGCCTGCCGTAACAAATCGTAGGCATCGGACGAGCCGGAGCGGCTGAGGCTGGTCGCCGAAGGCGACCAACAAGCCGAAGCTGCGGAGGCGAGGAGGGATGCCTGCGATTTGTTACGCTAAGGCGTAGAGGCTGCTCTTCCCGCAGCGCCGGAGAGGTAGCAGTCTCAAAATAGATACAGAAATCCTTCTGAATCAGTCCCCCTATATTTTATGATGAAGGGGATTTTTTTCTCATAAAATGGATATATATTTACATTATAAATGCAAACATGAAAAAAATATAGATATTTTAGAAATCGATTTTTTAGGAATCGATACATCAGCTTACGATTTGAATCGATTTAAAAAACGACCTTTTTCGGAAAGAATCGACATCCCTATTGACGTCGACAATGACATTACAAAATGGCGCCAGTTTATTAGCAGATTAGACATAAACATTGCAAGAATAATTGATTTTCAATTATTCTTTTCTCAAAAATTACGCGTTTCCGTATATTGAGACTTTGTGTGTGTGCTTATAATAGTGTAATCTTTCTGTAAAAATACGTATCAACACCAAACTCCACTGACGTCAATGGAAAGTCGTACCGTTTCTTAATCTGTCTGTCCTATGATGAAGACATGAGACATGAGAAATATGATCCCTCCAAAGAGTATATAATAAAGTAATTTAATTAATGGCCCCCTTAGAACAATAAATAAAGAGTATTCAGAACTTAGAGTACGCAAGGTATAGAGCGCGCGTATCGCTCAATGCCCATTATGCCAAGCGTAAAATTGACGCCTATGCGTTATTATACTTAAGTTATTAATTTGATTATATAAGTATTTGTAAATTTTAGGTAAGCGATAATTATAAGGTATGGTTTAGCTCAATAAAACATAGGTACGAATTTATGAAACGAGATGCGCAAAACAGTGCGTTTTAAAGTGATATAATATGACATTACATTTCGTACCGAGGAATGTTACGTTATACTATGACTCCAAACATGACGCGAAATGACGATTTTGTATATGATAACAAAATCGAGTCGAGTCTAAATCATAAAGTCGATTTTTCTTCACACTTTATCCCAATCTACTGAACTATTCAACCAAATTGGCATTCCGGGCTTATGACTGACAATAAGCACAGATTGCAATATTGATTATTGACCAATACTATGAATATTGGCATAAATAAAAACCGATTTTATTTACAGTGATTGTGTTTTTTTAAATACCTAACGGTTTTGTTTTTATTTACATGGTATTAGCATTTTAACTACAACTAATAAATAATATTAGTACTTAATAGTTTTTTTTTCTTTAGACATTCAAGAAAGTGATATAGAAAGCACGAGACAACATAACGGCATCATAAAAACATAAAATTGAATAGCATTTGAATATTTGGGCAATAAAGTCATAAATAAAGTAATACGCGATGCATAATTAAAACATCACTAGGCGGTCCGCGCTGTTAAAAAACATTAACCTTAATACATGAATAATACGATTCTAAGTCTAAATTCACTTATTTCTTAACCAGCCGACCGCCGGTTGCTCCTTCTCGCTTACACACAGCGAAAATTAACGAGATAATACGGACGCACGACTACCTTCATCTGCGAAATCGCGTTATTTTATCGCGTATCGTGTCTCTCGCGCATGTTTGTATTATCTATCTCGCTCTCACAATTATGGCGAAGTCAAATTGTTAACTTCGCCATGTTTGTGTTTATTCAATCATCATTATAATTTTCAACAAAATAAAATTCAAAAAAAACGACAATACAAAACATTTATTAATATTTAAATACATGTGATTATCAGTACACCATCTTGCTACGGTTTTTCGATGTCCATTTGTAGTGCTTCAGCGTCTTCAGGGGATTATAATTATTTTTAAAATGGCGATTGAATGATGATGAATGATTTTTAAATTGGCGGTGGACGACTTATAACTTAATACATCTTTACATTCATTACACGTTGCTTAAAAGTTTTATTGTCTTATTCAAAATGGTTCAAAAAATCGGCTTTAGCATATTGCATATTTTAGCATTTTTCGAATTTTACGTACCAGGCCAATAAAATTGAACGTATAGTTGTACAGTGGAGGAATATTCGACATACCGACTGGGAAAATAAATGTTCAACTGTCGAATTTCGGTCGGAGGTTCATGAATATAAAGACTCGGCGTATAATAATCCATTTTCGGAGTTAGCTTCTTTGGCCGTATCTATATATATTTTTTGCCACACTCGAATTCTGAGATAGAATAGAATAGAATAGGATAATTTTTATTCAATATACATTACATATGTAATTCTTATTGAAAGTAATTTTTTACTTTACCACTGGTTCGAAAAAAAACCCTCTGTCCTGGGAAGAACCAGCAAGAAACCCAGCGGGACTTTTTTTTAAATAAATTTTACAATATAAATGATTACGAACTATTTACAAAATTTATTTTAGAAACTGCTTGGAAGCGACCACCTCATTCCCGGGGGTTATTATCAACCATGTATTCATTTATACTATAATAACCCTTTTTATACAGTTTCAGCTTAATAAAACATTTAAATTGGTAATAGAGAGAACTTGTACACTTTCCGGGACCTTGTTGTAATAGCGTATTCATTGCCCCAACAATGAATTACTAACTCTGTGGAGTTGAGAAACTGGCATCACTAGCTTGTGTTTGTTCCTAGTGTTTACATAATGTATATCACTTTTTTTTTACTAAAACTATCTTTGTTTTTGTGAACATACATTAAATTTTCGTAAATATACTGAGAGGCCAAAGTTAATATATTAATTTCTTTAAATTTATCTCTAAGAGACTCTCTCGGTTTTAGATTGTAAATAACTCTAATGGCCCTCTTCTGTAAAACAAAAATAGTTTCTGAATCAGCCACATTTCCCCATAGCAAAATCCCATAAGACATTATGCTATGGAAATAACTAAAATAAACTAATCTAGCTGTCTCGACACTAGTGAGACCTCTAATCTTTTTTACAGCATAAGCTGCAGAACTTAGTCTGCTTGCTAATTTGGATATATGGGGGCCCCACTGCAAAATAAGCCAAATAAATATTGTAAAAACAAAATTAAGAAATCGTATGTCACTAAATACACTAAACTCGATCCTACACAGCAGATATGGCCTTAAAAGATCAGGAAAATGTTGTCATTCCTATAACGTTCCCGAACATGTTTTAAAACACATTAGAGGGATTAAAGAGTCGCTTGTGATGCCAATGACTATTGCTTTTGAAGATGGCCCTTCACAAGCACAAGCACAAGCACAAGCACACGGCGAAGCTGATATTGATGATCTACAAATATTATTTGATTTATCTTGATGATTAAATTAACTTTAAAATAGCAGAAAAAATAAAATAGAAATAGGAAATTAACTAAATCGACATCAAACTTTTGAATTTGTCTTAGAAAAGTTAAACAAAACGAACTCGATTCATTTTGAAAATGGTTTGATACATTCCCGTTTAAAATAATATCTAATTAATGAAAAATTAACTTTGAAACTTTTTCTTTTTTAATTTCATAAAAATTAAAAATATGTAATAAATTAGGTTATTTTTTTCGCAACAGCAGATGCAGATACATTTATATTTTCGGCTACAGAGCTTGTAGTACAGACTAATCATTTTAATCGAACTTAAATATAATCGGAACGTATAATTTATATATAATTTATAAATTATGGACTTTTATTTGTCATGCATACATATGACAAAATATATAGTTTATAATTTATAAGATAAGTAAAAATAATTTTAATGGACAGGTGACAAAGATATTAAAGCCATCTAGTGAGTATTAAACTAACTAAACTGAGGAAATTATGACCCGTATCATACACTTGATGGCGTTACTTTCTATGACCAAATGCATTACTATGGAACTGTACCCCCCCTGCACGGGTGTTGTTAAATGACAAAGCAAAAATAACTTTGTTGTTATAGGTTATAAACATGTGTCTTTTTTCACTAATAATATTGTATTATTACTATTATTTTTTACATTAATATTTATATTTGGATAAGAACTTAGTAGTGACTCTAAGTTATATTTACCTTCATTTAAAAAATTTCTTTGGCCTTATGTACTACATACTATGTACTATATACTATATACTCTTTGGCTTGACCTTAGGTCAGACTAATTTGTTTATTGAACTGTCAAGATCTCAAGTGGTTAAACCATAACGATTTAGCTTCCTGAGTAATGTCTCATTGATAATGTTAGTTTCCATCTTAAAATTAAAATATTTGATTACGAAATGATTAAATATGTAAATCTAATTTAAATTTTTGAGAACTTACGAGTTTTACCGCATCTTGGCACACAACAACCTCTCTCAGAAGCAGCCATATTCCAGGTCAACACAGCACAAATCGTTAGGCAAATCAGGGTCCAGAGTATCATGCGTAGGTCCAACAAAAAAGGCGAGGTCTTAGGAGTCCGGGGATCAAGCAAAGTTGTCGAAAAAATCTTATAAACATAAACAGAGCACATTCACAAACCACGAAAGGAAATGGAATGACAATTGATTTGATTGACAAATGACATTATATTGTTGACAGATCGAAATTATCATAGATATCTCTCTTTCGATCTTGCCATAGATAAATGGAGAAAACAATTTGCAAATCGTAATAATTCACTTGAATAAATATAAAATAAAAAAACAACACTAAAATTTAATTACTAATTTGTTTTGTAACAAAATAGTAAGTTAGCAAGTTTCGTTTATATTTTCAACTATTCATTATTTTGTTTGATTCTTAATAGCAATCTACGTAAGGTGGAACGACATTTTCTTGGCCTAGCATAGCTAAATTTTAAAATAGCGACATCTACTGCAACATGGACAAACTGTTATGGCGTGTTAATAAGTCTAAGAAAAATTAATGTATGTACTATTATTCCACTGGTTTTGAGCAATGGCTAGAGAGATGTTCATGTGTTTTTGGTAAACAAGCTTACACACAGTACTTTTTACAAGCCTAGTTCATATTATTTTGGTAAACATTGTTATTAAGAGTAAAATTAGTATTATCATAAGTGTTTATTGCTTAATATTAATAATATAACCAACTAAGAACTAAGAGATTGTTTTATTTATTAGAATTCAGAAGTGGGATTACCTAAAGGGTACGTATTCTCGTCGATACAATTTAGAAAAATTACTGAAAGAACTATTTAACGGTTAAATACTTTGTTGTCGTATACCATCGCGCGTAAATTAAATCCTAATCTTATTGCCCTTTTGCACAGCTTTATTTTATAAAACTGTAAGTATGTAGAAGTATTGTAAGAATCATTCATTAATTTTTTTCTTTTGAAATTATGTATTATGAATATGGTAATGATCAGTCATTAAGGATAGAGTTAATTTTTAAGTGAATAAAAGAACACAAAAGAAAATGCTCATTTGAATTTAAAGTAAGTAATGTAAGTACCTACACATTATGTAAATTTCTTTATTATACATATTAAATCGTTGTTGAAATAATGTTGAACAAATTCAGCCTAAGTTACGAAGTGTGAACCAATGCATTGTCACCATTGAAGTACCTTTAGTACTTTGAAGTTTAGTAAATTGTTGGACAAAAAATTACAATAAAAAAAACATGTGTTATATACACATTTTTTATATGTTGAAATATTATATCTATATATAATAAAACTATAATTAAGCTAACATAATATGCATATAAGTATATATAGACATTCTTCAGATAGCCCATTAAGAAGCAATCTCTTAAAGTAATAATCAGTAACCTGCCTTTTCAACGCTAGGTAGGGTGTTGTGCAAACAGTACTTACTACAAGTATGTTATTTTGAAAAGATCACACAGAAAGATATGTATGAAAATGACTTAAATGTTGTGTAATATGTTACATTACAATACATTATATACATTACAATACAAATATAACATTAAATTTTATGACTATGTTTAAATTTTAATTAATGGTGAAAAGGTACAATTTATTTATAAACAATAATAATATATACTTAAATGTTAACATGTATAATATGTGACATGTAATATTATTAATTAATTTAGGATTAAGAGTTCTAGTATTACAATTATTAGTTACTTCAAAAATAAAAATTGTTTAAGGTGTCAACGGTTACTGGTGGCTTATCATTATGCTTTGTGGCTGTGGTGGTATTTAAGGTCTGTTAAGACTGAGTTAGTGGTATAATGTCATAATAGTCCATATTAGTTATGAATGTTATCAATGAAAAGCTAATGTTTATTTATTTTTTTATTCCTTAAGTAAGCTACAAGCACTTTGATATATAATACTTACTACACCATTATGTGTTATCCCAATATATTTAACATGTTAGTAGGTATTAAATTTAATCTTCCTTCTATTTTTTTATTGTTGAGTGATCACTAGTCCATCTTGTTTGTTTACTGAGTGAGGATTATTCTTGCTGGATGTTGAACAGGTTGATAGTCATCGGATTTTGTTTTGGTAAGCTATGTAAGTTACCAATTTAGGTAGACTAGGCTTGGCCAATAGACTACTATGTGTATATTATAATTTTTTAAGCTATATATGCTTGTTGATTTGACTGGACTATGCTTGCCCACTGGATTATCATATATTATAAATTTTTAAGCTATGTATGCTTATTAATTTGAGTGGACTATGTATGCCCACTGGATTACTATATATTATATATATTTTTTAAACCTATGTACCTATGTTTACTGATTTGAGTGGACTATGTTTGCTCACTGGATTACTATATATTATATATTTTTATAAATCTACGTATGTTTGCTGATGTGAGTGGACTATGTTTGCCCACTGGATTACTATAGATTATAATTTTTAATCTATGTATGCTTACTGATTTGAATGGACTATGTTTGCCCATTGAATTAATATATATTTCACTATTTTCTTTATGACTGACATCAGGATGCAGCAGTTTGAATAGTGAAATAAAATGATACTTGAATTGATTTTGTCTTATATGTTATATACAACTATTTACATGTATAATATGTGTATAGTTTGTTTTTTTTCTGATTTCCTGGTTTATCTTGCTGAATAGATCATGTCGAATATTTTATATACCTTACAGTAACAATTGGCAATGAGATCTGATAACGAGACCTGTACATCAACTCGTATGCCGCCAAGGAGACGACGGCGAGCTAAAAAGGTTAAGAATAGATCATATTCCTCCTCATATAATTCAAGTGAGGAAGGTGAACGGAGGCACTACAAGGCGGCAAATACACCATCTACAACAAAGGTTTTTAAACTATTAAAAAGAATTACTGAAGATAAGTCTGAAGGGTCTTTTAGCAATAATAATTTACCAATGTAATCCCGGAATTTGATCCGTCTAACATGGCTCAGAGCATTAAATGCTGGCTTCGTAAAGTAAACGAATGCGCTGTGGTATATGGTTGGGATAACAAGCAGATTGTTCATTTCTCTTTGCAAAAGTTAGTTGATCTAGCAAAAAGATGGTTTGAGTCCTTTCCATCGGTTGCCTCCACTTGGGATGAGCTAAGCTACGAATGGCATTTCCGAGTGAAGAAAATTATGGACGGCTTTTAGAAGAAATGTTAAATCGTACTTTACGTAATGACGAAAGTTTGTTAGAATATTTCTACCATAAGCTAAGTTTATTAGATAGATGTGATATTGTAGGGAAAAATGCTGTTGACTGTATTATTTATGGTATTAGTGATCGGTCAATTAGAAACGGGGCACAAACTTTAAATAGTCATGAACCAGAATATTTACCTACTTAATTATCTTGCGTCACAGAAACCTCAGACATTTCATAGTAGACAAGGAGAGCGCATACCACAAAAATCGCTTAAATCCATTATCCCAAGTACAAGTAAAAGTATTTCAATGAATAACTTGGCGTGTAAAAAATCACTTGTCGTTCTCAAGGTCATCCTTATTATGAATGCACTAAGCCAATTTTGAAATGCAGGCATTATAACCGAATAGTGCACGATAATGATGACTGCAAGTTACAACCTATATACCCTTCTAATTATACCATCGGTATTAACAATAGATCGGAGAAGAAATCCTTCAAAATAGATTCCTTTAATTCCAATACCAATAACAAATGTTTTGAGTCTGTGATAATTAATGTACACATTTTTGAAGCTTACATAGACTTCGGCAGTGAATGTACTTAGTGCGGAAAACTGAAACAGAGTCTTTAGCGCTACTGAAAATTTTTGACGGACTTCCCCTGACACCATTGTACTATGGAGTGTAGAGTACAAGGAGAACCATCTTTCTTATAAGGGGCGAAAGTTGAAAAAGTGTCCTACTATTTACTGAAAATAGAGGTTCCAAAACCTACCACAATAGCGCTGGCGTCTGATAAACTACGATATGAAGATAGCTATTGTGAACGGAGTGAAGTCAGCTGAATTCAAATATTTAAAAAAATTAATAACTAGAGTAGTTAGTAAAATGCCAGTCTACAAAATCTCAACTATTTACGTAGTACAAAACCAAGCGGATTGGTCGGTCCTTGTTTATTTCTCCATGTTATTCTAATTACTTTTGGCGCTTTTTTTTAAATTTATCCTATACTACTGCAGCGCCACCCTTATTGGACACGTATTTAGGGACACTTTTCATATATACAGATGGACCTTCTTCTACTCTACACTCTATACATTGTACAAATCATCAGTCAATATTAAGATAGATGAAATAGAATCTTGTGTAGAAGTTTTAATTGTCGTGGATGCATTTCTTCAAACACCATTACTTATTGGACAAACTTTAACAGAATTACAATTTGTTACAGTCTTGAAAGATAACTCCAAACTTATATTTTACAATAGTCCCGGTCAAAATCTGTTCGGTAGGGAGTTCGGTTCGAAGACGTTATAAAGCTTCACGTCAGCAATGCAGTAGATATTTTCAAAACTGAATTGGTTCCAGTTCACACTAAGCCTAGTTTTACAGAGGACGTTTTTATCGAAGGTTATAACGCCTTTGGAACTGGTAACTAGTATCGTCTATTTCAATATTAGTGGTGGCAAAGGTGAAGTTTTAGCAAGTAATTTGTCACCTCATGTTGCGACACTTTCATAAGATAAATTAATAGCTCGGTCCATCCCGATCACGGATCACACATTATGCCAAATTAACCGAATATTTAAAGATCCCTCCAAATTAGCACCCCTTGAAAAAACGATATTAAAACCGGATCAGATCTTGACAATCATCTATTAGATAAACTTTATTTGCTATTGCAGAGCTACCGTGATTGTTCGTAACATGCCTCGGAGAAATAGTTTCTGTAGACGAAGTAAAAATTAAAATTGATTTAATAGATAATAAGCTAATAGCTTAACGCCCATATCGTCTTCCTCATCACGAACGTCAGCAAGTTCGAGAAACCGTAGATGAACTATTGCAAAATGATATAATTCAGGAGTCAAATTCTGATTATGCCAGTCCCATGTTAATGGTCAAAAAAAAGACTTTGTGTAGACTTTAGAGCGTTAAATAATAAAACTGTAAAAGACTGTTTTCCTCTCCCCCTTATGGAAGATCAAATATCTAACCTCAGTGGTAATTGTTTTTTCATGACTCTCGATCTCGCTTCAGGATATCAGATTCCTGTAGCAGAAGAGTGTAGACATCTCACGGGTTTTGTTACACTCGATGGGCATTATGAATTTAAACGGATGCTATTCGGTCTTGCTAATGCCCCGGTTGTGTTTCTGAGAATGATAAACAAAATCCTCGGAAACAGAAGGTTTGAATATGCGTTAGCCTACTTGGATGATGTTCTTATTCCCTCAAAAAGTGTTGATCAAATGCTTCAACGATTAGAAGAGTTATAAGACGAAGATAAGTGTCGTTTCTTTAAAAAAACTGTAAACTATCTTGGCTATGATATCTCTGTAAATGGGATACAGCCTGGTAAAGCTAAGGTGTTGGCGGTAAAGGACTTTCCTACACTTAATATACATGAAGTCTGACTATTCCTCGGTTTGACGGGTTACCTTAGGAAATTTATAAAAGGTTAGGGAGAAGTTGCCCTCTTACATCTTTGCTGAGGAATGAGCCTTCATGGAAATGGTCTAATGCCGAAAACGCAGCTTTTTTATTTCTGAAAGAGAAGCTTACTCAATTGCCGGATTAGCCTTATATGACCCTACTCTTGAGACGGAAGTGCACACGGATGCCAGTTCTTTAGAGGTAGGGGGTATATTTTGGCAATGGCAAAAAATATGAGAGTTTTGAAACCAGTTGCCTATTTTAGTAGACACACTGAAGAGAAACATCTGCACTCCTACGAATTAGAAATGTTGGCCATCGTGTGCACGCTTAAAAAGTTCCGCGTTTATCTACTTGGCCTTAATTTTAAAGTATTAACTGACTGTGCAGCTCTTCGTACTACTCTCATTAAGCGAGATCTGGTTCCACGTATAGCAAGGTGGTGGCTGCAGATAAGTGAATTTACATTCGAAATTGATTATCGACCCGGCGTTCAGATGACGCATGTTGATGCATTGAGCAGAAATACCTAGGTATCCATGGAGACAGATGACAACCCAAGCATTAGCGTATATAATATAGAAAAGGAAAATTGGCTTTTAACATTACAAATAGCAGACCCAGACATATCTCGTATTTTAAAAGTTCTTAAACCTGGAGAGGACCAGGAATGTAAAGATATTCAACAAAATTATGTAGTTAAAAATCATACTGTATTTCGAAAAGTAAATGCTAAACTATGTTTAGTTGTTCTACGACGATGTTGGTCATTTGGATTATGCAAAAACACTTGAACGTATAAAAAAATCTTATTGGTTCCCTAAACTTCGAAAGTTTGTAAAAATATATATTTTGCCTTGCATAGAGTGCGCTTATAATAAAGATAACAAAGCTAAGCGTAAATCAGGATTTTTATATCCTATAAATAAAATACAAATTCCTTTTCATACCATACATATGGACCATCTCGAACCTTTTTTAGGAGTAAAGACGGTAACACGCATATTTTAACAGCAGTTGACGCTTTTACCAAATATTTGTTTGTGAGAGCAGTCAAAGATCTTAAGGTGACACTAGTCGACATTATTTCCATAGAAATTTCGGAGGGGTTTTACTCCGCTGTTTGCTAGTGTACATCCAAAGTTAAACATGATATCGTTTTGTCTCATTATTAAATTTGTCCGTACGGAAACAGAATAGTAAAATAAAATGTTATTAAAAAGTTACGAGCTACCAAAGATTCGTTTTTATTGCCAATTTTAACACAATTTTGGGCGTAAATTAGTAATAAAAGAAGTGTAAAATTTCCAAAACAAAGTCGGTACCGACAGCTCAATTATCGAAGAATTCAATAAATTTTATTTGTAATTGATTTATGCAGTGGTTTCTTCATAAAACCCTTTTTTTCAAAAGCCTTTTCGTATTTTTTTACGCGCGCATGTTACTATGAATTATCGTGTATCTCACTGAATAATGTTTCCCCCGGTGCGGTGCGGGAGGACGATGCTTATACACACATGCACGGGCGGTGACGCGCGCTTATTCGAGTTTTATTCGAAACGAAAAGTTTTGCTATATGATACCGTTTATTCAGGTATTTCGTTCCCGTGGGATAATTTTCGAGTCACACACGTTTGAAGCCGAACTCTTGAGTGATCGCTGCATGACCACTCGGGGAAAACTAAACATAATAAAATAAGCAATCTATATTATGTATATAGAGCCACAGAGGTATAATATGAAGCGATAAAGCAGCGCCTAATAATTTCGCGGTTTCATCCGCGTCATCACGTGTCCGAGATGCGTGGCATGATATGACACCTAGTTCAAGCATTTCATGATTGTCATAATTAATGGAGTACTTTTATTTTATCTATCTGCATATTATGCACGGTTTTTTCCAGTTTTAAAGAAAAACGTACACGATACATGAAAAGTGTGTAAGCAAGAAATGATTCTTGATAAATTTGCTATCAACCTCATATAGATATTAATCAATTAAACTTTCAAAATACCATAGCAACGTGAAATGAAAGAGATCAGAAAATAAAGATGTAACTACATAATCATTGTTACGCTCACCCGGGAGATAGATAAAAGCACTCAATTAATTTTCAATTTATTTTAGCTACCAGCTGTTCCCCGCGACTTCGTCCGCGTTTAGTTTAGGGCGTTAATTTTGTTGCACCTAATAATTTATTTAAAATTTAAGCAGTCTAAGTTACTTCTTATAACATGAGCTATCTACTAGTGAACGTCCCGTCAAAATCGGTCCAGCCGTTTTGGAAATTAACTGGAACAAACAGACTGACAGACATACAAAAATGTTAAAAATTGTGTTAATGTTATAAGTACCGTATATAATTTCATATGCAATTAGTAAAAAGCTGTTATTTTGACATTACAAACAGACACTTCAATTTTATTTATTTGTGTAGATATAGATAATGATTGAACTAATGGCTAACCTAACCTCGCTCATAGTCATAGAAGCTTTCAATACTGGCTTCTCAGTTCGCACCGGGCTAGGGGTTATGCGTTGTTTGCGCGTCAAGCCAAGTATTGAATTAGTTTAATTTTACATTACCTAACAACCCTTAAACTATGTACTATATAAACATGGTATAAAGAACGAAGTTTATCTTCATAAAATTATCTTGATAATGAAGTAACTTTCGTTCGTAAGGATAAATATGCCATGCGTAATAATCAAATTTTAATTTTTTTTGTCACAAATTGCCTAATTGTGGCTTATATATAAGAAATAGACATATGGTTTCGCGGACTTTTTTTAGACGGAGTAAAGATCTATATTTTTCTAGAACATTGTATTTACGTATCCCGAACCATAACACCAGCGTACGCGGATAAATCATTTTGTGAACGCTTTTTCTTCTGACTTGCTTAACAAAGTAGGCTAGCTGAGATATATAGCCTAATGCTATATAGCTATTCAACATGAATCTGGCTATAATATCCAAAAAGATTTTTCAAATCGGACTGGTAGTTCCAGAGATTAGCACGTTTAAGGTGGAAGCTCCAGGGTGGTCCGCCAAATTCAAGTTTTCTTGCGTTTTTTGGAATTTGCAGGTCAGGGTTAGGTCGTATATTTAACAAAATATGATTCGCGACCGTAGCGATTATGTGTTTACAGAATTATTATCATTAAAATCACCAATACAACCCTGTAAGTGCATATTAGCCATAAGTTCATATTTTTTTGGAAAAACTCATTGAAAGGGTTAATATGAACTTACAGGGTTGCATTGGTGATTTTAATGATAATAATTCAGTAAACACATAATCGCTACGGTCGCGAATCATATTTTGTTAAATATACAACCTAACCCTGACCTGCGAATTCCAAAAAACGCAAGAAAATTTGAATTTCGCGGGCCACCCTGGAGCTTCCACCTTAAACAAACAAAAACACTCCTCTGCTTTATTATATTAGTATAGATGTTGCATCGTGTTCATCTAACTTCGTTTTTATTCGAACGGTTCGGAACGCCGTACGAACAAGACGTGCGTGAATACTAGTGTCGATATGCTCATCACTGATACTATCTCTGTCGGGCACGATGCCAGGTGAGACAGCGTGCTTTTTGGCCGCTACCACCAGCGAGTTTGAGCCCGCGGCTTGGGCCACCTTAAGCACTATTAAAGTTATTGAGAAAATTTTCTATGATTTTGGTGTACTTGCTAGAATTATATGCGACCGAGGCACAAGTTTTACGTCAAAAGCGTTTAAAACCTTCTGTGATACAAATGGTATTACTGTCCTCCAGACCGAATTTCGGCCACGGCGGCCAGTCTCAATAAAGACTAGCCATCGGCGCAGGACAGGATTATAGTGCCCAAGTGTATGCGCAATCACAGGTGCACTCTCTATTCCCTCACTCTCATAGCCCGATGGGACGGTAAACCGACACGACCGGAGAGAGATCAGGCGCAGGACCAACGGCTTTACGTGCTTTCCGAGGCACGGGGGTGAAACACCGCCAACTTCCCGACTCCGGGCAGCTACTGAGAATTTCTTGATGGAAAAACTCGATAACTGATTTTTTGGCCGGACCCGGGATTCGAACCCGGACCTCATGATCAGCAGTCGCACTACTACAACCACTAGACCAACGAGGCAAATGGTATTAAGCATATTTTGAACGTAGTCGCTTGTCCCAGGGCTAATGTACAGGCTGAAAGATGTAACCAAACTATTTTAAACTCTGTCAGCACAAAATTTTTATAATCATAAACGCGACTGAGACAAGTGTTTGGGCAAAATCCAGTGGGCTATAAATAATACTGTCAATGCAACAACCCAACAATCTGAGACAGAAGCTTGGATGTTTGGAGTCAAAATGCGCGACACTTTATCAAATAAGCTCAATACTTTAGTGTTCCAGAAATTTAAATTTACAATAAATTAGGGACAACCAGGGCTAATGTTTGCACACACACATAAGTGAAAATATAGAAAAAGAGCAAACTAAACAAAAAGATCGATTTGATGCTAATCGGGTCCCTGCAACCAAATACGCTGTTGGTTATTTAGTAAAAATTTCCGGTAATAATTTTGATAATGATAAAAAAAGAATACTTAGTTTCGGTCAAAGTTTGTGGGTCCATATAAAATCACTGAAGTACTGGGAAACGATCGTTATAAAATAACAGATGTTCCGGGATTTTCAAAAACAGGCAAATTGTATACCACTGTTAGTGCAGCTGATGGAATTCGACCCTGGATTGATATTAAAACATTAGAATTGTATAAATCAGATGTAAGCCAGTGAAAACACCGAATAAGTTAAAATTAATAAGATTAAGATGTTTAAAATATATCGGTATTTATATTAGAAAGTATGCATAAGTTTTGTGTAATTTTTTTTCTCCCAATTCTGTGTGTAGTGACAAACATTATTTGTACACTTTAAGTGCATTATAAAAATACAATATTGGTCACATAAATCTATGAATGTCAGAATGTCATGATTGCTTATTTCAATGAGGGCTAATAATCTTCCACTCACCAGATGTCGCTAGTAGCGACTGAGGTAAAGTTTTTTGTTACACAGTGTCAGTTAATTGAGAAATTAATTTTAAATTATTGTTTATCATTATCTAGAGTATTATATTAATACACAACACAATGCGTCAGTGGTTTGATTTTTAATTTTATGCACTTTATAACTCTTTTTTTACAAAATCGGCTTTTAGTTATATTTATAGTTTGGTTTATTCATTTGTAATGTAATTAATATAAAATATAATTAATAATACAGAAAGAATCGTGAAAAATTACATTTTCCTAAGAAATTATCGTCCCCGCTATGAAATCTGTCAAATATTTTACCTCACTATAAAGTGGCGCCGCCCTGGTGGCAGAAGAAGTCGTGGATGCCCTCATTTGTTCGTTGTGAGGGAGGCATCACATTGCCGGATGGCCGAATGTCATGATTTCTAAATTTATCATATTATTGCATACCTTAAGCGCTTAAGAAAGCGCAAGGTATGTTCTACTATCGCCTAAAAATGAAGATTCCAACGTTTTATCGAATAAAATCGTATCTAGCAATCATATTATACATATAAATGATATAAAAAGCACATTGTTAGAAAGATAAATGATTGTTGAACTTATTAATATTTTTTTTAATCGATTAATTGCTATTTTTAAATAAAAAAAAGGGGTTTTAGTGGCTTATGGTGTGGATTTATCAAGTCCGGAAGGCTTGTAAACACTCTAACTTTTGAAAATATCAATTGTTTAACTCAATCTATTTTTTAATCTCTTCATCTATCATGTGGGAAGCCACTGAATGTAAATGGCAGTGTAATTTTGTTCTGTTTAGCTATAATTAATTTTTTTCGGCTCCAAAATGGCGAAATTTTCGTTGATTTGGTAGCCTTGTATGTAAATTAATTCTGTAAAGGGAGCTAAAGCCACAGAGTAGTTTACTCACTCACTCAGTTCGACGCACAGAGTACTTTTTATATACTGGTCAGTCGCCGTCGTGAGTGGACATTGTTTCGAATGTTTGCAGCGGCTCAAAAAGATCGCAATATTCGAATATCCAAATTTCTTAAATACCTGATTACAATAATAATAAGACATTTTTTTATTACAATATTTTAAAAGCACAGAATAAATAATAGTAGTACGTACTAAATGTAAGTAGTATCAATTTTTTTGTCATGGGTGACATTTCATGGTTTTCGAGTGTTGAAACCGATAGGGTTGTCGAAATATAAATCCAAGATGGCGGCCGCAATAGGTATAAATTTTTTCATCATGGGTGTCATTTTCATGGTTTTCGAGGGTGTTGAAGCCGATAGTGCTGTCGAAATGTAAATCCAAGATAGCGGCTGAATTAGGTACCAATTTTTTCATCATGGGTGTCATTTTCAAGGTTTTCGAAGGTGTTGAAGCCGATAGTGCTGTCGAAATGTAAATCCAAGATGGCGGCTGCAATAGATATCAATTTTTTCATCTTGGGTGTCATTTTCATGGTTTTCGAGGGTGTTGAAGCCGATAGTGCTGTTGAAATGTAAATTCAAGATGGCGGCTGCAATAGATATGAATTTTTTCATCTTGGGTGTCATTTTCATGGTTATCGAGGGTGTTGAAGGGGATAGTGCTGTCGAAATGTAAATCCAAGATGGCGGCTGCAATAGATATCAATTTTTTCATCAAGGGTGTCATTTTCATGGTTTTCGAGAGAGTTGAAGCCGATAGGGTTTTCGAAATGTTAATCCAAGATGGCGGCTGCAATAGATATCTTTTTTTTCATCATGGGTGTCATTCTCATGGTTTTCGCGGGTGTTGAAGCCGATAATGCTGTCAAAATGTAAATCCAAGGTGGCGGCTGCAATGGGTATCATTTTTTTATTATGGGTGTCATTTTCGTGGGTTTCGAGGGTGTTGAAGCCGATAGTGCTGTCGAAATGTAAATCCAAGGTGGCGGCTGAAGCATGTACCAATTTTTTTATCATGGGTGTCATTTTCATGGTTTTCGAGGGTGTTCAAGCCGATAGTGCTGTCGAAATGTAAATCCAAGATGGCGGCTGCAATAGGTATCAATTTTTTCATCTTGGGTGTCATTTTCATGGTTATCGAGGGTGTTGAAGGGGATAGTGCTGTCGAAATGTAAATCCAAGATGGCGACTGCAATAGGTATAAATTTTTTCATCATGGGTGTAATTTTCATGGTTTTCGAGAGAGTTGAAGCCGATAGGGTTGTCGAAATGTAAATCCAAGATGGCGGCTGCAATAGATATCAATTTATTCATCATGAGTGTCATTCTCATGGTTTTCGCGGGTGTTGAAGTCGATAGTGCTGTCGAAATGTAAATCCAAGGTGGCAGCTGCAATGGTTATCAATTTATTCATGATGGGTGTCATTTTCATGGGTTTCGAAGGTGTTGAAGCGGATAGTGCTGTCGAAATGTATTTAAACTACTTTAAAAATTCCGTATAATCATGTTTTACGTATTTTTTTTATGCGCTTAAGGTATGCTCAATTGGATTTACCAATTATATTTATTTTAAATATTCTTTTATATATTAATGTGCAATAATTTACTTATTTAGCATTGTGTGAATGGATTGCAGTAGTAGAAATACTGCTGTGGTCAGTTCACATAGTTTCATTTTTGTAAGTTGTTAGCCGACTCCAGAAACGCGTTGATATTGATTTAAAAAAATAAACACGAGCGAGAGGGGATACCTGGTTGGAAGGGAAGTTTTGAGCGATGGCTAGAGAGATGTTGTTCATGTTATTTTTTTTGGTAAACAAGCCTAGTGGATATTATTTTGGTAAACATTGTTATTAAGACTAAAATTAGTATTATCATAAGTGTTTATTGTTTAATATTAATAATATAACCAACTAATAACTTGGAGATTGTTTTATTTATTACAATCCGTTGTCGGTTCTTCGAGCTATATGGCCGGCCCATTGGCACTTCAGCTTACTAATCAGTTGGGCTATGTCGGTCACTCTGGTTCTACTGCGGATATCCTCATTTCCAAGTTTATCACTCAGAGAAATCACGAGCATAGCCTCCTCCATAGCTCACTGGTTGTACAATCTCGTTTTCAGGTTTTGAGGTATACCTGACGAGAAGATGTGACGTAGTTTCCTGAACGCTGCCCAGCCGAGTTGAATCCGTCGACTGACCTCTCGATCGAATTTGAACTTACCTAGTCGGACTATTTGTCCCAGGTAAACATACTTGTCAACAACTTCGAGCTTAGTGTTCCATGGACATTAAACATGATCTTTGTTTTGTCCATGTTTATCTTAAGACCTCAGGTGTCCCGAGAACAATGCTGCCACACTCAGACTTCAGCTTTGTGAAAGAAGAAGTTTTGTAAAAGAATACTGGGTAGGTATTAATATACGTAGGCGGTCCCATAATGAATTGGCCTAACTATGAACCAATGAAGGAAATGAAACGAAACCAATTTTATTTTTCAATATAATCACCATGAATACTAACACACTTCTGACATCTGTGAATCAACATCTCTAAACCTTTATAAAAATAATCACATTTTTTATCCTCAAAATGACTGAAGACGGCCGCCTGCAACTCTTCATCGCTTGAGAATTTTCTTCCTCTTAAGTCCCGCTTTAAATTTGGAAATAAATAATAGTCGGACGGGGTCATGTGTGGACTGTAAGGTGGATGTTGAACTTCTGTGAACCCGCATTGACGAACTGCATCCTTCGAAACACCAGCGGTATGAACAGGGGCGTTGTCATGGAGCAACAGGACACCTTTAGACAGCTTGCCTCTTCGTTTTTCCTTTATTTTGTCTCGTAATTTATATATTAAAGAAGCATAATATTCGCCGTTCACGACTGTATTACGTTCTTTAAAATCCACCATCAAAATGCCTTGAAAATCCCAAAATATTGTGCACATCAGTTTTTTAGTCGATTGTTGCACCTTTGCCTTTCTAGGGGGCTTTTCATCCTTATAACGCCATTCCATTGACTTGCGCTTGCTTTGTGGATCATAATACAAGATCATAGTTTCATCACCAGTCACTAGCCGCTCGATCACAGTCTTTGGATTTTCGCCACAAAGATCCAAAAACTCCGAAGCGCAGCGCACTCTTTCCTGTCTCTGTACCGCTGAAAGAAGTTTCGGTACCCATCTTGCACTCACTTTTTTCATGTGAAGATTTTTTTGAATCGCGCGATGAACGGTACTTTTAGAGAGCCCAAGCCTTGCTGCAATTTCTCTAATCTTCAAACGGCGGTCACTCAGAACCTCCTCTTCGATAAGAGCAATCGTTTCAGGAGTGAGCACTTCCACAGGTCGACCGTCGTGGCCAAAGTCTTCGACGGTTTCTCTCCCGAGGCGAAACTCTTTCACCCAATTTTTCACTGTGCTATAGGAGGGGGCAGACTCCTTATACACGCCATCCAATCGTTCTTTTATTTGGGCAGGGGATAAACCTTCTTTAAACAGAAACTTTATGACACTTCGATACTCAGTTTTCGACATTTTGAAAAAATACGCGACTCTCGTTATTCAAATGCCTGTTAAACTAAGACTAAGCATTTCATGTCGATGCATGTTTCTTATATTAAGTGCACGATAAACGTACTATTTAATGCAACACAACATGTAGCGACATGTCGCGTTGAACTATATCAGGCCAGTCCATTATGGGACCGCCTGGTAAGTAGAACAAAATAAAATATAAAATGAATTTTATTATCTTGAATGTAAGAAATTGATGAGGTACAAATTTTTAACTCCGTTCAATTATGAAGAAATAGAGACATTATTACAATACAAATACTAAATGAAACATATACACATACGTACACCATTGAAGTAATGTTTGTACTTACTAGAACAGTTATTTCAAACAAAAAATGTGCTCTACTCATGTCTTCGCGCATGCGCAGGGAAGAGTAGTGTGGCGCATGGTGGCGCTGTTGGTTTTTATCATAGATTATGCGTAGACAGAATGATCAGTATGTAAAAATAGATTGTATTGTTAATTATGTAAATTATATCGAGTACAATTTTTAAACTTTATCATTTATTTTGCATATAGTGTGTGTTAATTTATTATAATATTACATAATATTATATCAGAATTATATTTAAATGATATTTTTATTTGACTATTTTAAAAGGTAAAATATAAAAAAAAATCATACTAAATGTATGTGTAACAAAACTTATTGATATAACATATAATTTACAAATATATGTATTTAGATTCTAAGAGTCATTCATAAATGCTGGGTACGCGAGATTCCATTTTCCCTCTTTTCATAGCTTGGACGTGGAAACCAAAAAATAAAATAAAATAATAATCAGCAAATTTAAATATCAGAAATTTAGCTTAATTATAAATACTTAACATTTGTTTCTACAAAAAAATATATATATTATATTATGCACAATTATTCTCACACTCTAGTACCTACAGTAACGTCGCATCGGAACAAATTAATTTCATAATCTATATTTCATGACCCGAGATGACGTCTTATCAATACCGACCGAGATAATAGGAAACACTGTAGGTTGTATTCTATCTCATTCTTTTGCAGGCTAAATGCTATAGTGTAAATGTATATATTTGTCTCTTTATAGTGTCGCATTTTCGTTTCATCGAGTTTCAAATCACAACGGTTATAAAGTTTATTTTCACCATAGATTACTTTATATATACTAGAGACTACTGCATATATGCTTTTCACTTTAAAAACCAGTAAAAGATCAGAACCGTCTTAATCATTAAAGACTTATTTGTAATGTAATCTACCATTTCATACGAAGCACTTATTTCGATTGAAGCACTTATTTCGGTTTGAAGTCGATTTTGATAGGTAAAAGTGACGCAATTTTGTGTATTAAATGTCTGCGCAAGTAAACTATGAGTGGAAACGGTGAAATTGCTCCGATGGTGATGTGAATCTCAAGATAAGGTGTCCGTCTGCTTAGCTGCCTTGAGATACTATGGCCAACTGTCTGCTGGCTCAAGTTGCCGTCAAAATATCCCACGGGCTGTGCAATGCGACGCATCGACATATTGTGAAGCTTTGTATTATAAACGATTGTTATCACTTGATACTGAGATAAAAATGACGACATGGCTTAAAGAACAAGCTTCCAAGCCAAAAATATTAATGGCCGTCAACGTCAAGCTGACAATTATTTTGAATTGTCAAACACACAAAAGTTCAAAAGTAAAAAAACATCTTGACCTTCGTAATCGTATCGTATTCAATAATATTTGGAAATGATTTGGAAGTGTTGATCGCTATCGTTTCATTTTTTGTTCTCGCCATGGCACAGTCAAATCAAATAAATTTAGACATAGAAGACGATCCGCCCGTTGAGAACTCAAACCGTAATAATGCACTTCACAGATTGGATTCTGCTTCTAGACCCGCTGCTCCAAGAAGTAATATAGGATTAGGTGATCGGTTAAACAGTGTTTTTCGTGAAATCAGACCTTTGGTTGAACATGCTCGCATGGTAAGCCTCTCTTTTATGACAACGATTATAAAATGTCTATTAGTCATCATTATTTCTGTGAAATTTTCTGATACGGTATATTGAATTTCTCGATGTCGTAGTCGTGAGCAGGTATGGCTTATGTTTATTGTAATTATATAAAATAATATTACATATGAATTAACTTTAATTACCTACAGTAGATTTCGGGTATAATGACGATGAAGGTACCACTCTTATTTTCGTCGTTAAACTCTGAAGTCGTTACAGGCAAAGGTATAGAGATACAGACACGTACACATGTATAGTTTATATTCATTTATTATTGAAAATATTTGCATACATAGTTATTCACTGGTACATTGCAAAAAAATGTTTAATGTTAGTTTGCTTCAATTTATTTTTTGTACCAGTGTACATTGTAGAGTGTGTTCTATTTTCATTACTTCTTCAATATCTATAATATCCTTTCCATCACTAAATAAACAGTATCTTTTAAGCTTTGTTACAACATCTAACACATCCTTAGTTGTAGAAATCTCACATTCCTTGCAACCTTCTTCTTCCTCCTTATTTTTCTCATTTTGCGTCGTATGTGATGGAACAACAGTTTCAACAATTTCACTATCGGACAAATAGCTAGTAGTGATAAGTTGATTGTCAATATCAATTTATGTTTCCCAGTCTGCAACATTTGTTCCGCATGATGATGCTGTAGTCAGTTGTGTCAATGGTATGTCCAATTCATCATCGGAGTCGTCGTCAATTGTTGTGATAGCCGAAGATTTACGGAATCCAGCATGTAGAAAACACTTTTTAATCATATCCAGAGTCAGCCGAGTGTATGCCGTAGTTACCATTTCAATGGCATCTAAAATATTAATGGGAAATTGCCCTGCCGTGGTTTCAATGTCGTTCATCTTTTTCTGTACTAAAATTTTCCTATAATGACTTTGCAAGGTTTTAATTATGCCTTGATCAATCGGTTGAATCACTGATGTAGTAGTAGTTTGGTGGTAAAAATGCCAGTTTTATGTTGGTCAAATTCTCTATTTTAGGATGAGCTGGGCAATTATCAATAAATAAAATGACCTTCTTTTTGTTATTTCTTAACTGGGAGTTCCATTTGCGTAGAACTTTTTCGAAAATCCTTGAAGTCATCCAGGCCTTTTTGTTTGCTTCCTAATCAACTGGTAAAGATTTAACATTTTTGAAACATCTGGTTTTTTTTGCCTTGCCATGGTCATGCCAATAATTCTATATAAATCTTAAGATAATTTTCCACCAACGCACTTTTCTCCTTTAAATTTCAAGATTTTTTCAGGAGTTAACTTAAGAAACAACCTGTCTCGTCAGCGTTCCATATTTAGCTATCAGTATAATTTTCAGACAATTTTGGGATAACTGTTTTTAACCAGTTGTCACAGTCACTTTGCGATACACTAGCGGCTTCTCCACAAACTGCCTACTACAATATCGTGTCGTTGACGAAATCGGTATATCCAGCTTTCCGAACACTCAAAATCCATTTTTCCAAACAGTTTGGCAAAATGATTAGCGTTTTCTTGCGGCAGACGCCCACTCAAAGGTACATTTTGGCTTCTTTGGGCTTTGAACCACATAAGAAGGGCATTTTCGACATCTTGATGCGTCGGTTTGTGGTTTTTCTTAATTTCTAAGGATTTAGATTCAAAACATTCTAATATTTTATTTTGGTTTTTCCACATTGTAGATATTGTTGAATGGGAAACTTTGTATTCTTTGCACAAATCAGCATTCACTGTTTATCAATTTTGAAATGATTTCCGCCTTTTCTTTAACAGTGAATGTGCAGCCATACTTATTCAAAAGTTTACTAAACCCAGTTGCTACTCAGAATATCACTTTGTAACTGAACCATAAATTTAACTCCGAAAAGTACACGCTCCCTTACCTACTTAGCTGATATCTATAAATAAAAGGTAAAGGTCTCCACACTTGCTGACCATCTGTGTGGATGTAAACAAAAGATAAGAAATGTTTGTGAAAGAAAGAAATCTTTGTGTCTTTGGTGGCCGACTCTGGTCGCAATATCTGCATGGGACTTCTAGGAATTTGTTACAAATGATTCATTAAAAACAGTCGCTACACCCGAACTCGGCGTTACATTCAAAGTCACTATAGCCACATGAAATTTGTACCAAAATATGCTTTAAATTCAAGGGATTTAGATTTAACGTCACTATAGGAAAAGGTTGCTTGGTTGCTACAACCAAGGTCATAATAAATAAAATCCACTGTATTTGTATAACATCTTGTATTTCTTATTTTTATTTATTTTATTCTATTTTATTCTTACACACCGTAAGTTCATAACAATTATTAAATATTCAAATTAGATGTACAAAGGCAAGCTTATCCCTAATAAGAGTTCTCTTCCAACAAACCTTTTGGGAGAGAGAAATTGTTTTATATATAAAGCAAGTAGGTACCAGTGTGCATACTTAATAATGAACAAAACACTAAATAGAAATTGGCTGTTTCTATTAATTATACGAAATATGTCAAGAGAATAGCTAGCATGTATGTCATTTGGAAGTGAGTTCCATAAACACCCTTACAGTAAAGGATCCACCACATCGACTTGTGAAATGAGAAGGAGTTTTGAGTTTTTATTGATAATTGAATGTTTTTTTTATATATAAAAGTAAAACATTAATAGTAATATGCTGATAAACTTAATAACAGTCTACTACTCACATCAACTATCAACTCTATCATATATCTGCCATCATTGAAAATATTTGCATACATAGTTATTCACTGGTACATTTCAAAAAAATGTGTAATATTAGTTTGCTTCAATTTATTTTTTTGTACCAGTGTACATTGTAGAGTGTGTTCTATTTTTAAGAAAATTAATTCCAAAACATCAATACTTTTATTTTTCTGTTAGAAAAAATTATTACAACCACATAGCTGAAAGAACCGACAGGCAAAGTGTAGGGTGTCCCCCCACTAGATGAAGTAATTACCTGGTAACACATGCAGGAAGTTGATGCAGGTGGCTCAGGATCGTGCTTTGTGGCATTCCTTGGGGGAGGCCTATGTTCAGCAGTGGACTTGTGAAGGACTGTAATTATGATGATGATGATGATATAGTGTTTAATTTCTAACATGTTATCTTTTTATTATTAGTAATTCATGAACAAATAAGCCTCCTTTGATTTATGTAATGTGATTAAGCAATAATATTGTGAATATATGTGTAATTTTTTATGGTCATTAAATAAATAATACATTAAAAATGCTACAATGTCCATCCCCATTTATAAAGAATATATAATGATAAAGATATTAATACTTTGTTACCAAATATTTCAGGGAAATAATGCTAGACTTTCGCTACCAACTTGGCTACCGAGAAATACGCCAGGTACACATCAGTTAGGGGATGGAATACAAAGGCCACAGAGTTCAATAGCCCACGTAAATCTTGGTCCTGGCTCGCAGACTTATATAATAACAGAAAGAAGCACACCTCTTGGGCAGAGACCACAAGGGAGCACAAGTGCCCCAAACAACTCTAACATTACAGAAGAAGGTCAGGAACATCAAGAGATTAATGCATCAGTTAATCCTGCTAACAACAACAACATACATGACAATGCTGATAATGACAGTCAAAGTGATGAAATGGCTCAGCAGGTAACTCCTGTAGTGGTGAGACTTAATTACGCTACATTCAGTTTGTTTTGCTTTTTTAATTAAAAGTGTGTAGGGATTAGATTTATGCAGAAAGGTAAAATGCATAACAGAAATTAACCTGAGAATCAAAAATACAGAGACAGTCTTCCATATTTGCAAATTGACTGTAATTGTTTTAGCAGTGGGTTAGACTTTTCGTTAGTTAGTTTCTGCCGACTTCCAAAAAGGAGATGGTACGCAATTCGACTGTTTTTTTTATGTGTGTTGTTGTGACCTCATAACTTTGTACTGGGTGAACTGATTTCGATGATTCTTTTTTTATATGAAATCTGATACTTCTCGTGTGGTCTCATATGAATTTGATCAAGGTCAGGCCAATAGTTTTTGAGTTATTCTTAATAATTTATATTGAAGCCGGCAGTACAAAATTTTAAATTTTAAATTATAGATTATACTAAAGAAAAACAGTGCCGCAGTTATTCATGGGTAGCAATGATCACTTACCATTAGGTGAGCCTCACATTTGCTTCTTCTTCCTAATTTTGTTCAACCAACTCCATTTTTAATAAAATGAGAACATCATCATTGTAGTCAAAGTCAATTAAATAAGCATTATTAAAGATAACTCAAAAACTACTGGTGAGATATTGATCAAATTTATATGGGACTACATAAAATGCACCAGCTTTCAAATGAAAAAAGAATTGCCAAAATTGATTCACCTAGAATAAAGTTCTGAGGTTACGCACATTAATTCGAATTGAGTCAAATTGAGTACCACCTCCTTTTTTATTATTATAATATTGTATCAAACGCTAGGCTTTTCACAGATTAATAATATTGTCCTCCAGAACAGTAGTCACTTATCAGCAGGTGGATTATAAGTTTGTTTATCACTTCAGTTTTATAAAAAATAACATATGTCTCACTGCTGAGCTCTACTCTGTTTAAAAACAAGGGATTGTCAACATTGCTATTTGTGCATAAACACTTATAATTGGACGAAAAATAGTTTAAAGCTATTGCAAAAGTTATAGTTTTGGTTTAGTTAGTTAGTTAGTTAGTTTACGACGGGTTGTTTTCCCCAACTGTACGTCTAAGCGTGTATTTTTATATATATATTAAATAATCACATTATTCCGTGTGGGCAGGAATAATGTGATTATTTGAGCCATAAAATCTCCCAAAGAAGTTCAACAGTCCTTTGATGTTGCAAGCAAATTCGGGAAGTTATTGTTTTATATATCTCGAAAAGTTATTATTAAGAATACCCATTGAATAATGAATACTATAATGTCTGTTCTAGTACGTAGTAGATATTTAGTACATAGTAGATTGGTGTCTACCAAGAACTGTTAGCAAGATGTGTTATAGTCTACAGGCTCTGGACTATGTTTTCTTACAATAATTAATTAGACACAATATAAACAAAGTATCACTTTTGTATAGCTATGTCGCATTTTTTACTCCCGCGCTCCCGATACTGTTGAACGACTCTTATTCTTAAGAGCCCTCTTACATTTCGGCGTTTCGCAAATTTAGGTATTTTACGCACCGAGCGGGCGGCAAACTACGCGACCGATACTTTCTTTCATATCTATTCACTCGCTCGCACTATAATACTGTGAGTATGGCGATTAAACGATCTTGATCTTCCATAATACAAAGTTTTCTTAGGATGGACTTCAGTGGATGGAATATTTTTTGGTGTGTCATTTTAATGTTATCTTATTAATTTATTATTATATTATTATATAATTTATTATTTATTATTATATACCATTTTGATATATTATTCATTATTTATGAAATTTAGTGTCAAAATAAGTACACATAAATATTTTAATTGTTACGCTGTAATCGAATGTTAATAATCGATTATGTCTACTACCGGTAGAATAGTGGTATAAATAAATAAACGGTTGCAACCTGTTTTAATAAATATAACAACCAAATGTAACTAATATTTTTTTAATCGGTACTTACAGTCAATTACTATATTATTTATAAGAAAAATATTTGCTGCGACGGCATTGACCGAACTTTTCTCGATTCGATAATTTCAGGCAGTACACACTTTTCATAAAAAGCTTGTAACTTGGGTAACATATTGGAAATCTAAAATTGGTCGTATTTGTAAATTTTTAGTACTTTTACTGCATTAATCTGGGCCAATACATATTATGGCAAGTATTCAGACATTTTTATTTGCTAAATGAAGCTGGCCTTGGATTTGGTAAAACCAGTCATTATTTTGATTTAATGTTACACCTGAATCACTGAATTTATAACCTTTAACTTTTTTTGTCGAAAGGCCGTATCAAAATCTATTCCGAAAGCTGAAATAGGACATTTAACTTCAATAAGACCGTTGCTGTATAAACCATTAGGTGAAGCCCTCAAATAATAATGATCTAGGTCAATGAATAGACCACATTTTTCTATAATAATATTTTTTTGTTTGCTCAATTGTGCACATGCTGCAGACTCGTTGTCCCTACCATGTTTAATGGAAAAGACGTGATCTAAATTATAACTATATAAATTTTTTTTTAGAATTTTTTTTTTTTTTGAAAATATCCGCGTTATAAAATAAAATGATGTGTCTTACCTAGTTTGAAGAGCACCTCCCGCCCTCCCTCAATTGCGTGCACTATCTCCGTCACCACTAATCCCAGCACCGCTACTCCCAACACCACTACACTAGGCAAGACACACCACTGACGATAATACGACACGTGTTTCGCCTCTACACGAGGCATCCTCAGGTGATATGGATTCTACGGCGACTAACCGCTAAGTGAGCGGCGAGTCAAAAACAAGTGCCTTTTATACAGACCGATGACGCAACCGCTATCTACTTAAGAAGCTAGCGACTGCGTCATGCGATAAAACATGCAACCAATCACCGCCGGACTTACGCAAACGTTTGTAAAATTAAAAACAAACCGCCGCGCAACGCCTACCCTCCAACCACGCAACCAATCGCCGATCACCGTGAGGGTGACAAACGACCATATTGCGAGGCTCTCTATTATTAGAGAGCAGGCTTAAAGATATTTAAGAGAGGTGAGTTAGTAACATTTGTTTGTTCATTCAGCAATGCAACGGTATTATTATTACTTTTTAATATCTCTAACTGTTCCAGCACACACAGCCGCAGCCCTTTATTACACGTATGTAAGACTTTAAAGGAGTGGTCGTTGGCTAGGTTGTGTCCAGTGTCCAAGAGATGTTTGGCAAAATGGGATTTATCGGGATTGCAATTCCTGTACGCGGCTAAATGCTCTTTATAACGTGTCTCGAAATTGCGACCAGTCTGACCCACGTAAACGGCGTGGCATTCGTCACAAACAAGTTTGTAAACACCTGACTTTTGACGAATATCTAACTTATCTTTATTATTACAGATATTTCTAAGAGAATTGTTTGTTTTGAACGCTACATGAACGCCGTTTTGTCGAAGAGTATTAGCTACTTTTTCAGATATGGGACCTAAGTAGGTCAAACTGCTCACATATCGATGAACACTTTGAGGTTGAACCGCGTACAGAGAGTTACGAACAACATGCTTTTGTTTCTTTTTAATTAAATTGTTAATGAGATTTTTTGAAAAACCGTTAGAGACCGCTATTTGATAAATTATATTAAGTTCTTTTAAATAATTTTCTTTACTTAATGGGACAGTGAACAAACGGTTAATGTAACAATAAAAAGCGGCTACTTTATGTTGCCACGGATGACATGATGACGCGGGGATGACCGTATCGGTGTGAGTTGGCTTTCGATAAATTTGGAAAACATGTGACGAATCTTTTCTTGTTATTGTTAATTCGAGAAAATTAAGGGAACAATCTTGTTCCAATTCAAGTTTAAATTTAATTTTGTCATGGACTCTATTTATTTTATTGAGGAAAACATCCAGTTGTCTCCTTGTGCCAGTCCAGCAAATAATTATGTCGTCTACATATCGATAGTAATATAAGATATTTTGATTGACAACTATATGTTGTTTTTCAAAATTATCCATGAAAATGTCCGCCATAAGGGGACTTAGAGGGGATCCCATAGCTAATCCTTCTTTTTGTAGATAGAAACGGTTATTAAACCGGAAATAGTTTTGTTTCATACAGAGAGAGGTTAAATTAAGAAGATCATTTGTTTCCCGGGGATGTAGACGACGTTTTTTAAAGAGATCTGCGAGTATACGCAAACAGTCATGGGATGGGACATTTGTGAAAAGACTATCAACGTCTAAAGATAACAATATGGATTTAGGAGGAATACGAATATCTTAGGAACATGTTCTTTATGTATTATATACCTACTTAGGTCCCATATCTGAAAAAGTAGCTAATACTCTTCGACAAAACGGCGTTCATGTAGCGTTCAAAACAAACAATTCTCTTAGAAATATCTGTAATAATAAAGATAAGTTAGATATTCGTCAAAAGTCAGGTGTTTACAAACTTGTTTGTGACGAATGCCACGCCGTTTACGTGGGTCAGACTGGTCGCAATTTCGAGACACGTTATAAAGAGCATTTAGCCGCGTACAGGAATTGCAATCCCGATAAATCCCATTTTGCCAAACATCTCTTGGACACTGGACACAACCTAGCCAACGACCACTCCTTTAAAGTCTTACATACGTGTAATAAAGGGCTGCGGCTGTGTGTGCTGGAACAGTTAGAGATATTAAAAAGTAATAATAATACCGTTGCATTGCTGAATGAACAAACAAATGTTACTAACTCACCTCTCTTAAATATCTTTAAGCCTGCTCTCTAATAATAGAGAGCCTCGCAATATGGTCGTTTGTCACCCTCACGGTGATCGGCGATTGGTTGCGTGGTTGGAGGGTAGGCGTTGCGCGGCGGTTTGTTTTTAATTTTACAAACGGCTGCGTAAGTCCGGCGGTGATTGGTTGCATGTTTTATCGCATGACGCAGTCGCTAGCTTCTTAAGTAGATAGCGGTTGCGTCATCGGTCTGTATAAAAGGCACTTGTTTTTGACTCGCCGCTCACTTAGCGGTTAGTCGCCGTAGAATCCATATCACCTGAGGATGCCTCGTGTAGAGGCGAAACACGTGTCGTATTATCGTCAGTGGTGTGTCTTGCCTAGTGTAGTGGTGTTGGGAGTAGCGGTGCTGGGATTAGTGGTGACGGAGATAGTGCACGCAATTGAGGGAGGGCGGGAGGTGCTCTTCAAACTAGGTAAGACACATCATTTTATTTTATAACGCGGATATTTGCAAAATAAAAAAAAAAATTCTAAAAGCTTTTATATAATGGATTTCCGCAAAGTAACGCCTGATTCTATTAATTATACTATATAAAATAGTTTTAAACCGATCGATCAAAAATTGCGGTCGTAGTTGACAATGTTCTAGTATGCAGGCAATCGACGCACACTACGATAGCAATCGACGCACACTACAGTAGTATCAAAACCATGCAGCGCCCGAAATAAACTGACGCAGGTCCACCCTCGGCAAGCGCTCGCGCGTTAATGATCTCAGATGACCGGCGCAGTTAAATATATAGTACTTTTATTTAATTAATTATCATATAATAGTAACGATTTTAAAAGTGAAAATAATAGCATAGTTTAAGCAAATGTTGATGATTATTTTGGTATAAATTTTACGTCTAAGTGATGTAGAACTTCGGAAATATAGAGGCTTGAATCGAAGCTTTTTTGGTCGTTTTTTGAATTATGTCGAATTTTTTTTCCTAGTGTGAAAAGCATATAACGAAAATGTATTCCATTGTTATTAAAGTGTAGGATATTTGGGAGAATAAAATATTTTTTTTGATGGTCGATATTCAATAGAATCTACAAATTAGAGCTCCCAAATCATGTCTTCGAGAGTTTTTGCCTAAACATGCATCGGGAGAATGATTATTACTGATTAAATAAATAAGTTATCTAAAATCCATTCCGAGCTTATTTGAGGAGAGAAAACGAACTATTTTTACCAAGTAATTGTTATTTCAAGAAGTGAACGATAAACATAAAATTTCAACGAGGAAACCTTGTAATTTCGCGTTTTTTTGTAATACGCCTCTTAATCTATATCTAAATGAAATGTAATATTAATGATCTCTGTTAATACATTTAATATGATATTTATATTTTACATAGTTACCTTTTAAAAATTTGAAATAAAAATATGATTTAAATGTAATTGTGACATAATATTATGTAATACTAGCTGCGTCCCGCGACTTCGCCCGCTTGTAATTTAGGGTTTTAATTTTATTGCTCAGAATCCTAATTCTTTTTCACAAATATAGGTAGCTTAAGCTACTCCTTAGAACATCAGCTATCTGCCAATGAAAGTCCCGTCGAAATTGGTCCAGCCATTTCGGAGATTAGCCGGTACACAGACAGGAACAGACAGACAGACCAAAATTTTAAAAATTGTGTTTTTGTTATAAGTACCGTATATAAATTCATATGCATTTAGTAAAAAGCTGTTATTTTAACATTACACTATGTTTAAGAGCAAAGTAATGTTTTAAATGTTAAGAATTTTGTTTATTTTGTAAATTCTAGATGGCGCTAGTGGTACTTTGTTGCACGCTATAATCAGCGCATCGTAATGCTATAAGGGCAAATTAAATTATTGTTTAATAAATTAGTTCAGGATACGTATCAAGGCGTTTTATTTACCCGTTACGTTATCCCTAGCGTAGCTAGTAGTACATTGGTCCTTAATTCGAACCGGATAAAGTGTTCGGGATCTGAGGCCTAGTCAGTGCAGTGGTCAGTAGTTGTGGATCACACCCCCTGGACTCGCAGTGGATCGCTGCAGCAGGAGTTCAGGCACTGGTTAGTGGTGGTGTTTATTTCTGCCAGGCAGGATACATTACCGCTACAGTGGTGGGGAGGACACAAGAGTTCAACATCAGCTGTCAACGTCGGACAGGGAGCTGTCAATTGGGACGAGTGAAGATTATAATAACAGGTGTCACAAATAGATGGCGCCGCTTTTAGTAGTGAGTGTAAAGTGAAAAGTCAATACCAGTGGTCAAGTTAAAAGCTAAAGTGTCAAAGTGTAATCATTTAGTGGTGAGTGCAAGAAAGAAAAAAAACTGTAAGTACTTTTGAATTTGTATGTCAAGCCATTTGGAACTATAAAGTGAAAATAACTTCTATATTTAAATTTGTAATTGTGTAAATTAAAAAAAAAAAAAAAACAGCAGGAAATATCTCTCATTTTAAATTTGTAATTGTGTTAATTTAAAACTTATGATAATATTCTGAATAAGTTGCCAATGGGTATAGCCGTATATACACTTAATAACTTTGAATGGGACTTAAAATAAATTTAAAATACGTTCAAAACTAGCAGTATAAATGCTCGATTTTGTTCAAAGGGTTATTAACTCTTGTAACATTTTCATGTCTTTCTTTCTAAATATACTTAATTAATTTTTACTTTTAAAATTGGGAAGGAGATATTGATTTAAAAATGGATAAAATTATTAATCTCCAAAGGGAAACACAAAACGTTATTAGTAAAGCCTATAGTAATTATAAAAAATGTCCCAAGGAACGTTTAACGTACGAATATTTAGAGACAAGGTTAGAAATATTAGACAGTAATTGGCAATCTTTTATTGATAATCATAAAAAGTTGTACGAAAATGTTAAACCGGATGACTTACAATCATCTGATTATGTTAAATTAGAGGTTTATGATAAAACTGAGGACATTTACATTGTTTACAAATCTCATATGAAATCTGCAAAAAATAAATTATGTCCATCAGAGGAGAAGCCACAGCACAGTGATTCGACTCCTTTTCTAGATAAACAATGCGCCGTGAAATTACCTAGAATTACAATTCCAACATTCTCGGGTAAATACTCGGAATGGACAACATTCCGAGATTTGTTTTTGTCATTAGTCCATAAAAATGAATCACTCGATAATGTGCAGAGGCTTCATTATTTAAAGAGTCATCTCACTGGTGAGGCGGCTCAACTGATTCGGCATACTCCAGTTACCGAAACAAATTATAAAGAATCTTGGGATGTTTTAGAAAGGAGATATAATAACAAAAGGTATTTGTCTAATTGTATTTTAAAAAGATTGTTTGGTCAAAAACGCATATATTGTGAATCGGCATCCAGCTTAAAAGAATTGTTAGATACCACAATGGATTGTTTAAGTGCATTAAAAAATTTAGATATAGATGTAAGCAAATGGGATATAATTGTCATTTATCTTGTAAGCTATAAACTTGATGCTGAAACACGTAAGCAGTGGGAATTATTTATATCAAGTGATGATTCCTTACCTACAATTGATAAGTTCAAAATATTTATAGAAAATCGTTTTAGAGCATTAGAAACAATTGAACCGCGTAAAATACTTACTCATAATGCCACCCACTCTCCGAACACAAAAGTTTTGCTAGCAACTAAGTCTTTTAGTTTAAAGTGTGAATACTGCTCGCAGAATCATAAATTATGTTTCTGCAAACAGTTTTCGAGTCAAGATGTTGACCGCAGACGGGAATTTGTGTCAACAAGAAAGATGTGTTTTAATTGTTTGGGTCGAAATCATCTTTCCTACGATTGCAAAAAACCGACAAAGTGTAGGATATGTCAAAAAAGACATCACACACTATTGCATCCCACCAACAATCAGGAGAAAAAGGACCAGGCTGCTGTTTTAAACCAGTCGGCCAGTTGCACTGACACTTCGGAATCTGAAGTTCCGGTAGTAGCTTGCCTTTCTACTGGTCACATCACTAAGCCCAGGCAGGTCTTATTAGCTACAGCACTAATAAGAGTTGAATCTAAAACTGGAGAACATAAGCTAGTACGAGCCCTTATAGATCAAGGTTCTCAAGGCTGCTTCATTACAGAAGCAATAGTTCAATATCTTCAATTGAAGAAAATTCCAGCAGTCGGGGTGATTTCAGGATTATCAAATAATAAAGTTATGCGCGCTCAATCCAAGGTTCGATTCCAAGTGCAATCATGTGTTGATCCCAGTTTTAAAATGGGAATTGAAGCTTATGTTTTGAGCAAGATCACCGACTGTCTACCTGAAAGGAAGATAGAAGCAATAGATTGGGAAGAGCTTAACCAATTGACGTTAGCCGACCCACAGTTCAAAGTACCCAATAAAATTGATATTTTATTGGGTGCGGATGTTTATAGCACCATAATAAAGCATGGGATAAAGAAGTGCACAAATGGGTCCCTGATAGCACAGAATACCACGCTTGGGTGGATTCTTTCCGGTGTCATAAACAATGTAAATGGAAAAAATAATACATCTATAATGAAACTTCAAGTTATGCATGCACAGGTCATGGAAAATGAAATGCTGAAGAGGTTCTGGGAAATAGAAGAAGGTACATTTTATAATAAAAAGAAAATACTTACGGAAGAAGAGCAAAAATGTGAAAGAATTTATGAGACTACGACTAAAAGAACGCCAGAAGGGCGATATATAGTAAAATTACCATTGCGAGACGAAGAGCTACTTTGCAAGAATGGCAATTCTAGAGAAATAGCGATAAAGAGACTAAAGTCATTAGAAACGAGACTAAGTAAGAATCAAGAGCTACGGGAAAAATATCATAATGTATTAAAGGAATATTTACAGTTAGGGCACATGAGATCAATAAGTAACCATGAACCAAGGATTAACGAACCTATTTATTTACCACACCATGCCGTGGTACGAGAAGACAAGTCCACCACAAAGGTTAGAGTGGTTTTCAATGCTTCAGAGCCAAATAAGTTTGGTGTGTCATTAAATGATGCATTGATGGTAGGACCTACCTTACAAGCAGATCTCAGACACACGATGTTACGCTGGCGAACCCATCCGATTGCCTTAGTGGCAGATATTGTAAAAATGTATCGCCAAGTGCTTGTAACCGAAACAGATGCCAACATGTATCAACGCATTGTGTGGAGAGAAGATCCTAAGGAAGAAATAAAGGATTATGAACTCTTAACAGTCACCTTTGGAACTGCATCGGCGCCTTACCTAGCTGTGAGAACGCTTCATCAGGTAGTATATGATGCTGGAGTTCTGTACCCAATCGCTGCGGAACAAGTCTTGAACAGCTTCTATATGGATGATTTAATGACAGGTTGTGACACGGTTCAAGAAGGTTGCGTAATTGTTAAACAATTAAAAGAATTGTTAGAACAGGCAGGATTTGAATTGCAGAAATGGAACAGCAACAGTAAAGGGCTGATGAAACACATAGAGGAATTTGAAGGAAAGGACACTGTAATAAAGAAAACAAAAATGAAGGACAATAAAGAAGAAGTAAAACTATTAGAAAATGAAATAAGTGAAGTCAAAATAAGATCAGATGAGACAATCAAAATTTTAGGACTAACCTGGAGCCGCGCTGAAGATGAATATAAGTACGCAGTACAGCTTTCCCCGCTGACAGGACCTGAAACAAAAAGAAAGATAGTGTCCGACATTGCGAGAATATTTGATCCACTAGGTTGGGTTGCACCTAGTGTAATCATAGCAAAGATATTTATTCAAAGGCTGTGGTTGTCAGGAATCAGTTGGGATGAACAGATCTCAAATGAATTAAAAATGATATGGGATACTTACATGGTAGAGTTAAATGAATTATCCAAGGTGCGAATACCACGTTGGCTCGGAATGAAGAATAATGATCTTGCTGTAGAATTGCACGGCTTCTGCGATGCATCGAAATTGGCATACGCAGCAGTTATATATTTGCGAATTATCGATAGTTCAAATAAAGTTAAAACATCACTTGTGGTAGCAAAAACGAGAGTAGCTCCTGTCAAACAAGTGAGCATTCCAAGGCTGGAACTATGCGGAGCAGTTTTGTTGGCGCGACTTTTAGCGGAAACGTCAGAAGTATTTAATATTTCTAAGAACGAGGTGCATGCGTGGACTGATTCCACCATCGTTCTGGCCTGGCTCAATAACCATCCGAGCCGCTGGAAAACGTTTGTTGGAAATAGAGTGTCAGAAATTCTGACTACCCTAGAATCATCACAATGGTGTCATATCTCCACCAAGCAAAATCCAGCAGATTGCGCATCCAGGGGTGTCTCACCTGCGTTACTGGCGGAAAATGATTTATGGTTTTCAGGACCTAGTTTTTTGAAAGAACAACATATATCATATAATAGACCAGAGAATTTATATACAAAAGAAGAAGAATCGGTAAAAACATATGTGGAGGTAGTTACTGAAGGTGAAGCAGACTCACTTTTTAAGCGGTACTCATCACTCGCAAAACTTTTGAGAGTTGTCGCTTATTGCCGAAAATTTCTCAAAGGGTCCGTAAAGAATCGCTATTTACAAAAGACAGAAATAGAGAAGGCTTTACAGTGTTGCCTAAGAAAGGCACAACTGGAGGAGTTCACGGAAGAATACGCAGACTTAAAATCTGGAAGGCCTATAAAAAAGAAAGGAAGCAAATTAAGAACATTAGGTCCTTATTTGGATGACAACGGAATAATTAGAGTTGCCGGTCGCCTGAGAAATGCAGTGATTGAGGATACCATTAAGCGCCCTATTGTTCTACCTCGTGATTCTCCATTCACTAAATTGATCATTGCAGATGCACACATTCAAACTCTTCACGGAGGACAGCAGTTGATGCTCAATTATTTAAGGACAGCTTATTGGGTGATAGGAGCTAAGGCTTTGGTAAAACAACATATCCATAAATGCGTTACATGTGTAAAAAATAGTGCAACTACTCACAATCAGCTCATGGGTGATTTACCATCTGTAAGGTGCACACCCGCGAGGCCATTTCTTAACAGTGGAGTGGACTATGCGGGGCCTATCCAGATCAGAACGACCAAGGGTCGCGGCCATCGAGCATACAAAGGCTATATTTGTATTTTTATATGTATGGTTACAAGAGCCATACATCTAGAGGTTGTTAGTGATATGACTAGTCAAGCCTTTTTAGCAGCCTTCCGAAGATTTATAGCCAGACGTGGAAAATGCGCTCACCTATGGTCGGATAACGGGACTACTTTCGTAGGCGCATCTAAGGAACTACGAGAACTAAGTTCCATTCAGCCGGAAATTGCAGAACACCTAGAAAAAAACGGAACAGAGTGGCACTTTATACCTCCCCGGGCACCAAATTTTGGAGGACTTTGGGAAGCGGGTGTAAAGTCTACCAAGCACCACTTGAGAAGAGTTATTGGAGAAACGACTCTAACGTTTGAAGAGATGAGCACTCTTCTTACTCAAATCGAGGCATGCCTCAACTCTCGACCAATGACAACTGTTAATTCAGACGATCCTAGCGAACCACTGCCATTGACTCCAGGTCACTTCTTGGTTGGGGAACCATTAGTTAATGCAATCGATAGGAATTATGATTCGAGTAACGTAAATTCATTGTCTAGGTGGCAACTAGTACAAAAATTGTTGCAATCATTTTGGAAACGTTGGTCACAAGAATATTTGGTCATGTTAATGCACCGATATAAATGGTCGCGTCAAATTGCAGAACCAAATTTGGGTGACATTGTGTTAGTAAAGGAGGATGAGCTTCCTCCGGGACAGTGGTTACTTGGTCGCGTTATACAAAAACATCCGGGCGAAGACAATATAACCCGTGTGGTTACATTGCGTACTAGATCTTCAATTTTGAAACGACCAACCTCAAAATTGTGCATATTGCCAGTTGAAAAGTAATATAAAAAAAAAAAACTTTAGATTATTGTCTCAATTTACCGTTGTATCAGCATGTATTATTGTTTAGTTACTTCTAGATTTTATTGTTTATATTTGTCAGAGATTTAAATTTAAAATTCTATTAGTATGTGTGGTTGTATGTGTAAAATACCCACCACTGTCAATGTAATATGGGCATGGTGGGCGGCATTCGCTAATTAAGGACATTTTAATTAAATGTCCTTGGTGGGCGGTATGTTTAAGAGCAAAGTAATGTTTTAAATGTTAAGAATTTTGTTTATTTTGTAAATTCTAGATGGCGCTAGTGGTACTTTGTTGCACGCTATAATCAGCGCATCGTAATGCTATAAGGGCAAATTAAATTATTGTTTAATAAATTAGTTCAGGATACGTATCAAGGCGTTTTATTTACCCGTTACGTTATCCCTAGCGTAGCTAGTAGTACACACTATATTATTATAAATAAATAATATATTATATTAAATTAGCACATATGCAAAGTCAATCGACGGATTCAACTCGGCTGGGCAGCGTTCGGGAAGCTACGACACATCTTCTCGTTAGAAATACCTCAAAACCTTAAAACAAAATTGTACAACCAGTGCGTGTTGCCAGTGATGACTTACGGAACTGTGACGTGGTCCTTCACTGCTGGCCGTATGAGGAAGCTCAAGGTCGCTCAGCGAGCTATGGAGAGGGCTATGCTCGGAGTTTCTCTGCGTGATAAACTTAGGAATGAGGATATCCGCAGTAGAACCAGAGTAACCGACATAGCCCAACGGATTAGTAAGCTGAAGTGGCAGTGGGCCGGCCATATAGCTCGAAGAACCGACAACCGATGGGGAAGAAAGGTTCTCGAGTGGCAGCCCCGTACCGGTAGGCGAAGTGTAGGGCGTCCCCCCATAAGATGGAGTGACGACCTGGTAAGACATGCAGGAAGTCGATGGATGCAGGTTGCTCGGGACCGTGCTTTGTGGCATTCCTTGGGGGAGGCCTATGTTCAGCAGTGGACTTGTGAAGGGCTGTAATGATGATGATGATGATATGCAAAGTAAATGAATAATTACAAAAATTGTACTTGATATAATCTATTATATAAAGTTTATGTTTGTTTGTTCATATTTTATATGCTGCCATACCGTTCATCATATTGCAGTAAATCTTTGTCAACTTATTGCTTACACTTGCGCGAAGTTTATAGGCATAGTAGAAATAACTTACAGTGGGTGGTACGCGTACCATACTGACAAATTTATTTGGAAGTTATATATCATTCAACTTCAATTATTGTATTTTTATACCTAATTAAACAATATAACTTTTCTAAATTTAAAAAAATATATCCACAATTATTTCTTCTGCGGTTGCAACGCACCAGGTACCAGCTAGTTAACAATACAATCTAAATAAATAATTATTACATACTGATCATTCTACTTACGTATAATCTATGATGACAATAACTAACTGCGTATGCATGACACTACTATCCCCCTCGCATGCACAAAGGCATTGATGATTTTATACATGGTAGAGCCATGCTGCAGCTATGTTAGTAGTATAGTTGTAGCACAAATGGGTCGGCTCGACCGGGGAAGGACCACGCTCTCACAGAATACCAGCGTAAAATAGCAGCTTAACACTGCTGTGTTTCGTATGGTGAGTGTAGAGAACCGGAGACCCTTTTTACTGGAAAAGAGGCATTCCATCTTAGTCATCACGGGTGACAACGCATCTGCATTTTGATTCGCGAACGAGGATAGATGTAGATGTCTATGGGCCACAGCAACCACTTACCATCAGGTGGACTGTGTGCTTGTTTGTCACACTATCCTATAAAAAAAATTAAGTAGTGCACATTTCATTATATTTAATACTCAGTCTGGCGATGGGCAGCGATGCCAAAAATGGGGGACGTTTGCTACTGCAATTGTTAATCGACCTGCCAAATGATTAAAGGGTATGGCAATATCTCTGCAACAGGACTGGTCCATCTCCAGCAATAAGCTGATGCAGGCTGGTGAAGAAGAAAAATAATAATGCTTTATGTTTATGTTTTGCCTATGAATAAAATTTATTATATAGTTATTCATGAACTAATGTAACATTTTTATAATATAATATTAATTTTCTTTCAGGTGTTAGATGTCAGAGCCGCATTAAACTTTTTAATACGCTATGCACCTTTCTACTTTATACTGTTCATTAAACTGATTTATGACAGCAGAGAGGGTATCTTTACATTCCTCATACTTTTCTCCATATTTGCACACAGTAACACGGTAGTGAGGAGGTAAGGGACAATAATATTGTCTAATTTTATTACTTTTATTAGATTGTATCAAAAGTCCATAGGTCCATAGCGTTGGCTACCTTCTGGCTTCTTTTATCTGTCGCCTCCTACAACACTCACAGGATGATATGGGGTAGTGGGTATTCTTACATTGCCACCACTATGCAGTCAAAAGTGGTATTATGACTGTCGCCCATCTCCTGGTTTATTTCCCTATGTCGCCTCCTATGATACCTGCGGGACGATATGGAATGGTGGGTATCATGTAATTAATAACACTCACTAATTTATTCACATTCAATGTGTTGCAAGGAAATTCAACCTTGCTGCTAAAATGAAAGAAGTTTACAACAAATTTTTATTTGTATGGTTCTATGATTATGCATTTCAACCTAATTTTCTTTCTTTATGATGTTCTTTATGAACCACAATAGATGGATTGTTATCTAAATATATATTTTACTATCATGGTCTTCTCTTAAGTTATTAAGGCGATTAATCACCTCACTTTTCACTTGGCTTGACATTTGTAACAAGATGTATCTTTTAGATGACATCAGATGCTGGCTGACTTTAGTCTCTGTGTAAAATGTTATGGGATTACCACCAAGGAACTTACGGATTTTTTGTATAAAACGAGTAACAAGTGAATATTAGTCACTTACCATCAGGTGTTAAAGCACCAGTCCAGGGACAATTTGTAATTATACTGCCTCTGTAGGCCTCCCTGCCGGCACCAATGAAATTGTTAATTGCAATTTTAAGTGCTGATTTACCACGTGCTCGGCGGTGAAGGAAAACATCGTGAGGAAACTTGCATGTCTGAAAAATAAAAAAAATATTTCGAAGACATGTGGAGTTCACCAACACGCATTGGGGCAGCGCGGCGGACATTTCCTTGCCCTAAAACCCTCTCAGAAATGAGAGGAGGCCTGTGCCCAGCAGTGGGACGTAAATAGGCTGCAACTTTACTTTACTGTAGGCCTCTGTCAGGCCAGAAATAGTTATGAGGATGGTGCCTACCCAGATGTGCTCCTTGGCAAAAAAAAGCCACTGCCACCTAGTAAAAATATCATACACATTATACAGGATGTTAGTGAAACGCTCCCGAAAACGAAGACAGACTATAGTACTAAGGATACCTTTGATGATGTGTTATAAAGAAATTCGATCCCGAGGAAAAAATCATCTTTTCACAACGTTTTATTAACTTTATTCACGCTCCATCATGTTAGTACAGCTAAATGAAACGATAATTTCATAAAAAAAATCATGAAAATATTTAAACATAAAACCAGCAGTGGAATTACAATCAGCTGACTAGGGGTCAGTGTACGCGCGAACGCCGAATTCGCGTGGCCCGCAGCTAATGATGGTACCACAATACCTAATAATTTACAACACTTGTCTAAATACCTAACTTATCTACTTAACCTACTATTTTGCCATTGTGTTTGTCTCTACCTATAGTAAAATTATTTTCTCCGTGCAGTTGGGGGTCATAAATCATAGCTCGGTCTCAGCCCGGCTAGGGCGGTGAGCATGTTGCGCGGTCGCAACGCCATTATCGATAACAACAAATGATTTTTGTATTTATATATATAAATATTTATTAATTATAATATTTATATAATAATGTAAATGATTTTTATATTTATTTATTTATTCACAAATTGCGTTACATGTAACTTAGTGACTAAGTTAAGTTCTAATAATCACATGCACCTCGAAAGGCATAGCAATGAACAGGAGAGGGGCAGACACTTAAATTTTTTTTCCTCAATGTATTCATTAATTGAATAATAACTTTTTATCTAAGTATATATTTTAAAGAGCTTATGCATTTATTAACATTTGTTTCGACTTTTAGGTATTCTGGCAATTTATTATAAATTTTTATTGACATCGGATAAGTATTTATAATAAAACTTGTTAATTTCCAAACATTTGTACTTATATTTTTTTTTAATATATAGATACTTAATTAATAATTTATTTGAAATAATTATTATTCTTAATTTAATAAATACGTTGTTTTATCTAATTTTTTTTTTCATTTTTATCACTAACCCACATAATGACAAAACTAAATACACTATCGATAACTGAAATACTCCTATGATTTATGACCCAAACTGCATGGACAAAATAATTCTAGTATAGCCACTTTATTCACAGGTTAAATAAACCAAATACCTGGTTCGATTCCTCGCTATTAAAAAATTACTTAAATGAAATGTTAACAAGGTTAGTCATGCTTTTTTATCCATCGTATAAGTATGTTTATTATTCTGATATATTCAGTTATGTACCTACTCAGACGAGTTCAGTACTAAGTTATTAAAAAAAAATTAGGTATGAAACGGCTTACCTATCTAAATCCTACGTGGCCTTATGAGATTAACATTAACAATTAAAGGCACATTAACATGTTGCCGTATACACGAGCACTATAAACGTATCTACGCGTTAGGCATTATTAAATCAAAACATAACAACAAGAATCTCTCTTACAAAGCAATAAGGACCGTGGCCGAGCTCACTTGACTACTCTAGCGCCATCTATTATCTATCTACGGAAACGGTTGCGATGTATATCGATATGAAAATTTGACGCGCTAAATACATCGTTCTTTATTTAATACATTTCCATAGATGTCGCTACATGGTACCGCTAAGTAAGATTGACGAAGTCATTGGGCTCTAGTGTTATAAACAAAACGGTTGAATTGTCGCTCACGCCCACGTGATAGTCAATGCGGAACTGTCTCAAAAACTAAAATTAATAATCAATCCCGCCAAAACAAATGCGCACGAGGCATTCGTAACGTCCTTGAAGCACTGACCATTTCCATAGACCGTTAAACCGTTACGACATTGCCAACAATTATCTTATTTATAAGTTTAGTTATACATACGACTAGTCTTCATATGGAATTTAGAAGTTATGGTTATCATTTTTAATACAATTACACAATCAATTGTACCCTGACGCAACACTTCTTCTTCTTCGTTCTTTACTACAAAAATTATATTTAAATTAATAAACGTACCTAATTGGGTACTCAGTAGTCACTTACATAATTATGAACACTATTTCATCGTTATCTTTGATTTTGTATAGGAAAGTAGAAATGAAATGGTACTGACTAATTTAATAGTTAAAATCAATTGCAATTATTATTATTCTTAAAGAAACGTTACCTCCACACTAGGATTTTCTCCTGTATCGTGGGGGCAGTTTACATACATAAATTTCACAAGGACAAACATCCAAACCCGGAACAATTATTTGTACTTGTTCCGTGCGGGATTCGAACCCGCGGCCCTTAGCGTTGTGAGTCATTGCTAAGCCACTGCACCACGGAGCCGCCAGTTAATTAATCTATCAGAATTAATGTAAAAAATGATACTTTTACTTTATTTTTATTGACTTTCCGTATTTAATCCGACCAATACTTTGAATTTAAAAAGAGGAACGGCAAAATTATTAAAAATTACTTGCATGTTTTATAGTGAATACCGCCTCTAATTCTTATATCACCGGCAAACTAAACTTCAGTGCAACTTGGCAGCGTTGCCAACACCAATTTGTCAAATTCCCCAATTTAAGGACAAATTCCCCTCAATTTTATTTTAAGAAATGAATCAATTTTCAACTAATTTTATAAGATTTACTTTATAACTAACATTTTTTTTCTTTAAAATTAAAAAATAAAGAAAAGAAAAGCATTAAATGATATACAAAATTTGCCGAAATAAATCCGAAAATTAAATGTGGTTCAATGAAGATAATTAAAAAAAGGAGTCGTTCGATACTTATAAGAAACCTAACAAAATGTTAAGATAAGTATTTAGATTTATTGAAAAAAGGTTCTGACTTGGCCCTGGCTATCGATTTTCAAAATTCCCGTATTTTCCCCGCATAATACCAATTCCCATAAAATTCCCAACCAACTTTAAATTCCCCGCAATTTTGGGAATTCTCCACATATTGGTAAAGCTGACATGTGTAAATTCCACAGCGCGAGGCAACACGAGCTGGCCAGGCGGTGGTAGCGCGCGTATGAAAGGGAAGGCTAGAGTGACAACTGACAAGGCATTGTTTCGCACCGAGCTAGATAAGAGTTCGGCGTCCGCGACAATATTGACCCTATTGTCAGCTGATTTTATTTTAAGTTTCATTGCTGGTTTTATGTTTTAAGTATTTTCATGATTTTTTAATGAAATTATCGTTTCATTTAGCTGTACTAACATGATGGGGCGTGAATAAAGTTAATAATTACGTAAGTTTTTAATTTAATACGTGGTAGAGCCATACTGCAGCTATATTAGTAGTATAGTTGTACCACGAATAGGTCGACTCGACCGGGGAAGGACCACGCTCTCACAGAATACCAGCGTAAAATAGCAGCTTAACACTTATGGTGAGTGTAGAGAACTGGAGACCATTTTTACTGGAAAAGAGGCATTCCATCTTAGTCGTCATGGGTGACAACGCATCTGCATTTTGATTCGCAAACGAGGATAGATGTAGATGTCTATGGGCCACAGCAACCACTTACAATCAGGTGGACTGTATGCTCGTTTGTTACCCTATCCTATAAATAAAAACGTTGTGGAAAGATGATTTTTTTTCCTCGGGGTCGAATTTCTTTGTGACCCATCATCAAAGGTTTCGGAAGCGTTTCACTAACACTCGGTATATATGATTGACTAAATTCACAACAAATGGCATTAATACAAATATTATTTAGATATTAGTATTTGCGCTATACAATTTACGGCTTTGAAGGCCCTTAGACCTTGGTAAAAAGTTTTATTATTTATTTGTTTTACTTTCTAATGCTTTCTTAAAAATTTGCAGGGAGCATGGCAAGCAAATGAATCGGAGTATATTGATATTATTCAGTGAGTTAATATTCACTGCCAGCAGCATCGCAATTGTCCATTTCCTGTTCGGTCATGGGAGGTTGTTGCCCAACGTGGTCATGTTCCCAGGGTATACGGAACCCATAGACGTGTGGGAGCTGCTGTGGCTGGTTGTTTTGACAGATTTGATTGTTAAGATTATAACTGTCGATATAAAATTACTGGTGACCATGATGCCGGCGTGTCTTCTGCCGTTTCAAAAGAGGGTGAGTAAATACCTTGAGTCTCTTCCGAGTCGCATGATAATTGTAGACATGACCAAACTTCAGATACTAATGAAAGATTATTATCAACATGCACTTTTGATGACTAGGTAACTGTTATTAGTTATCTAAAAAAAGGTTCTACTCTGTCTACTTGATAGTTAGTGGACAATGTAGCCTAAAGACACCTATGTCTATCCTCAATTAACAATCAAAATGTAAATTCATGGTTACCCCTGTGGACTATTTTACCCCATCGGCTGTTGGTTCTTCAAGCTTTATGGCCGACCCATTGCCACTTCAGTTTACTACTAATCCGTTGGGCTATGTCGGTCACTTTGGATCTATTGCGGATTTTTCCTCATTTCCATAGCTCGCTGAGCGACCTTGAGCTTCCTCATACGGCCAGCAGTGAAGGACCATGTCTCAGATCCATAAGTCATTACTGGCAACACGAACTGGTTGTATAATCTCGTTTTTAAGTTTTGAGGTATACCTGACGAGAAGATGTGTCGTAATTTCCCGAACGCTGCCTTAAGCATCAATTAATTATAAATAAATATAACAATGAATAATAAATTTCAGGGTAAAGTATACCTTTTCACGGAGTCAGTGTCTCAGCTATATCGCTCTCTGATTACCATCCAGCCTTGGATTATCTTCTTGATGCAGTCTTATGAGGGCTCGGAGAAGATGGTGGGCATGTTCCTCACCTCTGTCTACGTTATAGCCAAGATAGTAGAGATTCTGGTGAGGCTGCGTCTGTTTAAGAACGCAACATGGACGCTGCTTCAAAGTGTGGTGAGTTCTTCCAAAATTCAATATTTACTGATTTCTTTTATTTCGACTATTTTATTTTAGTAGGGTATCTAGTTAATGTTCGTGGGGTCTATATCTAGTTTGTTGTTGTTGAATGATATACGTAGGAAGTGACTAGGGCGGTACGTCAATTAGACAAGCTAGTTAATTGCACACTGGCTTAATGAGACAGCTACCGTTCGGTAGGAGACACAGCCCACACACCTTTACACGTAGACATACACAACAGTAGTCTTTGCATTTATGTACTTTTAAAGGACATCCTTATGTATACAATTTGTTGCTTTTTTTTTACACACATACACATGTCACAACATGCTTAAATTTATTAAAAATACGAAAAAGATAAATCTATTTCTGTAATTAAGATTTACTGTGCAGGACTATTTGGTACGTTCCTACACTAGTTGCATCGTATGGTATATAACTTTTCTATATGAGCTATTACGGCTTACAAAACATACGACGTTATGTACTACAAGTTTACTATTATTTCGATGCAACAAAGTTAACGAATAGGCAAGCTGGTGGATTTTGATCATGATGGAATGCCTTTGGCGGCTAACATTATTTTTTCCTTATTTCAATGTTTGCAAATTTTAAAAATTGCCCACACGTAGTCACGCAAAAACACCTTAAAAACACAAACAATAAATGGCTCCCTATCACAGAATCTGGGCACGAAGCCAACCGGCGAGCAGCTGGTGTCGGCCGGGGACTCGTGCCCGATCTGCCACGACGACTACACAACCCCCGTGCGATTGGATTGTAGTCACATTTTCTGCGAGCTTTGCATCTCGGCCTGGCTAGACCGGGAGCACACGTGTCCACTCTGTCGCGCCAAGGTCGCCGACGAGCCCACTTGGAGGGACGGCACCACCACGTACGAATGTCAACTGTATTAATTATATTACAATGAAATGAGTTTTTTAGATTGTAGTGTATGTAGTTAATCTTTCTTTTTAGTATCCTACTAGAGCCCAATGACTTCGTCAATCCTACTTAGCGGTACCATGTAGCGACATCTATGGAAATGTATTAAATAAAGAACGATGTATTTAGCGCGCCAAATTTTCATATCGATATACATCGCAACCGCTTCCGTAGATAGATAATAGGTGGCGCTAGTACAACAGTAGTCAAGTGAGCTCGGCCACGGTCCTTATTGCTTTGTAAGAGAGATTTGGAAGTTTTTGTAAAATGTCCTATATTCGAAAGTAAAATTTTAACATAGCTCTTTTGAGGTTCTTTAAGTCCAATTCTAGTGTTTTTAAAATATAGTAGATACAAACAAACACACCTAAACATGGTAAACTTTTCCTTTCGCATATCTCGACGAGAAATTAATGTTTATATCAATCGACGCTTAATTAACATATACATGATGTGCAGTAAGTCAGTGTTATGCAGAAAATTTGATGACGGTATATCGTCATTGCACTATCGCAATAGTATACCAAATTCACACTTTTCTTATTTACTTTAATTTTATTTGAGTATGACAGCGGTAAGCGTGCAGCACGTAAAGTTGCTCGTAAGTACAGTTTCAAACTTTTTTTTCTATCAAATTTAATAATTTCGAAACGTATAATATATAAATATAATAGATTGTGAAAAAAATACTAGTATGTTTCAAATTATGATTTTATTTTTAAAAGGAATATTTATTGTACTTTGAGCATTAATTAGCACTCGCTATTCATATATATATTTTTTAGAATCATAGTATTCGGATTCGTAATATAGTAAGATATAGTATTATATAGTAGGGTTGGCAGCCGTACACGTGAGGTTCAAATAAACACTGTTAGTTATATGTAATCGACGATATAATTATGTCGCTCCTTCTTATGAATATGTTATATACATAAGCTTACATACGTGTATATGTTCTAATAATAAAGGTTGATTAACTACATTCACTACAAGATGTTTCGTATGTAGAAGTGTATATTAAATCTTTAGAATTTGTTGAAACGAATTGAAACAGGTGGGCTATGTCGCTAAGTCTTAGAATGTATAGCAGTAACTAAATTAATAATTGTTAATTTTTGTTTATCCTTTTTTTACCTTTACTTAAAATATGTTATTCTTGTTTCCGATTAATATTTTATCCGAATTTTGTACATATTGAAAACTACAGATATGTTAAACACAAGTTAAACATTACAAAACGAAAGCTAAACTTAAAGGTGTTCCTAAACCGTCAGTGACAACATATAATATAACTAAAACAGAATTAATATTAATAACAATATCCTCTAGACCAGTTGGCAGTTGGCTAACCTCCGTTAGCCAACTGCCAACGCAGAACAGGATTATAGTACACAAGTTTGTATGCAAGCACAGGTGCACTCTCTATTCCCATACTCTCATAGTCCAATGTCATGGCAATCCGACACGACTGGAGAGAGAAAGCACGCAGGACCTACGGCTTTACTTGCTCTCTGAGGTACGGAGGCGAAACACAACTTTTTAACTCTTGAACCGCTACTGAGAACTTCTCTACATAAAAGTCCAAAAACTGGTTCTAGCCCGACTCGGCAACGAACACGCGGCCACATAATCAGAAGTGCGCCTCCGACCACTAGATCAGTCAACAACAAAAACAGTACTAGACAATAAATCATATTTTTCATCTTTTAACTGCTACATGTAATGAGGGCTAATAATTTTCTGCTCACCAGATGTCGCTACTTGACACTGAGGTAATTTTTTTTTGTTACACAATGTCGGTTAATTGAGAAGTTGGTTTTTAATAAAAAATTATCAGTTTCTAGAGTATTATAATAATATAATAATACAGAAAATAATGCCTCAGTTTTGCTCTTTAATATTTTGCATATTTTAAATTTTCTACTTTTGGTTTGGTTTATTTATTTTTTAATCTTATTAATACCAAATATAGCTAATACTACAGAAAGAAACATTAACCTTTACATTTTCCGAACAAATTAACTTCCCTGTCACTTTTAAGTGGCGCCGCCCTGGTGGCAGAAAAAGTCGTGGATGCCCTCATTAACCAAAAATGAATTAAATATTGATGGATAATTTAAACTTATTAGAAATAAACTTCTAATGGATAAAAATTGCTACTTACTCTATACAATACATACTATAGCTAAATTCCGCAACTTTTAATGTGTATTGTAATACAACTTAGGTATTTTTAAAATAATGTAGCTATGTGCCAATTATTTACTAATTCTGCCACAAGAATAAGTAATGATATGTTCGAATCACAAAATATGTGTTATATAAAATAAATATGTTTGATATACTTTTATTATTCTATAAAAATTAAATCATATTAAAAACGCTACATTGAAATTTAATACCGTTCACTAAATATAAATAAGGTATACTCCGCAAATGATATAACAATTATTGAGTATATAATTTACTAGATATTCTGATGTTCTGGTCGAATCGTGAGGGATTCCTAAACATTCAGTTACTTTTATTTGGAGTATTAGGTTAGGCTTAGCCTAACTAGTGATACTGATAGTGATAGGGCTAATAAATGATTTAAAATTCTTCTTCTGGAGCTTAGCAGGCCTCTGCCGCGGTACGCTCGGTTCTATATAGATATTGCCCTAGACTAGTCATTAAAAACTTGTTTTTATGTGTTTAATATCAACGAAAATTATTTTGTTGGAACAGTGGTTGTTTAAAGAAATATTATTTAAATTGTTTTATATTCCTATCAAATTTTGGTATATAGTTTCTGAATTTTAGATAAAATAAATTTAATATCAAATAAAATTATAGAAACAGTTTGTTATAACGCAGTGAGCGGTATTAAAATGAAAATATGCAAAATATATTTCAAATAAATTAGACGCACCCCATTGTAATGATAACTGCCGCAAAAGTACATTTTACATATAATTGTGAAACTATTTAGTGCTAGCTGTCTCCCGCGACTTCGCCCGTGTGGAATTTACTACGATTTCATGTTTTTTTTTTTTGCGCGGGACCCTAATTATATTTCTTTTTCTAAAATAAAAGTATTTCTAGTTACTCCTTACAACACCAGTTATCTGCCAGTGAAAGTCCCGTCAAATTCGGTCCATCCATTTCGGAGATTAGCCGGAACAAAAAGACATACTTACAAAAATTAAAAAGAAATGTTTTTTCTTGTTATTACTACAGTTTATACTTTCATATGCATTTAATAAAAAGCTGTTATTTTAAAATTACAAACAGACACTTCAATTTTATTTATTTGTATAGATTAATTACACATTATTACTATAATAAGAATCATAGTAAATAAAGGTACCTATTAAAATAAAAAATATCAACCAATTAAAAATAAATGGATATTTTTTACAATTGTTAAAATCCAAAGTACCTGCATGTGTACTGCAGAAGATTATAAATTGATACTAAATCAATTTTCTTATTATATCAGACATATTATTATTACAAATGTTGCTTATATAAATGTTCCCTCGGTTTTAGAGTCTTGTAGAATATTTAGAGACGATGGCAGGAGACGTGACGGTATAACTCCCTCTTGGGAGAGGAGCGGCCTAGTATGAGATGAAACGTGCGTAGACACTTTGGCAACCTCTCATCTCTGAGGTACCTCGTTTAGAGTCGGGGCGGCATCAGAGGCGGCTGAACTAAGTAGCACAAGTATAAGTCACTGAGAGACGACTAAATATTTGTGCCATTTGCTGTAGAGACCGTCGGTCCACATGCGGTGAAGTTCCTAAAGGAACTGTATCCGCGACTGGTCGTCGCTGCTGTTGATAAGAGGACTGGTTTTTTGCTCGTTCAAAGGCTAAACGTTGAACAGTGGTAGAGCCACGCGGCAGCGTTTGCTATCACACGGATGGGCCGGCTCGAACCGGGGTGGTACCACGACCTCACAGAATACCAGCGTGAAGTAGAGGTTTACCTCTGCGTTTCGCTTGATGAGTGCAGGTGGCCGGAGGCCCTTTTTACTGGAAATGAGGCATTCCATCTTAGTCCTCACGGGTGACAACGCATCTACATTTTGATTTGTAATAGAGGATAGATGTAGATGTCTATGGGCCGCAGCAACCACTTACCATCAGGTGGACTGTGTGCTCGTTTGTCACCCTTATTCTATAAAAAAAAAAGCATAACCAATCAGCGAGGAGATATAGCCAGCGTTCTCTGCACTAAGCCGCGGGGAGAGGAATAGAGGGGGACGAGAATTTTAACAAATCTTAATGTACATGTTAATTATATACATTAACCGATTCGTTGCGGTTTATACAGATTCGCTCTCTTCACTAGTGGTTAAAAGAATTAGAGTTAAAATTATATTCAGATAGCATCGTCTAAGTTATTGTCAAGGAGCCTTCCAATTTAAAAATGGAGGTTTCATAGATCTTCAATCGGGTAAAACGTACAAGTGCAATTGTGGTCGATCGATATTTTATATAGCTAACATTTGTAAATATATGTTGTTTGTATGAAATAACATTACATCACTTTTAATTATTTAGAATTCAAACTGTACTTTTTAACTTAATGCTTGAATCAAGTTTTATAATTTATGTTCCAATCCTATTATTTTTTATTTATTGACAAATTTTAAGTGTGTTTCATCATTAAATTAAAGGTTGTTAAGAATTATTTAAAAAATACATTTTAAAAATTTTCGATCATTATTTGAACATAGCATTCCAATTGATGTGTAACATTTTTTAATCGAATCTTTAAAAAAAACCAGTTATAAATTTAATGTATCGATTTATTTAAATGTTGAATTAAAAGGCATTTTACAAAACAGCAAATCAACAAGTTATATGAGAAGGATGTGTATTTTAATACAATTTGATTAACATAGCGTGGCGGTGGAAAATTCAAACTTTCAAAACTCATTTATCGAAATCTATACAAAAAAATTGACGAATGCCATTATAATAGACAAATTTTATTATTTATTTTTGCCGCGGTAGAGCTCTCTCTACCTTCCCTGCAGCTATTTTGTGGTTGCAGCACGGATTACTCGGCTCGACCGGAGAAGGGCCATGCTCTCAGAATACCAGCGTGTTTCCTATGATGAGTGTAGAGAACCGGAGGCCCTTTTTACTCGTATGCAGGCATTTTGTCGGCAGTGACAACGTATCCACATTTTGATTCTAAATCGAGGAATGATGTAGGTGTCTATAACCCACAGCACCCACTTACCATAATGTGGAATATATGCTTGTTTGTCACCCTTACTCTATATTCCTTGTATGTTTTTATAACTTCTTGAAATAAAAATCCTTATAAAAATTGTACACCTACATCCGATTAATTAAAGGTCATTTACATATTGATTTCGATTTATGTAAATATTTTGTAAATATAATATAAAAATGTAGGTATTAAGACTGCGCCAAGCATATAAAGGTGGGCGTCAAGTGTATGCCTAATACACTGCGGCCCGCTAGTTGTGTGCCTCGTAACGCACGAAACTAGTGTGCCGCAGTTATTTTTTCCCTGAAAATGTCCACATCTCTTCTTAAAATATTTTTACTAAAACAAATAAATTAGGTAAATACATAAAATTTGTTTTAAGTGATAAAATAAAAAGTAAATGTTAGCAATGTGTAATACATAAGTAAAAGTTAAATAATAAAAAAAATCTTATTTAAGATTTTTGCGGCTCAGTATGTGCGCACGCTCAAATCATAATCTACGTTATTATCTCATTACTATTTTCGTTAACTTTTTTTGTCATTAATACTTTCTTTTGCTGCACTACCTCCCATATGTTTATCTCTGCTTAGCCTAATGGTTGACCGGGAGATAATGCCTTAAGGCATTAAGTCCGCCATATGTTCGATTTTTCTTTTGTGCATAAAAGTTTCAATAAATAAAAAATAATAATAATCTAAGCGTCACAAGAAACCGCAACGTATAACTTAACGTGAAATAATGTTCAAAACGCGTCGCTTTGTAATGAGAATCGACCCTTCTATGAGTTCCCGTAAAAAGCATCTTAAGTATATCATCAAAATTCATCTGCACACCGCAAGGCCCTTTTTAGATTTTTGAAAAATTTTACGTAGTTTTGCTTATTTAACTATAAGTACATTATTTTTTTATTATTGCTCTGAAATAATTGTAAACACATCATTTCGTGTTTTTAAATTTATTTTTAATAATAATTGTAATAAGGCGACTTCACAGTGACTACCATTTTATATTATATTTTGCTCGGCGCAGTTTTTTGTTATTATTATTATCGTGTTTTCACATTATTTGGATATAAAAATAATCTTGATTTTTCCAATGTATATTTACGACTTTCCCATGAATGTATCCATTATTGCACATTGTAACTGTACTTGAATTTGTTTCTAATTAATTAGAAAAATAAAAATATTATTTTGTTAAGCTCGAAAAGCAGATCTCTGTAAGGTACGTCCAATTGTTCGAATAAAGCCTTGAGTCACAATATGGAAACTCATTAAATGTTTGGCCTAAAGATTTTTTGTTATGTCCCGTAATTGCTTTAATTTTGTATTATATAACATTCAGTGACCACGAATTTAAGTCATATTACTGTAATGTACAGTAGAGTTTGAACTTAACGTTGTCATAGTAGTTTAAGGTACAGTTAAAATTTTGCAGCGAATATGTTCTTACGCAAAAAAAAATTACGAAACGTGAACATTGTCATAGAATATTACTGATACGGAATAGCACTTGTAACTGTTCCTTATTATAGATCTTATTATACTGGACGTGTGTAACTTCTGAATCTGACCTGAGTCGGTTCAAATCTACAGATCACCACGGCGCTACAGCTCAATGACAAATTTAGCAGCTCACAGCTCCACTACAGGCCACATATAAATATTTCTATAGATAGTGAAATAAATATTCCTTATACATCCTTGAGACATACTGCTATGTATCCACTGTTGTTTATTGAGCTGTTTATTGATTGTCACAAATTAATTATAGTGGTCTAATCTTTGAGCTGATTTGCAATTTCGGTTCAGATACTTAAACTGTGAGCTCTAAGCGGCTGTTCTTAAATTCGTTGAGTTACCTTATGATATACTTACGCACTTCGATATACTTCAAAGAAATATATAATGATGTCTATATTATACAGTGCAGTGCAGTTTTGAATATATGATTTAAAATATGCGACCCAATATGGACCCGTTAGGATATTACATACTATCAATAAGCAAAATGTAAAATGCGTATTATATATTGTATGTACATATATAATATGCATTTTACATTTCCCCCTTTATAACAAAAATATTTAAAAAAAACAGTCTTATAGATTACTACAAAAATAATATATTTACAATTTGACATTGGCTGAAATTGTAAATATTTCTTTACAATTAAACATTGATTGAATTGTAAATATTTTAGGCATACGTACACTTAATGAAGTTATTAAACTAAGAACTTTATTAACTTTGTGTGTGAATTATTTATATGAAACTGTAATATTGTATTCCATGTTCTAGCCTAAATATATTACTAAACCAAATATAAAATTTAAAATACATGAGAAAACACTTGATTGTTTATAAAAGTGTTCCAATAATGTACTTTTAAGTAAAAATATTCCATTATGTGTGTGTATGGAATGTTACATAACTGTCGTAGTATTTAAGGATAATGTGATATAATTAGTCGTTACAGAATACATGTATTATTTTTAATATTTTTTGTTTTATTGGTATTAAGAAACAAAGGAATAAGATTACGATCCAGTAATCCGTTAGTATAGTAGTCTGTTCACTTAGAATCTAAGTGAACAGAGTGATGCACAGACTTAATAAGACTAGGGACCACTCGGGCAAATTATGAACTGATGGCGGGCCGCCAGAAGTATAGGTAATTAAAGACAATAAAGAATTGATAATAATGAATTAAAATTGAAAAAGAATTTATTAATTTGAAGCGTGGCACTGCATAGTGCTTACAATCTTTTTTATATTTGACTCAAATTTACTTGTAGCAACACTTAAAACTGCTTCCAAACTTTCATTTGCAAGGCGGTTTCGATTTTTTGTTTTATTATTATTAAGTGGCGAAGCTTGCGAAGTCACTTATTGATTTCACGATGTCTGTCCGTCTGTCCGTCTGTCCCACGATTACCTCGAGAACGGTTTCGAATTTTCAAATTCTGTTTTCAGCAATCGATTACTGATCACCCAGGCATCTGAACCTCCTATTTTGAATTTTTTTTCCGTTAGAAACCGCTACAAAGCTGATTGCTTCGCCACTTTGCTATGCTGTTAGCTTGCTAGGTTTATTTACTATTGAAAAGGTTTGTTCACATATATAGGTAGAAACAAATAAGCTGGCACATTTCAGAGCGTTTATGCGCAACTCTTTGTACGTATTTTTATCAATGCAGCGGTAAAAATTCAGCAAGTCTCCTTCGTTGAATTTGTTGCGTAAATCTTGGTCGTTTTGAATGTCGATAATTTCTAACTGCATTGACTCTGGCGCATTTTCAACTGAAATCGTAAAAGGATTGCTGAATATGTCCAACAGAGGTTTCACTTTTTTAAACTCCGAAAATCTGTCTTGAAAAGATATCAAAATATCTAGCTTTTCTACATAACTGAAATTTATCGCAGTTTTGTTGAATTTTTCAGCCATTTTCTTATAATTCGGAAAATGATTGTAATTTCCAGAATTCAATTGCGGTCTTAAAAGTGTCAGCTTGCATTGAAAGGATGATACATGAGCGTAGAGCTGGGATATCAGTTGATTTTTGCCTTGAAGCCGTGTGTTCAAGACATTCAAATGATTTGTAATATCAACTTAAAAGCGAAATCACACAACCGAACAGGATTTTTAAGTTCCGGGACATCCCTTTGCTTTTCCGCCAGAAATATTCCAATTTCTTCTATTAAATTTAGAAATCCTTCCAGTGTCAATCCACGACTTAGCCACCTTAGTTCTGTATAATACAGTAAATCTCCATATTCGCTTTCGATGTCATCAAGGAATTGTTTGAATTGCCTGTGATTGAGTCCTCGTGATTTTTTGAAATTTACAGTTGAAACTACCACTTTCATGACATTTTGAAATTCAATTTTTATAGAACAGAGGGCTTCTTGGTGTATAATGCAGTGAAACTGCATGAGATCTTCAGCGTTTATGTTTTTTCCTTGCAGATGCTTATTCAGCAAAGTAACTAGCCCAGAATTGACACCAATCATCGAAGGAGCACCGTCAGCCGCAACTCCCGATAATTTTGATAAGTCCAAATCAGTTTTTGAACACTCATCCAAAAGTGCATTGAGTATATCAACTCCTCTGGTTTGACCTTTCAATGAACACATTCCTAATAACTCTTCTAAGACTTCAAAATCTTGAGTAACACCTCGTATGAATATCAGAAGTTGAGCTGTGGAACTAATATCAGTGGATTCGTCGAGTGCTAATGAAAAAAATTCAATGATCTTAGTTTTTTCACTTAATTGTTCCGCAATATTACCTGACAAAGACATAATTCGTCTTTGGATAGTCATACGATTCGGTTGAATTTTCTCAAACTTTTTTGCTGCTTCTGGACACATTTTCTTAGCGGCAATTTCTATGCATTCTTTTACAAAATCCCCATCATTGAAGGGGCGACTTCGCTTTGCTATCATTCGAGAAATTTCATAACTAACTTCTGTAGCTGTTTCTGAATCTTGAATGGGTTTTGTAAACATAGCTTGCTGACCAATAAGCTCCCGTTTTAAAGACAACATTTTTTGCTTTCTTGATTCGCCTGTAAACTTGGTAAAAGTAGGTTGCTGCGTTTCATAGTGCCTTTTTACATTATATTCCTTTGCAATCGCAACAGAATTCTTGCAAATTAAACAAACGACTTCGTTATGCGACCATACAAAAAAGTATTTCTCAGTCCAAATTTCTTGAAACTACCGATTTTCATCTTTAACCTTACGTTTTTTACTAGGTCCTGGCTTGTCCATGTTGCGTTCTAATCCTGGCTACGATTAACACAGCACCTAAATTAATTACAGTACCTACTTAAATTAACAAAAATAATTGATTAAATAGGTAGGGAAACACTTATTAATAACAGAGTTTTACTTACGATTTCACAACACAATTATACACGGCACTTGACGGGAAATCTACGTTGAATGTAGATCAAAATATATGACACCGACTGGTCGAGTTAAAATCTACACTAGAACTATTGACATTTCACTCAAATTAAAACCGAACTGTCGGTCGCTGCGGTTAGCGTGGCTTTTATACCGCGCGTATAGAGTCGAAAACTGTCTGGAGAAATCACGAAACCGACTCTGGAAGCTTCGTGTATATACCTACGCGAGCAATCGGGAATTCGGGACTATTGCTATCTCGCTTGCTCTAACAATATGACCCGTGGATAAGCCGCCACCGCGCTGCCGCCGTCGCCGCGCCGCCGGCCGCGGCGGTTCCTCAAGAAAACGAATTTAACCGAGATCAGCACGAACATTACCGACCGCTGTTACCGACGCATGCACGGCGCACCGATAAGCGCACTTAAGAGCGCGCACGCGAGATTCAAATTACTTTTCGAACATATATTTTTTTGGTTTTATTCTGGAATATAATTCAATATTTTTCGAATGTATGAGAGTATTATTTTTGCTGTCGGCGGGCCACCAGTATTCGACCGGCGGGCCGCGGTCTGTGCATCTACGACTTAGATAGTGTCGGTACACTCGAAGGCGCAATTATTATTTTGCCTTTATTTTTTGATTCTGTTTGTTAAATAAATGTTTTTCTATTCTTAGAATAAAATAGAATACAAATTTATTCTTATGGTTATTGTAATACAATACGAATATAAACAATAAGCACAAGTTAGGTAGCGAAGAACCTTTCACTACGGAGTTTCGTTTTAAAATGCCAAATTCTCCTGCGGGTGTACGCGGCGACCTTTGATGTTGCAGTGGCGCCTTTGACAAAATGCGGCACATGTCAAAGCGGCGCGACACGTATCTAAGCGAATATATTATAATGTCTAGCGGATTAGACTACGGTATAAGAGTTAACCATTGGAAGTGCTAAGAAAATATTCTTGGATTTAATCAGATGTTACATAACAAACTTCAATTGCCAGACCTAAAATAGGTCGAAAGTGCAGTCGCTAAGCAAAGAACAGCGACTCTGTAGTCGAGCGAGTTTATATATCACACGAAACAAGTGTTAGCATGGCCTGCTAACACTTAGTTCACATATTTGCCCATATAATGTATGTATATTGCCTCAATGATATGGGAGAAAATCCTGGTGACTAATGTTTCGTACAAGTTAAGTTAAATTTAATGTTGACGCTGGCTCGAGGTTAGAATGCAGCTAACGAAGCTAATAGCTTGGCTCTGTCTTATTGTAGTAACACAATTTAACGGCAAGTGGCAAAATATTGATTGCTTCACTTCATCTCGTTATCATTAGATTTCCTATTCACTATGGGGGCGGCATAAACAAAGTACAGTGCCATACTTAGGGTTTAGTCTAAATTAAATCATATATATTGTATTCAATTAAAACTCTTTATTTATTATGATTAAATATTTTTTTTAATGTATGTAGTTGTTTGATAAGGGTTGTTATACTATGATAGAATTTGAGATTGATAATAAAACTCTGACAAACGAGTTCAAAGATTGAGCGGCTCGCCATACGTAATGTAAGGACCTTTGTTAGTGTCAACCATAGAAATAATTCTATGGTGTCAACAATGAAGTAATGGAGCTGTTATAAAATTACATGTTTTCGTATTTCTATTTTATGTATATAATTTAAAATGTATCGAATATCTTAAGTTTCTTAAGGGCCTGTAATAACCTCAGCTCAAATTCTTCTTCTTTCGCTCACACTTCCCCGCGTCACCTCACTCTTATATATTTTTTCTTATAAAATTAGCTTTTAAGTCGTTTATCATAATATGTTGTGTCTGTTTTTTTACGGCAACCTAGTCGTTTCTTATTTTTATTACGGTTTTTTGCCATTGCGCCTACACTGTAAGCCTAAGTATTTCAATATTTTTATTTTTATTCGCCTTGCTGCTCTGATGATGTGTGTTCTGGGCGCAAGCGACCTAGCTCTACATTCGTAAGCCGATGCGAGACTGAGCGGAATAGGCTTGGGCAATAAAAATCGAAATATCGATATTACTTAATAAAAATGTCGATATATATCATTGATATTTTAAATCGCGATATATCTATATTTATTTTAGAGTTCGAATTCGTACCAATTTCGATATATTTTAAAATGTTTTATTAGTGACAAAACTTGTAACAACAAAAGGAGGTACGAAAGTATTCACGTGTGGTTGGTTGTCGTTTTTTTGACGCTTGCGTCAGTAATATAAAATTTCGAACCTTATCTTTACATCATGCAAATGATGACAATATATCGATATTTATCACGCGATATATATCGATACTGTTTAAAATATAGATTCGATATATATCGATATTTTTTTCCTTTGTCCATCCCTAGAGCGGAGGAGGAGTCGATAACAAATTTCAAGACGCCGATGGTTTAGGTATTTCTTTATACGATGAAAATAATGGAAATTAAAAAAACAAGGTCTGCTTTATAATTAGTTCAGTTTGTATGCAAAGTTTCATGATCTAATTTGAAGTATTTTTGAATACCAGCGGTTTATTATTCGGTTTGGAGGTAACTTTGGATTTTTTTATATCGAGAAAATTTCATGGAATCATGTTTTCGTCAAACATTGTACTTAACATTAATCCGCAACATTGCCATATATTTTTTTCAAAATTTATGCTGCAGTATTTTCGGCATAACGGAGGATCATGCTAAGGCATTTTGAGATAGTATAGGCCCTTAAGGTGACACTAGTCGACAGTATTTCCATAGAAATTTCGGAGGGTCTTACTCCGCTGTTTGACACTGTACATCAAAAGTCTAACATGATATCGTTTTGTCTCATTACTAGTTTTTGTATGTGCGGAAACAAAATAGTAAAATAAAAAGTTATAAAACACAATAACAAACAAACAACAAAAATATTCGTTTTTATTGCCAATTTTAACACAACTTTGGGCGTAATCATCATCATCATCATTACAGCCCTTCACAAGTCCACTGCTGAACATAGGCCTCCCCCAAAGAATACCAAAAAGCACGGTCCTGAGCTACCTGCATCCATCGACTTCCTGCAGGTCTTCTTACCAGGTCGTCACTCCATCTCGTGGGGGGACGCCCTACACTTCGCCTACCGGTACGAGGCTGCCACTCGAGAACCTTTCTTCCCCATCGGTTGTCGGTTCTTCGAGCTATATGGCCGGCCCACTGTCACTTCAGCTTACTAATCCGTTGGGCTATGTCGGTTACTCTGGTTCTACTGCGGATAACCTCATTCCTAAGTTTATCACGCAGAGAAACTCCGAGCATAGCCCTCTCCATAGCTCGCTGAGCGACCTTGAGCTTCCTCATACGGCCAGCAGTGAAGGACCACGTCTCAGTTCCGTAAGTCATCACTGGCAACACGCACTGGTTGTACAATTTCGTTTTAAGGTTTTGAGGTATGTCTGACGAGAAGATGTGTCGTAGCTTCCCGAACGCTGCCCAGCCGAGTTGAATCCGTCGATTGACCTCTCGGTCGAAGTTGGACTTATCGTTGGACTATTTGTCCCAGGTAAACATACTCGTCAACAACTTCAAGCTTAGTGCTCCCAACAACTACCGGCATAGGTGTGACATGGACATTAAACATAATCTTTGTTTTGTCCATGTTCATCTTAAGACCTATCCGTTGGGAGACACTATTGAGGTCATTGAGCATAGTGCTTAGGTCCTCCAGCGATTCTGCCATAAGGAGTATATCGTCGGCAAATCGAAGGTTAGTGATGTACTCGCCATTGATGTTAATACCGTATCCTTTCCAGTCCAGAAGCTTGAAAACGTCTTCCAATGCAGCGGTGAAGAGTTTCGGGGATATAACATCACCCTGTCTTACACCTCTCTGCAATTGGATAGGTTTCGTACTCTGGTTCTGTACTCGGATAGCCATCGTAGCTCTACTGTACAAACACTTCAGCACTTCGATATACCGACAGTCAACTTGGCACCGCTGAAGGGACTGCAGCACCGTCCAAGTTTCGACGGAATCAAAGGCTTTCTCATAGTCCACATACGCCAGATATAGTGGCAAATTGTACTCTTCGGACTTCTGTACGATTTGCCGTAGGGTATGTATGTGGTCTATGGTGTTAAAGCCCTTTCGGAAACCGGCTTGTTCGGGAGGCTGGAAGTCGTCAATTCTGCGCGCGAGACGATTCGCAATGACTCTTGAAAACAGCACGTAGACGCAGCTCAGAAGGGAAATCGGTGTGTAGTTCTTCAAGAGAGCGTTGTCTACTTTCTTGAAGAACAAGACCACCGCACTTCTGCTCCACGCCTCCGGTGTAATGCCACCATGGAGGACGGAATTAAAGAGCTTCTGAAGAACTTCAAGTACCGGTCTTCCACCCGCTTTCAGAAGCTCCGCTGTAATTCCATCCTCTCCTGGGGCCTTGCCGTTTTTAAGATGCTGGAGAGCCATTCTAATCTCGCTCAGACTGACGTCCGGGATATCTTCGGAATAGTGTCGGATAAGACTCGCTCTTGGATCGTTACTCACACTTGCGTGTGGCTCCAACGATAAGGTGTACAGCTGCCCATAGTACCTCTCAATCTCACTCAAAATCTCAGGTGCCCCGGAAACGATGCTGCCACATTCGGTCTTCAGCTTTGACAGTTGGCTCTTTCTGGCAGACAGATCTCTGGCAAAGACTTTGGAGTCTTGGTTCCGCTCGATCGCTTCTTCAATACGAGCTGTATTGAAGTTGCGCAAGTCCCGTCGCATGCATTTGGAGATCTGTCTGTTCAGTTGCCTGTATGCTGTCAAATCTGTTGAAGAATGTAGCCTCATCTCCCGTCTAACAGCCATGAGATTAAGAGTGTGATCGGAGAGTTTTTGTGTTCTTCTGCGGCGGGTCTTGCAGAAGCTCCGACCGCATGGACAGTTTCCACGAGCTTGTCATTCATATCATCCACTTCATTGCAGTCTTCTAGGCACTGAAAACGGTTTTGTAACTCGAGCTGAAAGGTTTCGAGACTTTGGATTAGAGCACGAGGGGGACGGAGCGTTGACTTCATCAGACGAGACCTCTCCAACTTAACATTTAGGTTCAGTGTGCCTCTAACCATTCGGTGATCGCTGCCGGTTTTCACCCTCGCGATCACTGAGACATCACTGAACAGTTGTCGTCTGGTTGTCATAATGAAGTCAATCTCATTTTTTGTCGAACCATCGGGGCTCGACCAGGTCCACTTCCTGTGGGGCCGCTTCTTGAAGAAAGAGTTCATCATAAAGAGTCCCTCTTTCTCCATGAAGTCGGCCAGCTGCTGGCCCCTTGGGTTCCGTTGTCCCATTCCAAATTTCCCTACCTTCAGCTCACCGTTCTCTCTTGTGCCTAGTTTTGCATTGAAGTCTCCCATTAACACCGTATATTGGGTTTTTTTGGGCGTAAATTAGCACCTAAAAAGCCCCTAATTTTGGATTTTTCCAAATGCAAATTCCCGACTTTGCGTTGCTAGCGATACACAACTAGCTTTTATCGGTAGACCAGGTAGTCTATTCGCTAATTCTGCCCCGTACGTACATTCGGCATCTACAAAACAAAAAAGCAGTATATATCTAACATGTAGTAAATTAAATTTATAGGCATAGTATACTACATTCTTTACCTCTAATAATCAATCACGGGCGATGGGAGTACTCTGACTCCCATTGCCCACAACTACTGAGAATAAAGTCGGAAATAAAATTGAAATTATTATGGTAATGAAATGTGTACATCACTATTATGAATGTGAGACTAATTACACATAAAAGTCTCTTTTAGATCCATTATGAAATTCGTAACTTACCGTTTGTTATCTTTCGACAAAATGAGATGTCAGTCTAACAAAACGAAACAGCCCAGAAAAACAGACTTTCCAACTGATATCTAAAAACAAAAACGTTGTATGACATATGCGTAAATTGGGATTACATTCGTCTACGAGTTTGTAAAAACCTTTTCACATAGTATCATAAGTACATAACAATTTTTCTGTGTATTAGGAATAATTTATTTTGAGCTATAAAGGCGGTAATTACAAACCGCAGACGTAAAAGGAAACAATGTCAATAATTGTATAATTAATCCAGTAATAATAATTTAATTACAAAAATACATTTTAAAAGTTTTTTTAACGTTTTTATAAAAATAATTAAAATGTGATAAATATATATGAAAATGTTATTACAGTTAAAGTTACAGCCTATATACGTCCCACTGCTGGGCATAGGCCTCCTCTAATTTCTGAAAGGGTTTTAGGGCAAGGAAATATCCGCCACGCTGCCCCAATGCGTGTTGGCGAACTTCACGTTTTCGAAATATTTTTTTTCTTATTTCTCAGACATGCAGGTTTCCTCACGATGTTTTCCTTCACCGCCGAGCACGTGGTAAATTAGCACTTAAAATTGCAACAATTTCATTGATGCCGGCGGGGATCGAACCCGAGTTGCTCGCATACTGTGATGCTTACAGCGAGCGCTAACCATCTGAGCTACCACGGCTCTCAATGAAAATGTTATAAAGGAAATAAATAATCAATAAAGATTTACAAAACAGTTTAATTATTTATTCGACGACTTTTGCGGCGGACAAACTAGGTATATAATGTGGGATTATCATAGGTACCTAGTGTTATTACTTATTACCTAGATACCTACAACCTATAATACAACAAAATGTCACAAACTATCGCCGCGTTGTGGACACAATGTAAACTTTAGCTAGGTACGTCGGTACTAAGAAAACAGTCTTGATGGGTCACTTGTCTTGATAAAAACATGTGTTTACATTTAGTAATATTGAGTATATATAAAAAAGTAAGAAGACAGGTAAGGTAAGTATTTTGAAAACAATTTATAGGTAGGCAGAACTAATTAAAATTATTACCTAAATATTATAAATGCGAAAGTTTGGATGTTTGGATAAATGGATGGATGTATGTTACTCAATCTCGCCAGAACGGCGGAAGGGATCTGGATGATATTTAGCTCAGAGATAGGTTATAATCTGGAATAACACATATGATACCATTTATTCAGGTATTTTGTTCCTGTGGGATAATTTTCGAGCACGAGTTCGAAGCCGCTGGCAACAGATAGTACGGACATAAACTGCGATGACTGTTCAAGTAAGCATGCGTTGGAGTCGTAAACTCTTGAGTGATCGCTGTATGACCACTAGGGGAAAACTAAACATAATAAAATAAGCAATCTATATTAGGTATCTATAGAGTCATAGAGGTATAATATAAAGCGATAACGCAGCGCCTAATAATTTAGTAAAGAAGTGAGAAATCAGCAAGTACAGTTTGTAGGTACTTGCTGATTTCTCAGCAAGTGTCGAGCGGCACACACTGGATAGGGCGGTATATATGTGTGCATCGTGTTTTTGTAACTTCGTTTTTCTTCGAATGGTTCGGAACGCCGTAAGAACAAGACGTGCGTGAAGACTAGCGTCTAACTGCTCATCACTGATACTATCTCTGTCTGGCACGATGCCAAGTGAGACAGTGTGCTTTTTGGCCACGCCCACCAGTGAGTTCGAGCCCGCAACTTGTGCCACTACTGCCAGGAGTAATATGGATTCTGGAAACAGGGCTCATAAAAATCAAAACTGTTTTTCTTTGCCGCTAAGAACAATAAATTTTACAACTTTAATTTATTATATCAAATGCTCCGTGGCGCAGTGGCTTAGCAATGAGTTGCTGCGCTGGGGGCCGCGGGTTCGATTCCCGCACGGAACAAGTATTTGTATGGCCTACAAATAATTGTTCCGGGGCTGGATGTTTGTCCTTGTGCAATATGTGTTTGTAAACTGCCTCCACCATACAGGAGAAAATCCTAGTGTGGGGGTAACGTTTTTAATTAGAAAAAAAAAAGAGAAAAGAAATATAGTTAAATAAAGTTATACAAAAATTGCTACCAAAGAAAATAGACACGGCGTCCAGAAAACAGTTTAAATGAAAAAAACACAAACAATTAAGTGTGGATGCACATGCAGGTTTCAAAAAAATTGTTTCCTAACTGCTTAAGTGTCTGGCGCCGGCGTTATAAAAACGGTGATTTTCATAATGAAGTCATTTTCCGTATTACAATACAATAACTTTATTTCAGGCATCAAGGACTTAAAAATTAAGAACATTGGCCCATAGCAATATATACCTTAACCTAAAAATATATATAAAATATAGACATAACACTATTTAGGGAACTTTTTTCTTTGGCGCGTCCATGTATCAGCGAAAAACTACCCCAAAGGGTCAGAAATCGGGAGCGAGGAAAGTCTCTTTATGTTTTGCAGGAACCTGGAGTACGTAGGATTTGAAGTTTGTTGACCTATTAGACTCCAGACGCTGCAAATGTAAAGAGATCGGATCCTCAATGCGGCATCGGCTTCGTTCTTCCATGAAACGCAAGACGCCTTCTCCCGACGTACTTTTGTCCAAACGGGAGATGTAGAGTTGTGTGGTTGGCTCCACAGCACGCAGAGTTGTACTCGCGTTTATCATGGGTCGCGACCGACGTCTCTTCTCAACAAGAGTAAACCCGTCCTTATCAATTTTGTCTTGGGTCACCACTGGAACTGATTTTATTTCCACATTCTTCCGCTTTCGACCACAAGAGGGTGCCGGTTGTAAAGATTTTCGGGCAACATCCAAACGTCTTCCCTTGTTTTGAGGTTGGCTTCGGCGGAGGAGTACCAATGGGTTCAGTCTAGGGTTGAGGTGGTGATGCAATGACGACCGAGGTTGCCCTAGTTTCTCGGTTATCAACCCGCTGATAGACGGTATCGCGTGATGGAGTCGCAATCATCGGTGAAATACTATGACTACTATTAGACGCCCATTACACGGTAGGTTTTGCTGTCAGTTTTACAACAATCACGGTTGTAATTGACGAATAAACTACCGTGTATGTATGTAATGCGGTGATTGACGGTTGCATGAAATTGATTGACAAATATCTGGATATTTTGATTTTTACGTTAATCAATTATCAGTCACGAATTTTGATTGAACGTGTAAAGGCATTTCGTCAATCACGCGTCAGTCAACGCCACAGAACACTAATACCCTAAGGGGGTCAACGCTCAGACAGCAATAGACAGTAGTAGAGCTGAAGAGGCGGCTTCCACGCACTCGCGCATCCAGTCGCCACTCCCGCCAAACGTGTTTCAGCCGGAAAAAGATTTTATTTTAAATTTTGAGGCTCTCCCCGAGTTGTGGGACACGAAAATCCCCGGGTAGGGTGGATGCCCATAATACCAGCTACGCCCTTAATTCCAGCCTTTCCGCATTTTTATTTCGTAAATAAGATTTTCTAGTCTTAGAGTCTTAACTACAAATATTGTCGGCTAAAAATTCTTCGTCACTAGAGGAAAGTATATTTCAAATATTACCTCACAGTTTTAAACCTAACAGTGTTAAATTAAAAATCAAACCACGTACGCAACGAAAAACGCTCATTTTCCTAATTTTTGACAAGTTATGGTCCCTATAACAGAATACAATTACTCTCTACCAAGAGGTCCCGATACAATTAATCATATTTTATATTAGCTCATCTTTAGGCTTTTTGATTTGTATGAATGTGACTATAGACATAGTAATGCAGCTATTTTTGTTTAAATCTATAAATTTTTTATTTTATTTTCGTGGAAATTAATGGGGTTATAATTAGATATATACGAAATATATGGAGTGCTTAATGTCAGCCGCCCCGCTGTTATTTGGTTTGACGTACATAATAAGAAGTACCTAATTTCAGCTACGTAATATAAATCAGGGCTGTCATAAACTGAAATAAATACCATTAATTAGAACATAACTTATTTTATAATTAAGGAAGTTATGATCAATTTGTCTATATTTTAAAATTGGTTTTTGATTTAAAAGTTTAGCAAATGATACGTACTTGCTTTTCAGACATTAGCAGTTAGTATATGTTAAGATATTTAAAATATTTAATTATTTTTTGAGAAAGACAAAAACAAACAATAAATGTAATTAACTACAACTTAGTAATACTAATTTTACAATAACTTAAGAACATAAATGAAAGAGTCATAACAAGGAAAGTGGTTCAGGACCATGCTTCGCGGCAGTCTATGTAGAATGATGTTCTGAAGTGGACTTGTGAAGGGTTGAAATGATGATGAAGATTCAAAAACTTGGATGATTAAATTATAAGAAATCGATGTATGTGATAATACATAATTTTTATTATAATTTTGTTTTAATTAATTGTTTAGTGTTAAAAGAAAAATGGAACTGCTTAAAGCTGAACCACAGTAAGGTAAGAAGTAAAACATTAAAATAAAATAATTGTTGTCGTCTATCTTAATACATATTCCGTGCTTGTGACATGCATGATTTAAAATTATAAGTTGTTACGAATTTATTTCAGTACCCCTAAAACTTACCTACAATAGGTACCTACCAAAAACTCAAAAGGCATAGCCCTATGTTATGCTGACATTAGGTACACAAAAGGACATTGAAATTGGCACTAAAAGGCTGGTAATAGGTGAATCCACCCTACACGAATAAATATACAAGGTAGGCTCATTTTTCGTCCATAAATGCGTTTCAAATAAAGCAGCGTATCGATTGTGCGCTCCAAGAAGTCGAACATTGGCGCGCGTTAAACTAAAATGGGTAAAATGATATTAAATATTACAATTTTTGCCATTTCTTTTTTTTTCTTTTTCTTTTTAAGATATTAAATTACAGTTAAATGGTAAACCGAAAATGAACTTAGTTTATAGGTAGGTCCTTTCTCTCCGAAAATTTGAGTTTGACTGACATCAGTCAGCATGAGCGTGTAATGTCGAAATTATTCTATCATTCAAACGTCAATCATGATAGATAGAACTGATTGAAGCTTGTATAGGCGTGTAATGGGCGTCTTACGGTTACCGCGTGTCGTATAAGCGACTGCACTAACCGGTAGTAAAATTGCGACTCATGCTTACTTTGATGCAATGTCGCATAACGGAGAGGATAGGTAAGAGCACGGAGCTAAGAGATGTCATTAATAGTTAAAATGGCTAGCCACTTCATCAATCTGATCGTCAGTACTTAGTTGGAGACTTACGTGCTTACGGGCAGCTCCTCTTTTTGTGTTAATCGGGCTCTAATATACCTTTCAAACCGAAATACAAAAATGGAGACCTTGCTGCTTGGCGACATTAACCGATTCGTTGCGGCACCAATTTTCGACAACTTTTAGCTGTGACGGCGGACAAATATTTCATGACACGCCTGGCGTGTCAAGTGCCACAGACTTTGATGACATGCCTATTGTGCCATCCGCCATGTGTAAAAATAATTATCTTTTTTATGCTTTTTTCACTTGTTTAGACCTAATTATGCTTAGTTGCATCAGTTACAAACGGAAGGATACTTGTTTTAGTGGGTAACTACGTGTTTTCTTTGAAATTGAGAGTGACTTTTTTATGCAGAGATTACAAACATTTTGTACTATTTTTTGTTTTATAAAAAAATCATTTATATAAGTAGGTACAGCTAAATCACCCTGGAAAACCTTGGTTTTTATTAAATTAAATTTGCACCTAATAATAATATTTGTAAATATCAAACAATCAAGCTTATCAAACATAATATTCAATCAACCTTAATTTGGAAAAAAATAAGGTATGATTTTATTCATATTTACAAATGTTAAATATTAATGAATGTTATACAAATGTAAAAGTAAAGTCGACTTGGAAACGTCTAATTAGTAAGAATAGCAAAACAAGTGTTTTCAAAAGGAAATAAACGCCGGCGCTATACGGCGGCAGATTTACAAAAGACTATAGTTCGGCCTATGGAGTGTAGAGTAGAAGGAGAACCATCTTATAAGGGGCGAAAGTTGAAAAAGTGTCCTACTATTTACTGAAAATAGAGGTTCCAAAACCTACCACAATAGCGCTGGTGTCTAAAAAACTACGATATGAAGATACTGTTGTGAACGGAGTGAAGTCAGTTGAATTAAAATATTTAAAAAATTTAATGACTAGAGTAGTTAGTAAAATGCCAGTATACAAAATTTCAACTATTTACGTAGTACAAAACCAAGCGGATTGGTTGATCCTTGTTTATTTCTCCATCTTATTCTAATTACTTCCGGCGTTTTTTTTTAATTTATCCTATGCTACTGCAGCGCCACCCTTATTGGACACGTTTTTAGGGACACTTTTCATATATAGAGATGGTCCTCCTTCTACTCTACACTCCATAGTTCAGCCGTTCAGAGAATGCGTTCCTGACACCTATCAGTTAGTCACGACTAGTGATGGGCACAACATAACACTGAGTTCGTTACCGTTCCTCCAAAATGAACCGCCGCGTTATTTTTAAGATTATTTTCGTTTTAAATTGGCGGAATCATTTAAAATTTATATTTTAGTAATTTAAGTGGAAACCAAAAGAAGGTAATATTAATATAATAAAATTGTTTTATTTATTCTTTGTAACAAAGTTACAATCTGTATTTCTATGCAATAAAGTACATTGAATTGAATAAGCGTACAGAATATTAATCAGACTCCGATTCGCTTGTGTCTTCATCATCATCTTCGCCTACATGTATAATTATATTATTATCAATAACAGAATCAATCCTGATATCTCGGTCAAAATGTTCCACAATCAGGTTTTTAGTCTTCTCAACAACCTTTGTCCAGTCATCTCTTGTGACTTCCCCGCAGGCTTCTTTTAATAGGGTCATCATCTTTTTCGTGCTGAATGGCGGCGAAGTATTGTGGCGGGCGGCGTAACCTTTTATTTGAGCCCAGATTAGCTCAATCGCGTTATATTGGCAATGATACGGTGGAATTCTTAGAACGCGATGACCGTACTCCAGAGCCAGTTCATCAATTTCGTATAGCACATTTGCCGCTTTATTTTCTTTGACTAATTTAATTAGCTCTGGTTTTAGCATCTGCATATTTGCGTCAATGCCTTTTGCTTGTAACCAAGCCACCATTTCTTCTTTTTTATTAGCTTGGGTAGGTGGTTTCTGAATTTGAACCGAGTGATAGGAGGCATTATCCATGAATATTATAGAAGGCTCTGATAGGCTGGGGAAAAGCACGTTCTGGAACCACTCTTTAAATGTAGTGGCATTCATTTCCTCGTGGTAGTCATTTGTGGTTTTTGATTGAAATGCCAGTAACGCGTTCTCCACAAAGCCGTATTTTGCAGAACCTGCGTGGCATATTATCAGATGGGCCCCCTTACCCATTGGTACTTTCGACGTCGACGCTTGTGTATCATCCGTCCAAGAACGGGAAACCGTGTGATTGGCGTTTAGCTATGTCTCGTCAATGAACACGACATTATCCCAGTTATCAATATTTTTTGGTTCTCTCAAAAAACTTATCCGTTTTAAAATTATGTCGTATCGTTCTAATAAAAATTTTCTTTTGTCTGTTTTTTTATACGAAAAACCAATATCTTTTAAGGTTTTGGTTAAAGCAGTTTTACCCACGCTTAACAGTCCAGCTTCTCTTAACGATGCCAAAAGCTTCTTCCTGTTGAGATATTCATTTCTGGAATAGTAACCATATATATGATTTCTGATTGCATCGGCGTCAAAGCTGTCAATATCTGTCACGGGTTTAGTTCTACGTTTCTTCTTCGGAGTACGTAAAATATTATCTTCCGTGCCAGTAGAGACAAACTTTTCTTTATTAATATTTGTAATCGTTCGTTTGCTAACTCCAAGCGCCTGAGAGACGCGTTTTTGTACCTGTTCGACAGGTAACAGGGGTCCGCCATTTTGCCGCTCCCGCTCAAAGTAATCTTGCAGCTTGATGATTAACTCACGGGCTCCACTTTTCAATGTTTGTCCACGTTTAGGCATTATTATGCACCAAAAGTAAAAATAACGCAATACAAAACACAATCGAAGTCCGATTTAGCGCCGATGTCAGTTTGAAAAGCAGAAACAGTCCATTAAACGAAAGCCGGGTAATCAAATAAAAACAGATCGAAAACACTCGAAGAACGTGGTCTATGCGCACGAAACGACTGTTTTAGCGTCACAAAATGGCGGCCCATAACGCCATTTGGGGTTACCATTTTCAACCTAAATATAAAAATGCTACTTTCTTTCGCGCGTTCGGTTTGTTCGTAGTTTTATTTTTATATTTAATAAAAGTTATCTTATAGTCCATTATTTTCAAATTCTTAAAAAGAAAAACAAAACGTACTATTTTATAAAGTATAACTGTATAAGAACAGATTACGATACTGTTATTGCCTGTTATTGTTAGCACAGCACCACAAATATAAAGCGCTGACATAACCTAGTAATAGCGCAGTATAGATTTAGAAAAATATTGTTTACCAAGTTATTTGACACTCAGTTTGGCACAAAATTATAACATTCATTGATTATTGATATAAAAATGTTGTTTTGATGCTCATCAATTGTTAAAACGGTAAACAACCAGCAAAAATATTTTTATCGTAACTGCAACGCCATTACAAAGTTACGTCGTCAGTTCAATCGCGACGTGTCAGGAACGCATTCTCTGAACGGCCGAACTATATTTATTAGCGAACTTCTTTTATGCAAGAACGGTTTTAAACTGTTTCAAGCAAAAATAAACCTTATACCATATCACAAGAGCACATGGTACTTCGTAGGTCTATTTTGCCATATGATAGTAATAAGACGGCAGTTCAACCATTTTAAGCAAAATTAAACAATAAGACAAACGCATTGTTTTTTTTAACAGGAGACTTGTTTTCCCGAAATTTATTTACGACTTGAGTTTGTGAGCGATCGCAATTAGTGCTATTATTTGTTACTTATTAGACTATTTTTCCACAACATGATTGAAAACCCACAAAGTAAAAAGAGTACCATGTACAAGTTAAAAAAAGGTAGTCAACCCCTAAAAATTTCAAATTTTCAAAATATCCAGAAACGAAGCTGCAGGCATGAACTACTTGCAAAATAATGAATATTTTGTTCTGGATAAATTTTCCAAAAACGCAATTTGAGCGAGTTATAACGATTTTTAAAAAGACACGACTTGTGTGTCATACACCACACACACACACACAAAAGTAATCAATGGCACGCCTGGCGTGTCATCCGCAAACCGGTTAATAGGTAAGAAGGTGGTCTACGGTCTATGCAAGCAGACCTAAGCAGAAACTGAACCTTACTACCTTGACAATGGCAATCCTTGCTTGCAAGTGTCAATGAAATTAGAGTATATTTATAATCACATTTTTATTATAGTTTACAATTTATATGATTCACATAAACATATTATAGCTTAAATTTATTTCGCCTACAAATGTGAAAAATTAAATAATTTAGAATGGTTAATAATAGTTATTATTTAAAGTATCACAAATATCGGATAGATTAACACTGCACTGAAAGTGTGAAGCATCTATCGTAGGGGAGGGCCTCAACTGGACCATACAATAGTGACTCCAAATCGCCGATACATTAAATTGTCATGTTTCAAGTAAATATATATAAACCTCAAAGAGATTTGTAAAAAAATCGATGCTACGTTACACATTGAAGCTTACAGTTGGCACAGTAGTGTCTTTTATACATTGGTAAGGCCAATTTGTTGAGACCTAGTGCTTTTGTGTCAATATGGGCAATAATATGGTTAACTTATAGCTGCCGATGTACCATATTATCTCACTTTACTTTCCTCTGGAATGATGTCAGGACTAGTGGTGGGCAATTGCGAATAATTAATACTATATCATTTAATTATATCTCATTACAGTCAGAAGTAATAACAATTAATAATGACATTAAGACAATAATGAAGTTATTTCAGTAAGTAATGGCTCGATTTCTGAGTATGTACACTTATAATTCCACGCATTTCGTTGCATTAATCACGCGAATCTGAGAACCGTTCATTCGCTCTTTATAATCTATGACTTAGTTCACTCCATTCACCGGATAGTGCCTTTACTATAAAATCAATTGTGTAATATTGCAATATACAATTCAATTGCTTATTAGTAAGTCGCAATAAACTCGATTCTGCCTGTATAATTATTAGTTATAATTGTTATAGTTATAAATGTTTCACGTTTATATCTCAGTTTGAGACCATTGCAAGAAATGTTTTATCGCTGTTATATTTTCTTCTTACTATTCAATAATGCAACTCAATTGGTTGTAAAAACCATTGATCATTTCCATTCACCAACATTACAAAGTTCTCGATTCAAATCAATATGTACAACTGCAAATCACTCGAATATCACATTGTGGATGCCCGAAAAACCAATTCGAAAGCACAACCAATTCACAATTTCACACTTCTCCTATTTCAGTCCTTTTCACTTGAAGTCAGTTGACGGTGCTAAGCGTATCGTAGGGTCCACTTTTAGCATCGCGCGCCGGTCGCGTTCGTTACGAGGCGTCGGGCGTGGCGGAGCGGGCGGCGGGCGGCGGCGGGCAGGCGCAGGTGCACGTGCCCGCCTCCGGGTCGGGCGGCGGCGCGGCCGAGCCGTACAGGAACAGGCTGCGCAGGCGCGCCGAGCGCGACGACGTGGACGGCAGCTCGTCGGCCCACGAGGCGGCGCTGGCCGTGTCGGACGCGGCCACGTCGGCGGTCACCTCGAGCCGGTGCGCGGCCGGCGAGGGCGCCTCGTGCCCGCCCAGCGAGCCCGCCAGCGCGGCCAGGGAAGGCGCTCGCGCCTCCGCTTGCGCAGAGCCCGCGGACAGTGACGCGTCGCCTGTCAAACGATAGTAATAAACTAATAAGTAAAGACCCGTTAAAATCGATTGTTCGAGAATGATCTTTGATTCTAATATAGTAGACGCTGACGCTAGGTTAGAGGTATAGAGCAGAAGATAGGGAAGGTCGTCGCTGACGCTTGTACGGCGCGTGTCACTGACCGATGCTAGGCTCGAGGCGACGCGAGACAGCGTCCGCGTCGGGCGCAGCGTCCCGCTCGTCGCGCTCGTCGTCGCTGCGGTGCGGCGCGGCGGCGCACCCGCCGGCGCGGCACAGCGACACGGGCACGACGCCGTACACGTAGAACAGCAGGATCGGCACGCCGATGCCCACCGCCAGCCCCGCCACCAGCGGCGACACCACCAGCTGCAACCCACCGCACCACACTTTAACCTTACTACTTCCTTAATACTACTACAAATAAATGCAAATACAAGTTAATTTATTTCAATAAAGCATGCGCAACTCTAATACAATATATTTAAAAACAATTCTATAAACATATTAAAGACGTAAATTAGATGGTAGATAGCCGGCCCACAGCGTCAGTGCTATGTGCTGCGTGTGCTGCGAGTGCTGTGTGCTACTAACCGCTGCGGCGACGGCGGCAGCGACGGCGGCGCGGCGGCGTGCGGGCGTCGCACGGCGCAGGCGGCGGTGCGCGCGGCGGCCGGCCCACAGCGGCAGTGCTGTGTGCTGCGTGTGCTGCGAGTGCTGTGTGCTACTGACCGCTGCGGCGACGGCGGCGTGCGGGCGTCGCACGGCGCAGGCGGCGGTGCGCGCGGCGGCCGGCCCACAGCGGCAGTGCTGTGTGCTGCGTGTGCTGCGAGTGCTGCGAGTGCTGTGTGCTACTGACCGCTGCGGCGACGGCAGCAGCGACGGCGGCGCGGCGGCGTTCGGGCGTCCACGGCGCAGGCGGCGGTGCGCGCGGCGGCCGGCCCACAGCGGCAGTGCTGTGTGCTGCGTGTGCTGCGAGTGCTGCGAGTGCTGTGTGCTACTGACCGCTGCGGCGACGGCGGCGCGGCGGCGTGCGGGCGTCGCACGGCGCAGGCGGCGGTGCGCGCGGCGGCCGGCCCACAGCGGCAGTGCTGTGTGCTGCGTGTGCTGCGAGTGCTGCGAGTGCTGTGTGCTACTGACCGCTGCGGCGACGGCAGCAGCGACGGCGGCGCGGCGGCGTGCGGGCGTCGCACGACGCAGGCGGCGGTGCGCGCGGCGGCCGGCCCACAGCGGCAGCCCCACCAGCAGCGCGGGCAGCGCCACGCCCGCCACCACCGCGATACCCAGCGGCGCGCCCGCCAGCGTGCCCAGCTGCCACAGCAATTTCTTCTTACGCGACCACGGCTTCTTGCCCCAGAACGTGCACCCGCTCGGGCTGCAACACACAGACACACACTATTATTATACTTTACTTTATTATTAGAACTAACGGTCGCCTAGTGGTCGAAATTCGACCATTTTTGACCAACTTGATAAAGGAGGAGTTTCTCAATTCGAGTGTATGTTTTTATTGTGTGTATGTTACGCGATATCTTCGCAGATTGTGAACGGATTTTGATGATTCCTTTTTTATTAAATAGGTTATACGCGGTAGACTCCATAAAAGCCGAGAAGCCGGGCTTGTCCTATCAAACTGCTCAATCAATAATATAACTAATAAAATAACTCGTAAACTGTTTCAAAGCGCTCCTCTGTTCTACACAGGTCGTGAGCTCGTAGCCTTATTATGTAACGTCAACACTTGGCAGATTGCTTTAAATTTCAAATACACTGATTCGTGTTCTCTCTGTCTCAAAGTGAACACGCAATGGACTCAAAATTAAAAGCAAAGCAATATGGATGACCCCGGTCGCGGTAAACTGCGCGATACTGCTGTCATTAAAAAGGAGTTCAATTGAGCGATTAGTCGTCTCTCTCGCACGCGTGGATTTTTTACCGGGCTTTGGAGAAGACGATCGCTTTCTTTCTAACCTGTGGCAAAATGTTCTATAATGAAATATAACTACGATTGTTTGTATACCAATTAGTATGGAGCGGTAAGCTGGGCTTTCGATGTGAAGTTAGTCGAGCGCGGGGGCACGCGGGCGATACGTTTGCAAGTTCACTTCACATTTCAATGTTTATTCTGCGTGTTTACTATAGCGAATGAATATTGCGAGTTGAAAATTTATGCTTTTTTAAAGATTTTTAGAGAAAATGGAGGACGTGTTCCTTGTGATGAATTGAAGTGTGTTAAAGTGCTAATCGGCGAGGAAAAGGTAAAATATGTAATCTTTGCTGAGAAAACATGAACATTTTACGCGGACGTAATCAAATATTCCCTTAAGAAAGGGAGACGATTCGATTTAGAATATAAATAATTTGTTTTTTTTTTAACTTTATACATAGTTTGTTTGTACTTTGTTCATGTATTGTATTGTATGTAAATATATTTTTCTTTCGCTCAAGCAAACCCAAACGGTTCTTTTTCAAAGCCACCGAAGGTATGCAAATGCTGATATGTCATACAATCTATCTAGCAGTAGTATGCCTTATGTATGCTTTGTTAAACACGTCACGACAGCACTGAATATGAAACTGAAGAGTGGAGACAGATCAAGATGGGTGTATTTTTATAAAACTGCTAAAAACAACAAAAATGGATCTTGGGTTTGCCCTAGTTTGGAGCCCTAGCTTTGCCACTGGTTATACGTCAAGGGTGGTCTCATATAAATTTAAAGAAAAAATTACACCCCTAAGGGTAGCAATTTGAAGTTTTATTTTACTTTCAGTTGTACGTTGTTAATACGTAAAATGCAAATATTCAATGTACTAAATATAAAATACACACAATGTAAACAAACACCTTTTTGCTCTGATATGTACTCCACACACTATGAAAAATGGAACATTTGAAATCAGACAAAATTGATTAGTGATTTTTTGGCAAATATATAAATTATTGTTCGACAATCTCTACTCTGTGCAACTGTTTGACCAGAAACTATTATGTGAGTGACATAGGCAGTAATAAACGTAAACAATAAATATTATATTTTATTACATTCCATTCATTTGTAACTCACCTTTATATATAAAAATTACATGTCCACATCACATTTGTCCACGATGAACTCCTAAACTACTCAACTAATTTCAATTAAATTTTACACTGACCAGTTGACCACGCTGTGTGCAGTTTGGTTCAAAGGGGAATGCCCAATTCTGGCCATGAAACGCCCAACAATTTGCATTTGTTAAAAAAAAATATCTTTTTTATGGTAATTAATCGCGGTATTTATGTATTAAAAAAAGATTGCAATATTTTTTCACAAAAAAAAGTACCGAAAAGATAAAAATTAAATTAGCTAAATCCGCAAGTCATTAGTATGTGGGTAAAGTAAAAAGTGTTGCCAATCAGAAATCTCGTTAAAAAGTCGATTCTGATTTTTCAATCGATTTTTTATGGTATCATTATTATAATGGTAATATTATTTTTCGATAATTATTATGATGTTATGATAATTAAACAAGCGAATTGCTAGTTGATTTACCATGAACTCTTTAGAACATAACAAAAACGCTACTGCACAATTTAACTATTATTCTTATATGTTCTTAAAAATTCATTTAAAATGGAATTTAAATAAATAAAACAAAATATATTTTAAAAGGCGTGCAGAATTTAAATGATAATTTAATGAAAGATTAATCTTTTTTATGAAATTATAAATCGAATAAAAAAATCACAATCTATTTACCGATTTTATGTCTGTTAATTGGCAACATCGAATCTGACAGCTGGCCCATGTCATAATTATCAAAAACTAAGATGTCACAAGTCAAATTCCTTTGCATTTATTTAAGTTATTTTGTTTGTTTTCTCACGGATTTGTTATCTAAGCAACGAATAAGCTTTCTAAATGGACTCCGATAATTCTTCTCACCATATCGACACGGCCTGAAAATGGATCCCGCTCCCACTTCTTACGATAACCTCTGCAAGAACTTGGACTCGATATCCACTGTTAACGACGACCCCAGCTTTCACACCGGCAAGAGTTCTTCCCAGCTCTGAGTAACTCATTCAAGAGGACATTTACGCTGTGTCAATTGTGGTTTAAATGTCACGAAAATACGAAGTCATTTGTTGTTAAAAAACTGTTCTTATGAAAATAGAAAACCTTTATATCTTAAAAATCCGGACTTTTTTTAAACCAATTCCTTAACTATTTCATTCTTTTAATTGCATATTATCATTTCCATATGCTTTCATATGTGGGCACCCATGGCCGAAGTGACTATGAACGGTGGGCATTCCCCTTTATAGATAGGATAGGTTTTATCCCGATAAGCGACTCTCAATTTTTTTATTACGAATTTAGGGATTTTTTATAAAACAAAGGGTCGTAGAAGAGGACAGAACAATAGTTGCCTGGCCAGCTAGTATTATATATAAATGTTATCTTTTTGCACTCCTTCTCCATAAGGACTATGCCAATCTCATACTCTTCTGTGCGCGCAATATGCTTAAAAAGAGGCAAAAGTTTTTACTTCAAATATTAATATATAGGTATTGTCCGTTCTCAATGCAGAAAACACAATAAACTGGGATTACTTGAGACACTGCTTCCTCATGTGTGTCGCTACATTACCTACTATTAATTTGTTATGCATTAATGATAGTTGATCTATCTACAAATAAAATCTACAATTTGTTGAATCTAAATTTCTTTCTTCAATTCAATTCAAAAAATTCATCATCTAAATGACAACCATCTACTGTATCTTCTGCAACCCATGGACGCAACTTAAAGCAAGAAAAGGTGCATATTTCATTCCTAGTGATTGTAAATTTTATTTTGTTCCACCGCAGTTAGTGCACCTGAATCGCATTACTTGTTTTAACGATATCATGGTTAATGAAAGGTTTTTTTAGGTGCTAACAGGCAGTTTCGGCATCATCTCACCTCAGGTAGTGAAGATCGGAGACCTCCTTCATGCAAAGCCAGCAGAACTCCGCGCCGCAGACGCAGCACACCATGTGGTTGCACGAGCCGTCCTCGACCTTCACAATCAAGACAGAACAGCGGGGACAGGGCTTCACTTCCCCTGGAACCAAAACATTTACCACTGTTATAACTATTTCATAATAGAATTTACTGTAGAGTAAATAAAATTTACACAACGAGTTCAAAGAGGCTCACATCTAACCGTGATAGGCTATTACGTGCTGAGAAAAACGAATTTTGGTTAAAAGTTGGTAGTTGGAGTTTTGACATTCCTAAATAAGATATCGGTTTTGTAGAGACCTTAATAGGTTAGCGTTGTAATTGTAAATCTCACCTTTTTGAGGGTTTTTTCTGGTACAAATTTGGAGTTGTGCACTTCAAAGTAAATAATATAGACAGGGCAGTAGCTAAGTGTTTGGCTGTGACGATGCAGGACTGTGGGCTCGAATTCTTCACGGAAAATGTATGTAAGGCCTACAACTAAACTAAATGTTTCGGCATTGGATGTTTATCCATGTGCAATTTATATATGCAAAAAGTAGTTTTTTTTTAATAGAATAAGGGTGATAAACTAGCACACAGTCCACCTAATGGTGAGTGGGTACTGTGGCTCTTAGACACCTACATTTATCCTTGATTAAGAATCAATATATAGACACGTTATCACCCCTGAGGAACAAGATGGAATGCATAGTATCCAGTAAAAGGGGTTTCCGGTTATCTACACTCATCACACGAAACACAGCAGCTTTGGTCCTACCCCGGTCGATCTGACCCATTCGTGCTACAACTACAATATAGCGGCATCGTAACTACCACGTATAAAATGTTGCAGAAAGTACAAAAAACATTGATTTTCGTGTTTGGATACGTTGTTTTCCACTCGCGATTGTATTCTTTTCTCAGAAACTGCAAGCCTGCCCAGCTATGACCTATCTAATTTTTTATCATTGTGCATCCTTTACTTCAATCACAGCCTATAAAAGTCCACTGCTGAACATAGGACTCTCCCATACATCGCCTCATAGGGAGGATTTTGTCATATTTGCCTGCCTCGCTTGACAAGCGGGTTGGCAACCAAAGCTTTTTATTAATTTGCTGCCCATCTTCCTGTTTTAATTTGCCTCTATCGCTTCTTACGACATCCAATGGGCGATATCGTCTAGTGGTACCGTCATTACAAGGTCATTGTGCGTGATGATGAAGAATAGGAGATAATAGATCTTCGCCCGGATATTTTACGTGTAGCATACAACAATATAGGAGATAGTTAATAATAAAGATATAAATGGTTACTAATACGAATACGGGTACCTAGAGCTCATTCACGTATTTCCTAATGTACAACATTAATTTATGGGTTCATGTTGATGATTGGGGTATAAAATTACATTCACATATAAAAGTTTAACAATTCGTCATATTGGAATTTTCGAGAGTTGAACGAATATGTTTAATAACTATCTGAGATGTCAAAGATAACTTCCGCGAATGTACCCCAAATGGAATCCTGGTAGCTTATTGTTAAGATTAAGGTCCAATAAGCTGAAGCGGTAATGGGCAGTCCATATAGCTCGAAAAAATCAGTGCAGTGTTCCCCGACTGGCGCCGAGGTTCTAGAGCGCTAGTCTTGTTGCGATCGCCGAGGGCGGCTTACCTAAGTGGAGATTGAATTAGACGCATATTATTTGATATAGAAGAAGGGGCAAACGAGCATACGACTCGCCGTGGACCACCACCCGTGAATAACTGCATCACCAGAAGAATTGCTGGTGCGTTGCTGACCTTTAAAAAAGGAGCAAGCTCGTTTCGTGAAGGTACCAAGACGTATCAGTACGGTAAAATCACGCGTAAAGGAAGTCGATGGCTGCAGGTGGTAGAGGATTATAGTTTCATTTGACACTAAGTTTTTGAGCTGCAACAATGATGGTGAACTCACCGTGCTCCATGTCGGGGTGCTGCGGTTGTGGCGCCCTCGGCGGTGGCTGGCGACTTCGGCGCGCCGCGTCGCAGGTCTGCGTGGGATGCCAGGCCGCCTTGCAGTGGTAGCAGAACGACGCACCGCAGCCCGGCGCCAGGCAGGTCAGCTTCGGGCACGATGCGCATCCAGTCGCCACCACCGCGAAACTGAAACGGTACTCATTAAGTTAACTGGTTTCACGTCCATACCATTACATCCTATAAAAGTCCACTGCTGAACATAAGCCTCCCGATAGATTACCTTATAGAACAATTTTGCCAAAGTTGCCACGCTTGGCAAGCGGGTGGGCAACCGCAGTTTTTTATCACTTAAGAGTTGTTATCAGAAATATGTTGCCCATCTCCTGTTTTACATCGCTGGTTGGTACTGGTTCACGACATCTCAATAATGAGGGCATCCACCACTTTTTCTGCCACCAGCGTGGTGCCACTTAGGAATGAGGTGAAATATTTGACAGGTCTCATAGTCGATAAGAGCCGTGGTAGCTCAGATGGTTAGCGCTCGCTGTAAGCTTCACAGTACTCGAGCAACCCGGGTTCGATCCGCGCCGTCACCAATGAAATTGTTAATTGCAACTTTAAGTGCTGATTTACCATGTGCTCGGCGGTGAAGGAAAACATCGCGACGAAACCTGCATGTCTGAGAAATAGGAAAAAAAAAATATTTCGAAGACATGTGAAGTTCGCCAACACGCATTAGGGCAGCGCGGTGGACAATTCATTGCCCTAAAACCCTCTCAGAAATAAGAGGAGGCCTATGCAACTTTACTTTACTTTTATTTGATCTCATAGCGGGAGAAGATAATTTGTTATAAAAGTGTAGAGATTGATGTTTCTTTCTGAAATATTAGCTATGTGAATTCTATTAGAATATAAAATAGAAAGAAAGAATACAGGACTAGGCATTCTTTTGTGTGTGTATATAATATATACATACACTAGAAACCGAAAAACTTATATTTAAACCGACACTTTTTAACGAGGATGACACTGTGACTATCTGCGTAACAAATAAGTTCACCTTAGTGCCAAATAATGACATCTGGTGAGCGTCAGATTATTAGGTATTAGCCCTCATTGTTTAGTATTCATAACTCTTGTTTGCGTTCGGATGGCGCCTGAGCGATTTTTGTTTGCGAAAAACTCAAGTTTTGCGTGCAAGTAAAACACTTTTTTATTTGCTAACAATATTTAACTCTTTAATTGCTAACAATACCTATTTAACTCTATTCTTATTTCCGAAACAATTTTCCACAATTTGCTTCGAGAAATCTCCGTCCGAATACAATCTAGGCGTCTTCAAGGCAAGAGTGAATAGGCATTTGTTACGATAAGACAGTGCGATTTACCATCTAAGGCTGCATCACCACTTACCACCAGGTGGGATTGTGGTCAAGCACTGGCTTATAATAAGTAAAAAAAAAAAAAAAAAAAAAAAAACAATGTATCCTTCTCCAATACTAAATTATCACTTTTCATTTATCCGTACTTCTATATATTTATTCAAAATAAATTATTCTAAAGCTATGGTTACATCTACTACGTGTTTATTAAGTCACTCTCGTTGTCTTTCGTTCCGGGTGGAATTTAGTAATTGATTTCAAACTAACTTTTGTTTTAAATATAGCTCAAATTCGAATGACAATGCAAGAATATGAAAAAAAGGTGGTAAAGATTAAAAAATAAGTTAAAATTTTTCACTTGTTTAATTTTAAAGTTATAAAGCAAAAAAAAGTCTTAGAGCCACACAAAGTACGAAATAAAAACATCAAGTTACAATTAGAACTGTTCACTTAATCTAGTTTGTAAAATATCTAAACAATGACTTTTTTTATAGGATAAGGGTGACAAACGAGCACACAGTCCACCTGACGGCAAGTGGCCGCTGCGACCCATAGACATCTACATCTATCCTCTATTACAAATCAAAATGTAGATGCGTTGTCACCCGTGAGGACTAAGATGGAATGCCTCATCTCCAGCAAAAAGGGCCTCCGGCCACCTGCACTCACCAAGCGAAACGCAGAGGTAAATCTCTACTTCACGCTGGTTTTCTGTGAGGTCGTGGTACCACCCCGGTTCGAGCCGGCCCATCCGTGCGACAGCAAAAGCTGCCGCGTGGCTCTACCACTGTTGAAAATATAAATGACTTATAAATAAACCTAATTTTACGGATTTTATCGCGTATATTATCTTATTTTTATATTCCCGACGTTTCGGGTGCTTTCCAGCACCTGTGGTCACGACATATTCATGGAGGACTTTGAGGAGAAAGCCCTTCTTACTGCTCCTGTAAATCCAAGATTCTACAAGCAGTACGTAGATGATACTTTCACAATTTTACCATCTGACAAAGTAACTGCATTTTTAAACCACCTTAATTCCATAAACCCTAAAATAAAATTCACAATGGAGTTAGAGGCAAACAATACTTTAGCTTTCCTAGATGTTTTAGTCATTCGAAATCCTGATAATAACACTATTGGTCATACTGTGTACAGAAAAAATACCCATACCAACCGATATTTAAATGGTGAATCGCACCATCATCCTTCACAGATAGCTACCGTGGGAAAATCTTTGTTTCAGAGAGCACGAGGGATCTGTGACAGAAAACATCTGCCCGCCGAGCTTCAGCACGTCAAGCAAGTACTGCAAGACAACAAGCTTCGGGTCCCGCGCTACGTCACAGTGACCGAGTGAAGCCAGCCACAGTCGAGCGTGTGCCTGCTGTACTACCCTATGTCAGAGGAGTCACAGACAAGGTTGGCTACATCTTGAAGCGAGCTTCCATTAAAACATACTTCAAGCCGCTGAAGAAGATTGGTCAATTTTTACCATCCGTCAAGTGTCATATCTCTCTACAAGATGCAGGAGTGTACAAGCTGGATTGTGAATGTGGTCTCGCGTATATAGGACAAACAAAAAGATCTATAAAACCCGCGTTAAAGAACATACAGCTGACGTGAAGCACCGACGTATCGGGAAGTCTGTCCCCGTCATTACATTTGATAGACCACAAATCCTCGCAAAAGAACACCGATTCCTCCCAAGGATGATTCGCGAGGCTATTGAAATTAAAAAACATCCTAACTTCAATACAGAAGATGGATGGGTGCTGCCATCTGCTTGGGACCCCATAATTAAAAAATCAAATCCAAACCCAAGTATACCACTGCTAGACTTCAAGATACTGTAAACTCATTCTGCGTAAATCGAACCAAAAATTAATATTAAAAAACTGAAGGTAGCCGGGCTAACTATGACAGCAGGACGTCAAACACCTCAGTCCCCCGTGACCACGGGTGCTGGAAAGCACCCGAAACGTCGGGAATATAAAAATAAGATAATATACGCGATAAAATCCGTAAAATTAGTTTTATTTAAATGTGTAGTGTTCGCGTAAATATAAGAAATCATTATCTAAACAATGAGTAAATGCTGCATAAGACGAACAATGAAAAACAGATTAAAAACCAAACCTTCAGTGGTAAAATTTGAATATAGACTACAGTCGGTCGCGCGTTCTAACAATTGACCGTTCGAGTGGGCAGATGTAATTGTTCGGCCCGGTAATCTAGGGAGCACGGGTCCAGCGGAGTGCCCGTGGGCGTTAGCCTTAACTATTTTATAACATAATAACATTCTGGTTTTTATAAAGATCGCTTTTATAGTATCTTATCAAGCAGCGGTTATATTTAGTCAAAGATGTAATATTGATTAGATTGATTAGAGAAACGTCACCCGTAATATCCCAGCTGTAATAACACCAAGCAAGACGTCTCAGACCTTTGACACTGTTCCCCCGATGTTGACCCCAATGCCGGTCCGGTGTTTTACATTTGGTATAAATACGGGATAGTTAAACTGCCACGGTTCCATCTAATGAAGGTGAAATGGTCTTTTTAGAATTTCTTTAAAGTAGCCTCTTACGACTACCATGGAATGATAGATTCTGAATTGGAAACGGATACTTTTAAAAAGCTGAATAAGAAACAAACACACCAAGCGTTGTCATATTTCAGGACTACTGTACAATGCATAATGGTTAGTAAGTTCTAGATGCGCAACATAAAAAAAAAGTATTGATAAGTACTTTTCAAAGGCTATATCATATATTAAGCCATGCCAAGTTGTTATTTTTCTTCTATTAAAATACTGTCAATACTATTAACATACTCCTGGTAAGCTTAAAAATTGTGTTAGGAGTGATTCACGACAGTAGTCGGATGGCGAACTCACGAACTTTGAGTTCGCGGTCCACACCCAGCCATTAGGACTCCATTGATGTGAAAACTTTATAACTTTGGTTGAATTACACTACATTAACTCCATAAAGGGACTGGGTGTCACTACGGTGACGAAAGAAACCTTACCTGCAGTCGGGCGCTGGACACCATCGTGTGTCAGGGTCCGCGGCCAGTGCTCGTCTCACCGAGAACTCCTCGTATTTGTCGTATAGCGCCGAGTTGTCCACGATTCTACGTACGTCTGAAAATACAATACAATAACGTCATCAAATACGTCTTGATTATTTTATTATATTACACTAGGTGTAATTACAATGTAATGCTGCAATAACTGGTGGTGGTTAGGTAAGAAAAGGAATATATTATGATATATGATAAATTGATAGCGGGCAAATGTTACAGAAAAGAACGCGTTTCGGTAAGACCTTTCTAAGTAATTTCTAAAACTTCCTAAAAAATACTTGAAGGTTCTTACAGCTAACGTCACAAAACCCTCTTAGAATAGAAGCGACCAAAGGTTATCTACAACTACAATCGCGAGTGGAAGGCGGAGGGATGGTGCTCGAGCGATGTCTGGACAATATGGAGGACTACAAGCTCTCATCAAAACGAAGGTTCCTAATGTAAAATGGACACACTGTATCATACACAGAGGCTTTAGCTGCAAAGAAAATTACACCTGAATTAAATTTTGTGATGGATATAATTATCAAAGTGGTGAACTACATTAAAACACGACCTGTGAAAGCGAGATTTTTCCATAATCTTTGTGAAGAATTAAGTGCTGAGCATACTTCTTTAATTTATTATTGCAACTCTCGTTGGTTGTCCAAAGGCAATGTACTCGCACGTGTATACGAACTAAGAAATGAGTTCTATACTTATCTACTGACAGAATCACACAACAATGCGCAAAACTTTATTAATACAGAGTTTATAATAAACTTGGCATATCTCTGTGACATATTTCACAAATTAAATGATCTTAATAAGTCCTTGCAGGGAGACAATACTCACATACTGCAACTGGCAAATAAAATCACTGGGTTTCAGAACAAGTTGCTCTTATGGAAGAGAAAATTAGAAGAAGATCATGTACATACTGAGTGTTCCCTGCTTTACAATGCATTCAACAAGAAAACTCGATAGAAAGCTTTGATCCCTCTCTAAAACTAATATTTACACTGCACTTGTCATCATTAAGTGAACATTTTGAAAACTATTTTCCCGAAAATCTGGAGTAATATGACTGAGTTAGAAACGCTTTCCAGTCGAGCTCACCATCAACACTTTCGACAAAGGAAGAAGAACAATTAATAGAATTGTCCTGTGACTCCAGCCTTAAGCTCCAATACGACAAAGACAAACTGCTTGAATTTTGGAACTCAGTTTCTCACGAATACCGTGTCATCAGCTATGCAGCATTGAGGGTTCTATTACCATTTGCGACATCGTACTTATGCGAAACAGGCTTTTCTGCAGTTGCAGTAATAAAGAACAAGTACAGATCGAAAATTAATGTAGAGAAAGAGATGAGAGTGGCAATTTCCAAACTTGAGCCACGGTTTGAGAAGCTATGCTCAGAAAAGCAAGCACATCCTTCTCATTAGTAGCCAGCCAACAAAGTATCTCTTTTCATTTTTGTTTTGTTTTTCTTTTCTTATTATTTAATAAAAATTATAAATGTTATTTGCAGTTTTTCTGGTATCTTGTTACTAAGCTAGAATTACAACTGGTAGGTATTTTTTGGCCAGAGGAGTTTCGCAAAAAAGTGGCAAATTCCCAAGGGCGTCACTGTAAAAATAAGTTCGGGAAGCCCTGTCTTATGGGATTTTGCTATGGGGAAATGCGGCTGATTCAGAAACTATTTTTGTTTTACAGAAGAGGGCCATTAGAGCTACTTACAACCTAAAACCGAGAGAGTCTCTTAGAGATAAATTTAAAGAAATAAATATATTAACTTTACCTCTCACTATATTTACGAAAATTTAATGTATGTTCACAAAAACAAAGGTAGTTTTAGTAAAAAAAGTGATATACATTCTGTAAACACTAGGAACAAACACAACCTAGTGATACCAGTTTCTTCGTTCTCGACTCCACAGAGTCAGTAATTCATTCTTGGGGCAATGTATACGCTATTACAACAAGGTCCCGGAAAGTGTACAGGCTCTCTCTATTATTAAGTTTAAATGTTTTGTTAAGTTGAAACTGCATAAAAAGGGTTATTATAGTATAAATTAATACATGGTTGATAATAACCCCCGGGAATGAGGTGGTCGCTTCCAAGCTGTTTCTAAAATAAATTTTGTACTAATATAGTTTGTACAACCATTAATGTAAAACTTGGTTTTAAAAAAAAGTCCCGTTGGGTTTCTTGCTGGTTCTTCCCAGGACAGAGGTTTATTTTCGAAACAGTGGTAAAGTAAAAAAATAATTTTAATTTCAAATAATTCTTACACATGTGATCTATATTGAATAAAAAATTATTCTATTCTATTCTAATCAATATTAAATAAAAAATCATTCTATTACTATATAATTTAAATATTTTTAATTTAGAAATACGGATTCCACCTATGTTTCTCTATAGTACAATTAGGTCTTTTGTAATTCAACAAGTAATTAGGTAACAAGAAGAAAGTAAATAGATCGTTTGGCAATAGAAAAAGTAGAAACGTCATCGAAACGCGGCATTACACATTTTGTACTTTATGTATATACAGCTAATAAAAGGGTAATATAACAAGGATTTTCAAAATATTATCAGCATCCTGAAAGTTTTGCACAATAATCACGCATATTAAGTACTTATTAACGTTGTAGTATCAAAACATCGCAAGTAACTAACCATCAATGCTATGTTGCGAAGCGCAAGCAACGCAATCTCTAATTTATTACTTGGATGCAAGTTGCGAGGGTATGTTTACTTCACTTTATTGCGTAAGTACATTAACGTCTACATTTCATTTATAAATCATAATTATTTTTTCATGCACTGTAAATATGTATGTAATGTAAATACACCAATCTGACAAATTTTCTTTTTTACCTTTAGGTAAAAAAGAAAATTTTATGCCTTAGAAGAAAGGTATTATGTTTTTCAAGGGTAATTTAAAACATGTATATTGTATGTAATGTATGCAATATCCATGTCTATTTTTGGCACGCTCTGTAACCTAAATGGATTGATGGATTTTAACATAATATGTGATGTCCTTAGATTCGTCTTACTTGTAGAAGTGACAAAGAATATAAATTTTTGCTATTATAATTTTTTTTACGTAGTTTTTTTTCGTAGTAGTGAATTTTTAACCATTGGTCTCATTACATAAGTATCCGATATATTTTTACACCTGTTGCAAAGTGCCTATTTACAGCTCATGGACGACCAGTTAAAACTGAATGAGGTCACAGATGTATCGTCACATTTAAGACAATAAGTTGGAATAGTCATAGCCGCAACGACCAGTCTCTCTTTACCCTTCAAACCAGATAAATGATGAACTACGTGCTCGTTTGTCACTTTTATTTCTATTCTATAACGGGAGAAGGCCAGCACTAGAACGGGCTGAAATTGTAGAAAAAAATTGCACAGCTTTTTTTATTTACATAATATTTAAATTGACAGAAACAGAAACTTTTTATTCAATATAGATTATAAATAATACTTATTGAAAGTCACTCTTTTATATAATTACCACTGGTTCGAAAAAAAAACACTGTCCTGGGAAGAACCAGCAAGAAACCCAGCGGGACTTTTTTAATAACAGCTTACAATCATGTATGTTACACAAATTAACAACACAACAAATTAGAAATACCATGGTAGCGATCACCTCATTTCCAGGGGTTATTATCATCTATAAATTCTTTAATACTATAATAACCCTTTTTATACGAACTTAGTTTAATAAAGTTTTTAAACTTTGAGCAGGTCAAATTTTGTATATTTTCTGGAATTTTATCGTAAAAGCGTATACATCGCTTCAAGAATGAATTACTGACTCGATGGAGTCGAGTAACTGGTACTACTAGCTTGTGTCTGTTCCTAGTATTTACAGAATGAATATCACTTATGTTTGTAAAACTACTTTTATTTTTGTGTACGTACATTACATTTTCATAAATGTATTGAGAGGCCAAAGTTAATATATTAATTTCCTTAAATTTTTGTCGCAGCGACTCTTTAGGCTTTAAATCATAAATTGCTTTAATGGCCCTCTTCTGTAAAACAAATATAATTTCAGTGTCAGCTGCGTGTCCCCATAGCAAAATACCATACGACATTATACTATGGAAATAGCTAAAGTAAACTAGTCTAGCTGTTTCAACACTAGTTAGACTTCTAATCTTTTTTACGGCATATGCTGCAAAACTAAGTCTGCTTGCTAGTTTTGATATATGGGGGCTCCATTGAAGCTTCGCGTCTAGTGTGATACCAAGAAAAATGGTGGTATCTACAAGACTCAGTTTCTCCCCATTTAAAATTACGTTAGTATTTAATTGTTTGACATTTGGAGTCATAAATTTCATATATTTCGTTTTAGTGCCATTTAAATGCAAATTATTAACATTGAACCAATTTACTAATTTAGATATAGCATTATTTACTTCGTCATATTTTAGCAATTGTCGACTTAATTTGAAAATTAAAGAAGTGTCATCTGCAAATAATACTATATCATGGTTATCTCCTACTATGTAAGGTAAGTCATTAATATATACAAGAAACAGAAAAGGGCCGAGAATTGAGCCTTGAGGCACGCCCATCTGTACCATCGACCCGGAAGAAGTCATACTGTTAATGACAATTTTATACATACGTTAATGACATATATATCTATCCTCGATTATAAATGAAAATGCAGTTGCGGTGTCCACCTCTGAGGACTAAGATGCAATGCCTCGTTTCCAGTAAAAACTATAATATTTGTAAGTAATACCGGCCATACTTAAACAAAATTAATGAAACCAACAAACCTTAATAAAAAGTCAAAAATAATGTTTGTGTCAAATTATTCCCTTTATTTCTTACAGACAATCTGTAATATGGTATACCTTGGAGTATTTATAAGCATAACTTGTTTATAAATACTCTAAGTAGTATACAATACCCACTTCAGTCAATATCAAAACAATATTAAATAAAAAACTATTATTACGGAATTTCCCTCATCGTCGTTCATAAGCGGGAGGTTTATCATTAAAAAAGCCTCATTAGTGGCATAATGAAAGACGCCTTTTGTTTCTCGCGGGCACAATCAGCACCCAGTTAAGCTGATATTAAACTTTGTTGCCTTTGAATAGGGCTGGCCACATTTAAAAACAATAAACAGTAGAATAAAAAAAGATTTTATAAAATAACTACGTCAGCTACATTAAGATTATAATATAAGACTATAAGATAAGAGTCAAAGTCAAAAGTTTGATGCCCTGTATAATACTAATATACGTAATTTGTAGGCATGTAAACAGCGCAGCATAATAGAATGGAATATGATGCGTGTAGTGGCCTCGTCTCTTGGGTCGCGTAAGAGATGACTATAGAAAATTCTAGAGAAATCTCATGAGTAAATGATAAATGAAGGTATATATTATGACGGTATTGCGAATCCGTCTGCCAATCGTGGTGATTGATGTAAAGACTTCAATTACAGAAGGTCATTTTTAACAGCGGACATATATATAAGCTCGTCAAAAAATTTACTCAAAATTTTATTTACTTACGGTATAAACTATCGAATAGTTAGTACGCGAGTTGTTCGTTCAAAAATCTAGCACAAAATAAAATATGAAAATATATTTTCGATTACTGAATATTACGCAGACGGTGCGATTGTCGCCAAGCACTGGCTTATATAAGTAAAAAAAATAATTTGTCACGATTCACGACATTATCATCTATCACTGCAATAACTTCATCATTTAATTTGAATTTGTAGTTTTAAAACTTGGTAGATTTTTCTATCTATTAGGTATTTAATTTAGTATATTAATATAATAAGATGATTATTTGACTCGGGAAAACTATGACGTCACTACACACAATTTTTATTTGAATACTGGCTGACCAGGCAGACTTTGTTTCTACCCTTTCCGAGGACCCTTTGTCCTATCAAATATCCTTAAATGCGTAATAAAAATATTGAGGATCATTTATCAGGATAATAACTATTCTTTATCTCAAGTTGGAGCAAGCAAAACACATTTACAAAACATATTTTTAAAATAGTTTCAGCGGGTTCGGAGATTAGCGAGAACGAACATTGTGACACCGGATTTTTATTTATAAAAAATTGTTTTGACAAATCTTTAACAGGGTTTCTATGTTCAAGAGAGTCAAATACCTGTAATGATATTTTAAATCATTTTTTATTTTTTTAAAGGAATATTCTTGCAGCTTTGGGCTTTTACTAACAGGCGTATTAAAATATAGTAGTTTTGTGTCTATATGTTTTCTTGGATAGTATTCGGACGTATATGCCCAAATACTCAAAGGCTACACAATTTTAACTGTCGTTAAGTCTCGTGGTCATTTAAAATTGATTAACTTTTGAGTATTTGGCCACTAATAGTAGGATACTATATTGTATAGTTGGCAACCCTGCCTGTAACGAGCCCTACCTAACGTTAGTAACAGGTGTTTTATTTGGAGTACAGTACAGTTTAGCGGTAAAATTGATTAATTTACCGCTAAACTGTACTGATGATTCAGCTGAATGAATTATGTGATTTCATAATTCATTCTTCAGCTAAATCATCACAAAACGTAAAGAGTTAATAACTCCGCAGACTAATATACAAATTATGGCCAAAAGATGATCTCGTGCGTCATTAAAAAACTTATCAATTTTCCTTATTTGAAGAGGTCGCTATATTATATGACACTTTCAAATTTTAAAATAGATAGTTTTTAAATGAAATATGTTTATTTATTTATTAGTTTACTATCCACGAAACAAACCCTACAAATAAAAAAATCATCAGTTTCCATACGATACCAGGCTTGTCTAATTGGATCCATAGTTGTGTACATTCCATAGTATCGATCAAGTGGATGTGTGTTACAGTAAAAATTTAAGTTGAATAAATACAATATTGTGGTTACTTACTTATTATTTAACCTATATATTTGGGATTTGAAATGTGAAAATAATAATAACCATAATAAGAAATACTAGCTTCGTTTATAAATGGTAGCCACGCTGCAGCTATATTAGGTTGTAGCATGAATGAATCGGCTCGGGATAGGACCACGCTCGCACAGAATATATACAAATAAATGTTTGTTAATAATGTCAAAATAACAGCTTTTTACTAAATGCATATGAATGTATATGCGGTACTTATAACAAAAACACAATTTATAACATTTTTGTCTGTCTGTCTGTTTGTTCCAGCTAATCTTTGAAATGGCTGGCCGATTTTGACTAGACTTTCACTGGCAGATAGCTGGTATTATAAGTGCAAAAAAATTTAAACCCATGAAATCCAATCATAACAAATTACACGCGGGCGAAGTCGCGCGGAACAGCTAGTATTAGCATATAATAGCAGGTGAGTGTAGAGAACTGGAAACCCTTTTTATTGGAAACGAGGCATTCCATCTTAATCCTCATGGATGACAACGCATTTGCATTTTGATTCTTAATCGAGGATAAATGTGGTAGACTGTGTGTTCGTTTGTCACCCTTATTCTTTAAAACAATAACTACTCGGCCATACCAAATAAGGAAACTACGCGTGTCCAACCTAAACATGCAAATTCCTATGAACGGAAGATTTTAAAATACATAATCCATAAACTGTTTAACAATCCTCAACTTCAAATCAACAATCTCTTCTTAGTAATAAACAGTTAAACCCAAGTGTAACCCTTGAAAATCTATACAAATAAATAAAATTGAAGTGTCTGTTTGTAATGTCAAAATTACAGCTTTTTACTAAATGCATATGAAAGTACATACGGTACTAATAACAAAAATATAATTTTTAAAGTTTTTGTCTGTCTGTCTATCTGTTTGTTCCGGCTAATCTCCAAAACGGCTCGACCGATTTTGACGGGATTTTCACTAGTAGATAACTCATGTTATAAGGAGTAACTTAGGCTACTTATATTTTAGAAAAATATTTAGAGTTCCGCGCAAAAAAATTAAAACCTCGAATAACACGCGGGCGTAATCGCGGGGAAAAGCTAGTAATCAAATATACCTCTAATACATACTAACCTCGTCTCGCGGTTTCATCCGCGTTTGGATTTGAGTATACATGCATGTTACATATACATGATGAGAACATGAACAAGGTAAGGTTTATAGTTATTACTTCCACTCCCATGGATTGTACCGTAATGTTATTAGCCTATAAGCCTTTCTCAATAAACGGACTTTCTAACGCATTTTTTTTAAATCGGACTGGTAGTTCGTGAGATAAACGCGTTCAAACATACTACATAGACAAAAAATATTAGATTTAAGAGTGTAAAAGTTGCGCCGACATACTGCCATGTAGTTCGGCGGAATGGTTTATTTGCGTTTACTGGCGGATTATATAAAGATCATAAATGATGTAGTATTTTGATAAATAAATAAGAAGAAACATAATAGTTCCTGCACAATAACATTCAAGTATCGCTAATTTTTTTGTCTAATTTAAGATACTTGTATAAGTTCGTTTAATAAAAATTTCTTCAATAAATACTAATTTCCTTCCATGACGTTGGTAAGCTTACATAGTCTTTTACTCATTTCAAGCGACAGGGTAGCTGATTGTTTAATATAATAAGTCCTATAAAAGATTAGGACAGTGTAGTCAAACAATAATAATGTACGAAAATCCTATTAGTGGTAGGAAATACACGGAATAATGAACAATGGCATTGCGAAGCGTGGTTGTAAATTTTACAACATTGTTCCAAAACCCTATGTTGATATATTTTACGTAACTATCATATAAACTTGAACAGACGACCTTTGCGCTTACTATATCGTACGTAAATTAATGAACACCAGGTAATTATTTTGATTACAATACTTATTTTTTGCAACACTTCACAATTCATCTTAATGAGTCTAAAAACCCTGACCTGTGTTGGTTATGCACGAGGTATGGTGTCACTGTATATATTATCTCATATATATTTTTAATGTTAATTTTGGAGTGTCATGATAATTTGAGTCGAATAAGACAAGATAGAAGCGACGACTCAGTAGGAGCTTTTATTTTGTCTTATTCGGTACACACCTTTCGTTGTATTATTTAAAACATATGGGGAGAATGAGAACAGAGTAGGAACGAAAGAGAGGGGTTTTGTCTCCTCCAAAAACGAGAGAAATTGAAACGAAAAAACTTCTTAAATGGATAAAGATTTGATGACGAAGTTTATACTGTACAATTTATTTCATATTTCTGCTAAGAAATATGGCGGTATTTATTAAAATACTAGCTGTTCCCCACGACTTCGCCCGCGTGTAACAAAAGTATTTTAGTCCACAGGGGTCACAATGCATCTGCATTTTGTTTTTTAGTCAAAGATAGATGAGCGACCAACAAATGTATAAATGTATTACGAGTATATGCCCATTTGGCACTTATTTCTATGTAAAAATCATCATTACGTTATAGCAGTTAATAATTCATACGGGTCTCATTGACAATTGCTGAAAAGCAAGGAGATACTGAGAAGGTGACGCCGAACAAAATTACAAAGTAATTAGTGAATTTTTATTAAAATGTAAAATCGACTAAAATTAAAAAAAAAAGACAATAGTTTTTAAAGTCGAAGTTTCCCTCGTATCTTCAATACAATGTCTTAGCAGCGACTTCAGGAACTGTTATGTGGTAATATTTTTTTCAATTTTTGAATCGTTTATCTACTTTTATTAAAAGTTTAATAATTACATTGTACTTTTGTTCGGCGTTATCGTATACGATTTATTAGTGAATCGCTTAGAATAACTAGGACATTGCCCTGTCTGACACACCATACGTCTTCAAAGATAATCGCCGAGTATACTGGTGGCGGTGTTAATAAAATATCAGATAGATTTATGTAGCGGTTTTAGACTCAAGCATATTTCGGACTTATGGAACTCAGTAGAATTTTTTCTTTCAAATTTCTCTTGAGGTATAAATATGTTCACAAATGTTAAAGATCGCGTAACATACATGGAAAAAAACATAGTCCAATTGCGAATCTCCTGTTATGTAGAAGTCGGGTAAAAATGCAATGTTGTTGTATCTTTTTATTAAATCAATTGAATACACATTTCGATATGCTGGTTTACGTAAGAAATGTCAATGAAAATAAGCACTTCATTTTTGTACTTCTACTAGTTGGCACCCATTTCCAGCCTTTAATCCGCGTTATCTGTGTAATTTTTTTTCCAGTGTAAATATAAAATTTATAACTCGAATACAGCGCTACCGTGTAGAGTAGTAGTATTGTGGTTTACTATTTCAGCACTAAACTACCATATATTGTGAATGAGTTGTTTTGGTATATATATATATATATATATATATATATATATATAAATAATTTATTAGTAACTTAACTACATCACCACCTATAAGAACTTAGCATAACTATGAACCATCGCTTCGACAAAACAAAATATTATGTATATCATTGAGTTATATGTACTACGTACTAGAGAAGCCATTCCGAATATTGACTATGTTCAACTGAACTGTAGTGCAATCTCTACACTAAACTAAATATTGCGTAAATTGAAGATTTGTGTTTTCCATAAAATAATTATTATTACATTTTATTTAGAAATATAACATGTTTGTTTAGATGAAATTAAGATATTTTATATTAAATTCTTATATTTATTTTATATTAATATTTTATTTTCTATCAATTTAAAGTCTTCACGCATGCGCGACTACTACTCCCGCGCATGCGCGAAAACATAGGAGTAGGTCACAGTTTTTGTTTGAAATGGCTTCTCTAATAAGTAGTATATATAACTCAATGATGTGTTATGTGAATATAAGAATGACATTAATCGGTCAAGTTCAGAAGTTACATGATTTCTAACAAACACTCCGACAAAATATTAGTAAAACCGTGAAACCATAGATTCTTGAACTCGCTTGTCAAGCGTGTCAATTATGGCAAATATCCGATTATCCAAATATTAGGCAATCTATGTGGGAAACCTATGTTCAGCAGTGGACTTAGCTGTAACGGTAACATTATGGTTTCTTATACTCTGCTCCTTACTGACTCATTAGTTACTCACTAGTTTTATTACTACTGTCAAGTGCGAAGTATCGTAGCTTGTTTGCGAACAAGTTCTAGTCTTTTTAACTACATTCTTTGTTGTAGTTTTAGTTAATGTAAATGTGTAATGTGACTTAACGAGACTTTAGCAATCGACTTTTGATGAAAACCCACCAAAATAAATCAACCCAAAGCCTCTGAGACTACTAACGAGGAGCAAATGTATATAGATATATTTGCCAAAAATACTTGAACACACATGTGTCTTTTTGTAATTAACGAAGTTTTGTTAATTCGTTAACACAAATTCTAATGTAAGATCTAACCTGTTTGTTCAACCGAAGCTGATTATAAATTCTCTCTCTTGACATTTTTCCATCATATCTTTAATATATACTGGAATTATAATATTTTTGATATAATATATTTCCACTATAAGAACGAACATCTCGTATTGAATATAATACAGACAGTTATATTTACCATGTTGCCAGATGTTTGACTATGAGCTCAGTCTTTGTCCGTATATGTAATCCATTGTCACGAACGAGAGTTAAACAGTTGCCTCTGCCTCTCAAGCGATTGTCACGGCTACGTCTTGATGGACACTAAGTCGGGGCATTATTAGAATTTCTATGACTAGACTTGAATATAAACTTGACTTTATAAAGTCGCGCCAAGTTAAAACATTGGCAATAAAATGGATTTGACATCTGAGAAAATTTTAATTTCTAGAGAATTGAGGACTATTTCCTTCAATTCTCATTACAAAAACAACCTATGCACAAATCTGAAGATCTAGACCAGTGTGAGGCAATGTGATTGAATATCTTGCCAAGTTACATCGCCAATCCGCCTGCTAACTGCTAAACAAGCATGGATACGATAATATAGTACCTCAATTTAGAACATAATATGTACCTAATATTCTATATGTAATATTCCAAATGATTCTTAGCAGTGTTTTTGAATTGATACTAAAAAGTAAATAAATTTGTTGAAATATTGCATCAATTCTAAAATATTGTGCCACAATTGTTTGAATATTATAACATAATCTAATTGATGACACAAAATGTAAGTGGTGATAGAGCTATCTGTTTCAAGCATCTGATTGTAAGTGATTAGGCAGACAACTGACTCCGCAAGATCAGCGCTGCCATCTACGATCATACGACGAATTCTACTACTAGATCAAAGTAGTAAATCTTAGGAATTCTGCAGAAGTGGTATATTACAGTTCGATTACTGCTTTAGGCTCTATTTGCTGACAATTTCAAAACGATTCTATATGAACAATTTAATTTATAACTCATATAAGTATTTACATACCTATATAATAATGACCGCGTTCTAAAAATTAATGGAATTCTAATTAAATATTATTAATACTATTATGTAATAGCTTATTTTTACTTCACACACTATATTGCAAAATCCTTGATGTAACCGTATACGGATACCGGTTTATATTTGCAAATCCAAATAATCATGTCCGGAATATTAATGTACACAATGACGCTGTCTGCACTAGACATGGAACGAGCCGAACGAGAGAAGAGATTCGCCGAGTACTCGGCCACCGGGTACTCGGACTAGATTGGGCCAAGTACTCTGCCGAATACTCGGCTTTTAAAAAAACGCGGTAGCGGGCGGCGTGCGGTTATTTCCCTTACAAACTAGACCCAAATGGGGCCGAAAAACTAGTGTTTTTGCATCACAATTTTCCTCTCTTAAATTTTAAATATTAGTACTAATAATTTCTATTATAGATTCTTATGTACGTTCTAAATATTTCTGCTGCCTCTCATGTTGCAACTGGCTTTTGGTCTTTATTTTTCTCTGGAATATAATTAAGGCCGAGTACTCGATACTCGGCCGTTAATACTCGCAGCTCGGACGAACCCTAAAAAAAGGGCGAATCCGCCGAGTATCGAATCCAAACCGAGTACTCGTCCCATGTCTAGTCTGCACAGCATACATTACTGACGGGCTTATCTTATCTTTCAGCATAAGCAGATACAAAGTATGTATATAAGGTATGCACATTTGATGGAGGACAATATAATTCAGCTTTAGAATTAAAAAATTAAGAACAAGATAGGTAGAAATTTAGACAGTCACATATAAATTACATCTTCAGATGCTTGCAGTGCTTTATAGTACTTATGAAATAAATAGAAAAGTTAAAAAAAAAGAATTTGTATTTTTCAATTTTAAAATATATTGAGGATCTTAATAACTAACTTTATATAGTCACGCGTAGCTAGGTTATTTGTGTAGGAGCAGAGCGACAAATAAAGTTGCAGTCCACATGATGGGTAAATGTCATTGCTCATTACCGAGAGAGTGAACGGCAGCGGCTGCAGTCAACTTCTATGAAGGCTACATCAGCTGCGTCATCTCTGACATTTTATTATGAAATACTTCATAGCCTTCATTTTTTTATTATTTTATTGTTCAAACCGGATCAATATTGTTAATGCTACACTCAATATGATCTGGAAACGATAAAAAAACGTTAACGAAATCTAAGGGAATAAACAATGCATGGACTGGTGATGACTGATGTTAGTTAAATTTAGAACCATAAAGTCTTTGTTTCATATTAACCTTTCAAACGCTTTGGAATTCTCAAATGATTTGAATAGCAATAGACGTGGAGCAATTATGGATTCTAAGGGAGCATTTAAGGAGCAATTAATTGGCATATAGTTAAATTAAAAAAAAAAATAATGTTCTCCGCTAACTTCCTTCCGGTGAATTAATGCCAATATTTATCGTAATATAATATTGTTTGTACTCGTAAATATGGTAAGGTTTTCAATAAGTTCTGGTACAATATAGTACTGCCTTGACAGAGTTCTAGCGTGTTACATAATTTCTGGCGTTTTGCTTACGATTTTGTGTGTTACTCTTACTAGAGCGTTATGGTACAAATTTTGTGAGCCCCACCCACCTATTCGAATAAAGTCGTTCGGTCTACTGGCCTCCGATAAAATTACCTTCCAACTTTTAATTCGAATCAGTGACGTGAAAGCATATAATGTCATTTTGTAATCATTACATAATCGTATAAACACTCTATAGGATATTCACCATAACAATTGTAAATATTTGTGACGATATCAAAGACGGTTATGATAGTACAAATCCTATTTAGGATAGTACAAAGAATATACGCCGTAGTATAAAAAAATCATACGTTTTGGGTGTTTTCAAAACAAGAGTGAATAGGCTTTTGTTACGCTAAGATAGTGCGATTTACCATATAGTGTTTCATATTACTTGCCACCAGGTGGGACTGTAGCCAAGCACTGGTGATAAGAAAAAAAAAAAGTTGTGGGGTTTGCACTTAAGAGCTCATGAAGTGAAAATAACGATAAGAAGCCACGATTTTTTTGTTCTGGTTATTTGCTAATTTGTTTTTTTTTATGAATTAAAAGAGCATATTAAATATAACTAAGTTACCTAAGGGATGCATGTTCTCCTGGCACACTGGGCAGTTGACTGGGACCCTCGCCTCATAGATCTCGATGGCGAGGTACTGTCGCAGGCAGGGCTCGCAGCAGCGATGAGCGCACCACGCAAGTCGCACCATGCCCGCCGCGGCAAACGTGGACAGACATAGCGGACACTCCAGCACTTCACCCTGGTGAATAAAGTGATTAACTTTAATAATGATGTCCCCTAGGCCTCTCGACATTTTACGCAATATATCGGCAGTGGAGGATATACTAGTGCTGATAGTGTACGCGCAGACGTAGACACGTAAACACCGTATCCGGGTAGCACTTATGTGACAGATACAACACGACGGAATCATAAAACATCTAAATCAGAATTTTTTAGATTCGTCTAAAACTCTAATCAAAGGTCCATGACTCAATAATCAGGTGTTTTGACTCGAGTCACGCGTTCATTGAGACTAATAAAAACGCACGGTAAATCAGCTGTCAGCTGTATAATCTTTTCCTGGTAACAATAATACATGTCTTATTTTGACATAACCATTATTGCTATTTTTTGTGATCTTTTGATCTCTCCAAGACTTGATCGTGGACAACACGATACATTTATTATTAAAAGTTTCCCTGTCGTCGAAATAAACACAACAGTTAAACAATCGAAATGTTCATATGATATGATTTTCGGCTTAGGGAAAGGGTTGAGGATTATAGCACTTAAAATCTTACTTTATCCCTTACGTCACCTTATTTTTCTATGTTTGTACCGTTGTAGTAGTGTTAGTAACGTTGTTCTGATTACGGACGTAGTAGTTTGAATAGGTGTTCCCTAGGGATCAATCTTTAGCCCCCTTTCATTCTTATTTCTGCCACGTCACATACTGTTATTTAAAAATAGGACAATTTAATTCTCTTGATTAGAATTTCAACTAGTTTTACGGGGTTTATTTTAAGGCTAAATATTACCGCAAAAGCAGCTTGTGAATTCATTCGTGATCCTTATAATTACTGTTGATTCCGACTTGCATAGAGATGGATAAAGAAACTGACATAACATTCAGCTATTTTGACGAGTATGTCAATTAAAAGATGTTGAAATAGCAAAATTTGTTGCTTACTTTCAGTATTACGTCGAATGGCTTTTGCCATTCGACGTAATACTTGAATACGGAAATAACTGCAAGCTCTTTTTTAAATTTCTAATCGCAATTAAAAAATGCAAATCAAAGCGAGCAATAAAAGTAATTTGAAATCAGAGAACTTGAGAGTCATTCAATAAACAACGATCTGCGAGTTAATTCCATTCCTGTATGTTTATAAGTACATAATGAACGTTCACGAAATTTTTAGTTATTTTACATTAAATATTGAGTATGGTTAACGTAAACACTACTATTTATTAACAAACAATTTAAAAATATATAATAAAATATCAGATACTTAATATTATAAAACTTCCTAAAAATAACCAGCCAAGTCCTAGTCGGACTCGCGCATGAAGGTTCCGTACCATCGTAAAACACGTTTCTAGTAGGGGAGATCCTCCTTTAATTTTTAAGTTATTTTTATTATTTGTTGTTGCAACAGAATTACACACATTCTGGGAAAATGTCTACTGTATACCTATTACGGATCATGAGATACAGCCCACTGACAGACAGACGGACGGACGAACGGACGGACAGCAGAAGCTTAATAATAGGGTCCCGTCAGGTGAACATGAAATAAAAAACGAGACATCAATATTACTATTGATGTCTCGTTACATTCTTACACGTCACGCATGTTTATATTCATACTCGTCGAGACATTATATTATTTAATTAGGCATCATTATTAACGCCTAAAAAGGAAGATCACTTTTACGTATTTATTTATAATAAGATCAGAGACAGAGACAGGGACAGAGAGAGAGAGCATCTGTAAGCATTTCTTATGGCTCCAGTACACGTTGGCCGAGCGCGCTTGGCGAGCGCGCTCGGCAGATTTTCGTGTTGCCGTTCACACGTTGGCGTGTTTCATTCTGCGTTGGTAGCTAGATGATGATGGACGTTAGGGCGATCGCTGCCGCTGCAATATACTTGTACAGCGATTTCAAATTTTATTTAGATGTGCACCAGGGAAGAGTGATAAAAAAGATATTTATGAGTAGGTAGTAATAATATTTATCATTAGGTAGGTGCTCTGAAATCGCAACTAAACATGTATTATTTAATGCAATTAGGCAAGTTATTTACTCTGGTTTTATTTTTATATTGCTCATGTTTGGGGTTCCTCATAACTGATTCATTGTGATTTTTTATAGGATAGGGTGACAAACGAGCACACAGTCCACCTGATGGTAAGTGGTTGCTGTAGCCCATAGACATCTACATCCATCCTCGTTTGCGAATCTAAATGCAGATGCGTTGTCACCCGTGAGAACTAAGATGGAATGCCTCTTTTCCAGTAAAAAGGGTCTCCGGTTCTCTACACTCACCATACGAAACACAGCAGCATTAAGCTGCTATTTTACGCTGGTATTCTGTGAGAGCGTGGTCCTTCCCCGGTCTAGCCGACCCATTCGTGCTACATCTATACTACTAATATAGCTGCAGCATGGCTCTACCACGTACAAAGAGCCGCGAGCTGATAAGAATCAATGAACCTAAATATTTCCTCATTAGTCCATGTCGCCATGTTCGTGAAACAAATTTATTAAGCCGACACTACAGTCTACTCCGATGCGTAACTATGAACTGAACACTCGGCCAACGTGTGATCGCTGTTTGCGGCTTGCGTCAATTTCTTTGATTTGTGCACGGAAAACCGACACTATACGGCTTGTCGGCGAGCGTTGGACGCAAGCGCCAAATAAACACAAACGGCCCAGTACACGTTGGCCGAACGCACTCGGCGAGCGCGCTCGGCCAACGTGTACTGGAGCCATTAAATTGACATCGATTTAAATAAGTAAAATCGTATAATTTAAAATTGGAATGAAATTATAAATGTAAAATGGAACTAACAAAACTTAAAAAACAATGAAGAAACTCTGGATTCTTGCCAATAAACCTCTGTAAAGGTCGTGGTTTTTCAACCAGAGTATATTTTGACGGTCATAAGAGTATTAATTATTTCAAGCATTCACTTTGAGCTTATTAGTCATAATTAAAAAATACACATAACCTTTATAAGAAGCAGTTACTTTAAAAAGTGGAAATATTCTTGTATATTGTAATGAAAGCATCTGTTGAATCTGGTCTGATCAGTGATTTTATTTAAAATTTACAGTAGTGAATATTGAATTTGCCACTGTATGAATGGTGACGCTTAGCTAAAATTAGTCCCAAAATAATTCCGAAGTTATGTTTAGTAAATTTGGGACAACACCGCAATAGAAAATATTATAGATAAATAGGTAGGTAGTAAGTACTAACATAGAGTAACAGTACATTAAAGGAGATGTACTTGGTTCTATACACGTTTGGGCCCGGCGTGAACAAAGTACAAATATATCTTATTTTGAAGATTAACACATTTGCTACTTATGACAAAAAATCATCCTTTGCAGGACCTGGGATTTTGTTTTTATTTTATGTTTTATTATTTGTAGGTTATGTAGTAAACTCATTCTCGTTCTTGTGATAAGTTGTTTAAATAAATTGAAACAGATACAAAACAATGAACTTTTGTAGATATTATTAAATAAAGTATAATAAAACTCAACCTTTTTTAATTGTTTAATTATTTTCTGCAATTATAAATAAACTGTCATATAGAAAAGCAGCCTGAGTCTGTACATTGTCCGTTCTATTCCTCTCTAAACCCAAGTAATGTATTATTGTCATTATGTGGGCGCAACAACCTACTGCCATGTAAATGGAGAGAAAAGCCAAGAGTCAACTTAAATTAATCCACGAAAATAAAAACTCGAAATATATCCAAACACAACCACAATGCCAAATTCGCATGACAAATTGAAACTCGAATTTACCAAGTTAAGTATCATTAGAAACAGGCAATGACCAACGACCATACAGCCTGTATGTGATATTATTCAAATGTTTTCTTTAGTTTAATAACAGAGCCTATTCAATGGATTTTCTAAATAGATACCTTTTTTCAGTATTAATCTCTACAGATTCGCCTCAAGGTTTCAATATTATGATACTGAAGGCTGTTTATTATAAAAATGGCCTTTACTATTAAAGCCATAGACAAAATACATAGAAAATAATTTAAAAACAAAACGTTGTAGTTAGTTTTAGCTTGTCCCATATATTACAGAAATGAAAACCATTTAATTATGCTTATAATTTATCGTTTTATTACCTACATATTTTTGTATAACTGTTACGAACGATGTCAAGCACCCAATTTCATACTCGTACATCTCCTTTGATAAAAACCTGGCGAGTCAATGATGACTGTGCAAAGTGTAAAAGCCTTCACTCATAAATTAATTGCAATGGTCGTGGAAGTCTTTGCTCAACAGTGGACAATAAAGATAATATTAATTGAAACTTTACCTAACCTAAAGTTAGTGCTAATTTTACACTTTAAACTCGACTCTGCAATAAAATGCATACGGTAATTTAAATTTCAAATCCATTATTGACAACTCATATTTAACATTTAACTTCCCTCCACCATGTACGTGGTAGTGCCATTCTGCAGCTGCATCACGTGTAGGTCGGTCCAATTGGAAAATGACCAATCTCAAGCTAACGCAGAATGCTGTTTTGTTACGACTGGCGAATATAGAAAAACGGTGATTTTTTTCTATTGGTAACGAGGCATTTTATCTTAGTTCTTAGGCGTGCATTTTGAGTCTTAGTCGATGATAGATGTAGCTTGCTGCTATGGACCACAGTCTGCTTACCATCAGCTGGACTGTGTGCTCTTTTGTCACTCAACCGCATATAGTATATTCAGACCGCTACACCGCAGAACTTATATCTGTACCACAAAACTGTCCAAATATAGAAAACGTGACCGAGAATTGAGAGGCGCTGATCGACAGATCAAGTTCATCCGCTGCGCTTATAGATGCATCTATAAGCGACCAAGTATGTTCCACTCGTACTAATGCTGTTAGAAAAATTGAGAAACGAGGTTTTACAATGAAATTAAATGTTTTGTTAATATTTTTTTTAACGACGCTCCAATTATTAAAGACAGTCTTGTGTTATTTTACATCTAAATAAACATTTTGTTTTAAAATACTATCAAGGCTGTCGTATTTTAATTGTTAAACTTTTTCTACTGGATTAGAGATCATTAAATCGCAGCCTAATGTTATGTTCGTGGAAAACGTTTAGCTCGTGTTTTTTTTAGATTATTTAGCGGGTAATAGACATACTAACAGTCCACCTGAAGTTAGGTGGCCACTTCAAAGATTGACACCACGTCCATGGATCTAGCGCTAACTCCAAATAAGTTTTAGTACACATGCGTTGTCCACTTTAGCTTGAATCCTTCACAGTCGGTACTTATAGTGGTTCAATGCCTTTCAAAGCGGATCACAATAGACAGTAATAGGTAAAAAGGATAGGGATAGGGGTTGCCACCTACTAAATAATAGATATAATAATAGAAAGAGATATGCCCGGTAGTTGAAAATGTATCGGAACCCGGTGTCTCCAGTTGGCCCCTACCACCCGCCTACTACTACACTTGCAGATCAGTAAAAGCAATAGATACGCAGTCGCGCACACACCCGCATTTTATAAATTAGAACGTACTACACAATCAATTATAAACCGTATCCCTACAGAAACAGCGTGCATTTACCATTCACCGTACTACTTACTCACACAAAAATATCAGTCGCTATCGTTGTGCTGTGCATTTTAAAAACAAAAGCCATTTATTTTACATATACATTAGAGATTGACTAAATTGGAAAGTTATCGATTCTCTTCCATTTATACTAAAATTGCACTAAAATTAAAAGTAAAATAAATAAAAAACGATATGCACAGGAAATTATATAATAAAAATAAACAATATGTAACTAAACGTAAATTATTAAGTACTTAACGTACCTAACAAATACAATAAAAAACTCCGATATTGTTGGTTTTGATTGTTATAACGTATTGAAAAAGTAGGTATTTTGGCATATGGTACCAGTTTTTGTAGGGAACCAGTTTGGTGGCCTTCCTGTGGCATCAATTAATTTCTTTTTTAAATTACCATCTTTTGGGAAGCTGAAAATGTACGATAATAATTTATTTATCATTTACATATATCCTACGCAATTTCTTAACCTCACCATGTACCTGGCAAGCCTTTGTTAAAAAACCCCTGGTTGGTTAAGATATTGTTAAATATATGAAAACAAACACACACTCATGCATAACAAATAAATAGCCAGGAGAATTATGTTGACTTATTTTAGCAAAAGTCACTATTATAATATTATCTGAATTCTGAACCATGTCAATTAGGTATAATAACGCATTCGAAAGTTTTGAAAACATAAAAGTATGGAACTAACACGAAGATAAGGCATAATATACTATAATTCAACCCAAAACACTTCACCGATGATTAACCTAATTATTTAAGCAACTTACTTTATGATCGCTAGTTACGAATTCAGTGTAGTAAACGGTGAAAATAATCAAAATAATTAAATACCATTATGTCACATCAGTCTTCCCACAGGGCTGAAACAATTGACAAATTGAAAGAATAAACTATAATAGCAATTCGCCAATCGACATTGTTGTCGATAGCATACGTTCGACGTGGATCTGCGCAAGCACAACACTAACTCATCGCAAGATACAGTGGCCGTACTACACGATGCATCCCCAAAAATAAAGTATCGTTTTGTCATATTTACATTGCTTGTTCAGTCGCTTAGCGATATAGATAAGTAGTGGTTAAGGAGCAATGTATTTACTACAAAATAGTACCGTTGCAGTGATATTTGAAAACAAAAATAACGCATTAAGAGCAAAAAATATTATACGATTTGTTGTTTTTCATGATTTTAAAGATAAAGATAGTAAAATACTTGTTCTTACATATGGTAAGTGATTCCATGATCTACAAAGATTTTGTTTTGGCTTCGGTTTTTACAAAAAAACACTGAATAACACGGCATTCTGATATTGTTTCACGATTACGGTTGAAAGTCATACTAATACGCAAAGACGGCCATTTGAATAGAACCTGAGCATTTTGATCATATCGTGCGGACACAGACACGCCCCCTTGCCACTTCTCCTCTTTTTAATATTTCTATGTACTAAATAGTATACATTAGCGTTCCAAAGGTTGAAGTTTTATCCACAATTGTATAATACTCTCAACTATATTAATAGACATTTACAAACAGCGTTGTTTGAAAGTATTGCCCACGCTGAATAGAACAATCGGAAACTAGGGCGAATGCAGGGCATCCCGGACGGACATCCTAATTTATCACGGGACCTATTTCAGGAATAAACAATTTCCAAATTGCGTATTACTGAATATCCCTTTTATTCTTTTAATAGAAATATGTAAATGTGAATTTAATAATATAAATTAATAAGTAAGCTTGTTCTTGAACCATCTTGGATTTTTTGGATGTCGGACAATTTTAATGACAAAAGAATAGAATTCAAATGGTAATATTTGACGTTCCGAAGTATCGAAAAATGTGGACTACATCCATCGTCAAGTCGGCATTATTCTACGTGTCTGTCTGCGTTACGTAACTTCAACACGGATACGGAGATCACTACAGTACCCATAGGAAGAAAGTACATCGGGAAGGCTATAATTACCATGGGAAGTAATAGAAGACTACATCGGTTTCCACCACAATGAAAAGAAGGCACCACCGGAAGTAAAAACATATTTCAGAAAGAGAGAAGCCTTGAGCGTGATTATGTCATTATTTGAACCGCTTGGTCTGGTCTCACCACCCACAACATCTGCAAAGAAACATGATGCAGGAAACATTGGGATATGGAACTGGTTGTGATGAACCTATTCCAGAAGAACTCCAACCTCGCTGGGTCACGTGGTTAACGAATCTACACGGTATAAGAGAACTTCACATTCTTCGTTGCTACAATATCGTCACGAGAGAACTGCACACATTTGTCAATGCGGCTAGTAGGATAATTTGGGATTAATTCGACAGAATTGGAAATTACGACAGATCTAGTATTCGTCAAAACATAAAAAAGGGAACAACCCAGTGCATGTTGCTAGTGCGTATCACCTCTCTAGATTATTTTTTATATAATACTGAAGTGACAAACGTTTTTAAGGTACACCTGATGGTTATTGGCTATTGCAGTCCGTGGGCACTTGCAGCCAAGTTTAAACAGAGAAGTATACAGATGCTTTGTGACCTCTGAAACTAAGATAGATGCCTCACAGCCTTTAACTATACTGGCTCTCTATTCCTAAACACAGTAAAAAAAAACGTATAAAGGAGTCCCTACCACCTAGTAAATATCTAAATGAAGGTGCAGGCAGCCAATTGGCGCAGGTGAGTTGGACCGTGCTTTGTGTCAGTCAAGGAGAGGTCTATGTTCAGTAGTGAACTTAAAATTTATATCATGATTACAGTAAAATGTTATCTGTGATATAAATTGTATGGTCGATTATAAGTTTTGAAAGATACACACATATAGACACTAAATACCATAAAACGGCATTATACAGAGTTATTTTACAATAACCGGCTAAATGTGCAGAGAAGGTTCAGAAAAGGTAATATAGCCAAATGGTGAAGAAAAATTAATAAAAAAAAATCTTAAACATTTTGTCCTTTTCATCTTTTGCTCGCTTTTTGTAATGCGCATTATTTTAACTGATTTTACTGCGCACACACACATTCGTAAGGATCGGTCGGTAGAAAAAAACGTTGTTGCCCATAAATCACATTCAATTTGGGATAATTTCAAATAAAACTAGAAGCCTTATTTATTCGTATTTTTAAAAACTGCAATAACGATATATCATTATTTATGTATTTGAACTTAAGTTTAAAATTTGAATGAATCAACATACTTTATTGTACACTACAAACAAATATACAAATAACATAACAAAAAGCAGATTATATGTACAATTTGGCGGCCTTATCGCTACACAGCGATCGCTTCCAGGCAACCAAAGGTGTAAAGGAACAAAACAGTGGATACTAGGTAGGTGGTGCAATATAAATATACCTAATATAATATCAATACATGCGATATATAGACAATACATGCAATAAAATAACATACAAATAACCAATAACTGAAATATATAAATTACTATTACTAATTTATGTTTTACACAATAAAGTAAAACATAATATACACACACACACACACATATAATATATATATATATATATATATATATATATATATATATATTATATGTGTGTGTGTGTGTGTACCCACATATAAACATACATATATAAATTACAAAATACCTCAAACAATAATATAAAGCTGATAAATACCATAAATATATAATCACATAATTTATCCTAACGGTGTCCGAACGATTGAGACATTTTTCATTGCTCTTCAAGTATGTAGTCTCTTAAATATTACAATAGTTTGTGCTTCACGTATATGCAAAGGTAGTGCATTCCAGAGCTTAATAGACTGGACAGTAAAAGATTTATTAAAAAATGATGTATTGTGAGTTGGTCCCTTTAACATGAATTTTCTTGAAGAGCGTAGAGGTTCTCCAGGAAGCCCTACAGAATTAAACTTTTCCTTTAGATAGGGAGGAGTAGAAGGGTGAAATAATACACAGTACAGAATAGAAAGTGTATGCGTGTTCCGGCGAAGTCGGATAGGTAACCACTTGAGACGTGAGCGAAATTGGGAAATAATGGTCAAATTTGCGCAATCCAAATATGAACCAAATACTAGATTTATGAAGTCTCACACAAGCTTATTTAGCTGGTCCCCAATTAAGTTTATATAGCTTACGTTAGCATAATCGAGAATCGGAAGAAGAGACTGTGCGAGCATATTTTTTGTAGGAATGGGAAGAAATGATCGAAGACGACGCAGTGAACAAAGAACGACAAAGGTTTTCTTACTTACCTCATTCAGTTGGCGTATCCAACTTAAGGAATTGTCTAGATAAATACCAATATTTTTGATATTGTCACGCCCTGCGGTACGCCTGCAGTAATATGAACCAAGATGAGTGAGTTTCATCGACACGAATACACTGCCGACGGCCACAGATATAACTTTGAAACCAGTTAATTACTGATGGAGATATGTATGTTAAGGGAATACAACTGAAGCAACAGTATATCGAAATCAACAGTATTGAACGCATTACTGAAATCCAGCAAGATCATGACTGTGAGTTGTTTATTATCCTAACCATATGAACAGGACGGAAAAAATAAAGAATTCAACAAATTGTGCTTCAAATTTGGCTACTTTTTGAAAAATAGCCCTGTATTAGCACAAAAAGATAGAAATTTTGTATTCAAACATAACGTAATATTACGCTTCCTTCCAGCGCAAAATGGCGTACTTCACGTGTCCTTAAAATATGTTGCATTTCTCAGAAATAAGGATTTTTTATGTCGTTATTATCACAGCACCGTGGAAAACATGACTGAAACATGTATTGTTGTCCGTGGGAACTGAAACCGGGTTTAAAATTTAATGTGTTCAGCTCCGAAACATCGTATTATAAAATTTAAATGTTCACCTTGTCAATAAAAACGGGGTTTAAATCTATGTTTCAAATAATTGTTCCGGGTCTGGATACTTGTCCTTGTGCAATTTGTGTTTGTAAACTGTCTCCACGATACAAGAGAAAATCCTAGCGTGGGGGTAACGTTTTTAAAAGAAAAGGATAACGTAAATACATAAATAAGGAAAAAGATGAGAAAAGGACACGCACGCAAGCACGCACGCACGCACACGCACACGCACACGCACAAGCACAAGCACACGCACACGCACACGCACACGCACACGCACACACTGAGAGAGAAAGATAAACACCCACTCGTATTCACTATCTCTTACCAGATGTAATGCTAATGAGATAGGAATAAGGCTTTGATTCAATGACCGAGACATATTCATCATACACTTTTTTACCGTTATTGATACTGAGATATATTAAAAACACTAGACCATGATTCAGATAACTACTAAACAATGTGGTCGTCTCGAACCTTCGTAAACAAAACGTAGAAACGCCTTGGGGAGAGAAAGTCAACGACACGGGAAGAAGGGTCGCGTCTGAAATTGTATGGTAATGGGGTGATCAGGGCGTCTAGACGAGCCAGATCATTATTGCAGCACCAACAGTATATTATGCTAAATGTAATTTCTACATAGCATAAACATCTTATTCCATTATTGTATATTTTATCCTACTTTTTAATTTTTTAAATGTAAAAATGTTATTATAATATTGTTACTATGGCTTATTTTTTATAGGATATAGTGACAAACGAGCAAACAGTCCACTTGATGGTAAGTGGTTGCTGTGGCTCATAGACATCTACATTTATCCTCGTTTGCGAATCAAAATACAGATGCGTTGTCACCCGTGAGGACTAAGATGGAATGCCTCTTTTCCAGTAAAAAGGGTCTCACACCTAGTGTAATATGACCTAGTATAATAAACAGTGGGTGCATCCGTCTATAACGTTTAAAAAAAGTCTAAATGGCTTTTTTAAATAAAGAAAGTGAAAGTAATATCAAAAGTTTTTAAATCTAACGAAACACTATGCTAATACAAAATCTGGAATGTGATAGTCGCGCGTGTATGTGTATTTCATTTCCCGTAACCGCCTACGTACATTTTCCCGTGGGCATTGTTTGTCGACAACAAAACTACAAAAAAAAATGTGGTTACATTTTTTAAATGCCAATAGTACCGCATCTCGGAATTATGCGATCTCACAAATACCCAGATTGACGTGGAGTCATTGAGTAGCGTCAACGATATATTAATATATATTAGAATATATTAATTAATACAAAATATAAATGTATCTTTCTATATTATGGAGATAAATAGTTATGTTATAATATGTTAATATATCTTTAGCGTATTCCCAGCAATTAAGATTAAAATAAGAGATAAGCACCATTGTTAAACTTTCTACAATTCAAGCTCAGATGATTTCATTAAAAATGTTAATATTAATAATCTTAGTCACTTACGAATTGAATAGAAAACCTATTATATAATTATTATCTTTATATATAAAAATTACGTGTCACGTTGTTTGTCCGCGATGGACTCCTAAACTACTGAACTGATTTCAATGAAATTTTGCACACCGTGTGCATTTTGGTCCAACTTGAGAAATAGGATAGATTTTATCCCGATAAATGATCCTTAAATTTTTTTATTGTGAATTTAAGGATTTTTATAGGAAGGGTCGTCGGAAAGGGCAGAACAACGTCTGCCTGGCGAGCTAGTATTTTTATAAATCAATCAAACAAGGCTATTATATTAACATTATTCAACAACCAACCACTTTACCTAAGTTGAAAATGCTGGAATACGACTTATTACATTCGTAGTATGCATTACTCTAAAACCCTGTGGCACGGATTATGAGCAACGACGTTCACATATAGGAACAATTTGTAAGAGTAGGAGGACGATGAAACTAACTCCACTGTCATTTGTAAGTTCGAATTAAAAAAGTAATAAATGAGCCTTAACAATATTGTCTAGTGCTCAAAACGTCGTGTCTGTAATTAGGGTGACCACCTTTATATATTTAATTATCTAAGTTAAAAAGTGCGACAAATGAAAATAAAGTACTATTTATTTGATATGCTATTTTTTTACATATCTTTATATTCTACGTCTAAGGAACAGAGTATTATCTTAAACACTACTCTTTTGATCGCATCACTTAGCATTCATGACACGGTCATGTATAAATTTACAAAATGGTTACTACCATAGATATAATAAAAAAACACTATTTAATATTTCTATGGTTACTACATATACTTCGAAAAATATTTTGTCATTATTATAAATGGGACAAATCTGATAAATTGTCAGAATTATCTCCTTGTGCATACAGCTTATTTTTATTTGGCTGTAATCCCCGAAAGGTAGGCTGAGGCTAAATAGCAGCGAACTACTTGGATCACATTTAACCAAAGAATATCGGTGATAAACTGTGAAAGAAGTGATAAGTGACTAATAGATAAAGCCCATCGCCAATACAATCACAAATCCGATATCCCATTAGTAGCATTTTACGACATACTAACCAATAACACAGTTGACACACACTTTTTGTAAAAAAGTTCCACATAAACATGGGACCTGTAAATCCTAGTTCAACATGGTACATTTTGAAAAGGCAATTTAAAGAAATTAGAGCACAACAAGGATCGTAATGAAGAAAGAACATTAATTCTGCAAATCTTTAATAATTCAGTATTTGATAATGCAAGAACTACAACGGGAGCATTTAAGTAGTACACTGCAGATTATTATCAATCTCCCCGATAAGATAATACCAGCTGTTTATACATATCGAATACTTCGAAGGAACTGTAGAAAATAAACTTATAAATATTCTATAGAAGCCTTATTACATAACAAATTCAGAAAACTAAGCAACTTTCTAAACAAACAACCGTTATTATGCAATTTTTATAAAACTGCAGTGACAAGCGAACTCAGTCTATTTAATCTTCAGTCTACTGCAGTACGTGGACACCTACAGCCAACTTCAAACAAAGAATGCTACATACGAGGGCGGCACTGAAAATTTCGGGAATCAAGGAAGTGACACAACATTACTATTTAAAAATGTATTTATTGCTTTTCGAAGTATTCTCCGCGAAATTTGACACATTTTTTCATACGATGAAACCAATCATTGAAGCAACCATTCCATTCGGAAGTTGGGGTCTCCAAAATGGCCGTTTTGTAGGCCTTCATAGCTTCTTCAGGTGATGAAAATCGCTGTCCACGCAATTTATTCTTTATTTTAGGGAAAGTATAGAAATCATTACGGCTTAGGTCGGGGCTGTACGGCGGATGGTCTAATAATTCTATGTTTTCTTGCTCTAAAAACTCTTTTGTACTGTGTGCGGTGTGAGAACTCGCATTGTCGTGATGGAGGATGATGCGGCGGTTGCAGTTCTCTTTACTGAATTCAGAAACGACCTGTGGCAAACAAATGCTAGCATACCATTCTGCATTAACCGTTCTTTGTCCCTCAAGAGGAATAGTCAAAACATGGCCGGTTTTGGAGACAAACGTGGCCACCATTTTTTTTGCAACACTCCGTGAACGAACAATTTTTGTTGGCTTTAACTCATTTTCGAACACCCAAACTCGTGACTGGTTTTTTGTTTCGGATTCGTACGCGTATATCCAGGATTCGTCACCTGATACGATGTTGTATACAACATTTGAGGATCCTGCGTGGAATCTTTCGAGAGTTCTGACGCACCAAGTAACGCGAGCCGCTTTTTGCTTTTCACAGAGCGAATGCGGTATCCATCGGGAAAACAACTTTTTTACACCTAATTGTTCATGCAAGATTATTTGTATTTGACTCATGCCAATGTCTAAAGTTGCCTGAATTTCGCGGTATGTCACATGTCGATCTTCCTCAATCAGCTTACGCACAGCATCAACGTTTTCTTGGGTGACTGCAGTTTTTGGACGACCTTGACGGGGATCATCACTGAGTTTGACACGTCCACGTTGAAATTCAGCAAACCAGCGATAAATTGTGGTTTTGGATGGGGCTTCATCACCAAATGCAGAAATCATCCGGTCAACACACTGTTTTTGTGTTAAACCACTTCGAAAGTCATAATAAATCATCGCTCTTGAATTTTCTCGAGTCAATTCCATTTTCTCAACGACTAAACAAGTTTGACAAAACCTTGTGAAAAGACCGAGAATCTTTTTTTAAATAAATAAATGGTATTCGGTTTTTAAAACCAAGGACTTTTCAATTAAAAAGATTTTAATATGACAGGAACAGTGGAAATATTCCATTCCCGATACTTTTAGTGCAGCCCTCGTAATATGCTTTGTTACCTTTGACTCTGAGGACTAAGATGAACTGCTTCATAGCTTGTCATTATAATGGCGGTGAACATGATCAGGTACCATTATCTTGGAAATGCCCATGTATGCGGACAACAATACAGGAGCTGATTGAACGGTACCCGAAAACGACACCGTACTACAATTTGTTCAAGCGGCCAACATTCAGCTAGGTCAAAGTCGAGTCTGCAGAGTTTAGTATTCAAAAAAATTCAATGATAAGATATTAATTTCGCGCATGTTTCTATAAAAAATAGCTAGTGACCTATACTAAAGGTAGCTAGCGCTCTCTTTGGGTACATCATAGATTTAATTTTTAATATGGATTTTAAAAATAAAAACCGGCCAAGTGCGAGTCGGACTCGCGCACCGAGGGTTCCGAACAAATCCGTAGGTATATGAGTTTAAAATTATTAAAAATATTTTTATTACATGATGTAACTAAAAATGTATGCTTTTCGCAATTTTTCCTTTATCTGTGCTATAATATGTTGCTTCGTGCCAAATTTTAAGATTCTCAGTTCAAGGGAAGTACCCTGTAGGTTTTGACTTTTGATTCCCTTGCGAATATCGAAAATTTGCGTCATAAACGGCTGTATCTTTTGATTGCGTTGGCTTAGAAGTTTGATTTTTTCACAGCCCCAAGGGACAGTAGACTTGAGTATTTGATATAAATTTCAGCTTGATACCTCTACGCGTTCCTGAGAAAAAGGGTCTTGACAGACAGACAGACAGACAGACAGACAGACAGACGGACAACAAAGTGATCCTATAAGGGTTCCGTTTTTTCCTTTTGAGGTACGGAACCCTAAAAATAAGAGTGCGTGACTATCAGACTCCGACACATCACGTTACCAATGTTATTAATTATATGTAATTCGAAACATATATGTTTACGAGATATGAAAAATCGATTGTGCCTTGTTAGCTTAGATATAGACCTTTTGTTCTAAAATCTGAGCGTTTAAGATACGAACAGAGAGGAATTAAACCTTAATCTATATCATACGAAATTACGAAATGTAGGGCGACTCACACTAAAAGGGATGCGATTCTAACGACATGCAAGAATGCAGTAAGCATCTCTCCAGGTTCAGTGGATGGATGCAAGTGGCTCAGGATCGTGCTTTGTAGCTTCCTTGAGGGAGGCCTATGTTCAGCAGTGGATTTGTGCAGAGCTGTAACGGCGAGAGTCCTGTGTTTGGTTTCTTGTTGGCTTTTTATAGCGAAATATAATGCCCACGGCTATACTAAACCATTTAAATCTCATAATTATCGTAATGTCTAAACACCATATAATCAGTGACAAACCGTTTACATAACAGTTAAAAATGTCGTTTAAAATGTTTACTTCACATTTACGTAATATAGTGTTATATACCGTAATTAAATATAGACCAATTTAAGCGGAATCTAAATAGATTAATAAGAGCTCCACCACCACGGCCACTTAGATTGCTTCGCTTGATTGAACGTCTATTATAAGGACGTGTCGGCGCCCTAGGTTATTCCGGGTGCGAGGTATATTAATCACAGGAATAAATCATCAAATTATCTATACATCTGTACTTATAAATAAAATTGAAGTGTCTGTCTGCAATAATAAAATAACTGGCTTCCATTAAGCTCAGGGTGTTATTAGTGTGTTAAGACGTAAGGAACCTGCAGGCTATTTGTTCAAGTTGTACGCGGACAAAGACAATAAAATCGTAAACAATTTTGCTGTCGGTTTGTCAAATGTGCAAAAACAACCTTTTAAAGATATTGCCAGGGCCAGCATCCGGGTCCATCGTTAGATCAGCTCCATGGTACTATATAAGCAGCGTCTTTCTAATTAAACTGCGGTTGACAAACCGCCTACTTAGCGTGACTGACACGGCAAGAGTGGCAAATATCCCCCCCCCCCCCCCATGAGGTCATATTATGTGATGTAAAGTGATCGCCGTCGTCTGTAAACTTCTGCAACACCGAGAACATCGCAGATGCATCGCAGGTTTAAGGAAGGAGTAAGCTCTTTTTTATGGTCTACCAAGTCATATCGGTTCGAAAAAAAATTTAATCGTAGATTATAAGTATAAGTAGGTAATACTGCCAAAATGAAAAGTATTTTCTTTAGAATTCTTTCGTTACAGTTATGTCAGATGTAACAACATAATGGTAGTTTCTTATTGGTCTGTAACATTGTCTACGTGCAATCCACGAGGGAAAGGAGCCCAGCTTGTCGGTTACAACACGCGTGTGGAGGCGAGCCGGTCGTGCGAGTTCGTTCGAGAAACATTACGATACGTTCACAAAATCCTGTTCTTGGTGATTACTATTTTGTCATAATTTGCCAATAAACTGTGAGCTTACGTTCAGTTGAAACAAAAGGTTAAATTAATAAGGTTTATTCAAAATCACCTGCAGCTTCCGTTGCGATGTGGTGAGCAAGGCAAGAAATTAAACTCACTGATGCAGTTTAACAACTCTTTTTCTTTATTAATATAGGTAGGTAGGGTTCGTTATGTGGTTCCAGATAGAGACACGTGAACGGTGTCTTCTTCTATAAATATAATATGATATTACTGAACTAATTAGATATTATTTATACATTTCACGAAAACACGTGGACTCCATATGTGGAGGATATCATTTAATATTCCAGTTCCTGGAGGTAGTACTGGAAACCTGCTTCACAAATGTCCAATAATCATTACATGTTATACTAAGTATTATTATTATCACATACTACGTACAACTTATGTATTTATTAATATTCTTGTTAGGTATGAGTGTATGAAATAAAATAAAATAGTAAAGGTAGAACTGTATTCTCCCACTCGTAGCAGTAGCAGTCAAAGACTATAGTACGTGAGAGTAATATGATCATCCGGTCGATATGGTCACTTTCTTATAACTCAAAAACTACATGGCCTTATTTGCATAGATGGCTTTGTGATACGATAGCTCTTCATCAGTCATTCGAAGAATAAAAGGGTCAAAGGAGCGCTACCTTATCGACGCTACTTTGACAGTTGATATAATATAGTAAACATTTTATTCGATTTTAGTATTTGGTAATATATTTAGTTTTCTTTAAGTTGATTTTAGAAGTGTTCCTAATTATTGCCATTGCTTGTTGGCTACATTGAGTTATATGTACTACGTACTAGAGAAGCCATTCCAAACAAAAATTGTGTCCTATTCTATGTCTTCGCGCATGCGCGGGAGTAGTAGGCGCGCATGCGCGAAGACTTTAATTTAATATAAAATAAGATATTAATATAAAATAAATATAAGAATTAATATAAAATATCTTAATTTAATCTAAACAAACATATTTCTAAATAAAATGTAATAATAATTATTTTATGGAATTCACAAATCTTCAATTTACGCAATATTTAGTTTGTATGGATTGCACTACAGTTCAGTTGAACATAATCAATGTTCGGAATGGCTTTTCTAGTACGTAGTAACTCTCAAATAGCCAACTCAATGGTTGGCTATTTTTTTTTCTTATTATATTAATTATAGTATACGACATTGCGCATTTGTGTTTGTACTCCTCTTAATTTTGGTTTTATAGGGCGGCAAAGCTTAAGATGATCATATTACTCTCACGTATCTTAGTTGTTCAGAAGGAAGCAGTCATTCTACAAGTCTTGATCAGTGTAGTGATTCTGACCGTTATGGTATTAACATTGCGGAGACGCTGGCATGTGTAACATCGTGACAGGTAGTATTGCAGTGGGTTTGCATACTTCATCTATTTTAATGTTATCTTGTATTTACTTCTAACTGCTTACTGTGTTGCGTACGTTTCATATGTTTCATAAAGTGGTGACCGAATAAAAAATAAAAATTTTGAGACTAATATCTTACATCACAATTGAGATATTATTAGTAAGGTATTTAAAATCAAAAACGTCACGTTTCTTTGTAACATTTTACCGCCGGGGCTGCATGAAAATTAAAATAAAAGAAGAATGACATGTCATAAAAAAACCGGCAAAGTGCGAGTCGGACTCGCGCACCGAGGGTTCCAAACAAATCTATAGGTATATAACGTTAAAATTATTAAAAATATTTTTATTATATGATGTAACTAAAATTTATGCTTGTCGCAATTTTTCCTTTATCTGTGCTATAATACGTTGCTTCGTGCCAAATTTTAAGATTCTGAGTTCACGGGAAGTACCCTGTAGGTTTTGATTCCCTTGCGAATGTCGAAAATTTGCGCCATAAACGGCTGTATCTTTTGATTGCTTTGGCTTAGAAGTTTGATTTTTTCACAGCTCCACGGGACAGTAGACTTGAGTATTTGATATAAATTTCAGCTTGATACCTTCACGCGTTCCTGAGAAAAAGGGTCTTAACAGACAGACAGACAACAAAGTGATCCTATAAGGGTTCCGTTTTTTCCTTTTGAGGTACGGAACCCTAAAAACGTTTCACTTCGTACGTTACATACATGATTAATGCGCATTTTTGAATTATTTTCTTGTTCCTAAATTAGAGATGGTGCAGTGCCAAATTTGAACTAAGTAGATCCGCAAGGCTTGAGTAAACATAATTATCACTATAGAAACAATATACATTCTATTATTGACGAAGTTCACGGCTGGAAAAAAGTCGTTCCAAGAATACACGAGTTGGAATGCATAAGATTTGCAAGAACTGACTACATTAGGCCCCTTCACTAATTAAACATGGGTGGATTTTTCCCTGTGAGTCAGTTACTACTTACCAGCGGCTATTCCATCAACTGTGCACTACTTGCAGATAGAGGTAGGATTTGGAGAAGTTATTGGCTGGTTTCTCGTAATATCTTTACTAACTTTTTAAATATAAAGAGTAAAGAAAACAAGTCAAATTCTCATACTTTGGGGTATTAATTTAATACTAATCAAGTCAACTGTAATGTAAATTAAGTCAACGGATAAACGATTTTTTCACTAATGTATATTTAAAATACTAATATTCCTTTTAGACACTACAATTAGGTTTAGAATAGTTAGAAGTGGTTCACGACAGTAGTCGAATGGCGGATTCGAACCCACAACTTTTAAGTTTCACAGTTCACAAGTACCTACCTTAAACCATTATGGCAGCCATACACGATCAAGTCTACCGTCAAGTTTGCAGCGCGCTTGAAGCGGCGTCCGGTAAACTTGACGGTGTATGGCTATGGGTGTGCATGACAAGTCTACTTGAAGCAAAAATTGAATTTCGATTCTGCCGACTTGATCAAGCTTGCAGCGTCATGTAAACTTGAACGTGTGTATGAGCGGTCAAGTATGCATGACGTTAGTCGGCTTCGGCAAGTGAAACAAAAAAGCGACAGTTTACATACATAGAACAGACCCAGAACAATTATTTGTAGGTCATACAAATACTTGTTACGTCCGGGATTCGAACCCGCGGCTCTTAGCGCTGCAACTCATTACTAAGCCACTGCGCCACAGAGCCGTCACTTGTCTGTTTCACATTTTTTGCTATTTACTATTGAGATAATATTTTTCGTTTCATTAACCAGTTTTTGCAAAATAAATGCGAGCAATAAGCCTAGGATGGCTAACGCATCGTCGTCCGTCACTAGTGACGCCATGGTTTCAACTGATGCGGCATCATGCAAACTTGACGGCAAACTTGAACGTGTGTGGCCTATATGGATGCACTGCAAACTTGACACCGCTTCAAGCGCGCTGCAAACTTGACGGTAAACTTGATCGTGTATGGCATCCATTAGGCTAATGTGTTATATAAATTTTGATAAATCACTTTTCAATTGATTTAAATTTGACAAAGGTATTAATTACAAGTTGTAACAACCTCGGGGGTTGAATTTTCCAAAATCCTATTATCCTTAGTTAGTTGGTGTCTACGTCGAGAAAGGAGTACATATGCCAAATTTCAAGACAATCGGGCGTATAGTTTTGGAGATCTCGTGATGAACGAGTGAGTCAGTGGTATTTAGCTTATATACATACATGGATATAGATAACACTTGGAAATTCCCCCGATAGGGAAAATTTTTCACTCGCCCTTATTGTTTATTTATTCAATTGTTAATGCACACCAAGTAATATTTAAACAATGATATGTATAACAAATTCCACGGCTAGAACGTCTGTCCAAAGTTAGTTTTCTTTTGGCAAATACTTTTTGACACAGCGATAAAAATTTTATACTATTTTTTTATAAATATAACACGTGTGATAGTTTATATGTATAATATAGTTACTTTATTTCTTTCTTTCATAATAAAATAATTTATATGTCAAATTTATATATATTTTATAACGAGTATACATAATTAAGTATAAAAATACATAAATACCATATTACATAAAAGCACTATTCAACAAAATATTTGAAGAAAAATAAAGCAAGGAATTGGAATCGCCTTGTTGCTTGTATAATAACAAAATAACTGACGTATCTCACTTTTTAGCAAAAGCTTCTCAGTATAATATAGTGTTTCTGGAGCTAAAAAAATCTCGTCACACGGCTCCATGTAAATTAATATTTTAGTGTGTCATATCATTATAATTTTCAGGATCACATCACAAGGACTAGCATACAGTTCACCTGATTGTAAACGTATGGCTGTGGCCCGTAGATATTTGTATATTTTCTTGATAAAAAATCAAAATACAAATGAGTATTCACCTCTAAGGACTAAGATGAAATACCTTCTCCATCTCCACCCTTATCATACATTAATCATACAACACGTATTGTTCACTAGTTGTTAGTATCCTAGTGAGAATAATAGGACATATGGAAAAACTTATTAGAATGTCATCAGTTATGAATTTTTTTTCATTCACTCATTACAGCCCTTCACAATTTCACTGCTGAACATAGGCCTCCGTCAAAGAATGCCACAAAGCACAGTCCTGAGACACTCTGAATTCTGAATACGCCTACAAAATTATCATCATCATCATTATCAGCCTGCGGCAGTCCAATGCTGCACATATGCCTCTACCAGGGCGCGCCACTTAGCCCGATTTTCCGCTACACGCATCCAGTTTCTACCAGCCACCTTGCGCAGATAGTGGCTCCATCTGGTTATGGGGCGTCACACACACACATTTACTACAAAATTGCGGATTAAAAAATTCCATTACATTCATACATACAATAATAAAAGCTTTTTCAAAAAATGTGAACAATTTTTTTTATAAGGACGCTAGGTTGTTAGCTCTTCTAAATTTAACATATTATAATATCATTAAATTACAGTCTTATCTGAATTCCTAAACCCCTTTACACAGCTCTTTCGAAAATTAAAAGAAGAATACAAAGTGTATTCTGCTACACAGTCTATTGTTTATTTTAGACATCGAAAACATTATATAGGATGGGTGAAATAAAAATTGTAAAAGGGTTATTTTGTTTGAACCGAGGATGCGGGACATCGCAATTACCAAAAAAAAAATTTTAATATCTTTATTTTTACCAGATTTTTTAAATTTTAAGTTGAATGTAGCCGTGGGTAACAATGACATTGGGACGTCGAACACCTCAATTCCCCGTGACCATGGCTGCGGCTAAGTAAACGTAGGCAATATAAAATAAGTTACTAAGTAAATATACGCGATAATATCCCTAAAATCTAGTTTCATTCACAAGAAATTAAAAATTTTATTTACTTAATTTCGTTTCCTAAACATTTGTATCGATTGCACTGAATTTAGTAAATTTTGTCAGATCAAATATCAATTCTATGTTAGAAATTATATACTCATCTATCATCATTGCAAAGCTCTTCTCGTTAATTTCATAAGTCGCGTTTCATTTAAGATTTGATTCTGCTTCTCTTTATAAAACAGTTCACTACTGGACTAGACCCTCTGCTATAGCAGCAAGAATTAACCGTAGACATGCCTGTTAGAGGTGGATTGGCGGTGGCAACACCAGTTTCTGATCTGTGTATTTCATATCTGAGACAGTTAAAACGTCATTTAGCGGAGATCATTGGATTTTCCTGGCACTTACTATTACCACCGATATCGTCGACGAGACATCAACACGACGAAATTACGTGACTGATTATGTTACGCTGTCATGTAACTTTTACTTATTACTGCTATGACATTCTTATTATTAGCTTTAAATATAACATATTTATGAGTTTAAGTCGACAGAATAAAATTAAATGTCCAACTTCAAGCCTTGTCGGGTGAATAGCACCTAGCTAATTCGGTTGTATAAAGAATCTACCGTAACGAAACATACTCGAAAATAATCAATGGTGTGCATCCGGTTAATGACAATTAGCGGGGACGTTGACTGTTTTTCTAGTAGATGAAACAAATGTTGTTCAATTTGGATGATCGCTTGAATTATCAACGTGATAGTTACAGTGTCGTGACAACCCCAATAAATCAACGGCTTAACGCAGAAAGGAAAACCAAAAGCGCACGATGATTATGCAAAGTTTCGCAATCGCACACTTTGCATGCATACGGAACGCGAAGGTAGAAAGTGATGCTAATTCTAAACGTGAGGCATTGGAAGCGCCTTTGAACGTGACTATGGACGAGATCACGTAAACCGATTCAAACAATGGTACAGTACTTAGTAAATGATAACCAACGTACCTTGGTGTCAGCATAATTGTTATTTTAAAGTAAACACCGTTGGGCACAGAGTGTTTATTAGAGAGCTTTAAGCAGGTTTGCCCCAATTGCGTGTTGGATGATTTCACATCATTTTCTAGAAATAGTTTTGATTTCACAAGCATGTAGATATGCTTACGCTGCTTTGTTTCAGACTAAGCACAGTCAAACTATATAAAATAATAGATATAAATAGACTTAACGTGTAATTTAATCTAACTACTTAAAGAATAAAACCAATAGTGAATACCATTGATCTATTTGTAGTATGTTCGTTGTTTATTACCATGACATCAATAGAATTAAAAGATTTTCCAATACGTAAGTAAAAATTAAGCTAGATTTAGAATGTAAAATTTCAAAAAATGTTCCATGAAACCCACCGAACTCTAATTTAGCAAAAGTTTGTTACAGTGGGAGAACGTGCATGTGTCCAAAAGTGTACTTCTTACGGACTGCTAAAGAAAATTATATCGCTGACGAAGTTATTCCGCCTATTTTCAGTAAACATAATATATTAGTAGTGGTTGTAGTAACTCGGTAAATCCTAGAACAAGTCATTTGATATTTATAAACAAAAGAGAAACTGTTAGAAACATAATTTGAGCTAAATAAGAACAACTTTTCTCCGAGAGGATGAGTTCATTAATGTACATAATGTTGAGAACACGCAGTCTGAACTTGTGATAAGAATAAAAATGTTTTTAAAAAATCATTTTATTTACGAAAATACCGACTAGATCGTGCCAGGTTACTGAAGCAAAGAGCGTAATACCGTCTTTGGCAGCAATGAAGAGACCAAACTGCTTTACAACAGCTACTGTGCGATTACAAAGCAATCCGAGAACTCGTAAAATGATATGAATCAGGTTTTCCACTCTGTCTGGGGGCAGTCGCGTTATGATTTCGGGTTTATGATGTAGGTACAATATGTTGTGTTCCGGTATGAGCTATCACCCTCTGTGAAAACCTTCTAAATGGTTTTACGGCATTTAAATTGCGGGTCGACGTTAGATTCGCCTTCCCTATATACTACTATAGTACTGATTATAGTTTATTGTAACAATATCTATACGACGTTAGCAAAAACGATAAAGCATTTTCTTACGAACGTGTCTTTTAAATCAATGAATATAATACACTGCTTACCGCAATCTTTTAAAAATCGCTATACATTATTTTCTGCCGACTTCCAAAAAGGAGACGGTATTCAATTCGACTGTATGTTTTTTTTATGTGTTATGATCAAATGGACCACACGAGAAGTACCAGCTTTCAAATAAAAAAAGAATTATCGAAATCGGTTCATACAGTAAAAAGTTATGAGGTAACACACACATACGAGGGTGGATTGATAAGTTTCCGGACTGACCAAGAGATGGCGCCACTAGGCCTACCTTAAGGTTACATTCTATAGTACCATCTTTGGATAGCTTGTAGCTATAGTTTCAATCCGACTCCGATCGCCTTGCTAGTGTAGGTTTGAGAGCACGCTGAACAAGACGCCTCTGTTTTTCGTAAAAATGGAAAAGCAGGAAAATCGTGCTGTCATCAAATACTTTTATTTGAAGGGGTTAACGCCGAAGGAAACTAAAGAAGAGATGGACTCAACACTGGGGACATCCTCCCCGTCATATTCAACCGTTAAGCAGTGGGTTTCCGAGTTTAAAAAGGGTCGTGTGAGCACCTCTGATGTCGCTCAGGACGCCCCGTTGATGTCACAACTCGAGATATGATCGAAAAAATCCATCAAATAGTGTTGGGAGACCGCAGATTGAAAGTGCGTGAGATAGCTGAGACCTGTAAGATGTCATATGAACGTGTGCAACATATTTTGCACCAACGTTTGCATATGGAAAAGCTCTGTGCAAGATGGGTGCCGCGTTTGCTAACAGTCGACCAAAAATTGATTCGAAAAAACATTTCTACCGCAAATTTGTCATTGTATAAGCGTAATCCAAGCGAATTTTTGCGTCGATTCGTAACCGTTGACGAAACTTGGGTCCACCACTACACTCTTGAAACCAAAGAACAGTCTAAACAGTGGATTGGACCAGGGGAACCAACTCCAAAGAAGACAAAAACAATTTTTTCGGCGAACAAGGTTATGGCTACTGTTTTTTGGGATGCAAGAGGTATAATATACATTGATTACCTTGAAAAGGGTAAAACTATCATTGGTCAATACTACGCAGACTTATTGCAACGTTTGAGCCACGAGGTGAAAATTAAACGACCTCATCTGGCGAAGAAAAAATCTTGTTTCATCACGATAACGCACCAGCGCACACGTCAATCGTTGCGACGGCTAAAATCAACGATCTAAAGTTTGAATTGATGCCGCACCCTCCTTACTCTCCAGACCTAGCCCCGAGTGACTATTTTCTGTTCCCTAACCTGAAAAAATGGCTTGGCGGTAAGAAATTTGCGGACAATGAAGAAGTAATCGAAGCTGTAAATGGTTATTTTGAGGAGCTTGACGAATCAGTCTATAGAGATGGCATTAATAGACTGGAACACCGCTATGAGAAATGTATCAGCCTTGGAGGAGATTATGTAGAGAAATAAAAAAAAATATTTAAATAACCTTGTTCTTCTTACTCAGGCCGGAAACTTATCAATCCACCCTCGTAAAAAAAAACATACAGTCGAATTGAGTACCGTCGTCTCCTTTTTGGAAGTCGGCAGAAAATGGTTTTGGCCAGCCATAAAACTACTAGGACCGGTGACGAGGCGCAGCGATAAAGATGCGAGACGTCCGGTACTTCAACAGTCAATTCGCCTGCCAAGCATGACGATAAAGGCATATCTTCCACGCAACGGGAGATGCCCATCAGCAGAGTATTTTTACGGGTTATTGAAGAAGTACAAGTGGAACATGTATAGTATTATTATCGACGGTGGTATTTCCCAGTGTAGAGGGTAGCTGTGTGGATTGTTAATGTTGGCAGTGATTGTGCACGCGATTGTTAGTATAGACTTCTACGTCGCCGTGCACAACAATTGCAAGTTCGCTCTTCAAACTAGGGAATATATACAATTTCATTTTCGCACGCGAATTTTAACCAATTTATATTATCTAGATGTCGCATTAAAAAGTTATTTAAGAAATGTCAGAAGCATTTTGAAAATAAACGAAATATCGTCTTCAGTGTTAAAATTTCGTGAAACAATTTTTTTTTTCGTTTCTAAATGAGATTCGTGTTGGGAGAAACTAGAAAGTTTAAACGAGACAAAACAAATAAAGATATTCTATTCTAAGTGCTTTTAAATTTAATATTAAAAAAAAAACAACATTATGAAATGCTCTAGAAACTTATTCAATTGAGACGGGTCATTGAATCGCCTTTAGACGCAGTTTAATTTTGGATGAAAATAGGACTAGTTTATAAGTCATTCACAGGCGGGCCATTAGAAACTTCGCGGCAGACTGGGGATTCGATCGAATCCACTTTGTAATAAAGAGTTTTCTGTTAAAATCGATGAATGTAAGATTATTCAAAAATCCAATAACAGTTATGGAAAAACTTTAATTTAAAAATGAATTTAGTATACATAATTTTATACAAAAGACGTTTTTTCGCACGAGAACAAAGTTTATTAGATGTCAGCAAACATCAGGTTTGAATCATGAGACAATAACAATCGTGATAAAGTAATAAATGAAACGAATAATCTGGCATCATTATTCACAGTGCAAATACGTCCAACATTTACTAGTAAAATATCTCAAACTGACAAATAAAAGAGATAAGACAGATGTTGAGGCATCGACATGGATCGAAGGGATATTTATTCAACTGCTTATTGATGGTTGCTATATCAGACGCAACACGTGTGAACGTATCAAAAATAAAAATAGAAGAGAGATGTTAGGGTCGGAAATAAATAATATGGATTGAATAGGTGAATTTTAACAGTGGTAGAGTCACGCGGCAGGTTTTGCTGTCGCACGGATGGGTCGGCTCGAACCGGGGTGGTATCACGACCTCACAGAATACCAGCGTGAAATAGAGGTTTATCTCTGCGTTTCACTTGGTGAGTGCAGGTGACAACGCATCTGCATTTTGATTTGTAATAGAGGATAGATGTAGATGTCTATGGGCCGCAGCAACCACTTATCATCAGGTGGACTGTGTGCTCGTTTGTCACCCTATCCTATAAAAAAATCCTAATAATTCTATTAGTGGCTCCTACATAACACAATGTTTTATGAATATTCCAAAAAATGTTTGTCATACGTGGTAGAGCGATCTGCAGTTATATAGTTATAACTTATACAATTATATATATTATATAGTTATATTGTAGCATAAATGGGTTGGCTCGTTCAGGGAGGGATCACGCTCTCACAGAATAACAGCGTAATAGCAACTTTACGCTGCTCTGATCCGTACGTGAGTGCAGAGATTCGGAATACTTTTTACTGGAAACGATGCATTCCATGTTATTCCTTAAGGGTGACAATATATTTGCATTTATTATTCTTAACTGAGGATAGATGTAGATATTAATGAGCCACAGCATTCTCTTACCATCAGTTGGACTATGTATGTGCTTTTTGTTTGTCACCCTTATTCTACAAAAAAACAAGAATTCACTATAAAAATATAACCTTTGTTTATATAAACAATTAAGATATAATATATTGCTGATTTCATTCAAATTACCTCTTCATCTTCGGCAATGAATTGCACCGCCGTTTGTTTTGTCTGAGATTGATCAGCTGTATTCAGTTTCACCGGCCTGCCGTCGCCTTGATCCAGTACTGTAACAAGAAAAAAAGCAGTTGATTTAAAATAATCGAGGACATTATGAATAAAATGAACATGTGACTCAACGCATATGTTATATAATGGACAACGTAAGAAATCGCTCAAGTGCAATCTATACTTGCATAATTAGTGTTCCTTACTATCAGATCTTTATCATTATTAGTTTTATTCTGTGGAAGTGGGTAATTATTGAACTGTTTGTCGTAAAAAATGTTGCATTAAAATACTTAATGAAATTATGTTTCAAAGAGCTGTTAAATGAGACGCTGCACAGCGATCTAAAGATAAAAGCTTCTCATTAATTAAAGCTGTTTTTTACGGATTTTATCGCATTTATTTTATTAGCATAGTAAATAATCATATCTAAATTCACATAACCATTTTTAGGGTTCTGTGCCCAAAGGGTATCCAACGGGACCCTATTACTATGCCCCCGTAGTTCGTACTAGACATGGAACGAGTAGTGATTTGCTGAGTACTCGGCCACCGGGTACTCGGCCTATATTGGGCCGAGTACTCGGCCGAATACTCGGCTTTAAAAATAAAACGTGGTAGCGGGCGGCGTGAGGTTATTTCCCTTACAGACTAGACCCACATAGGGCCGAAGAACTAGTGTTTTTGCATCATAATCTTCGTCTCTTAAATTTTAAATATTAGTAATAATAATTTCTATTATAGATTTTTATGTACGTTCTAAATATTTCTGCTGCTTCTCATGTTCCTGATGTTTTATTGTGTCTAATATAATAATAATGATGATAAAAACTGGATTTTGTCTTTATATTTCTCTGGAATATAATTAAGGCCGAGTACTCGGTACTCGGCCGTTAATACTCGGTGCTCGGCCGAACCCTAAAAAAGGCCGAATCCGCCGAGTACCGATTCCAAACCGAGTACTCGTCCCATGTCTAGTTCGTACGTCCGTCCGTCCGTGTCTGTCAGCGGGCTGTATTTAATGATCCGTAGTAGGTAGACAGTTCTAGAAACGTGTATTACGATGGTACGGAACCATACATACATAATATTAATCTATAAAGAATTTTCGTAAAAAAAAAAAGAATTTTTGGCGCTTACGTAGTTTATTTCCGAGCGCGCGCTCGGTATAGCTAACTAAAAAATATTTTGGTTCACCACTCACGATGAAAAATAATGAGAATGCTTGACGTATTTTATTAAATTGTTAGAGTAAACCTTATTCTTGATTAATTAATATTTTCCTATTATTGGATGTGTAAAGTGATGTATGTATATTATATGAATTTATAAGAAAGTACATCCGTAAAGGAAAACAATGCATTATAAATTTAATATTGTGTATGGTTACATCATAACAGCGTACAGTCAAAACGTTTTCAGGTATCCAACGATAACTATCTCGAATCATAAATAAAAAAAATACAGTCGAATTAGAAACCTCTGTTATACAGATATCTGTTAGAACCTCTGTTTTTTGAAGTCTGCTTAAAACGACTTTTATTTTCAAGTAATAGCGTAAATCGTGAGTTATGAGTCATGCAATTTAACGAGATAACCAAAAACTGTCAGCTGACTGATAGGGTATCTCTGATTACGACTGCTACTTTGATTGTTAAGCTTTGAGAGGATTACACAATTTCAAACATAAAGTACAATAAGTTGACAGATGCCATTTGACTAAATGTAGGTTGTTTAAAAATAAAAAGGTATTTTTTTTAAATTTCCGACAATCCGTTTATATTATATAAACTTCGACGACTTTCATAAAATATACGCCAGTCATTAGTGTTACGTTGTTGCCGATATTTTCATAATTTGTTGTAACGCAAAGGAATTCAGTCATGAGGGAGAAGATAGGGACAGACAGGGGAATGACTAAAATATCTTTAACGAAATAAGCCGTCTAATCCTTTCATGAATGAGAGAATGTCGTTATCTCCATCATAATATCGAAGAGCTTATACTGTTTAGGTTGCAAGACATCAGCTAATTTTGTGTTATTCAATTCCCATACTTAGTGTCGTTATTACGATAACACCTTTTTTTAATTGACAAAGGTTTATGTCTGTAAATTGACAATTTAAATATTGACTAAGATTAACAGTAGGTTAAGGATTCTATCGTGTTTAGTTTACTTATTTTTAACTCACATTTTGTATGGAGCCACCATGATCACTGATAAGATATTTGCCGTCCCAATGTCATGATGTCGATGACATTTAAATGTTGATGAGCAATCGCAGTAATCTATGTCATGATTATTAGGAATTTAAAAAAAAATTTAATATTTATATAATATTATATCTGAATTATAATAAAAAGTCTGACGGATAAACTAGAAAGCCAATTTTGTTTAACATATATTTTCCGGGTTAAAAAACGGACTATTTAGCTGACGGTACCTAACCAAAACACACGTTATCTTTCTTCAAACGAGTTGAAGATAAGCGTCGGTTTAATAATGAGTCAGTATGTTTACAATGTCTATGTATAAGCAGCAGTCTTACGTAGCATTTATCGATTAGCAAATTTATAAGTTCTTCGGACATATTTCGACTATATTCGATTATAGTAATATGTGCTACATGATCCTGAGGGTTAGCAAAAGACCACCAATGCCTCCGACTGACCAGAATAAACATCCTATGTATAGCTCCTCATTTAGAAGCATGAATTTAACAAAGAAATGGAGAGATGGTAAGGCATCATAAGAGCCTACATCAACCTCTGATAACTTTAAATGAGGACTACGACCGCTCTTGTCGCGAAAAGACACTATCTAGGAACCAGAACCGATTGAAATATCTATACAAATAAAAATCATTGCCATACATACACATACATGGAAACATACATTCATACATGGAAAGATCATTACTTGAGAACGGCTGAACCGATTTTGATACATTTTGTGTGTGTTTGAGTCCCTGCATGGATTTTTAGATTCACAATTGAACTCGGTAGGTGGCGGTGTTGTCAATATCCAGAAATCACCCGAGCGTAGTTGCGGCGGATCGCTAGTATATAATAAAAATTAAATAGGTTAATTTGGTAATTGATAGTTTAAGTCGTATATTTTAGTATAGTTCTCTTTACATACACACATATATCATAAAAAGTATTAAATATGTTTTATTATATATCGATAAAACTATTATTTTCTGTATAAATACTGTACTACAACATTGGTTCAATCAAAATAATAGAACAAAGTTAAATATCTTCACGCACAATCCCTGACGGGGTAGCCAGAGAGAACAGATCGCCAAGTGTCACGATCCTTACATACCTCTTTCGCTTCTTTCAGATTCATTTACTTATTATAATTACAAAGTTAGATGAGGTCAAATTACGATTAAAAAACTGGCCAAGTGCGTGTCGGGTCACGCATAATGTAGTGTAGGGTAGGGTTTCGTAGTTGCCCGTCACAATTAGGGAATTGGAACCGGTTTTTCCCGGTTCCAAAAGAACCGGGAATTCCCGGTTTCAGGGGTCACGAAAAGAACCGGTTCCAAAAATTTAAAACCGGGTTCTTTCGGTTCCTTTACAAAATTTCTTAAAAAGTATATCACTACAATGTAGTGTTATAAAAAACGTGATTATTAATCATTTCTGCTATTTATGGCATACAGTAGGATGTGTAATGATATTTAATTTAATTTGGTAAACATTTTCAAGGGTTCCCCCACAAAAAGTGACGACATTCTTCAAAAGCATATCATAGCTGATTTCGGACAAGAATATTGTTTGGTTTTAGATGTAAATACACGCTGGAGCAGCATAGTCGCGATGTTAAACCGTTTTCTGAAGTTAAAAAGGATCACAAAAGCATTAATTGATTTTATTTGACATTAATGTCAAAATTTTTCACTGTCAAAAGCTACGTATATTTATCTTATTTTATTTTGTTATTTGGAGGCCAATTCTGGCTTAAAAAATTTAACAAAAAGATCAGAAAATATATAAGAGAGTTGTTATAATAATAATTTTTTGATTTCAGACATAATACTAATTAAGAAAGGAAAATATTTCTGCTGCGCCGTTGACAACTGTCAAAGCGTAACGACTACATACAATTTTTATCAATATGGAATAAATCCAGGGAAGTAATGTGATAATATTTCATTTATAGAGTAAAGTGCTTTTATTTAGGCCGTAATTGATTGTTTCAGGGAAAAATGTGGAGTACAGCACATTTCAAGTTACTTTGAATATGTAATATAAAGACTTTTGAGTGTTGTAGAGATCGTTTAGATTTTTTCATGAATGTCTCTGCTCCGCTACAATCACAGCCGGATTTCCTACAGTGTCAAAATTGTGCTGACGGTAGGCTGTTTAAAGGTAAAAGGGGATTAAATATACATATTAAACGATGCCATAGTAAAAGTATTTCGGCTTCACAGCCTGCCGTAGAAATTAATAACTCTATTAGCAATTCCTCTAATGACACAAATTTTTCCCTGTTTTCGGAGCAAATTTACAAATATTATCGTAATGTACCAGTGGTTAAAAGAATTCCTAGAGGTGCGAGGATGCAGCTTGCTAAAGCATTGTCATGCACTATTCAAAATTGTTTCACTAATAGTGAAAATAGTTGGCAAAAATTATTTACTTTCGCGTATTCCCATTTTCATTTTGATAAAACAATAAATAAATCAGTTACGTCTCAACTAAAAGAGACATCTTTTCAAAATTTAGATTACCCAATTAATACTCATTTATCTCGACCACGTCCTAAATTTGATTTAAAAAAAGTAGTTGAGTCGAAAGTAATGGATGGCGACTTAAAAAATGCATCCCGTATTTTATTCTCAGACGACATCCTGGCTCCTCGTAATAACGAAACACTTGAAAGCCTTCGTCAAAAGCATCCTTCGGTCAAACATCCTCAGAGTTTACCGCTGCCTCCCAGGACTTCTATGCAACCTTTACAAATTTCGGAAAAAGACACTTTAGAAGCAATTATGTCATTTTCGAATGGCTCTGCTGGCGGCATTGACGGAATTACGCCTCAACATCTTAAAGATCTTGTAAGCGCTTCTGCCGGTGACGCCGGCGGAGTACTTCTTAAAGACATTACAAAATTATGTAACTTTATGCTTTCTGGTAATGTTAATCCAAATTTCATTCCATTCTTATATGGGGCAAGATTATGTGCCTTCAAAAAAAAGGATAACGGTATCCGTCCTATTGCCGTTGGTTCCACATTTCGACGTTTAACTTCAAAATTAGCTTGCAGGCACATAATCTCTAACCTTAAGACCAAATTTCAGCCTACTCAACTAGGTTTTGGCACTAGAGGTGGCTGTGAGGCGGCGGTACATTCAGTGCGTACATTTTTAACAAGCTCTGATGCAGATGTTCTTGTGAAGGTTGACCTAAGGAATGCTTTTAACTCTATCGATAGGGTAACCTTGCTGAAAGAAGTGGCTAATAATACCCCCGAAATTTATCATTACGTTTGGCAATGTTATAGTCAAAATACTAACTTGTTTTACGAAAACCATGTTATCGATTCCGCTGTCGGTGTTCAGCAGGGTGACCCACTGGGTCCAGCACTTTTCAGTTTGGGAATTCAACCAATTATTTCAAATTTGAAATCCAAGCTGAATGTCTGGTACCTAGACGACGGTACACTGGGAGGTAGAGCAGATGACGTCCTCAGTGATCTTACTCATATTTTTCAAAATTTTAAAAATATTGGTCTTGAACCAAATAGCAATAAATGTGAAATATTTTTTTCCAATAATTTATCTACTTCTCATAGAGACACTTTAATTCAAAATTTTAATCATATTTGTCCTGGAATAAAAACCGTCAGTACGGAATCACTATACCTGCTAGGTGCCCCGTTGTTTTTCGATAGTATTAAACCTGTTTTAAAAACAAAATTTGATCAGTTTTTAAACCACGTTGATAAATTGTATAAATTAAACCCCCACATAGCTCTTACTATTTTAAAATATTGTCTTCTTGTACCTAGATTTACATACTTACTCCGCTCGAGTCCAGTCTGGAAATGTTCGGATATTTTACAAGATATTGATAATAATCTTAAAATAGCTATTGAAAAAATTCTAAATTTAACTTTAAATACTACAGCCTGGACTCAAGCTACTTTACCTATAAAATTTGGTGGCATTGGTGTGAGAAATCTTTCTAGCATTGCATTGCCTGCTTTCCTTGCTTCCGTAAATAGTGTCAGTGACTTATGTAATATAATTTTAAATAATAAAGCAGACCTATGCTTTGCTACGGAAGCAGGGCAGACATGGCAAACGCTCTGTCCTGGTGAAAATGTTCCACTGGAAGTTAACCAACAAAAACAGTGGGATATTCCATTGGTACAGGGCGTGCAGAAGGATTTGTTTCATAATCTCCAGAGTGACCTAGATAAGGCACGCCTTCTAGCTGTTTCGACTAAGGAATCTAGTCACTGGTTACACGCTTTACCATCAAGTAATCTCGGCACATTACTTGATGCGGAAAGCTTACGCATTGCCGTAGGAATCCGACTAGGAGCGGCGATTTGTCAACCCCATCAGTGTCCCTGTGGTAGCAGCGTCGACAAGTTTGGGCTCCACGGACTTTCATGTAAGAAAAGCGCTGGTAGATTCTCACGACACAGTTCTTTGAACGATGTCATCCGAAGGGCTCTTGTCTCTATAAATGTGCCCTCGGTTTTAGAGCCTTGTGGAATATTTAGAGACGATGGCAGGAGACCCGACGGTATGACATTGGTCCCTTGGGAGAGAGGTAAAGCCTTAGTGTGGGATGCTACTTGCGTAGACACTCTGGCGGTCTCTCATCTCAGGGGTACCTCGTTTAGAGCCGGGGCGGCATCAGAGGCAGCTGAACTGAGTAAGTGGCGCAAGTATGAGTCTCTGAGAGATGACTACATATTTGTGCCATTTGCTGTAGAGACTATCGGTCCGTGGGGTCCACGTGCGGTGAAGTTCCTAAAGGAACTCCATCCGCGGCTGGTCGTTGCTGCTGGTGATAAGAGGGCTGGTTCTTTCCTTGCTCAAAGGCTAAGTATAGCCATTCAGCGGGGAAACGCAGCCAGCGTTCTTGGCACGATACCGCGGGGAGTAGGACTATATGATATTTAAGTTTCTAGTTTTAGTTTTTTTTTTAAATTATTATTATAGTTTTTAGTATTGTATATTTTAATAAATTTACATTTAATATTGATTTTAAATCTGATATTGTAGGTATTTACTGAGGAAGACTGGACAAACATAGAAGAGTTAAATAAGATATTGGATGTTATTAAAACTATCGTAGAAGCTCTATCCCGTCGCGATGCAGCATTGACTACAGCCGATGTTTCTTTAAAATTTGCTATAAGAAAATTAATTGAAATGAATACTCATCTTAGTAATAAAATGGTCACTGCATTGCGAAAACAATATAAAAAACATGCAAGCATCAATATTGCGATACTTAACCAACCCTGACAGTTATTATGCCAGTATGGACGATTCAACTACCTTTTCCGGCCTACAAGTGATCAAATGTTACACGAAATTGAATTTTTTTACGTGGTAGAGCTATGCTGCAGCTATATTACTGGTATAGTTGTAGCACAAATGGGTCGGCTCGAACGGGGAAGAACCACGCTCTCACAGAATACGCTGCTGTGTATGGTGAGTGTAGAGAACCGGATACCCTTTATACTGGAAACGAGGCATTCAATCACGGGTCCTCACGGGTGACAACGCATTTGCATTTTGATTCGTCATCGAGGATACATGTAGATGTTTATGGGCCACAGCAAACCCTTACCATCAGGTGACCTGTGTGTGTGCTTGTTTGTCATCCTTATTCTATAAAAAAATCGCACAAAAGCTAGACAAAAAGTATCCCTTGAAGAAATGCCCGCAGTTGGAAGTCAAAACCTGCAGGAAGTTGAATAACATGAATCCCCCCTAACAAATGGAAATGAATTTAATAGAGAGCTGTCTAAAGCTGTTAATACTGCTACTGAATCTACAGATCAAGAAAATGACTTAATTACTACTGTGAGAGTTGAAATGGCTCTATTTTAAAATGGTGGGCAAAGATAACGAGTACTACTTATGGATAGCTTATGAACATTTAAAAACTATTTCGCCCACAAGTGTAGAGCCAGAGCGAATATTTTCTTCGTCTGCAATAGGCTGCGCTCGTCTATGAGTGATAAAAATTTGCATGCATTAATTTTTCTGCGTTTTTTATTTAAGTAAAATTAAGAAGTAATGTTTAATTAAAACTATTTCTTTTTCATAAGTGAGCTGATTTATGTTATGTTATAATAACAGTATCCGTAAAATATATTCTATGATAAAATATTGTAATGTTATAATAGAATAGAATCTTTCTAAATTATGTTAACGAGCAATTGTAAAATTAATGTTCCTAGTTAGTGAGATGTTTGATTATATTCAATTAGAAAGAAACTATTGCAATTATTACTTAAATAATTACTTTATCCCACGATTTGCAATAAACTGTTTTCTTTATGAATATTATTATCGTTATTTACATTAAAGGAAATAGCGTCCAACTTAAAAGAAAGAAAAGAACCGAAAGAACCGGGTACCCGGTTCCGGTAAAAATTTAGAACCGAAAGAACTGGTTCCTGGAAAGGGACCGGTTCTCGATGCCCTAGTCACAATACGTGGACTTCCTTGATAATGAGCATAACAAGTGAGTTCGTGTTCGTGGTTTGACCGCTATAACGACTAAAATGGACCCAAAGAGGAAGATCGTAAATGAAGGACTTATTTTCAAATCAGCCTTATAGGGAGTGCTATTCAACAAAGATTAAAAAAAGTTTTCGATTTTGATAAGAACCTATCTATACCGCAAATGAAAAAGTAAAGCTAATAGCAGTAATGCATAATATAAGTAGTTTTCTTCAAAAAATGTTTATTTTTATAATTTATAATAACGTTACAAAGTTCTTAATACAGCTAGTTTTAGGTCATTTTCTATGGAGTTGTAACGAAATTTTTAGTAATCCAAGTGCATTTTATAAGTTTGTCGACTATTACTCGTTTACTTCTTAATTCTACTACATAGCTGCGATAGTTTCCCTTTTAACTTTATTATAAATACTACTATTGTGAATACTTTTCACATTTCCATATACAGCGGTTTAGTTGGTAGAGGGGCATTAGAGACGTGTGTCCCCCACACGACTAATGAAAAATACCAATTTAAAGCTAAATATTTCTCAAACGGACCCCTGAACCAAAAAGATGTTGAAAACTATTCAACGATACCCCCCATGATGTAATAGACAGATAAAAAAAATCATTCTCCATTTACTTGTATGGGAAGTAGGTCTACCCAAAATAAAAATGTTTAAGATTTTATTTCACAGTTTTCTAGGCGTGATTAATATCTATAACTAATCTACTATCTAAAACCGCGAACAGACGGACGGACATGGCGAAACCATAAGGGTTCCTTGTTGTGTAACTACGGAACCCTAAAACGTACGCATAGCGCCATAAAAATGTACGTACCTAACTCCGCAAATAAAATATTTCATTAGTCTATAATAATTTATTTTTGGAAGCTGCGCGACTAGAGTAAATATAAAAATAAAAATGGAACCACATTGCACGATTAGAACTCGCGTGTGTACTCTGGACATGTAAAATCCGCCAACCCGTAACAACGTCGTGGATTCTACTGCTAAATAGCCCTGTCAAGAATATGAGAAGACCACGACGTTATTAAAACACTAAATTTAAATATTATTAGTGCATAGTAAATTTTTCAATTAAAAATATAATATTTAAATTCCACAAAAGTAGAAAGTTTATATTCTGTAGCCTATAACTCGTAGTACATGCGGATTTAGCATGAGCAATCAAGAAATGACTACAAATTTACGAACCGCAGAAAAACAAAGTGACGCAAAAGTTTTTAGACATGTTATATAAAAATAAATGTAAATGTTCGAGAATTCCGTACGGTCAAAACGGTTGTTAGGTTCTGTTTAAAATAAAAGTAAGTTGCACGCTGGAATAGCCCGGAGGTTTGCGGTGGCGATTTCTCACGAAGAGTAATGACTGTCGGCGGTTGACTGTTCGTCGAGTAACGCTACGGAAAACCCACCGATAGCTTCCGTTTGTAAGTAACAGTAAGTCACTGTGGAGCTGTTGTGTAGAGATTTATTAGCAGCTAACATTACCCTGGGGAACAGGTAATTTAATGTGCTACAGTTAAATTTCTGATCACGATTTTTTCGGTTACATTTTATGATAAAAGTGAACATTCACTATGTGATAAATGAAAATCAACATTCGATGTGGAACCATAGACTTAGAATATAGTGGCGTATAGACCGACGTAGTGTGCACTGGAGAAGAAAATTACTTATGGTAAAAAAGCAAGATAGAAAAGGATAGCAAATCCCATAACTCAGTAACCGATTTTGAATGACAGGTCGGCACGCAAAAAATAAGCTACTAGATATTTTGTAATTTTTTAGAGTATAATCGTGGTTAATATTTCAAATAATTGTTTTCCACCATGGCTATAAATGTTCTGTAAGTGATTGTTGTGTTTATAATAGAAATAATCCTGATAATTGCACATTTCACAGGTAAAGTCGCAAGACGTCGTCACTACTATGACACGTCTCTATTTTTAGTTAAAATTTACGTTATGTACTGTTTAAAATATAGAATTTATTCAATTATTTTATTATTATTGATATTTTGCAAAGAAAAAGTCACGTTATTGATAACTTTGCATTAATTTGGTAAATACATTTTTATTCAAAATATTTTACATGTGCTCTCAAGTATATCAAAACTTACGTATGTCAAAATTAATGCCGATATTTATCTTGAATGTTTATAAAGAGTCGATATACTTGCACATACAACAAAAAGGATAATGAAAATAAATATTCGATTTGCGTTCTAAAAACCTAATTTTATTTTGTCGTTTGTCAAACAGATTCCCTCTGGATTCTAAAATTAGAAAAAAAAATAGTTATCATTAATTGGACGGGTTGGTTGGAATCCAAAGAAAAACTCAACAATTTCCAACAAACATTTTATTGAAAAGTGTAAAAGAAAAAGCAGAATAAAAACGATTTTATTAAAAGGAGACTTTCCTACATTATATTATGTACCAGTGAGTATAATACTGTTGTAGCTAACTTAAAACTTTAAATAAAAATAGATATTTTTATACATTATAAAACTGTAGTACATTAAAGATAAAAAATCTTGAGATTATCATATTATTTAATAACAACTCTCGATGCCCGAGTCATGCTTGATGTCCGACGATAGTGTGCCGAGAGCTTGATCGCGTGGTTCAAGTACCTTCGGCGTTAGGCGTGGAGAAGAAGAACTCGTGGTTAAATAAAAGCTGCGCGGATCAATAAATCTGCGAGATGTAGCTGCACTTGCCGCGGTCAGTCCATGGACCGTTTTCTTAACATACCAAGTTTGAGAGAATAGAGAGTGCATCTGTATCCTCAGACACTTGGTGCATTTTAATATCTCCTGCGTATTTGGCTTGTTTCTGTTAAGATAATTATGTTTTTAAAATTCACGCAGCAAACACGATAAAAGTTTATTTTTACTTTAGATTTTTCAGGGACAGATGAAAGAGAGTAACCTCATTGTATGTTAATCGTGACATTAGCTTTACACCTTTGAAATCACAAAGTCTTCTAGACTTTAGATTAGAAGTGATGAACTTACACAAATAACGTGCCGTGTCTCCGATTTTTATTTCACCAGAAAAATATTTTAAAATTATTAGTTTAAACAAATTAATTACTACTATTCACGGTACGCTATGAAAGAAAGAAAGATTAAAATTAGGTACACAGTTCAGGTCCTTACCCGATGTCAATAAAAATTTATAATAAATTGCCAGAATACCTAAAAGCCGAAACAAATATTAATAAATTCATTATCTCTTTGAAAGATATACTTATTACAAAAAAAGCTATTATTAAGTGGCGAAGCTTGCGAAGTGACTTATTGATTTCACGATGTCTGTCCGTCTGTCCGTCTGTCCCACGATTATCTCGAGAACGGTTTCGAATTTTCAAATTCTGTTTTCAGCAATCGATTACTGATCACCGAGGCATCTGAACCTACTATTTTGAATTTTTTTTTCCGTTAGAAACCGCTACAAAGCTGATTGCTTCGCCACTTTGCTATGCTGTTAGCTTGCTAGGTTTATTCAATTAATGAATACAATGAGGAAAAAATTTTTAAGTGTCTGCCCCTCTCATGTTCATTGCTATGCCTTTCGAGGTGCATGTTGTGATTGTTAGAACTTGCATGTTTGGTTGGTACCGGCAAGTCTAGACTATGCTCATTCTAAAAATTTACCGAGATCCGGATCATCGATAAGGAAAATAGGTGATTTCAATTGTAAATTTAAACGTGCCACGCCTTCAAGCAATAGCGGTGTCACGTGCAGTATAAAATAAAATTTAAATACGTATCATAAAGGGTATAATATGAATGCAATGATGCAGCGTCGCTTTTAGAGTTCGTGACTGCAGATCTCTTGCATTGCTAATGCTTCTCGCCTCCAGCCTTCAGATCTCTCCATATAAGATGCATGGTCTATATACGGATTATAGATTAGATAGAACGCTTACATTAAAGTTACTCACACTGCTACCATTCTGTTGATAGTGTCGATATATTGTAGATAGAAGACTCTTTTAGAGTCCTCCTCCCATTATCTCTCATATTTTTTTATATAGGATAGGGTGACAAACGAGCACACAGTCCACCTGATGGTAAGTTTAACAGTGGTAGAGCCAGGTGGCAGCTCTTGCTGTCGCACGGATGGGCCGTCTCGAACCGGCGTGGTACCACGACCTCACAGAATACCAGCGTGAAGTAGAGGTTTACCTCTGCATTTCGCTTGGCGAGTGCAGGTTGCCGGAGGCCCTTTTTACTGGAAATGAAGCATTCCATCTTAGTCCTCACGGTTGAAAACGCATCTGCATTTTGATTTGTAATAGAGGATAGATGTAGATGTCTATGGGCCGCAGCAACCACTTACCATCAGGTGGACTGTGTGCTTGTTTTTCACCCTTATCCTATTAAAAAAGTAGTAGCTGTGGCCCATAGACATCTACGTCTATCCTCGTTTGCGAATCAAAATGCAGATGCGTTGCACCCGTGAGGACTAAGATGGAATACCCCTCCTCCGGTTCTCTACACTCACCATACGAAACACAGCAGTGTTAAGCTGCTATTTTACACTGGTATTCTGTGAGAGCATGGTCCTTCCCCGGTCGAGCCGACCCATTCGTGTTACAACTATACTACTAATATAGCTACAGTATGGCTCTACCACGTATATTTTAGGAAGAATCACCACGCTTAACGGATTGGCGACCACAGCACGAAATGTCTGGTACCTTTGACGCTATTTACTGTAAGCTGGTATGTATTTTACAACTGGCGAGATGGTACATCTACGTTTATCGGAGGACATGAGACTTCTGGCCTTCACCATATTCTTACTGCAGAGTAATTTATTCCACTGACTCTATTACAGCAGTGTGTAGACTTGCCTTAATCGCCCCGCCTTCCAGATGGAATGGCTAACCTCTCACACATTGGACGCAGTTTCAGGTCGCAGAATATTTCATGTCTGGCATAAACGGGGCTGTTAAAGCCTTAAGATGTTTTCAATATTTTCCACAGTCGCCTCTTACCGTCCATACGGTATGAAATAGCGCGATATATTTTTTTATGCCGCATTCACAAGGCGAGTAATTATTAGATGTAAATTTCTTAAATTTTTCCCTATATATTAAAATCCTGACAACAAACAATGTTTAATGTTTTTATACCTATATGATGCAAAGAAGTTTTATTTCTTTAATTAGTTATAATTTAATTACATAAATAATCCCATTTGAGGAAGAAGTTGGTTTAAGTTAAAATATCTATTAATATCAAAATGAATGCGAACAAAATCATAAAAATGGAATGGCTAAAAACAACAGCTGTCAACGTAAATTACAGAACAAATTTTCAATGCTGCTTGTGTTAAAAAAAACAGTTTTTAGTCTAATTGTTGTTTTTAAACAAAGCAAGTGAAAACGAGGGCAAAGGTGTCAGGTCGGAGCGAGATTTAAACCAGCGGTGAAATCTGCCCCGTGTGCCCTCAATTATACGATGTCACCAAGACATTTTTAACGTTTCAGAACGCGCTTAAGGACACGATGACGATAAATATAAACAAAAAAACATTTGTTAGAATCCGCACGCAAAATGTGTGTGAAAGTTTGTTTGAAAGGGAAGTAGATATAAAAGATTGCAACATCACCATTTCGAGGTGGTCGATGTACGATAGCGGTTACTACTCGCATAAATATAAATAAAATAAAAAATAGAGTTATGTTCTTGAACAGCAAGTTATACAGGTTTTAACTTTCAGTATGTAAGGGTGATGGTGATAATAAGGGTTGTTGTATTCAATACCGATATGTCGGCGATATTTTGGATTTGCCGATATATCAACATGGGTGATATTTTTTTTATTCTACAATAATTTAAGGGACATTTACCGCTTAGCGTATGTCATCATACCCTAACATACATGACTTACTCATGTAACGTTAGTTAATACTTATTATACTACGTGGGCCATGGATTCGAACATAACTTTCGCATCGTCGCCATTTGGTTGGGATAAAATATAATGAAATGTGCCTACGTCAGTTCTGTTCAAATTCAAGACCCTTATGAAATTACTTCTAACAGACTCATTTGCTGATATAACGATATGTTGCAAATTTAGCATTTTCACAAAAGTGATATAGATGGAGTGACGACCTGGTAAGATATGCAGGAAGTCGATGGATGCAGGTGGCTCAGGACCGTGCTTTGTGGCATTCTTTGGGGGAGGCCTATGTTCGGCAGTGGACTTGTGAAGGGCTGTAATGATGATGATGATGATGATATAGCGCGCTGTCGTTTAGTTTTCGACTTGTGAAATCGATTTTCGCTGTAAATTTAAAAATATCGTATTAAAAAATACTTGTTACATGACGATTGCAACCATAATTTTCTGTTGGTTAGGTATCCAACTTAATTTGTCTTATTTTTACCTACCTTCTTTTGAATTTATCCGTATCGTTATCGCTGACATTCTATATGAGTATCAGTATCGTATTATTGGCAAAGACAGTTACCGACTATCGGCGGCGGCGCATGTCTAGTTACTTAAACAATTTGTTTTGAAAATATTTTTCCTTTTTTGTAATGATTTTCGCAAAACAGTTTAACTACACTGTAATTCAATAGAAATAGACTATTCGCAGTTCCTGAAAATAAGCCATAAAAATGCATACGGCGAACACATGTCGCGCATAGCAGGGCTTTGCCGTCGCCGGGCACGAGCGATTCTCAATTAAACCTATCGGATTGCATTCCTTGTCTGCTACACGTGCGCACCTTCGTACGGCCCGCATCTTGACGGGATTAGGGGCTCTATGCGATATTGGTATTACATAATTTTTATATATAACATACTTGTATAATTAAAAAGTTTTAGGGGAAAATTATTTGATAGAATCACGCATTACTCAGTGGCAATTCATTAGCTGAGATGTTCTCAGATCTACTTTTTTCAAATTTCTATTTTTTTAATGTATGTAACGCGGTGTCTTCGCCAATTATAAATTAATTTTAAATAAAACGTAAAAGTTACATAAATTTTAATTTAAAGAAATATTTCTACCCTGGAGAGTTTATACTCTCCAGGGTAAATTGTTTTAAAAAATTGTTTGTAAAAATTCCACCCCCAATATTTATATACTGGGGGTGGAATGTTTATTGTAACTACATATTTACAAGAGAATCTTTTTTTTTAAACTATACCCGCTACACCAGGATTTTCTCTTGTATTGCGCAGTTTACAAACATAAATTGCACAAGAACAAACATTCAGACCCGGAACAATTATTTGAAGGCCATACAAATACTTGTTCCATGCGGGATCGAACGCGCTGGCCGCTGCGCGGAACTCAATGCTGCGCCACTGCGCCACGGACCCGTCTGTAACCTTGAGGTTGTGTTAATGCTCAGCCCAATTAAAAAGGTCAAATTTTGAACTTACGCTTACGAACACTAAATCAACGAGGCAGTCAAAAGTCAAGACCGTATACCGAAATATTAAAGGCACATGCTATTAAATGATGTGGAAGTTCTTTTATTATTTTTAGTTTAATGAAGTCAGATTTTTACTTTTTTTAAGTTTAATTATTATATTAAAGGTTTAAAAAATTTGCTAAGGCCCATTTTCTTTTGTTCCGTTTAGTTTGAAGCTATGAACCTTACTCCCTCCCATAATTGAGTATATTAGGAAACACATCATGTCGAGTCCATAATACGTCGTATGTTTCGCCCCTAAACGAAACAATTCTCTTCGGTAAGCCATCGCAGTCTATTTCTCCTGATGATGCCTCGTTTAGAGGCGAAACAAAATGAATATGTTTTAACGCTTTTGTACATTTTCATAAAGATTTCATAATTTTTTTTTTACACAAAGCTATAAGTAAGTCAAATCAAAACAATTTACATAATGGCATTTTAATTTAACATACTAGCATAGTTTTGCATTTTACGATTTGTCATAAAAACTGCGATAAACTGAAATTTAATTTTAACTAACGTTAGTAGTAACTACTGTTTGTTACAAAATTAAACAATAGTACTGAATAAAACTAATTTTTACTGCTTTACTTGCGTTTATTTATTTAAAATTACCGACGATTCCAAAACAAATTATTTGTGTAGTATTGCCGTAAATATGTATAAGAAATGATTAGTACATATTGTGATCAAATGGTAGTTATCACTGTTGAATGTTGTTTTTTATGCGGTTTTCGTGCGGAACACGTGATCATTCAAGGACCTGGCGTAAGTAAACAAACATTGAACCTAGACGTCAACATCACTGTAATTGTAAATTGCAATTTATAATTTCGACAAAAATTGCACTCGTATCTAATATTAAAAAAATACAGCACGTGTAATGTTCATCAACCGACACTCGATAAAATGACTTTCATTACTCTGTCTATTGTTCGTACGATTTTATTATTATGTCAAGATCAGAAAGGATTGTGCTTGTGACTCACAGTGAATCGTTAAAATCTCTCATTTTACATGTAGCAAACCCCAAACTGAAGCGATTCGATACGGACGCAATTGTTTGACTCGACTAGAATGAAATGTTCATTGTTACGTAGCACGTTCGATCTGTGACATTTTAGTATCAATATAAAACTCTGTTCAAAGCACTAAGAGGAAATAGCAGTGAACTAGACTTGCATTCATTATTTGGACGTATTTGCACAAAAAGGCTTTTGTGATATTGTCTTGTTCGCAAGCAGGCGATTTGTTTACTTTGATTTTTATCGACTGAAATTATTGCTGTAGTTGTTTTTAAGTATATAAGTATTTTTTTTAAGAATAAGGGTAACAAACAAGAATACAGTTCACGTGATGGGAAGTGAATGCTGCGGCCCGTAGACATTACTTCTATTCACGATTAAGAATCAAAATGCAGAATGCGTTGTCACTCCTGAGTACTTAGATGTAATGTCTCGTTTGCATTAAAAAGGATCTTCGATTTTCTTTACTCACGCTGGTATTATGTGAAAGCGTGGTCCCAATATCGACCGGTAAGTATCGACTCTATGCTCCTCAAACGTGTCTCAAACAAACAAGTGCATTGGAGGTATGGATTTAAAGGGCGGATAAGGCAAGTTATGGGATACAAGTGGATACAAGGCCAGTTTGGGTCCTAATTAAGACCACGCAAAAACATCGGCAAACACTTATAAAGTGAAACAGGAAGTTAAGGAAAATCAAGTGGTGCTTATTGACACAAATACAACAAACAACATAACGGGTTATATTTTGTGAAATCTATTGTGTAACGAACGAAAGTCTTATTCTTAAATTGCGCAGTAGTCATCTTAATATTTTTTACTAAATATAGCAATTAAGTTATATTTGCGTCTATATCGCAAACCTCCGCGTTTTTAGAAATCTGCAGAAGGGTAACTCGTTATTCCATCTTAGGCTTTAGCGGTAAAAATACACGTTTATATCGATTCTTCATTGAGACGTTTATGGTTTATATTAACCGGTACCAGTACACTCGATACTCTCGTATGCCATTCTCACTAAAATAAAGTCTCTAAGTCACATAGCCATTATTACCAATTAAAAAATTATTATAATCGTTCAAAACTGACCGAAAGAAAACCATTTATTTAAAATTCTACAAATAAATATACTAACTAACAGACTTATTAAAATTACTATAATATTATATTTCTCACAAATATTAGACTTTAATAAAAAGTACAAACCGATTTGAAGGAACTAAAAATAATAAAATAATTTGCGCATAATAACGTTTGAAGTCGGCTTTACTTTTTATTAAAAGTCTAATGTTTTGATCCTTTTGTGTGGAGTAATTAATATCCAAAGCTTGAATGTCCTCTAAATGTATTATTTATTGCACTTGAAGTTATGTCTAAATACTTCGCAATAACACGACAATCATAAGATCGTAAACTCTTATTTATAGTGTTAGCTAAGTGTTACGGAGGTCTCAAGGTGTAAGGTTGGATTTACTCAACGTAATGGAATAAAACTTGTCTATGTTTTTAAAATGAGACTATTAATTAGCTACATAAGTAAGACGTTCGAAATGGACTCTTCGGGTGCTGCATGCGTTAGCAGATTGAAAAACCACGAAACTGATTTTTTGCAACGAAGTTCTTTATCGGACGGTACGAATTTGGCGGATGGGGGCTAGGCGAGAAAAGTGTAAGATTTTTTTTCACGACCCCTTCTGACGTTGTGTAGACGGCCTTGGCGGCTATAAGGAAGCGAGATGAAATAATATCCATCTCCCTCGCACTTTTTCTTATCTTGCCATGAAAGAAATATTATTTTATTTTAAATGACGCTTCATTTTAATAAACGCTAGTAATTCATTTATTTGTATTTGTTGTTCGATAATATACTACGTTTATCAATAATAATAATAATATATGACAAAAGGTTACTGATTTTGACTCGAGCCTGGGTTTGAACGCGGTATCATCTGATCAGAAGTCGTTCGTCGCTATTACGACCACTAGAACAACGAATCATTTAAGAGCCTTTTGTATACGAATAGCAAGCTTAAGGAAACCGATAGATATATCGTCTCAGATTTAAGCTAGGGAACAAACATTCTCTGCTTCTGTTTTCTAGCAGTCATGGTGGCGACTAAATTATGTAGTCCACGTGTAATTCATCACGCTATAATATTAAAATTATAGCGAGGTTAAATTTGATGGGTTATATATTGTAGTTGATGAGTATACATTGAAAAGATGTATCTGCTTAGTAACGCACTCAATTCCTTTTTTTTAGTGAAGTTCAAATTCAAAAGATACAAACCAACGCATAACGCACGTTTACTTTTGCTCTTTCTCACTCAACGTACAGCTTACGTAATATCATACAAAGTAACACATTAGTTTGAATTTTTACACATAGACGACAGACAACGCCAGACAGCTCAATATAACAATAACATCTGTGGACCAGTTTCCACGAGAGCATACTGCCGACACGTTAAAGATTTGCTCAACTTAATACTGATTAGTATGAAATAATTATTAAGAAACTTATTTGAAGTTAATTATCTAGTGGCGGCGTAAGAATTTCCACTACCCCATATCAGCGCTTGGGTGTCGTTAGAGGCGACAGAGAGAAACTGAACCAGGAGATAGGCAGCAGCATCTTCCTGAATACGGCTGTCAAAAACTGCGGTTGCCAACCCGCTTGCTAAGTGTGGCAACTATGGCAAATATCCCCCCTATGAGGTAATCTATGGGGAAGGGCTATGTTTAGCAGTGTACCTTTGATGTTGTAATGGTAATGGTTGTTGGGAGTCTACTGTTGGACGTCAGCCTCTCCCATCAGCAGAAATGATTTACACACAGTATGTACATACAGTAAATACTATACTAACTACAGGCCCGTTAAGCAGAATGGAGTCCTACTAATGATTTTGAATTCCTACTAATGCATATGTTAACTATTAATCCGTGTGATGATATTGGTAATGTTAACGTAAAATATTAACATACTTGTTCTCATTGAATATTATCGGTTTAAACTGTCATGTTAAATGTTGTATTACAAATGTAATAAGCAATGATTATCATTCATACCTAATTAATTAAATTTCAAATTTAAAACAAAACAAATTTCCACTGACCAATGGGGGCATCCAAGACTTTTTCTGCCACCAGGGCAGGCAGGTGAGGTATAATATTTGACAGATTTCATAGCGGGGAAGTTAATTAGTGCGAAAAATGTAAAGGTTAATGTTTCTTTCTATACTATTAGTTATATTTTATATTAATTAGATTAAAAATAAATAAACCAAACCACAGATATTAATAAAAGCAGAAAAATTAAAAAAAATGTACAAAAAATTAAAGAGTAAATCACTGAGGCATTGTTTTATGTATTAATATAATACTCTAGAAATTGATAAAATTTTATTATAAACTAACTTTTTAGTTAAATCACATCGTGTAAGAAAAAACAACCTCAGTGTCCACTAGCGACATCTGGTGAGTAGAAAATTATTAGCCCTCATTCCAAATATATACGCATTGTATTTAAAATGTGGGTTATATTCTAAAATTTATCAGTAAATTTTGGTAGCACAATGGCTTAACACTGTCCGAAAATTTCACATTATTCGAGCATCCGGGTTCATTAAACATAAAAATTATTAATTGCTATTTTAAGTGCTAATTTACCACGTGCTGCGGGTGAAGGAAAACATTGTGATGCACAATGCATGTCTAAGCAATAAAATATTTCGAGAACTTTTTTTTCAATACAATAAGGGTAAGAGAACACAGTTGATCTGATGGTAAGTGGATGCTGTTACCCGTAGACATCTACATTTCATCCTCGATAAAGTATCTAAATGCCCCTGAGGACTAAGATGGAATGCCTCGTTTCCAGTAAGAAGGGTTTCCGGTTTCCTGTCCGGGCTAATCTTCGGAATAGCTGAACCGATTGTGTCAGATAGAGCGCGGTGGAGCAACGCGGCATTGTTTTAATTTATGAGCGGGAGAAATGAACGCAGGCTGAGGTGCTCAGCTGTCAAACGCATAGAGATTGTAAATCACTATCAGAAAACAAGCTCTAATAATATTAGCAATAAGTTACCGTTACCTTTACAGCATATTGAGAGTCCACTGCTGAACATAGGCCTCGTCCATAGATTGCCTCATAGGGTGGATATTTGCCATATTTGCTACGCTAGGCATGAGGGTTGGCAACCGCAGTTTTTTTTTGTAATTGTTATAATAAAGACGCTGCTGCCTATTATCTGGTTTGTTTAGCTTTGTTGCCTCTTATGACACCCGCGGGACAATATAGGGTAGTGGATATTCTTACACCGCCACTACATGATATAAAGGTAAAGCAAAAGGTTGTATAAAAATATTATACCTATTAAGTTTTATATAATACTAGCTGACCAGGCAGACGTTGTTCTGCCCTTTCCGAACGACCAAATTGCTTTCCCAAAAAAACTCATGAAATTAGCAATAAAAAAATTGAGGGTCACTTATCGGGATAAAAACTATCGTATCTCTCAAGTTGGACCAAACTGCACACAGTCTGCAAAATTTTTTTGAAATCGGTTCTGTCTGTTGAATACTTACAGCAACACGTGGTGGTTATACTACTAAATTGTAGCTTATATTAAACGTTTGCATTTTTAACATAGCGCCATCTATTAAATATTTACTCAATCCAGTCAACAGATATCGTCATCTGACAAAATCGTTTGGAGCTAACAGATAATTGTGACTGTCAAATAATAGACAAATAATTTTCAATAAAATAATATTGTATTGCGACTATAAATTGAGATGTAAGCTATCCTATCTTTTAAGTAGGACCAAACTGCACATTGACCAAAAATTTCATTGAAATCAGTTCAGTAGTTTAGGAGTCCATCGCGGACAAACAACGTGACACGTACTTTTTATATATAAAGATTTATACATAATGTTAATAGCACACACACACACACACACACACACACACACACCGATCAAAGAGAAAACTTAGTAAAGGTGCCTATCGTTTTCAAGTTATAATTAAAACAAATTATTTTCGAGAAATATGAGGTATTATACTTCAATGTTTCTTTTAATTACTTACAGTTATTACCTACATAAAATTTACAAGAATAATAAAATGTACAATGATGTTGAATTCTTCAACATATAATTTTAAATTAAAAATTTTGTACAGCCGACTTCAATATAAGTTATTTAAGAATAACTCAAAACTATTGGTCTGACCTTGATCAAATTCATATGGGACCACACGAGAACTATCAGCTTTCATATAAAAAAAGAATCATCGAAATCGGTTCACCCAGTACAGTTATGAGGTAACACACATAAAAAAGCATACAGTCGAATTGAGTACCGTATCCTTTTTGGAAGTCGGCAGAAAATAGACGCGTCACGTTAATGCTCTATTTTTATAGAAGGTGACAAACGAGCACACAATCCACCTGATGGTAAGTAGATGCTATGGACCATAGACGTCTACATTCTACTGGCATTACATCTATCCTCGGTTGAAAATCAAAATGCAGATACATTATCACCCCTGAGGAGTTTATTAATATTTATCTGCCGACTTCCAAAAAGGAGACGGTACTCAATTCGACTATTTTTTTTATGTGTGTTACCTCATAACTTTGTACTGGGCGAACCGATTTCGATGATTCTTTTTTTATATGAAAGCTGATAGTTCTCGTGTGGTCCCATATGAATTTGATTAAGGTCAGACCAATGGTTATTGAGTTATTCTTAAATAACATATATTGAAGTCGCTTATATTGAAGTCGGCTGTACAAAATTTTTAATTTTAAATTATTTCATTTCCAATAGCCGCTTTTGAGAAAAGAGCTTATTCCGTTTTAAAAGGCGGGCTAAACACCCACAATCAACCCAGTGTTGCAGTTGCTCATGGGTGACGTTCTTACCAACACGTTCTGAATGCTCGCTGCGTGCACTTTTCTTTAAAGACGTAGATATTTGTAAAACGTAATCCATATTACGCATGTGACAATAATTATCATACTGTTAATCGTTCTTCTTCTACGCCAGTTCCTCAAAACTTACTGAATGGTGATATGGACTTTCCCGTTTTTTTTATTAAATCATTATTAATGTAGTATTTAATTAATAGAACGGAATATTCAGTTCTTATCTATTCTATTGTGTCTCCGATAGACGAGGGCATAATAGTGACAGATATTTATTCTCTTTAATAGTTTATATCTCACAGATTAAATTGATCACTAATTGTAATATAACTTTGGAGGAGCGGGATCTTCTGGCACATGTGTAGTTACACTTACAAGAATATTCCAACCATGTTTCTAGATTATTGTAAAGGTTTGGGGTTGATCAATAAAGATTTTATTATTTTAGATATCGCTTTCTCAAATAGGTGCCAAATGACGTCTTTGTTTCCCACTCCTCTCAAACGAAGCGATTACGACAAATCTCTCCCCCTATGAGGCCTGTCTAGCAGGTTGATGAAAGTGAAGAGTTCTTTATTATTTAAAGAACCGTTGAATTTAATACGCGGAGCAGTCGCTACAACGGGATTTCAATATTTTTTTTTGTTTACGGAAGTAACTCAGTTACTAACAGTAGAACCTGTTACTTTTTTGTGCGGTACCGACACAAACGGTGCTTCGCAATGTTAAACACATTTTGCACGTATTATAATGTAAACGAGCGTTTTAGAAATGTTCACGGTTATGTTGGTGTCGGAATATTATTTTTTATATTTCGTACATATTTACTATATAATATTTTTCTAAAAACATGTCTAATCATTCGACAGACAGCAGTGTAACCAACTCTACAAGATAGAAAATACCCAGACAGTACACAAAAAGCAGTGTCAAAGATGAGAGACGCCTAGTACTAATGTCGCAAACCGCAGTGTTAATATAATAAGAATACTAATCAATAGACAAGTGGTGAAATCAAATATTTTGTTCCTCAATGTAAATAAAATGAGAACATCATTAATGTCGTCGAAGTCAATTAAATACGCATTATTAAGATAAACAACTGGTCAGATCTTCATCGAACTTATATGGGACCACATGAGAAGCACCAGCTTTCAAATAAAATGGAATCACCTAAATCGGTTCTCCTAGAAAAAAGTTCTGAGGTAATACATTAAAAACAAACAGTCGAATTGAGAACCTCCTTTTTTAAGTCGGTTGAAAATAACAGAGAATTACCAAAAGACACACCTTTGTACTTTACAAAATTATTGCAAGACAACAATAATTAACGTCATTATCGCTCACTTTGTTTAAATTTAATCTTATTAACAAAGCGTCGCAAGCTGAAAGCCTTACACTTCGTGACGATCCACTTTCTCCATTAACTCGGCAATAATCATCACTGTCAGCGTCCATAAATTTCTTCGTAAACAATTATGACATCACAGCTCTCGCGTCAAGATTAAATTAATACAACTCGTCAGTTGTGTAACGCCGGCGCGTTGACGGATCTGCTCAGCTGGGGATACAAACAGAATGCGACCCACGCGCTCTCCCTTACACACAGCTTGTGGACATCTCTTGATACAAGAACATGGACGGATTTATTGCGTAATGTGTTCAATAATAATATTCATCTGGCCTTCCACCATCAGATATTAAAAAAAAATCGGGGCATATAAGGAGTTATATAAGGACTTAGCGAGGAGACTGCGCAACATTTTGCAATGTTTTAAAAAACTTGTGGATCGTGATTTTTTATGTTAAAATGCCCAAAGGTAACTAAGGCCCTAATTGATCTTGGTGTCTTGCCGGTAAAGGTCATTGGTGCATCATCGCAAAGCTGCGGCCTTGTTAGAGGACAAGCCACGCTGAGGGCGTTGTATCAAATTTGGCATATTGCTTCAACAAATTCTGCAGAATAACGACTAACAGCTAGAAAATCGCCATATTCTTTACCGCAAGGTAGTGACCCGCCCGTTGATCCAGTCCTTTATACAGCATGTCCCAGAACTCAACGTTAAGCCTTAACGTGGTAGCGGAGTTTTAAATAATACACTACCCCAGGAAGACACCAGCGTCCCTGGTGACGGAGAATCCCTCGCTGAGCATCCACGCCCAAGTTATCCCACTCTTCCTGAGCGTGGGTGCTCAGGCTGCCCCGCGTATTCTGGGGGGGGGGGGGGGGAGTCGTGGGGCAAAATTCTGCTCGAGGCTATACCTGCCCGGGGCAAACGGAGCAATAAGTCAAAGGCGACCCCTGCCACGCTATTCGTGAATTATTATATCATTTGGAAACGGCGAAGCCAGCCTTGCTCTCTCTAACCGAGACACATGTGTCCTCTCCTGCTGATACTTCGTATCTCTCCTACCCTGGGTACAAATTAGAACACTCCTTTGTGCCCCGGGATGGAGTTTGAGTGTACGTCAGAGAGGACATCTGTTTTCGACGCCTCGGCAGTCTTGAAGGTACGGACCTGTCCATTTTATGGCTGCGCGTATACAGCGACGACCATCCTCACATCTATGGGTGTCTCTATAGGTTCCATCATAGCGGCAATGCCGACACAGACCGACTCATCGACCACGACCAAATGGCTGCAGACTGCATGCTACAACAGGTACCATCCGCAGAGATCGTGATGCTTGGTGATTTTAACGCCCGCCACGCTGAATGGCTTGGCTCTCGTTTACCCAATCATACGGGTAGATCTGTTTATGGCTTTGCTTTGGCATATGGTCTGACACAACTGGTTACCTCGCCTACGCTGATCCCAGATGTGGGAGATCATGTATCTTCCCTGTTGGACCTTTTGCTGGCCTTTCATACGGACGGATATTAGGTCTCTGTCGGTGCCCCTCTTGGCTCCTCGGACCACTGTCTGATCCGCAGTACGGTGCTCATCACGCTGCCATTGCGGTTGTTTTCTGCAGGTTGCCGCCGTGTTTGGCATTATAGGTCAGCCGATTGGGACAGGATGCGATCATTTTTTGCATCCTATCCTTGGAGGCGGGTTTGCTTATCGCCGGATGATCCCAGCGTTGTTGCCGATTCTGTCGCTGATGTGTTGCTACAGGGAATGGAACTTTTTATTCCACCATCTGTGGTACCTATTGGAAGCAGAACCCAGCCATGGTTTGGTCCTTCCTGCAAAATTACAATACACCATAAGTAAGAGTGCTACCAAGCCTGGGCTCACGCATCGACGTCTCGGGATGCAAATGTCAGCGCTCTTAAAAAGAAGTATAATTCCGCCTCCAGGTCCTTCAAATTTCATAGTCAAGGCAAGGTCAAAGCACATCGGCAGAATTGGCGAGAAACTAGTTCGTCTTCTTACGGGAACACGTGTATTCGGGTATCTCGCCAAGGCTGTCCAAGGGAACTTCTGTCTGCCATCTTTCCCATCTCTGCAGAAGGAGGACGACTAACTGGCCCATGCCGCAAAGAACAAAGCCGATCTGCTGGGCTCTCTCTTTGCGTCCAACTCGACTCTTGATGAAGGGGGGAATACACCGCCGACTATCCCGCGGTGTGAGTGCTCCATGCAGGATGTGCTGTTTACCCAACGCTCAGTGCGCAGAGCACTCGGGGTCAACAAGTCGATTGGGCCTGATGGCGTCCCTCCTATTGTGCTAAAAACGTGTGCTCCAGAGTTGGCACCGGTTTTAACGCGTCCTTCCCGGTACTCCTACTCCCTAGGCGTAGTCCCGAAATCATGGAAGACAGCTTTCGTGCACCCGGTATCTAAAAAAGCTAATCACTCTGATCCGTCCAACTACAAGCCTATCGCCATCACCTTCTTGTTCTCTAAAATAATGGAGTCCATTAGTAACAGCTAGCTCATACAGTATCTTGAGGATCACCAGCTGATTAGTGATCGTCAGTACGGTTTCCGGTCGCTCGGCTGGTGATATTCTGGGTTACCTAAATCATAAATGGGCGGAGGCAGTAGAGTCCAAAGGGGAGGCGTTGGCCGTTAGTTTAGACATAGCGAAGGCCTTCGATCGGGTTTGGCACAAAGCGCTTCTTTCGAAGCTCCCTTCCTATGGGCTTCCCGAGAAATTGTGCAATTGGATCACCAGTTTCCTTGTAGATCGGAGCATCAATGTCGTAGTAGACGGTGCATGCTCCGATTAAAAGACATTAACGCTTGTATTACACAAGGCTGCGTGCTATCGCCAACGTTGTTTCTTCTGCATATCAATGACATCTTGCAAACCGGTAACATTCATTGCTATGCAGATGACAGCACTGGTGATGTTTTATACACCGGCCGTGCCAATATTTCTCGGGAAAACGTCGCCGAATACCGAAAGAAAATTGCCCCCAGTCCGAGACTTTGTTGAACAAAGTCTCGGACTGGGGGCTACTAACTCTAAGCCAATTCACACGTTTGCGCGTGTACCGCTAAAAAGAACCCCTTTGTCGTATCTCCTCAGTTTCGAGGCACTCTCTTGTTGCCTCAGCCAGTATCCGAATCCTCGGCGTCGACATATCTAGTGACGTGCAGTTTCGTGGTTACTTGAAAGAGAAGGTCAAATTGTCCTCTATAAAGCTTGGCGTGCTCAGCAGAGCGGGAAAGTATTTCATACCGGCACACAGCCTGCAACTTTACAAAGCGCAGAATCGGCCGCACATGTAATACTGTTCCCATCTCCGGGCTGGGGCTCCCCAGTGCTATCTCCTTCTATTTGATCGCATCCAGGGCAGAGCCGTCCGATCCGTCGGCGACCGAACTATTTCCGATCAGCTTGACTCACTGGCACTGCGAAGAGATGTTGCATCTCTTTGCGTATTTTATCGCATTATCACGGGGAGCGCTCTGAGGAATTGTTCGGACTAATTCCAGCCGCACGATTTCACCCTCGCACATCGCGACAAAACTCGCGATACCATCCATACCATTTCGATGACTAGTGTTTCACCACTGTGCGATTTAAAAGAAGTTTTCTTCCTCGCACAACTTCCTTGGGAATCGACTACTACCAGAGATTTTTCCGGACCGATACGATTTAGGGACCTTTAAGAAAAGAGCGTACTTATTTTTAAAAGGCCGACAACGCATCTGCAATTCCCCTAGTGTTGCAGTTGTTCATAGGCGGCGGTAATCATTTACCATAAGGTGAGCCGTATGCTCGTTTGCCCCCTCTCATATTAAAAAAAAAACCAAGTGCTTTCGGCAACCTACTTTAAATCTCTCATCGTTAGCCCTCGAACTAAACCGGTACCCTTCCCCCGGCGACACGTTTAGCGAACTGGGGCACGCAAGAACCGAGCTGTTTTATCTCGGTTCAGACTCGCTTGGCTCTTGCGGAAATTACATTACACTAATGAATGCGCAATTTTAATTAGAGCTTATGTGTATTTAGTGATTCTATTATTCTACGTAATACAAAAGTAAATTCAAGCTTCCATCCCATCCATCCATTAAAACCTGCTGTTCAGTCCACTTCTGACCAAAGGCAACCGCTTTGATTGCCTCATAGGGGGGATTTTGTTTAACAGGCGGTTTATAAAACGCAGCTTTTTATAATTTTGTGTTGTTGTGTTTGTATTGTAATTTAAAGATAGAAAGCAAAAAATAGATAAATTGTAACTACAGTAGGATATCTTTAAAAATAAATAGATAAAGAAGATGTTAATGCCCATCTCCTGTTTGAGATACCCGCGCTACACTCCTATCGAAATATTTGTATACCTATATTTTATATTAATAAAAATATTTTGAACACATCATGTGAAATCCTATAACAGCCACTGAAGCATTACGGCGCACTAAATGCCCTATAACCTCATCGATCACTAAAAAAACTATCCCATGCAAAAGTTCTCTAAAGACTGCCGCCAAATGTTTTGACGTAATTCTAGTTGAAATAAATATACATTAATGTAAATTCAACCTTAAATGCATATTCCAAAGTTGTAATCACAAAGCTACGTACATATTAAAAGCGCACCCAAATGTTCGAGGGGGCGCTCCTTCGGTAAGAAACCGAATTGAAGTAATTGAAGTTACAATGAGAATTAAAAATACGTTTGCCTTACCAAGAGGAAACTTAACTGAAGTTTCCTTTAAACGGGTAAATTAAAAAGGAAAATAAATAATTGAGGGACATGTGGACTCTGTCATTCGCATTGAAGCAGCGTGACAGACCCGGCTTCGTTATTAATTCAATGCTCTGTGTTAATTTACATGTTCTGTCTTATAACAAAAGACGGTTTACTGATAGTTTCAGATCTATACTATGGTTTAAGTATAGTTGTCCTAACTTAAGAAGTAATTTTATTTTAAGTATCAATCGAGCTAACTATTCAACTATTGTTTCTTTAATTTTGTCAACCGGATTCCATTATATTGTGTTCAATTCGCATACTAGTCGTAGTTAGTTTTGGCTCGACTTGTCACGTTCACATCGATGGCCTCAAAAATTATAGATACAATATGTTTCGCAGCGACAATAATTACTAGTATCAATATCAATTGTAGAACGAAGCTAATAGATGTCCGTGGGCAAATTATTGTCCCGATTTTTATAGGCAGATATTACAAACATAGGCACATGTTTCAAGAGAATAAGGCAATAAGAGATATATTTGCGGTGGTACACGAATAATCGTGTGATTGAATGATTTGGAGTCTAAAGGAAATTATGTTAACTTCTTTTCTAAATGACAAACTCATCTGCACACCTACAGCCTTTCGAATTATCATATTCTGAAGTAATATGATAATTCGAATTCTTTAATTCCTCTATACACTATACTCGTACAACAGCCAGTTCAACAAAATCGATCGAATGAAAAATGTATCTATACAAATAAATAAAATTGAAGTGTCTGTTTGTAATATCAAAATAACAGTTTTTTACTAAATAGATATAAAAGTGTATACGGTACTTAAAACAAAAACATAATATTTAAAATTTTTGTATTCTGTCTGTTTGTTCCGGCTAATCTCCGAAATGGCTGGACCGATTTGGATGGGACTTTCACTGGCAGATAGCTGATCTTATAAAGTAACTAAGGCTACTTTTATTTTAGAAAAGAATTAGAGTCCCGCGCAAAAAACTTAAAACCCTTAATCGAACGCGAGCGAAGTCGCGGGGAACAGCTAGTTTTATAATAAAACAATGTGGATGGTTTATTATTCAGATGTACTTAGTTCTGAAGACCGTAACGAAATCCCACGATGACTTAACTCTTACTTATTAATCCATTATGACGCCATAATAATGATAAATCAAGGCAACATTCAGAAAAAAAATCTGTTGTTCCATAGGAATGGAAAAACGTGTTGATTGATTATTAAGTGCTGATTATAAATAGTAAATGTTTTCATTTTTGAATTATAATTACAGTCAACTAAAGGTAACGCTGCATCAAACTATACTTTGAAACTGCATTTCTTGTATCCAAAAAAGACACACTAATATATTTCTTTCTCTCTTTTTCATCAAAAACTAGAGTAAATACGCTTAACCATTGTTGTGGTAAATTAACCAGGTTAATTTTTTTAAACTAGCGACTCGCTCCGGCTTCGCTCGGATAGGATATCTCAATGTGGCGTTATTTAGATTGAATTTAAGATAATAATTAAAGACCATCTATTAAATCAGATCAGTTATTTGTGTTTTTTTCTAAATCTTCAAGTTTTTCTGATAAAATATAGTCTAGTTAGCTCCTGGCATTGCTCTCTATCTGTCACAATCGGTTCAGCAATTCTGAAGATTAGCCCGGACAGGCAGACAAACGATTTACGTTTAATCATGCTGCAGATATATTATGGTAGTAGTACGAATGGGTCGGCTCGACCGCGGAAGGACAACGCTCTCACAGAATACCAGCGTAAAATAGCAGCTTAACACTGCTGTGTTTCGTATGGTGAGTGTAGAGCATCGAAGACCCTTTTTACTGGAAACGAGGCATGCCATCGCAGTCCTCAGGAGTGACAACGCATCTGCATTTTGATTCTTAATCAAGGATAAATGTAGATGATATACATCTACACACGGACCACAGCATTAACTTACCATCAGGTAGACTACTGTATGCTCGTTTGTCACCCTTATTGTATAAAAAAATCTGCACAAGGTTGCAACTAGGGACCCGCAGTAAGAAATTCCCCATAGCCATGCGATCGCCACTAATATTTACATCGCGTACACATACGTGCGCATTTTCAACGACGAAAAAAAAGCAATGTCAACTCATATTCTTTTGTATCATATCGACGATTGAGAAACAAATCCTTTGTTTACAAAATTCAAGGAAATCGGAGAATGATTATTCAAATACGTTCAGTGAAGTATTGAATTACCCAAATCATATGAAACGTGAGGCATCGTTGACCTGGATGAAAACTGCTGACTTCCAGTCAAATTGGTATTTATCTATACATATGAATAACAAAGTTAGTAAAAATTACCTTGCGTATATCCGCTCGATAAAATTAAATGATGTCTTACCTAGTTTGAAGAGCACCTCCCGCCCTCCCTCAATTGCGTGCACTACCACCCCGTCACCACTAACCCCAGCACCATTACTCCCAACACCACTACACTAGGAAAGACACACCACTGACGACAATACGACACGTTTTCCGCCTCTACACGAGGCATCTATAGGTGATGTAGACTCTACGGTGGCTGACCGTCAGCGGTCAGTGTAGAGGCGAAACACGACGGCTACAAAATTTTTAAAAAAAAAATTGATAAAATAAATGGTCTTTTATGATTTTCTTACATCTAAATAATACCACAATAACAGATCCTACCCAGGCGTAGCCGAGACGTGTCGCTAGTTTCGAAATAAATCTTTATGCTATTAACTTAACTTATCTTCACGCACAATCCCTGACGGGGTAGCCAGAGAGAACAGATCGCCAAGTGTCACGATCCTTACATACCTCTTTCGCTTCTTTCAGATTCATTATCTTCTTCATACATGCACGTCTAGGTATCCGAGTACTCTTGACCCTCCCCTCTTCGAGCAGTTTGCTCACATGGTCTTCGAAAGTTAGTCTCGGTCTACCTCGACACCTTTTAATATTAACTTTCGCGCCATATATTTTCTTCACCATTCGGTCTTCACTCATTCGCTCAACGTGCCCAAACCATCGAAGCACGCTATGCTATTAACACTTAATTTATAATTGTAAATCGTTAATCAATCACAAATCACAATTTCAATTGCAATATACAACAACACATTGTATTCGTCACGATTTTTGTAACTCAATATATTAAGTATCAGATATCAGATATTATGTAAGAGCTAAGGTCATCGAATTTTTTTAGTTTTATAAACATTATTTTTATTTTCACAATCACAGCATTAAGATTTTGATTGGTGTTTTAAAATAATGTTCAGCAACGTACCTACTGTATACTACAAGCTAATGATTTTTACAATAAAATTAAAATGTTCGTTGTAATTAAAATTCCACTAGAAGCAAAAGTTAAAATGTGGTCATATTGAGTATAAACGACAAAAGAATTTAAATCTGTACCACAAGCTCCATAGCAGTTGCTATAATCTTAGGATCTATAGAAGAAATGTACAACGTTCTTGAAATATAGAAAATCTATAAAGAGTATGTTTATATTTATAAACAAAATTTTTTTTTAGAAATTTTTATCAACATTAGAATCCGTCACAAATCCACTAGTGACGTATATTATGGAATACATAGTTTGCCAAAAACCATGACTTAGAGCTTACATCCATCGACTGTATCCTTCGTTAGATGATCGCTCCATATAACAAGAGGTCGCCCTGCGCATGCCGGTCACGAGGCCACTCGACAAACCTTTGTTAATAGTTCTTCGAGCTATATGTATAGCCGGCCGTGGAGGACTACGTCATTGTCCGGTTTACTATTCACACAAAATACAATCGTTAATAAACTAATTACTTATGTTTTGAGCAACAATAAACATTTAATTATAGAAAAACCGGCCAAGTGCGAGTCGGACTCGCGTACTGAGGGTTCCGAACAAATCCGTAGGTTAAAATTATTAAAAATATTTTTATTATATGACGTAACTAAAATATTATGCGTTTCGCAATTTTTCCTTTATCTGTGCTATAATACGTTGCTTCGTACCAAATTTTAAGATTCTGAGTTCACGGGAAGTACCCTGTAGGTTTTGATTCCCTTGCGGCATAATATTTGCGGCATAAACGGCTGTATCTTTTGATTGCGTTGGTTTAGGAGATTTTTTTTTGATTTTTTCACAGCTCCAAGGGACAGTAGACTTGAGTATTTGATATGAATTTTAGCTTGATACCTCCACGCGTTCCTGAGAAAAAGGGTCTTGACAGACAGACAGACAGACAGACAGACCGACAGACAGACAGACAGACAGACAGACGGACAACAAAGTGATCCTATAAGGGTTCCGTTTTTTCCTTTTAAGGTACGGAACCCTAAAAAGTAATTAAAAAACTAAGTAAGTGGTGCAAATATGAGTCTCTGAGAGATTACTACATATTTTACTATTTTAAGTAAAGACTATCAATCCGTGGGGTCCACGTGCGGCGAAGTTCCTAAAGGTTGCTAAAGGAAGTATCCCCGACTGGTCATCGCTGCTGGTGATAAGAGGGCTGATTTTTTTTCTCGCTCAAAGGCCCAGTATAACCCATTCAGCGAGGAAACGCATTAAGCGTTTCTTAGCACTTTACTGAAAGGAGCAGGACTGTAGGATAATTTAAGTGTTATGGATGAATGATTTCCCATTTTATTAATATTCTACGAGACAATTATATATTTAACACATATAAATATGACGATGTTTTGTAAAGAATTATGCATCAGTTGCGGACGACTGCTCCTCCAATATCAGGTATGTACCATTACGACTGTTGCACCTAGTATTTTTAGACGGCACAGTCGTTCTGCATCGCGAGCCCAACCGACCTTGTCCACCTTTGATCAATAATATATCTACGCTCATTACCATTCCGCGCGCGTCGCTTCCCGATGTGTAGGCAGGATTACGTCGCATGATATGTAACTTAAATTATTGTCTGTCTCTTAAAATAAATTCCGTGTTGGCTAAATGCAGACAACGTCAACATGTTACGCTATATTTGTAGTAACTGGATCTTGATCATCAAGTAGCTAGTAGTCTGGTGAATATAGACTATTGTGAGTACCAAGTATTGCGTTGAAGTCTCCTTTTAACACCGTCTAGTGGGTTTTGGAGGAATGCATGGCTTTAGAAACATTCTCATACATTTCCTCCACCTCCTCATCGGATTATGCTCAGATTAGTGCGTAAACCTGTATGACCTTCAATGAATACCGTTTGGTGATTCTGAGTATAAGGTACGCAACCCTCGTCGACACATTCCCAATCTTTACAACGTTGTTAAAGAGAGACTTGTGGACAATAAATCCGACACCTCCTTGGGACAGATGGTCGCCCTTTCGGTGATAGAACAAGTTGCCGGATTCGAGGATTAGAGTGTCCTCTCTCTCTCTTCGGACCTCGGATGATCCTATAATATGCCAGCGTAACTTGTCTATCTCTTCTTCCAGCACTAGGATCTTCTCGTCAGTCCACGGGGTGCGTGCGTTGTATGTTGCCAGGTCGAGTCATCTTAGGTGGCAATCGAACCTCCACCGGAGATTCTTAGCACGCTCTGCCCCGCCGTAAAACTTTTTAATAGACTACCTAATGCCCTAAAAACCATAAATAATATTAACATGTTTAAACAAAGGTTAAAATCTTTTTATTGGAAAAAAGTTCCTATAGATTGAATGATTATAATATTGAGTTTGAGAAAGAGTAATATTGCATGCATTATTTAATTAATAATTAATTTCGTTTAATACGTAAATTACGTTACAATTAATTGTAATATACATTGTGCGGGAAAACTTAAGTTTTCCCGCATAATGTATATTGTTTTTGCAGTAAATGACTAATAACTAAATTTCCACAAAACACATTTGATTACCTATTTTATGACATTAATTTTGCTCGTGGGGATCGAACTTCTTTGAAATTTAAGCATTTACAATCTATTTCTACTTTGACATATTTATTTATGAATAATGCATATGACAAGCAGCATCTTTTAATTTGAATAACGACAAAAAATGTGGTGTGACTAAAGTCAGTTGCAAAATGACATGATTGTGTAAAGCTGGTTATTGCGAGAAACGCGTTAAGATACCAATATAATAAGCAGTTTCTACAAGGCTAACAATCGTTTTATAACTGTCAAGCGACTGTGTTAACGCAAGCTAATATCCAGATTTTTGAGAAGTGTGGTTTTCGCCGCCGTTTCGGCGCGAATAGTGGTTAATAGTCTGAGTGTAGAAACTCAGTGAAGAGTGGCGACGCAGAATGTCCTCCACTGAAGCCTACACAAAACTCAAACATTCTTAAATATTTATAAAATAATACAGTGGTAGCTCAAGGGTTTAACGCTCACTGTAAATATCTCTCGCGAGCGACCCGAGCCCATTCCCCGCCTGCACAACGAAATTACTAATTGCAATCTCAAGTGCCGATTCACCACATGCTTGGCGGTGAAGGAAAACATCGTGAAAAAACTGGCATGTCTGAGAAGTAAAAAAAAAATACATTATACATTTCCTTGCCCTAAAACACACTCAGAAATGAGAGGTCTGTGCCCAAAAGTGGAACGTATAAAGTAACTTATTTTAGTAAATAAATAAATAGTTAGACTACAAAACCAAAGTCTCACGATCCAGAGTAATGCGGTCTCAACACACAAATAACGTTAAGTTCTCTTCAAAATATTATACAAATCAGGGTATCAGGGATAAGTGGTTTCGGTAGTATGCTGTTATTCTATGCTATATAATACACTGCAGCGTGGCGCTACTATGTCAATATCAGTATCACCATTGCAGCTCTTTGCAAATCGACTACTGAACATAGGCCGGTCGTAAACCATCTGCATCCATCCACTTTCTGTATATGTTACCAGGTGGTTACTTTATCAAGTAAGCAGTCGCCTATACTTCGCTTACAGGTACGAGGCTGCAGAGATAGCTGGCTGTAACACCATGTATGAAATATATAGTTTAACAAAAACAATATACTCTTATTTTCTTTATCTTAAGATTTTTAAGACATATTTCCAACTCTTAATCATTCCAGACTTTTTAATTCACAAGGCACGAAATATGGCATCATTAATATTGAAGTAGATATATTAATAGCTATGCAGTTAAATAAAAGCCGCCAAGTCCTAGTTGGTTATTTATAAAAACGGTATACATTAGGTGGAATTCGTTTAAACCGGTTGAACCTTGTTTAGAAAATACCTTATAAGCTGATAGTTGACTGTATATGGAACGCCGTGCTCTCTATCCTTTGTTTAATTATTTACTCCTTATTAAATCTTATACAATGTACGTGAACAAAGGCAGACTTAATGCTAAAAGCATTCTCTGCCGGTTAACCTTACTTTTAATCGAAGCCATTATATTGAAAGCAAAGTAATTTAATATCATAATTGATTTTAATAGAAAATATTTGAAAGTGACCTTTCATTGCGACCTTTTCGTAGAATGAAAAAAAAAACCTTATCAAAAGTTTGTCATCTGCGCATGGATTCATATCACATATTAAGTAATAACGATAATGGATTTTTCTGCCGACTTCCAAAAAGGAGACGGTACTCAATTCGACTTCGATTTTTTTTATGTGTGTTACCTCATAACTTTTTACTGGGTGAACCGATTTCGATGATTCTTTTTTTTATATGAAAGCTGATAGTTCTCGTGTGGTCCCATATGAATTTTATCAAGGTCAGACCAGAGTTATTCTTAAATACATACATTTTTGAGCATAATACACTTTTTTCTTCTTCTTTTTTTTATTATGGGGCGAAGCCCTCGAGAACAGTGGTGAAGGACTTGCTGTTTCGAAGGCCTTCGACAGGGTTTGGCATGTTGGTCTATTGCGCAAGCTTTCAGTGTACGGCTTATCCCCTAGCCTTATTGAATGGGTGAAGGACTTTCTGAGTGAACGATTTCTTACCAAGTTTCACCAGCATAGTTATTATAGTTTCGGAAAAAAGTGGCTGTGACATACGGACGGACAGACAGACAGACAGACATGACGAATCCATAAGGGTTCCGTTTTTTTGCTATTTGGCTACGGAACCCTAAAAAGACATCGGCATCAACTGAAAGTAAAATTTTAAGCAAAGCAAAGCAAGCCATTATCGTCTGTGTATATCGGTTTAAGCTATAAACGTTACAATACAATACAACATCTCAATAGCAGCCTTTTGGGGGTTAGGTTCCTTTTTGCGTAACTACGTCCAGTCAATAGCACAAAAGTATATTTGCTTTCATATGTCGAAAACAACGTTAGGAATCAGTCCGAAGCAATCTTCAAAGGAATCTATTTGAATATTCTTAGCAATAAGTCCCCGAGCGCCCGCGCCAGCGAGATGCCATCGGAATACGATTATTTATCAAATACGATTGTTCACTAAAGCTGGAATTCCCGTAAGCAAATAAAGAGAGATATTTATGTATAAATATCCTGTTTGATTCACAGTACATAAATTTCTATCCTGTAAACAATACTTGTATATTTTCTTACAATACATCGCATCGGTAATGTTTTGATATATTTATATACCTAAGTATTAAAAATTGATGAATTATTTAATTTGCATAGTGTTCTCATCTTTTTGGGATATACATATATAAATACATTTAAATAACTAAAGTATGAATAAAATACTGTTGAACACAGCCTCCTCTCAATCCTGTGAGGGTAATAGAGCAATTAGCACACGGACATTACATGTCTTCGAAATATATTTATGTCTCAACATGAAGGTTTACTCACGCAGTTTCCCTTCTACATTTTTGTTACACGGTAGAGCCGTGCTGCAGCCATATTATGGTTGTGGCACGAACGGATCGGCTCGACCGGGGTCCTACCACGCTCTCATAGAATATCAGCGTAAAATAGAGGCATTCCAAAATAATTCTCAGGGTTGACATCGCATCTGCATTTTGATTCTTAATAGAGAATAGATGTAGATGTCTATGGGCCACAGTATCCACTTACCATCAGGTGGGCTGTGTGTATTCCCTTGTCACCCTTATTCTATAAAAAAATTCCTCGATTAAGAATCGAAGACCCCTGAGCGAGGACTAAGATGGAATGCTTCGTTTCCAACAGGAACCCTTTATAACGGGGACCCTTTTAGTCTAAAGGTGTGGGGAAAAAAAAGGAAAAAAGTCGTTCTCTACACTCACCATTTGACGCTAGTATTCTATGAGAGCGTGGTCCTTCTCAGTTTGAGGCGACCTATTTATGCTACAACAATAATATAGCTGAATCATGGCTCTACCACGCAATTAAAAATTTGATTGGTGCCGGCGGGTATCGCGGTAGCTCACGTACTGCGAGATTTACGACGAGTGCTTACGCCTGAGCTACTACTGCTCACAAAAAAGTAAAATATAAAACATTCTCCACACTCCACATTTGCAAATTGGCACTTCAATAAAAAAGGTGGTTTTACCGCCACCCATTCCAGAAAGTGTTTATCGCTTGCCAGGAGCTGTAACAAGCCCACTTGCTTTGGCATTAAATCTTCCCTTTTCTATGTGAATTGTCAAGGGTCGTTTCCCCCGCAGAAGTATTGTTAGTATACCCTTTTTTATTTTCCACTTAGCTACATAGAGTAAAGAATGGCGGATTTTATGTTGTTCATATACAACATGATGAGCAAAAAATATAATCATATTTCGTAATTATAAAATAAAATCAATTAATTTTTTTGATTATCTATAAATATTATTATTTACAGTAGTAATAAAAGCGACAGTGAACCAATAATTTTATGAGTCCTAACCGCGAACTTAAAAGGCGTAAGTTCGAAACAAAAAGATTACTAATTTGATTTAATAAAAACTAGTAGTAGTCCAGTGGTGGAATTTCGATCGTAATTCTGAAAAGTAAAGCTGTATTTCACTTTCAAGTGTCAATTTATCTATTATCTATGCTTTCAAGTGTATATTAACATATATAATATGCAATCTATAAAATAAACGTTTTTCACTTTGACATACATATCACAGAGAAACTCCGGACATAGCCCTCTCCATAGCTCGCTGAGCGACCTTGAGCTTCCTCATCCGGCCAGCAGTGAAGGACCACGTCTCAGTTCCGTATGTCATCACTGGCAACACGCACTGTTCGTTTTCGAGAGTCATTATGAATCGTCTCGAGCGCAGACTTGACGACTTCCAGCCTCCCGAACAAGCCGGTTTTCGAAAGGGCTTTAGCACCATAGACCACATACATACCCTTCGGCAAATTGTACTGAAGTCCGAGGAGTACAATTTGCCACTATGTCTGGCGTATGTGGACTATGAGAAAGCATTTGATTCCGTCGAAATTTTGGCGGTGCTGCAGTCCCGGTATATCGAAGTGCTGAAGTGTTTGTACAGTAGGACTACGATGGCTATCCGAGTACAGAATCTGAGTACGAAACCTATCCAACTGCGCAGAGGTGTAAGACAGGTTGACGTTATATCCCCGGAACTCTTCACCGCTGCATTGGAAGACGTTTTCAAGCTTCTGGACTGGAAAGGATACGGTATCAACATCAATGGCGAGTACATCACTCACTTTCGATTTGCCGAAGATATAGTCCTAAATGTAGGGCGTCCCCCCACTAGATGGAGTGATGACCTGGTAAGATATGCAGGAAGTCGATGGATGCAGGTGGCTCAGGACCGTGCTTTGTGGCATTCTTTGAGGGAGGCCTATGTTCAGCAGTGGACTTGTGAAGGGCTGTAATGATGATAATGATGATACATATCACAAACCATTGAAAAAGAAACATTTGAAATCACACAAAATTTACAGCTCATTTAGTCAATCCGTTAGTAACTATTATGTTGACAACATTTTAAAATTCTTTGGCGACAATCTATACTTTGTGCGATTGTTTGACCACAGACTATTATGTGTTTGACAATTGACATTAGCGGTATGAAAGTAAACAATGTTTTACTATAAATTTTAGCTTTCTGCACTCTTTGTCTAAATAAACCTTTACTATGTCAAATCTCACACTCTTCTAAAAGGGGTACAAAGATTTCTCTTCACGTATTATTAATATAATATGCCTCGAACCTTGGGCTCAAATTCTTGTCGGACCCTACAATTATGCAACTACACAATCATTGATATTCGGGTCTGTATATGTTTTGGTTGTTCCTGGTCTATGAAACTGCGTCTGAACTTACATCCGATTTTTTATATAAGCGATACATCAAATATATCTATATGTAATAATAAAACTGGACTTACATAACTTTCCAGAGTAGCAACGAGTAGTTCGACACACACATATACATACACAAGTGTAAGCGTAGTGGTAATTATATAGTTTTCTTTTGTTTCATCACAGTACAAAACTAATAATTTTATTTTTATTCGTACGGTAATAGGTTGTTAACGGATATTGCGATTGAGTAAGCCATTTATTATGATTACTTCAGAACCAAATTGCCTCACTACGCTTGCGATTACTTGATTTCTGTGCGATATAACTTATGCTCACGTCTTTGTTCACTCTCATCATGAATACTAATAAAAGCGTAAATAATTTATGTTAAGACAGACCAGACAAAAATACAATATTAGTATATTATACCACCTATATATCGCTTCGATATTTATTAGATTTTTAAACGTCTTCAAAAAGGAGGAGGTTCTCAGTTCGAGTGTGTTTTTTTTGCATGTATTTTACGCTATATCTTCGCCGATTATGAACCAATTTTGATGGATTTTTTTATATTCAATAGGTTAGGTTATACTTCAAGGGTGGTTCCATATAAATTTGGAGATGAAAAAATTTCACCCCTGAGAGTAACAAATAAATAACTTCTTTTTTAGGAATTTGAAGTCGGTTTTTACTTTTGGTTAAAGTTATATTAATATTAATGAGCTGTTATCAAGAACCTCCAGACAGGAAGATGCTGATGCCCATCTCCCATTACCATTTCCTTTTATCACCTCTTTTGACACTCTACGGGATGTAGGGTAGTGGATTCTCTTACACCGTCACTACACGGCGTATGAACGTTTAATAACAATACAAGCGTATCTCCGAATTCCCTTAATGAATTTTTAAATAATACGAAACACAAAAATATTTCAGATTCACAACTAAAGATCATGTGTGCAGTCGCACATGTCACACGTGGTAGAAGTGAAAACTTCAGAAAATTAAACTTCAAGAGAATAAGACGAATGCAGGGTATCATCAGGAGTAGGATTTAAATTTTCAATTGTAGTGTTTATTTACCATAATAATGTTACCAAGTTTAAAAATATTTTACATTTTATTCTACATACATTACCTTACACAGTATACAAACTCAAAGTTTTCAATTTTAACAAATGACACGAGTGACGCTGCTCCTGTATTATTGTTTAAATGATGGTTTGAAGTAGACTTTGATATGTAAAAGTGGGGCGATTTTGTGTATTAAGTGTCTACGCATGTTAACTATTACTTGAAACAGTGAAACAAGTGCTCTGCTCGTGATGTGATTCTCAAGATAACTGTCAGCTGTCTGCTGGCTCAAGTTGCCGTTAAAATCTCCCAAGGGCTGCACAATGTGACGCATCATCATAATATGAAGCAGTGTACTATGGAGAATAATTATACATTGTAACTTCAGGTTCAAAAGGGCTAGAACCCAGAGCCGTAAAGCCAGTTATAAAAAAAACGAGTGCCTTATGGAAACTAAAGTATATAATAGATAAAAGGAAACAAATTCTATTTCATTCTCTTTCATGCTATATCCTACAAATGTATATATTTGTCACTTTTTCGTTTCATTGAATTTAAAATCACAACGATTCTAAAGAAGTTTTCACTTCAATAAAATTCATGACTATCACCTTACTAAAACGTATTCGTTGTCGCTCCCGCGGCAATGTCGCGTCCTTTGTTTGTTTTGTGTTTTGCTTCGCAAATTCTAGCGGGTACTCGTGAAATAATTGCGATGCTCGCAAAATCGATAAGCCAATTGAATAAACATTTGTACGACGCGACATCGTCTGTCTCAGTATTTGAATGCGCAAACACATATATTATAAAGCTGATTGAATGGATACTGGAGAAGCGTGCATGCATAATGAGATCAAAGACATTTTTAATACAGAACAATCAACATTAATAAGCCGGTTATACAATTCTCCCAAATTGCTAGGCCTTCCTGCATATCAATGGCATATTAAAGGCGGCTATTCCACCGTATGTCAAAAGTAACAATTTTTATTTTTCATTTGTACTTTAACAAACAAATAGACAGACAAACTTTTCTTCCTTTCTTTATTTTTAAAAAACGTTACCAACACTAGGATTTTCTCCTGTATCGTGGAGGCAGTTTACAAACACAAATTGCACAAGGACAAATATCCAGACCCGGAACCATTATTTGTAGGCCATACAAATACTAGTTCCGTGCGGGATTCGAACCCGCGGTCCCCAGCGCAGCAACTCATTGTTAAGCCACTGCGCCACGGAGCCGTCAAACAAACAAACAATTCTAAAAATAGTAGAAATGTATTTAATTACTTATTTTCAATCCTTCTCAATCCCTTTTATTACAAAAATAAAAATGCACAGACATCAGCAATTTATATTTTTATTATACACGTATGTATAGATTTTCTTTTGTTCACAGATAGTAAAAGGCACGAACAACACACCATTTGTCATGGATTGATTCATCACACGGAACAAATATTATATAATATGTATTTCTAAAACAAGAATATGAAAATATGTCTTGTTGTAACTTAAGTTCAGCTACGGGTCATCATTATGCTATGAAAATACGTCCGGAAAAACAGTAACACAAAAGACGACTCGGTAGCGGTAGCGCACTGGATAAAGCTAAACACAACTGACGGCTCGGTAACGCTCTGGATGGATGGTGGATAGATAGATGTTTGGTTGTGAACTGCGTGTTTGATTCCTACACGGAACAAGTATTTATAAGATTTGCAAAAAACTGTTCTGGGGATGGCTGTTTGTTAGTTAAGTGTGCAAGCTATGTATTTTAAATGCTTTCACGGTAATGAATAAAGTAGGGAAAATATTTTAAACTGAGCCCGTTAAGATATTTAACTTCTGGAACTCATCTTAACGAACGTATAATAGTTATATATTTGAATTGCACCGGAAGTATAGACTACACAATTATTATACACATTATAACAACTACTAACTACTACTAAGATTTTACAATTATAGATTATATATTATTTATAGCGCAGATAATATATGTATATTCGTATAAATGAAAGTTTATAACCGCCTGCGGCGCAGACAAGGAGATTATAAGGTCAACTATAAAATAACAAATATGTACGTGCATGTTCTTTATTGATTTAAACACGAAACTAGAATTCAGATTCAACGTTTCATTTAGACTAAAATGTTCTTTGTTTGAATTTCTTAAAGTCACGTGCATGGTAGTGGTAGGTAATATATCACTCGTAGAATGCCGAAATACGTGCTAAAGAAGTTAAAACTATGTAAACAAATAAGGATGCTGCTTATGACTACTGTTTCTTTATAGTCTGCATTTTTTTCTTGGGTTACTACCGGTTCTATATATATCGCGTGAACGGCTTCAAGGTAAGGGGGTCAATTAGAGAAATTGTATGAGATTTGGATGTATGTAGAGAATGATGGTTGTGCTGAAGAGGCGTCTATGGAAAAATCCAAAAAGATCTGACTATCTACCGCCAGCTGACGTTGACCTGACCTGTTTCATTAACTACAGAACCACAGATTCGTTAACTATCCTGAAGATTAATATGAAATGCCTGACAGCCTGTAACTGTATTGGCCCTTACCGTTCAAGTCGGAACAAAGCAGTGGTGTGTGCATTACTGCTTGGCGTTAGAAATAGATATGTGAGGGTAGTAGTATCAATTCGAATGGACGGACTCCAAGGCACAAAATGTCCAACAGGGTAAAATACGTTTCGAAAAATTTTATCTAAACAAAAATCCATGAAGCAAAACCTTTTGCCTTACAAAGCTATTATTGAAAACATTCAAAGAAAAACAACAAAAAAATCGCACAATGCTATTAAAATAATTTAAAATTAAAAATTTTGTACAGCCGACTTCAATATATGTTATTTAAGAATAACTCAATAACCATTGGTCTGACCTTAATCAAATTCATATGGGACCATACGAGAACTATCAGCTTTCAGATAAAAAAAAGAATCATCGAAATCGGTTCGCCCAGTACAAAGTTATGAGGTAACACACATAAAAAAAACATACAGTCGAATTGAGTACCGTCTCCTTTTTGGAAGTCGGCAGACAACTTGATATCTTTTAGAGCCACCTAAAGACTTATCAAGGAACATGAACAATAATTAGCCTGTAAAAAAATTAAAGGCTTTTTTGATGGTATTATTTAAATAGGTATTTTTAATAAACATAATTTTGTAACGTCAATTTCTTACTTCTTTCTTATTCTTTTAGGTACGCCATGTTAGAAATTGACGTAATAAAATTCACAGGATCGATTTGACTCTATCAATATTTATCAGTCGTTTAAAAATGTCGAACGTACAGAAAAAATAAATCCTCTTTTTGATCAGTTAACGGTAAACGATGAAGTAGATACCTGAAAGAAATATGTTCTAAAAATTAAAAAAAAACATTGAATGTCCTCTACACGGATTTTATCGTGTTTTCATCCCTACTCAAAACTAACTAGAAGTTTGCTTATGATACTGTGTTTAAATTGTCATGTTTCTATACATAAAATTCAATTGCTGTCCGATACATAGGCTGCACTAAAAGTATCGGGAATGGAATATTTCCACTGTTCCTGTCATATTAAAATCTTTTTAATTGAAAACTCCTTGGTTTTAAAAATCGAATACCATTTATTTATTTAAAAAAAAGATTCTCTGTCTTGTCACAAGGTTTTGTCAAACTTGTTTAGTCGTTGAGAAAATGGAATTGACTCGAGAAAATTCAAGAGCGATGATTTATTATGACTTTCGAAGTAGTAAAACACAAAAACAGTGTGTTGACCTGAGTGATTTCTGCATTTGGTGATGAAGCCCCATCCAAAACCACAATTTATCGCTGGTTTGCTGAATTTCAACTTGGACGTGTCAAGCTCAGTGATGATCCCCGTCAAGGTCGTCCAAAAACTGCAGTCACCCAAGAAAACGTTGATGCTGTGCGTAAGCTGATTGAGGAAGATCGACATGTGACATACCGCGAAATTCAGGCAACTTTAGACATTTAGCCACGTTTGTCTCCAAAACCGGCCATGTTACGACTATTCCTCTTGAGGGACAAAGAACGGTTAATGCAGAATGATATGCTAGCATTTGTTTGCCACAGGTCGTTTCTGAACTCCGTAAAAAGAACTGCAACCGCCGCATCATCCTCCATCATGACAATGCGAGTTCTCACACCGCACACAGAACAAAAGAGTTTTTAGAGCAAGAAAACATAGAATTATTAGACCATCCGCCGTACAGCCCCGACCTAAGCGCTAATGATTTCTATACTTTCCCTAAAATAAAGAATAAATTGCGTGGACAGAGATTTTCATCACCTGAAGAAGCTGTGGACGCCTACAAAACGGCCATTTTGGAGACCCCAACTTCCGAATGGAATAGTTGCTTCAATGATTGGTTCCATCGTATGGAAAAATGTGTCAAATTTCGCGGAGATTACTTCGAAAAGCAATAAATACATGTTTAAATAGTAATGTTGTGTCACTTCCTTGATTCCCGAAATTTTCAGTGCCGCCCTCGTAGTCTCGCTAAAACTTTCTCGACACTAATTATTATCCGATGAGGCAATTTTATACACGCGAAATAGAAGTTTTTTTTAGACTTTTTACGACTTCCAAACATTTAAGAAAATAGAATGATAATGAAATATATTATTCTGAATACTTTAAAAGTGAACATGACGAACAACCATAGTTAACAAGCATGTCATGGTTAACTCGGACTAACTTCTGGTTTTAATTATTGATTTACAGCCAGACATCCTTCCTATTGAAATAATAAATAAATAATGATCCTTATAAGGAATTAAGAGTTATGTTGCAATAATTAGTTGTCTATAAGGTGTCATTCAAACCTGATGTAATGGCGGGAGTGATCCTGAATATGTTGACAGACTACAGCGCAGACTTCCCGGAACATCGCTTCTCCACGTCAGTTAATATGTTCTTTTACCGAATTTTTATTATTTTAGTTTACTCTGTAAGAAAGGCCAGGTTCACCGTCAGACTTGAACATTGTACACATTGAACTCCTGCATTTTGTAGATTAAATACTCTATCATTATATTATCTTGTCAATACATCAGGATTTGTCTGATACTTTTAACATTTTTTTATTATACATATAAGGATTATCTAAATATTTCTTAAGTTCTGCTGATTGTTTTGAAAGTTTTATGAAATGTTTTTTGGCGCTATTTAAATTATTTCATATACAAACATACAGACCCTAGGTATATATAATTATTGACGAATGGTAGAATAATTATAAGATAAGAAAAGGAGAGATGGAATGGATTATCTTACGCTCGACTCACCCATAGCCTTCCAACCTTATTAAATAAAAAAGTATCATTCGCGTATTTCTTCTACGAAGCAAGCACTTTTAGGCTTCGACGCAATTGGGCCTTACAAGCCGTCACTAGACAGAACCAGTCTCTGCCAGTAATTGGCCTTTAAAAAAAACAACACCGTTACGAACGAGCTATAATAATATACATAGCAACTGGGTCGAGACGCTGCCATTTGTGATTATTCATTGGAAACTAATTGTTCGAAAGTGTTCTAAATAACCTAGGTTATATTTGTACGGGATTATGTTTGAATACTAATTAATAATTCGTTTACAACTCGATTATATATTTATCTTCACCATCCTAAGCAGTTTATGAGGCTTGGGCATGTATCGTTCATAATGTCGTCTTTGTTCTCACTACAAAGGTGCAAAAACTCACGCGAACACTCGACCCGCTGCTGTTTATGAAGCGGTGTGTTTTCTTGGCACCCATCTTGCACAGACCTTAGACATGCCAAAATGGTCATGAAGAATGTTTAAAACGGTCTTATATGTTACTCCAATTATTTTTGCGATCTGCTTTTTCTTCAGACGAGCATCATGGACAATTACGTACCGTTAAGGCCGCGTAAGCCACGCATATCGCATTAACGGTTAAGCAGCCGCTAAAAAGTTAACTGGGCATCGAAGCTTTTGACGGAGCATTCAATGCCAGGATTGAAAGAAGAACAAACATTTTTACCGAAATAAAGATAACAAACGAGCAAATAGTCCACTTGGTACTGTGATTGCACTAAGTGCATTCTGTTTTCTACAGACACTACATCTATTCTCGTTTAAGAATCAAAATGAAGAGTGTGTTAACCCCGTGAGGACTTAGATGTAATGCCGCATCACCAGATAAAGGTCTACGGATGTAGCCACTCACCACAAAAAATAAAGCAGCATAAGGGAAATACATAATGAAGCTCGAATTTGTTACCAGATGTGGATGGCAAACCTACCTCTGGCGTTTTGTATGAAAATATGTGTGAGACCAGAAAGTGTTTTAAGTCTCGACTTAAGTGGTGTCAAGATAATGAGACACAAATCAAACAGGACATTTTGGTCAAACATCAAGTAAGTATAATAATCAATAAGTCGAAAGACTTCAGGGCATTCTGGAAACACAAAAAAGTTTAATAATGAGTTATCTGTCTAGCACAGCACAGCACAGTAATACAGCTAGCGTGCAGGGTCAACATGCGCCAGCGAAGATAGCTGAATTATTTAATGATATTTTTAAGGTTAAGTCCTCAATTGTTTCGATGCAGCAAGTGCTCAATGCTGAACAAGAATTAAGTAGAAAATATCACAGGGTCAAAACTGAGGACATAGCTAGTGTAATAAATGGGATGACCTGGGGTAAGTCCCTTGGTCAGGATGACCTCAGCATTGAGCACTTGCAGCATGCGGGTGTGCATTTGCCAAGGGTGTTAACTCTATTGTTTAACCTATGTCTAGGTCATACGTTCTTATCTACGACGTACTTAACTGGAGAGCTTATAAAAACTATAGTTATACCAATATTAAAAAAATAAGACTAGTGATGCCGCCGTTGGGTCCAACTATCGCCCAATATCTTTGGCTACTGTAATTGCAAAGGTGCTGGACGGTTTGCTTGACTAGCAACTTAACCAACACTTTCCTCTACATGAGGCTCAGTTTGGTTTCAGGCCGGGGCTTTCAACTGAAACTACCATACTGCGACTCAAGAATACTGTCCAATATTACACTACGCGAAAAACGCCGGTTTATGCGTGTTTTTTGGACTTGTCAAAGGCACTTGACCTTGTTTCGTACAACGTTTTATGGGATAAGATTAACCAGGAAACTAGCACACCCAAGGAAGTGGTTAACCTTTTCAAATATTGGTATCACAACCAAACCAACTGTGTGAAGTGGGCTGGCTCCTATTCGTCGGAGTACAGGTTAGAGTGCGGGGTGAGGCAGGGCGGCCTTAGTTCCCCTCAACTCTTCAACCTGTACGTCGACAGTCTGATTGTTGAACTCAGTGATGCCGGAGTCCGCTGCTCAATCGACGGTCGTTTTGTTAATAATATAAGCTATGCCGACGCTATAGTTTTGCTGAGCCCATCGATCAGGGGCCCTTAATACGCTGGTGGGCATTTGTGAAAGGACGCGGCGGCTCATGATCTCAGATATAATTCTAAAACGAGCGAACTACTCGTTTTTAAGGGTGGAAATAAAAAACCTAAGTCTGTGCCTCATGTTAGACTTGGAGGAGTTACACTGAGTAGAGTCACCAAATTCAGATATCTGGGACACTGGGTCGCCGAGGATCTCTCCGACGATTATGATGTTGAACGAGAACGTAGAGCGTTGGCAGTGAGCTGTAATTTGCTTGCCCGCAGATTTGCTAGGTGTACGAATGAAGTTAAGATAACATTATTCAAAGCTTACTGTCAGACATTTTACACCTGCAGTCTGTGGGCAAAGTGTACCCGCCGACCTCTTAATGCGCTGCGTATTCAATACAACAATGGACTCAGGATGTTGTTGGGGCTGCCACGCTTTTGCAACGCATCACGCATGTTTGCCGAGGCACGCGTGGACAGCTTTGCAACAATATTACGCAAAATAATAGCCTCTCTGATGCGTCGCGTGCGGGGCAGCACTAACAGCCTCCTAGCTCCCATATATATAAAGCAAGATTGCCCTGTGATGAGGCACTGAAATACAGTTTATATGGGTTCCAGGCCCAATATGTTTAATAATAAATGATAATTTTGGTAATGTATAATAATTTGTATTATGTAAATTTACTAACCCCTAGTTTTAAGTGTATACTAACAAAGTGGGAATAATTACCTGAATAATGAATCAATAATAACAGTAAACGCTGGCATTTTGTGCGTTGGTGATGTTTCCCTGGTCGAGACGACCCATTCGTGCTGCGGTCAAATGATGTGCTTGTTTATGAATTTTGTTTTGCGTTATTACGTTTACGTTTTATTTTAATCTCTTATATACAAATCTGCAGAGCTTAAAAATTTAGGCGAAAGAATTCCGTATTAGTTCCCAGAGTTACAAGCGACTGATAATTTATCGCATACGTATGTAGAAATATAATGCCTAACGACATTTTTTGCGGTAGAGCTATGTAATCTTGCAACGTACGTGCTCAAGGCGGTGTAAAAATAAAAATATTTACACTGCAATCTTGATGTACCTAGCATATTTGTGTGCGAAGACTTGGAACACACATGTACTCATACTACTTAATTTGCGCAAGTTTTTTTTTAATTCTTACTGTTATTGTATGTTGTTATTCTCCATAATCGTTTGAAAGGCGGATTTAACTGTTGCATTATCAAATATCTCGCACCATTGACGCTATTATCCGAAACCGGTCCGCGTGTTTTAAGAATGGCGTAAACGTAATTCGTGTACCACCATGTATTACAGACAAATCTATAGGCTGAAATAGGGTTGGTGGATTCTCCTGCACAACCACCACACATTCCATTTGTAATATATTCATTATTCATCATACATACTACATAAATAACACCACGCCTGTAATCACGGTTTAGCGTACTTCTTTTTGACCTCAAACGAAAGATTAGCTTAGTGGTTATAATATTTCATGGAATAAGTTTTTTTTTTTATTATATTTGGATATCACCACAATGCATACAAGCACAAATATAAACAATTTTACGAACAAATTAAATTTAAGTCAGTACTAATGATATGTAAATACAACGCAATCTAATTATAAGTGCGTACATATACAACGAATCAGGTCTTATTTACCTTCAAAAACCAGACTGAATTAAAACATTCACCTTAGACATAATTGTTAATGTTAATTAATTTAACGACTACATCCACGTCTGCGTCCAACTGTGAGTTTGTCGGAGCCAAAAAGAGTGCAATTTGGAAGCGGTCCATTAAAACGAAAACGCAAAGCCGCCACGGTGAAAAGAAAAAGTTAAAGATGAACCTTGATACTTCAAAGATTTTGTCAAGACCGTACCATTATAAGATAAAATTTTCATTGACATGTCCCAGAAATTTGTCCTTGGATTTTAATTAATAAGAGCGAGCTAAGTACGTCGCTGTAGTGAAAATAAATACTTAATGTCTAGGCCACAGAACACGGATAAGACGCGTGTAGGCCTAATAATATTTTAGATCCGTTACCGTTACAGCCTATTAAAGACCACTGCTGAACATAGGTCTCCCCCATAAATTGCCTCATAAGGGGGATATTTGCCATAGTTGCTATGCTTGGCAAGCAAATTGCTAAGCGTAGTTTTTAATGTTCCGTAGTTACACAACAAGGAACCCTTATAGTTTCGCCATGTCCGGCCGTCCGTCCGCGGTTTTGCTCAGAGACCCTAAGTGCTACAAATCTTTAATTTGGAATAGTTATAGATATTGATCACGCCTATATAACTGCGAAATAAAATCTTAAAAACACTTTTATTTTGGGTACTTCCCATACAAGTAAATGGAGGATGATTATTTTACGCGTTTATTCCATCTTGTGGGGTATCGTTGGATAGGTCTTTCAAAAACATTGGAAGCGTGGAACAACGTCTTTTCGATTCAGGAATCCGTGTGCGAGATATATAGTTTTATATTGGTATTATCCATTAAAGTCATGTGTCGTCGTCGTCGTCGTCCCCCCCCCCCCACTCTATCAACTAAACCACTGTTTTTCGAAATGTGAAAAGTATACACAATAGTAGTATTTATAATAAAGTTAAAAGGAAAACTATCACAGCTAAGTAGAATTAAGAAGTTAACGAGTAATAGTCGACAAACTTATAAAATGCACTTGGATTACTAAAAATTTCGTTACAACTCCGTAGAAAATGACATAAAACTAGCTGTATTAAGAACTTTGTAACGTTATTATAAATTATAAAAATAAACATTTTTTGAAGAAAACTACTTATATTATGCATTACTGCTATTAGCTTTACTTTTTCATTTGCGGGATAGATAGGGTATTATTATCAAAATCGAAAACTTTTATTAACCTTTTTTGAATAGCACTCCCTATAAGGCTGATTTGAAAATAAGTCCTTCAGAATTACGATATTCCTATTTGGGCACATTTTTAGTCGATATAGCGGTCAAACCGCGAACTCACTTATGCTCATTATCAAAGAAGCCCACGTATTGTGACGGGCAATTACGGAACCCTAACTTTACATTGTGCGTGGCCCGACACGCACTTGGCCAGTTTTTTGTTTATTTTTAGTCGTTATAGGACGACGCTGCTGCACATTATCTGGATTGTTTCCCTCTGTCGCCTCTTACGAAACCTACGGGACGATATGGGTTAGTGGATATTCTTACACCGCCACTACACAGTAATATTATATTTCAGATCAAAGAGTTGAAACTTCATAGAAAGGTTTAGTCATATTATAGATAGGTTGTGTTGAAATAAAAAAAAAGTCAGAACGTCATTATATGTCTTACTATTTTTCTCTTTAATTTATTTACAGAGATGAGATAAAACAAAACCGGGTTATTGTGGGTGGTCATACCACACAACCAGTGTAATGAGAATCACCGTTATCTGTGCTTATAAATGAAAGCAAAAACTTATTAGGCTAATTCGAATTGCACAATCTATATGAATGAAATGTAAAATAAATAGTCGTTCAAATATTTAACATATCAGTGATTTCTTGTGTGTAGTCACATAATAAATAATATATGCAGCTAAATTCTGTGACAAAAGATCCATTTAAAAATGTTAAGTTATAATATTAAGAAAATATAATAGTAAGGATAAAAAGGATTTTAAATACAAACTAAAATAACAAGAAGCGCCTGTTTCGTAATTTAATAAACAATAAATACCAGCGTAATACTAAAAGTTTTTAGAACTATTCAAAGTAATAATGCAAAGAAAGGAAAATTTGGAAAATTTAACGCCCAAACTTCACAAAGTGTATTAAATTCGTTCATTAACTTTTTTTGTAAACTGGCAGTGATTTACAGGTTTGTATCGTTCCAAGATGTTATTTACGCGGGATTTTTCGGGAATATTTTTGTAGTGGTTTCAGTAAACAACAAATTTAAACGGGAATGTACATTTATTAGCGATTTCGTGGTGCAGTGGCTCAGCAATGAGTTATAGAGCTGAGGGCGGCGAGTTCGAATCCCGCATGGAACCAGTATTTGTATCGTCTACAAATAATTGATCCAGATCTAGATGTTTGTCATTGTGCATTTTATGAATGTAAACTGCCTCAAAGATACAGGAGAAAATCTCAGTTTGAAGTAGACATGGGACGAGTACTCAGTTTGGATTCGGTACTCGGCGGATTCGGCCTTAATTATATTCCAGAGAAAAATAAAGACAAAAAGCCAGTTTTTATCATTATTATTATATTAGACACATTAAAACATCAGGAACATGAGAAGCAGCAGAAATATTTAGAACGTACATATGAATCTATAATAGAAATTATTATTAGTAATATTTAAAATTTAAGAGAGGAAGATCAATAATTTTTCTAGATGTTTTCCGATAAAACGATTTCTGTAAGCAGTCATTTTCGCGCCAGATAACGAAAACTATCTCTCGAACATGAACTCATGTTGTCTCATTTGACAAGTAATCAGTAATTACTCATCAACAGTATCCGTGGGTGTGTGACTGATCCAGTACCGATACAAGTACTTTTCTTTCGATACTACTTTGTACTAAGTTTTAAAGTATCGATACCCAAAGTACTTGGTATAGAAAGAAAAGTATCGAGTAATTACTTGTATTTACTCGTATCGTTCGATCTCTAACTCTGTGTAAGGGAAATAACCACACGCCGTCCGCTACCGCGTTTTATTAAAGCCGAGTATTCGGCCGAGTACTCGGCCCAATCTAGGCCGAGTACCCGGTGGCCGAGTACTCGGCGAATTACTCCTCGTTCCATGTCTAGTTTGAAGTTGTAACCTTAATTTAAAAAAAATTGTTGCCGAGCGTTTCATGATGAATCCCGTGCTACTGTTTACAACTGGTTTAATAAAGCACGGTTGTAGCAATCTCACTGATGACCCAGTCGAGGCAAAAATAGAAGATAACATCAGTGCTGAAGCATAAAGTTTCGGATACGTGAAATAACCTACCAATATAATTCGAGCAAGCTTTGACATTAGTACGAGTCAATACAAAATACCTACCTACCTCAAATGAATATTTAGGTGACAGTTAGCTGTATAATTTGCACATTCATACATCAATTGTATTCTCCGTGTATTCTTATACCCCCACGGTATAAGAATATATCCACTACCCTATTATCTTCCTGTAGGTATCGTGAGAGGCAAATAAGGCACAATGACCAGGAGTTAGGCAGCCAGTGTCTACCTAATAACAAACATCCCCCCTGTGAAGCTATGGGGGAGGCCTATTCAGCAGTTGAATTTTGATAGATTGTAAAGTTACATTAGGTATCTATAGCTATGTACTAAATATTCTACTAATTGTTTGTATATTAAAGAAGACAACATAATACAATAAACGTTTGTCATTCTATTTGTACCGAACAATACGCGCGTGGGTGTTACATCTTCCTACGAAAACTTATTGCTCTTCCGACCTACATCCGGTTCATTGGCTTATTACTTGGAAGTGATAAAGAGTGATGGCGCAGCAAGCATCCGCACCGATACAACAATAGCTGCCTCTAGCTGCGAAACCATTAACGGTCGAAACTTCCATGAAACATTTATCTAACATGAAAAGAATTTCATCAATAGGTGGCAATGTCAACGTTAGTAAATAAAATTACTTGCACTCTTTAGTAGCAGAAAGGTTCAGTAATGAAAAAAGACAAAAAATAAACCACAAAAAATACTTCGTAATACTTGGTAACGTGCTTTTCTAAATATACACTTGATGTTTTTTTTTAATTGACTCCTTTACTGTTACCGTTGCAGCCTATTGAAGTCTACTGTTGAACATAGTATATTTGCCATAGTTGCCACGCTTGGCAAGCGAGTTGGCAGGCGCAGTTTATTTTTTATTTTAGTCGTTATTAGGAAGATACTGCCCCCATCTCCTGATTTGTTTCCCTCTGTCGCCGCTTACGACACCCACGGGATAATATGGGGTAGTAGATATTCTTACACCGCCGCTAGTCGGTAGACACCTTTATATCTCTGCCATATTGCGAGACTTTTGGTCATGTAGAGCAGAGAAGAAATCTTAAGCACACTACTTACTTTCGAATTCTTAATAAAGAAACTTATTAATTTAATTTTAGTATTGTTCTTATCTTCGTACCTCCTCTTTTTCTCAATTTAAATCATTAAACGATACAAATTATACAAATAAGGCTAAAAGTCAAATTAGAAAAATTGATTACTGTGTGTACTTCTTGAATACCAATGGTTCAAGAAGCTAGGTAGAAAAGACCGGATAGTACATATGTACATAAGTAATAAGGTATTTCTCAATATAACCACAAATATAAAATACTGATTTTACACTGTTTCTCGCGATAAAAATCAAGCGTAATTTATTTTTGTAACTACGTTCGTTTAGAAAGCTTTAGCTCTAACGGTAAGAGAGTGCATAGAAAGAGTACCCTAAGATAGTACTCATCAGTATTCTACGTCCGTAAACCCTAGACAATCGAGGAAATATTGTTAGACAGATTGACAATACATTCAACTAAAGAGTTGCTATAACTAATAAACAAACACAAAGTCCTCCTGGACACAACATAATTATGATGGTATCCTGTGATTCCTGTGCGAAAGTGATCCGTCCCAGGTAGAGCCGACCTCATTTAATGAGATCGTGTTTAGGTCGACGAGCGAGCCTATTCTCGATTACCAACGGCTGAACGGTTGATAAACACCGTCGTGTATGCAAGCCGACGCATTACTCATTAGCTACGGGCGGCGGGTCAAGTTCGTATGTTAAAATGTGGTGGGTCAAGGGAACGGGATCAGTAGGAGTATGCTATCGTAAGACGTAAATTTGAAACGCTAATGTACAGGCTATTCGTGATGATTAATGCAGGATATAGGCATGATCGTGTTGATCGTATGTTTAATCGTGCAAATTGATCAACAAGTAGTAATAAGTTATTTAGTAGACGAATAGGAACGGTCTTATATACTCAGAGCCAAATAATATTAAATAGATGTGTCGTCGCGGGCATGGAGCAGTATCTACGGTGCCAAGCTTCTAGTAATGTGAACGGCTGAGCGTGGCGAATAAAGCGTACTGTTTGAATTTAACTGAAACGAAAACGCGCATGAAACTAATAATCCCACATTAAAAGGCCATGTGATGACGGCATGTCTGTCCACCACTCCAGTTATCAGACCTGATGTCGCGGTGTCCTCAGAACCGAAGATGGGAAACGCAAAAAGATCTCAAAGCCTACCACCCAACAAAATATACAGACTAACGCCGCGGTGTAAGGTTAAAAGAGCACGATGGCTCAGCATATTAATACCATAAATCCTATGGGAAGGTCATGTACAGCACTCTGTATAGCCGGCATCTTGCAGTAGTATGTATGTCGAATTGTCGAGTACTTGCTGAGGAATTCGGTCAAATCACATCGCAGTTCCAATAGCATAGCGCGTAGAAGACCATTGAAGAAGACCAACCATTGCTATTTGCTATATATACCTACTTGCAGAATTTGCACTTTTTTTAGGGATCGCAGTTATAAAGGTAAATACGATTATTTAACTAACACCTTTATCAAGGTGATCAACTATAGACAGTCAATTCCTAACAACATACCAAAAAAATTTTGTTTGCAACTCATCAAGTGCAATGGTACCAACAAATGTACAGACCGCGTCTCGCGTTTCACGGAAACAAACATTTTTGTTTGCTCGCGAAAAATCCATTGAAGTCTTTATTCGTACGTGAATGAAAATATTTTTTCACTTTTGTTTATGAAATTCCAAAGACTACACGCTGTATTTCTGCGTTATAATAATAATACACGACTATAATAACCTAACGTGTGGTTTAATGTAATGTAATTATTTTTCCGGACAGATTAGTTAATATTCCTTAGTTTAAACCGCCGCACTAAAACAACTCAGAACATACATATCTTATGGGGTTTGCTGGTAATTATTTTACGTGTTAAAGCCACGCTATTGCGTATTAGAACTGACAGAAAAAATGTGAGCTCGGCCAAATTTAAAACATCTTAGAGCTCAACTGGAACAGAACCACGCTCTAACATATCAGCGTATAAAACACCAAACGCTGTTGTTTTTTGTTGTTAACTAACGAATTGTTTGTTAACAACAAAAACCTGTAACCGTTTGTTATATAACGAATGACGAGAAACGGATGTTCGAGCATTTCATCAAAAACCTCTAATTGACAACGCACCAGCATTTAGATTCTTAATTGAGAATAATGGTATGTGTTTATCCAAACCATCAAGTATCCATCCATGTAACCATCAAGTGGACTGTGTTTTCGTTTGTCACCGTTACAAATATTAGTAATAACGTAATAAGCAATCAACTGTTATTTGGTGTGTAAAGTCTAGATGGTAAATTAATTTTTACATTACTAATCTGCATTATGCCACAATCTACTTCACAAGATCCTTTATTACGCCGGGTACACATTATTAAGTGGCGAAGCTTGCGAAGACACTTATTAAGTGGCGAAGCTTGCGAAGTCACTTATTGATTTCACGATGTCTGTCCGTCTGTCCGTCCGTCTGTCCGTCTGTCCCACGATTATCTCGAGAACGGTTTCGAATTTTCAAATTCTGTTTTCAGCAATCGATTACTGATCACCCAGGCATCTGAACCTCCTATTTTGAAACTGATTGCTCAACGGCAACCGTTAGAAACCGCTACAAAGCTGATTGCTTCGCCACTTTGCTATGCTGTTAGCTTGCTAGGTTTATTTGATCATCTGGACGTATCTTGATCAGGCATATTGTATCGTATATCTAACACTATCTAGAGGTGTGTTAGACAAAACGTACTTGTTTTCTAAGGTTACAGTTACGACATATCTCGAAATACTTTTCCTGGCTTTGCCTCTATAATTAGGATGCTGAATAAAAAAAAACATGTATTGGTAATTAAAATAAAAGGAATTTTTATTCTGGGGCATTTCGGTGAATATACTTTATAATATTTTGAAGGAAATAATCAACTGAAATCAATCAAATTACATTAATTAAAACCGTTAAACCACATAACAACCAGGCGTGCAAAAGCGTTTGGCTTCGTTCAACCATAATGAATTATTAATGTACTACATTGACATATAATTTAAAATTAAAAATTTTGTACTGCCGACTTCAATATGAGTTATTAAGAATAACTCAAATAACTCAAAAACTCACGAGAAGTATCAGCTTTCATATAAAAAAAGAATCATCGAAATCGGTTCAACCAGTAAAAAGTTATGAGATAACACATAAAAAACATACAGTCGAATTGAGTACCGTCTCCTTTTTGGAAGTCGGTACAAAAATAGTGTGCTACATGATGTTGACCAAGTAGGGAGCTTAGCACCCTAGACTATCACTATTAGACATCTGAAAAGAAAAGTTCCAAAGACATGTTTTTACGTTTCTGTAGTAAGCTCTTTTGGTCATTACCCTCTTCAAAACAAGAAGAATCCAGTGCTTTACAATGGAATTCTTGTACATTATTCTTATGGATGATATTCTATTATATTATAAGATGTTAATTTTATATAAGCAAAGTTGACGAACGATCTTATAATATACCAGTTGGTAAAAGGATACTGTGATCCTACATCTTCTCCCGATTACGAATCAAAGTATACGTGGGATTAATGATAAACAGTGACAGATTTGTGATAGACCGCTTATATTGTGTTGTAGCAACTTGAGAAAAGGTAACCGGCAGCTAAGGACCCTCGCGCAAATCGAAGTACCGTTTGCATAAGGCGCGACCCAACACTATAGATAAAACCCATAGACCCTTCCACATACCCTCGATTAAGAATCAAAATGCAGATGCATTGTCACCACTGAGGAATAAAGTGAAATGCCATGTTATCAGTAGATGTGATTTCCGGTTCTCGTTAATCGTACGAACCACGGCAGCATTATACTACCTACTATTTCACACTGGTATTCTCGACAAGCGAAGTTTTTCTTCTCCGGTCGAACCGCTCGTCTTAATATTCATAGTATACGAGCCGAGTTTCCTCAGTAATAAATAAATAAATACAAAGTCGCTAAATGCATTGTAAATCGTTACCATAACTGTATAATGAGTAATGACTTGGAACCGAAGACTAAGAAATTTTTGTTATCTCTTGTCAATTTAATAATTTAATTAATTATATTTAATTTGTCTACACTATCATCTTTTTCACCAATTGGCTAAAGTCCACTGTTGCACAGGGCCTTTGCAGGAAGAATTTGCTTTAATCGTGACGCCTGGCAAGCGAATGGACGATCGCATTACGAGACATCATATAATCGATATAGAGATAATCGATACACCGATCATACAAGATACGATACGATCATCGATACAAGAAACATACATATCTATTTAAGTAACGTATTTAAAAAAAAATATTTGGATAACTTTACCGCAAGCATTATTATTGAAGTGAAAACTTTCGAATCTTTGTGATTTGAAACTCGAAGAAACAAAAAAGCGACACTTAAAAAAAACACATTTTACATCTATAAGATTTAACCTGCAAGAGAATGAGATAGAATATAATATACTGTGTTTCCTATTATCTCGGTCTCCTCTTTGTGAGGTATAAATTGAGGTGGTTATACCTCATACCTTATATTGTTTCGAACTATCTTAACCAATCCATTCATAACAATCCACGATTTCTTATGTTACCGATTAAGTAATCTTTAGGCTTCTTCTTCTTCTCTTTAATCTTTATTCATCTTTTCTGTAATGTCAGTTTTTTTTTTCAATTATATTACTTAGCGTGTTTTAATTTCTATATTTACTAACTGGATTTATTATTTAGCCCATTATAATTAAAATGTGAAGCATTATAGACAGTGCAATAAAGTAGTCTCTCTATCCAACGTCTTTTTAAAAGTTCTTTAACCAAAAATAAAATGAAGTAGATGGCACTATTACAAAACAATTTTATTAGAAATTTACTGAAGGTTTCACTTCTTCTTTCACTTTTTTTTTAATCAAGTCTAAAACAAAAAACGAAGTTTATACGTAAAATTTGGAAAGGTGCGACACTAATGAATAAGTAATAAAACTTTAATATTTTTATATAACTTTAAATAATGAATAAGTAATTAGGGTTAACCAGCAAAGAGAACAAAACACCTCGACGCGTACCAGCAACTTTCACCAGCATCCCGTTGGAATGATTGACAGTTAAAAACGAAATCGTATTACCATAACTTAAAATATGTGCGAGTAAAGAGTAGTGCCGTAAGATACACTTATAAATAAGAAACTGAACTGTACTACTTATACATGAAAGTACATAATTGCAAGCTTGAATTCATGAGGTATAATCTCTACTACATTGCTTGTTTTGCTGTTTTTGTGAGTTCTATGTTTTTAACATTAAAGCCCATATTGGTATGAGAACTGCGAATCGGCGAAATCAATTTGTGACCGACCGCTTATTTCGTAATGGCTTGGGAAACGACAACCGGAAGTCAAGGATTTCTTCACACAAATGTAAGTTGTACGTTTGCATAAGGCGCGACCTACACTATAGATAAGTAAGATTACGTCATATTGAAGTGACGCGACTAGTTATGGCTGCAGCACGATTGGGTGGGCTCGATTAGTGATTGACTACACGGACACAGACTACCAGCACAAAACAACAGCAGAAGGAAATTCCCGCTGTCCCAATGCCTTTTCGCGGACTTCATATTTCTTCGAAGTGTTTTTTATATGCAGGATTCCTCACGATATTTTCCTTAACTGCCGAGCACGTGATAAATGAGCGCTTAAAATTGCAATAAACAATTTAACGGTCCTGGCGGGGATCGAACCCGGGTTGCTCGCGTACTGTGTAATTTACAATGAGCGCTTAGCTCCTAAGCGACAATGACTCAAATATTTGAAGATAATGTCAATTTTAAAACTGTACGCGCTATCCTTGTATTTTTGGAAGGTTTTATCACTTTTATCAATGCAAATACAAACCCACAAATTTAAATGTACGATACTTGCTCTTACCATTGTAAACACAATCCACCAAAAATACAAGGTGGGCGCGTATTTTTAAATAAGACTACCTCTAACTAATCTTATTTATATTAATGAACACGACAAATAGCTTGCGGAATAAGCTTTTTTATAAATTCTTTTACAACAACAAAAATACACATAAGTACAGTGCAACATAAACCTATTTAAGATTTTTCTGCACACTGCAGTTCGCCGTCTTTCGTGCGTAAACATTTCAATATTATTTAAAGTAAGCAGGTAGTCCGCTCGCTTCTACAATAACATGAGGATGAGTTGTCGTGAAGTTTTGCTTCGAGTAGTACACGGGTGTTCCGAGGAAAAGTTATTTCATATTTTTGGAATATAAATATAGTAATTATATCACAAATAGTATACATATATGTATAATAGTATATAGTATACAAATAGTATATATTATCAGTTTTTAGTTATAGTATGTTAGTTATATGTTGATTCATAAAGTATGCTTTTAATTTGTGTTTAATATTTTTACGATTGCTATCTTCCTGTAAGGTTTTAGGTAGTTTATTAATTATTTTAAGAATTAATATTAATTAATTCTTAAACTACTTAATTGAGGAATCTTATTTTGATGATCTCCATACATATTTTGTGTTTTAGCTACAATTAATTTAGGGTTATACCTATATACTTCTAAGGGTGTTTATACACAGGTAGGACTTGCAATTTTGTATTAAAGAACTGTTCACCAAGTAAAGTAAGTTTTAGTTTTTCTTCAATAGGCAGAATATAGCAGAATTTGAATAATTGGTTGTTGGTATCCTTATAATTGTTGTTTGATTTTAGGAGGAACAATTGTTTTGATGATTCGAAGCTGGATTCATGGATACTATAAAGATGCTATTTCCAGGTTCTACGTAGTTACTTAATCCGTATTGAATTATCGATTCGGCCAGAGCCTTCTAAAGGGATAATGTTATAGGATAGGGAACTTTAAATTTAATAATATAAAATTTGGCAAATATGGCCCTTAACCTATCACACACTTTATTAATATGGTGCGTCCATTTAAATCGACTGTCTATTAAAAGTCCAAGGTAAGATTGTTGTTTTAAATCGACATGTTATTATGAAGACATTGGTGGCTGTGGGCAGCGAGTTTTAAAGGAACGGATACTCTATTTTGACTGAACGAAATGTACATTAATTTTGTTTTGGTGGCGTTCAGAATTAGCCCTGCATCGTGAGACCATTTCATAAGGTTGGTGAAATCCATTTGCAATTGCTGTAATGTCACATTTATGACGTTCTCCACAGCTAGTAAGCAGGTATCGTCTGCAAAGTGATATATCTTGTAGTTTTTAATGACATTGGTAACATTATTTTAAAGCAGTAGTTAAAAGATAACAATACTTATATCACTTAAAATTGGCATTCACACGAAGGAAACCAAGTACATCCGACGAAACGACTTATAAACTGTTTATTGTGGTAGTTCCGTTTCCGAAACAAACAACCTTGAAGATTACAGCTTCTGTGGAGGCCGTTGAGGATTTTGAAATTATCGTCACATCCTTTTCCTCGGCGATCACATATAATTAGTACATAATTCATTTATCGGACAATGTAAGGGGCGCTTTTACAACAAAATCCCAATAAATGTTGAATATTTGTCAATAGCGAAGTTCAAAAATTTTATTAATCATACATAACTATATTTGAACTGCAGTGGCGGTGTAAGAATATCCACTACTCCATATAGTCCTGCAGGTGTCGTAAGAGGCGACAGAGGTAAACTGAAACAGGAGCTGACTGGATAACAACTCAAAGTAATAAATAAAACTGCGGTTTCCATTCCGCCCGCCAAGCGTGGCGACTATGGAAAGATCTACCCTAATGGCTAATCTATGGGATGGTCTATATTCGGCAGTGGACTTTTACAGGTTGTAATAGATGAATGAAAATAACCTTTGGGAGCGAGATGATCACTACCAAGCTTTTCTCTCATAAAATTCCTAAATGTACGTTTAATAATATTATGTATCATTGAAATGGTATTAGGACGGATCCGTGGCGCAATGACTTTGCAATTAGTTGCTGCCCTGGCGGCCGCGGGTTCGAATCCCGCACGGAACAAGTGTTTGTATGGTCTACAAATAATTATTACGGGTCTGGATGTTTGGCCTTGTGCAATTTGTGTTTGTAAACTGCCTCCGAGATACAGGAGAAAATTCTAGTGTGTAAGTCAAAAAAACTCATGTGCGTATGTTGTCGCTAAGACTGGTAAAATAAAGTGAGCATAAATACATTAAATGATCGAACTACGACCAAACATGATACTATTAGTCTTATCTGTGCCAGAAGTTCTCTCTGTTAATAGTCTATTAGTCCTTAAATTCTTTAATTTTATTAAAGCAACAAGTTCAGTTTTAAGTATGAAAACACGAAACATAATTTTAATGTGCAAATAAAAAAACATAAAACTAAAACTAAGCTAATAAAATCCTCGTGACGTATGAAAGGTAGAGGATGGTATTTGAGAGTGAAATGAAACGATCATTCAAACACCGTAGTTTGCGTAAGAATAATTGCAAAATAATCTGTTTTTGTTTAAAAGCCGATGCTATAAATAAACAAATAAAACACAACAATGTAATTTTATGTTTTTATTTAAAAGATTGTGTCAACGTTGCCCTATTATAAAATAATCTATCTAAATTGCTTTATCAAGTTCACTCGAGGAAAACTGTTATACATTTCATTAGTTTTTTTATACATTATCGTATTGTAGTTTACATTGCAGTTATCTAGACAATAATTAATTAGACAGGTGGTGGCTTCAAGTGGCATTTATCAACTTTTTTGCTGGAGGCTAGCTGGAGGTCCTGAGATTTTTTATCGTTAAAACATAACACCACCGTAAGAAGAGATCATCGATACCTATACATAAATCAGAAAAAACAAATCCTGCTGTTACTATAACCACACCTAAAAAATTGTTTTCAAATCAAATCTGTTTTTCGATATCTATACAAGTAAATACAATTGAAGTGTCTGTTTGTAAATGCCAAAAAACAACTTTATACGGTACTTCTAACTTTTGTTTGTCTGTCTGTTTGTTCGGACTAATCTCCGAAACGGCTGAACCTATTTTGACGGGACTTTCACTGGCAGATAACCGATGTTATGAGGAGTAACTTAGGTTCCACACACACACGAACACTCACGCCTGTCACCCAGAGGGGTAGGCAGAGACTACGAACTTCCATTTGGCGCGATCCTGACACATCTCTCTAGTCTCCTTTACATCCATATATCTACGCATACACGCTCGTCGGTTAAGGGTACTCCTAATCTGGCCCATTTTCATCCGGCCGATTTGATAGATAAACCTTCGTCTAGGGCGTCCCTTCCCAACTCTGCCGTTCACTTCTGAAACATAAATTTGCTTTGTCACTCTTTCCTCGTTCATTCTTTCTACATGATCAAACCACCGAATTTTTATTAAATTATTATTTATTTTAGAAAAAGAATTGGAGTACCGCGCAAAAAAATGAAAACCCATAAAATCCAATCGTAATAAATTCCACGCAGTAGAAGTCGCGGGGAACAGCTAGTTAAGTATAAAGATCAAAGTAAAAGTAACAATATATTAAGTTAGTTCTCATTAATTGGGCTTTTTTGGAACATTACAAGTTGGAGAGCATCCGTCATTAAAAAAATTAATAGTTGTAATAACAATTTAGTTTAGTTAAACTGTTATAATAAAACTACTATTATTAGAACTAACTTAATATGTTGTTACTTTTATAAATAAATCATTAAAATTTTTAATTAAGAGCATAAATAACAAAATTAAAAATAAGTTTGAAACTAATTACAACTAGTTTTTAAATATTACCAGTGAATTTTCTTCACTTATGATATCTGGTGGTATTTATGAAACATTTGATCGCCGCAAAAAATTAAACCGCTCAAAAAGTATATATTTCGAAGACGTGTGAAGTTCGCCAACACGCATTGGGACAGCGCGGCGGACACTTCCTCGCCCTAAAAACCCTCTCAGAAATGAGAGGCCTGTGCCCAGCTGTGGGACATGGATATAGGCTGTAACTTTAAACTTTTGATCGCCGCAAAACCGGCATTTTTAAACATGTTTATCTTGGCTGGACATAGGTAAATTTTATCTTTATTAAAGATTTTTGAATGTATTACTCAATAAACGCGACACTAGCCTAATGGCAGGGTGCGAACCGCGAACACAAAAGATCGTGGGTTCGAATCCGCCATTCGATTACTGGTCGTGAACCACTCCTAACGAGGAATTTAAGCTTACCAGGAGTGATTAGAGATAATATTAGTAATGTTAATAGCATTGCAAGTATTTTAAAAAAAAAACGAGTATCCTTAGCAAAGCATTAGCATTATTTACGTGTTAGAGCCATGCACCAGCTATATTACTGGTATAGTTGTAGCACGAATGGGTCGGCTCGACCGGGGAATAACCACGCTCTCACAGAATACCAGCGTAAAATAGCAGTTTACCGTTGCTGTGTATCGTATGGTGAGTGTAGAGAACCGGAGACAGTTTTTACTCGAACGAGGCATTTCACCTTAATCCGTACGGGTGACAACGCAAATAGTTCCGTTCGTTGACTTATAGATTGGACCGCGCCTTCTGGTTGCTAGTTGTAAGAGTGAAACGTCATCTGAACCTGATGTTTCGTCAGATTGACTCAATCTTTCCTCTTCATATTCACGGAGCTCTGACTCGCGAACAAGGGCCTGCAAGTATGGTTCTGACTGAACTTCATCATCTTCACTCTCAATCATTTTTCCTCTTCAGTATCTAGCTCATGGAGCCACATTTCCACTTGTGAATCATTCATGATGTAATCCAATATATAAATCTGTAAAAATATACTAAAATAAGAAAAAATATAATTACATAAATAATAATAATTTGATATACATACACATAAATACATTGTTAATAAGTAAAAAATATTATAATAGCGTTATAAATCGATAATACACCGGAAGTTACATACCTGAATTTAGTACACCAATACAAGCGCGGACTACTTTAGTAGGCCCACGCTTTTGGTGCCATATTGCTTGTGCATACGTACGCGCTGGGTTCGTGCGGGATACTGAGGTTGGGACAAATATACCAGACGAGGCTTACCTGGAATCACTAGCTTCTAGCTCTCTAAACTAAAAAGTTATTGCAAAAAGAGTTACCCTGGTCTACTATAGTAGGCCGCGCGTGTGCTCTAGTGTTAACTGGTGAAAAGTCTTAAAAATTCAGTTTCGTTGTCTACAAAATGATGGTATAAAGAGACTATATTATTCAAAAATAAGGAGTAAAAACGGCGTGTTGAAATTTTTGATAAAGTTGTAAAATGAAATGATTTCAGATCTATCAAGTGTCAATTTAAGAAACACAGTAATCAATGTGTGACTAAAAAATAAGCACAGTTGAGATACAATAATCTAATAATGATTAATTATGAGCATGTTAAATTTTTAGTATTCTAGATATTTAGCTCTGATACAGTTGACAAATAATAGTGATACATTTAAATCGTTAACTACATCTATTATTTTATATTTCCCAGAAAGATACAGATATAACAGAATCTTTGTCGCAGCCGTTCCAAATCTCGAAATACGAGTACGGTGACCTGGTTATTGCTTTGCCTGAGACAGTCTGATCGCCTGGGCAAGGCCGATCCCCCGGTCGTACTTGACACATCACACAATCGGCAGCTTTAGTGACTGTATTGTGACAGCTGTGCACTACTTCAATACTTAAATACAGATCAGTACAGTGAAATAACATGGATAAAAGCGGCCATAAACGGACGACTGCATTGCGAACTATAATCTTCTATTAAACTTCGATCATGTGTAAATATGGTACGAATCGTCAATAGCTTTGTTATGGCGTCAGACGTTTGGTTTCGTTGTATTTTTTTATCAATATAAAGTGACACACGAACTTTTTTTTAATAAAAAAGGGTGACAAACGAGCACACAGTCCACCTGATGGTAAGTGGTTGCTGTGGCCTATAGACATCAACATCTATCTTCGTTTCCGAATTAAAATGCAGATGCATTGTCAGCCGTGAGGACTAAGATAGAATGCCTGTTTTCCAGTAAAAAGGGTCTCCGGTTCTCTACACTCACCATACGAAACACAGCAGCATTAAGCTGCTATTTTACGCTGGTATTCTGTGAGAGCGTGGTCCTTCCCCTATTCCGACCTGGGCCAGGCCGACCCATTTGTGTTATAACTATACTATTAATATAGCTGCAGCATGGCTCTACCACGTACAAAAACAGTCCACCTGATGGTAAGTGGCTACTGTAGTCTATGGATACCTGTAGCCAACTTCACACAAAGAAAGCTACAGATGCGTTGTCACCTCTGAGGACTAAGATGGAATGTCTGTTTTTTTTTATTAACTAAGACGGCCCCGTTATCAGTAAAATGGTATAAAGTTCTTTACACTCACCATACGAAACACAGCAGCATTAAGCTGCTATTTCACAACAGTATTTTAGGAGAGCGTGGTTTATACTCCGGTCGAGCTAACCCACTTGTAATTATACTGGATACTGGTTCTTTATCATTATAGTAAATTATTAAAATTATTAAAGTATATTCATTATTGTAAAATTTGCTTTAAAAAAAGTCCCGCTGGGTTTCTTGCTGGTTCTTCCCAGGACGGAGGTTTTTTTTTCGAACCAGTGGTAAAGTAAAAAATGACTTTCAATAAGAATTACACATGTAATCTATATTGAATAAAAATTATTCTATTCTATTCTATTCTCTTCTATCCTCTTTATATCGGAACACAGCAATACAAGCACTGCTATTTAGTGGTAGAAATACGTAGTAAGAGCGTCACCAACCCAGACAGACTCCTAGACGGAACAGTAGTCCTACCACCTACTAAATATATTGGAGTAGGTAACACATTCAATTATTATAAGCCAGTGTTCATTATATCAATATCTTATTTTAGCTCTCAAAGTGTTATTATAATGAGGTAATAAAACGCAGTTGCGGTAATTCCCACCGGCTATTCTCACGATTCCCCACAATACACAATCATTCTGCAGCTCCGCCGTGTCACGGACATCAAAGGTGTCAGTCGTAACACAAAATACTGTAATGCGGCCGTCGAGCAATCGCGCGACAGAATGCTCTGGCTTCTGACTGCCCTAGCTGTCGTCGATTGGGACTTTTTGTCTTTCAGTATATCAACAAATGTAGGTATAGACGTTTCGAAAAAAATGTTATAGGAGAAAAGTCTAGTAAGATTGACAGCATACATCGAAACAATACATCTCTGACACAGAGGTGTCGTTGCAAAACAGAAAAATTAATAAATATTTAAATTTTTATTAATTTATTAAAAAAATATATTTAAAGACAGATAAATATTTTAATCCGTTTGCATTATCATACTGAAACCAAAATTAAATTTATATCGATAGAGATACAATCGTTTTCTAATTAAATATTTTCGCTATAGATAGCAGACACCCTAAGCACGTTAGCTGCTCGAGAATTAGAAAGGCACGTTATAATCTAAGCTTCGTATAGAAATCAATCCGTATGATTCACCGATTTTGCACTCTGTAGTAAATGATTAAACCTAACCTACTTATGTTATATTTGTAACAATTATTGTTTTTATATAATCAATAAAGTGATTTCTGCATATCGAGTAGAATGCACTTGAAATTAGCAAACGTTGGTGCATCAGCTTGACAGTCCATATAGTACACGCCGTGTAGTGGCGATTAAGAATATCCACTACCCATGTCTTCCCGTGGGTGTCGTAAGAGTCGACAGTGAGAAACAGGCAGGAGATGGGCAGCAGCATCTTCATGATAACATCAAGATGACAATAAAAAAACTGCAATGGCCAACCCGCTCGCCAAACGGGGTAACTATGGCAAATATCCCCCCATGAAATGAAAGTTACGAAGAGACGGCCCCCAGTCCCCGGTGGCCCTGCTATTTCCGGGCTACGGTAGCGCCCATAGTAACGGCGGGGCAAGGAGTGCTAAGAATCTCCAGTGGAAGTTCGGTTGCCACCTAAGACGACCAGACCTGGCAACATACAACGCACGCACCCTGAGGACTGACGGGAAGATCCTGGAGCTGGAGAAAGAAGTAGACAAGTAACGCTGGCATATTATGACAGCATTCGAGAAATTACGACACATCTTCTCGTCAGGTATACCTTAAAACCTGAGAACGACATTGTACAACCAGTGCGTGTTGCCAGTGATGACTTATGGATCTGAGACGTGGTCCTTCATTGCTAGCCGTATGAGGACGCTCAAGGTCGCTCAGCGAGCTATGGAGAGGGCTATGGTCGGAGTTTCTCTGTGATAAACTTCGAAATGAGGATATCCGCAGTAGAACTAGAGTGACCGATATAGCTCAAAAGATTGGTAAGCTAAAGTGGCAATGGGCCGGCCATATAGCTCCAAGAACCGCCAACCGATGGGGAAAAAAGTTCTCGAATGGCAGCCTCGTACCGGTAGTCGAAGTGAAGGCGTCCCTCTACTAGATGGAGTGACGACCGGGTAAGACATGCAGGAAGTCGATGAATGCAGGTGGTTTAGGACCGTGCTTTATGGCATTCCTTGGGGGAGCTCTATGTTCAGCAGTGGACTTGTGAAGGGCTGTAATGATGATGATGATGACGATAGTACACGCATAGGAACTTTATTTCTCGTTCCTCAAAGAATGAATAGTCTTGTCTAATGAGTTTTTAACAAATCGTTGTGAATGTTACCTACAATAACATTCGATTATTAAGTGGCGAAGCTTGCGAAGTCACTTATTGATTTCACGATGTCTGTCCGTCTGTCCGTCTGTCCGTCCGTCTGTCCGTCTGTCCCACGATTATCTCGAGAACGGTTTCGAATTTTCAAATTCGGTTTTCAGCAATCGATTACTGATCACCCAGGCATTTGAACCTCCTATTTTGAAACTGATTGCTCAACGGCAACCGTTAGAAACCGCTACAAAGCTGATTGCTTCGCCACTTTGCTATGCTGTTAGCTTGCTAGGTTTATTACTCTTAATACTGCGTAAAGAAGCCTGAAACAAGCAAAATGAAATACTTGCTTCCTTATATAAGAAAGTGGAATTATAAATTAGACTGATTTAATGTACATGTCATCGTTTATATTTTAATTAAAAGAGTAAACTTTTACATGTGTACATGTACATAACTTCAGCACATCCTATAACAGTATAATTCTATAATAATAATGGTTAAATATCTGTTAATTTTTTTTTAAATAATCCATATAATATGATAGGTAAGTTTTTGATAAGAAATAAACTATTCATTTTATCCAATAGGTAACTCGATTTATAGCGAGATATTATGTTTACGGATTTTTATTACGTTCAACAGATTTCCCAGCGGATAAACACCGCTTATAGTAATACTTTTGATAGAACATTAATATTAAAGTGAAATATGAATAATAGTTAATGAGATGAAATTTCTAAAGGTTAACAAGTGGGATGCGAGAAGTAAGGACTGTGTAAGAACCTCCGAAGGAGGCGGAGTTATAGCCGAAATAAGAATATTTAATTTTTTAGTTTTTGGCCATTTTGACCCCCTAGGAGTGTAATGAGAACTTTTTGCCCCTATTCAAACATGATCCCCATGACATCCTCTACGTGATAGGCTATTCAAACTGACTAAGCCTAAAGTTCGAGTCACCCCCCAACTCATTTCTAGTCTTTACTTCCAATTAAAGGAAAAATCTTTTTTTTTAAATGAGTGACCTTGGAACTAATGCACATGTAAAATTAAAATCTACATATGACGGTAACTTACAAGATCTATTTTTAAAATTAATTTCTTTAAGAGGATGTCGTAAAAATTTACTGTGGCATGCTTGGACATTCCTTCTTATGGCCCCGACGCGGCGTGACCTTGGCTGACAACTATCTGTTATTAATAAAACCTCAAATAAGTAGAACACATGGTCCACGTACGAATATTATTAGTATTACACATACAGAGAGCACCATCAAGGCCTTTGGCTATCGGATGGTAAGCGAATTCTTTATCCCACAGACAAATATTTAAATGTCCTCAATTAATAATATCAAATACATGCCATGTCAGCCTCTCAGGATTAAGTTTGAATACGTCGCTACCACTTGAAAAGGCCACGGGTTTTCATCATTGAACATGAGAAACACAGTAGTATTATTCTGCTTTTACATATGTGAGAGCTTGGTCTTTATCCCAATCGAGCCTTACCGTTCGTGGTATCTAGCTAGGCCTATTCCTATTATTGGACGGTTCACGGACTGATGAAGACAAATATCTTAAATTTTTAGGGAGTCTTAATAAAATCGAGAAGCTTTAAACTTAAGAGATAAACAAATTGGCGTACAGAGTACGTTTTGAGTAGTTGCGCCATTTTCGCACACTCGAGACCTCTATTCTATTCAAATGTGCGTTCTTGACATAAAAATGTAAAAAAAATTCGAGAGACGATAGTGTAATAATGTTTGCTTGTTTTAATTTGAATTGCCTAGTAGGTATCTCTATAGTAGTATAATAATACATCACATTAACTTGCATTGAAATGATGGCTTCCAAAATGTAGAAATATATTAACCTTGTTATGTATGGACAGTGTTGCAAATGTTCAATCTAAATTGTTCATTTTCACATTGACAATATTATTTATAAATTTTGATGTGATTTATGACAGTTAGTTTATTAGTTTTTTTTATATTTTTTTTGAGTTGTGTCAAGGTACCCCAAAATATTATTTGTATAATGCAATTTCTGTTTTAATTTTTCATTAATCAAGATTATATTCATTGTGCAGCGTAATAAAAACTGAAGGTTACTTCAAAAAAGAAAGGAGGATTATTTATACAAGTGAATATTGTTAAGGCATGTGAGTTGGCTGAAAGCAACCAGGCTTTTATATCTCATACCAGGGTCCTTCACTGTGATCCTCTGGAAAATTTAACCAGATAATTTTTTAAATAATGTAATTTATGTACAAGAAACTTCAGCTGTTGCACCTCAGGGAATAAAGTTTTTATTTGCTCGCGTACTTTACGCGCACCGACACAATTCTTATGCATTATAAGTACTATTTTAGCAGTGAAAAAAAACATTGGGAAGAGAACTCTATGGTCAAGAAATAATGAATATGCCGTAAACATAAAAGCCCGCCAACCAGCACTACACTCGGCGGAATCTCTTGTTCTAAAATCACTTTTAGTGGAACGTATATAAAAGTGTATGTAATAAAGTAACATTATACAAAACCATGAGCCATTTCCCTTTAAATATCCCCTCCCTCCCTACAGCCCATTATAAGTCCACTGCTGAATAAAAGCCCATAGATTACAACAAAGTATAGTCCTGAGTCATACAGTCCACCATAATTACCATCGCATTTGCTGGATTGAACAACGTTATAAAAATTACGTACAAGATTTTTCTACATGAAAAACGTCATATAGTGTACACGGCGAGTACGAAATCAATATAACAATTAATCACAGTCGAAGATTGCTCAAGTCGATTCCAAATGTCAGAAGTGAAGCAACAGCAAGCCAGACCTAGATACATCAAAAACACAGAATACAATTCTAAAACTAAATTTAACTTTTTTTAAGTGTGAGTATAAAGTAACGTTTTAAAAATCAAATTCAGAAATCTACGAGAACATGGCAGGCTATCTTAGTCAACTTCAACAAAAAAAAGGCCGAAACGATCATATATACTAATATAATAAAGCAGAAGAGTTTTTTTATTGTTTAAACACGATAATCTCTGGAACTATCAGTCCGATTTGGAAAATTCTTTTTTTTATATTAAAGCCAAATTCATGAGGCTATTTAGCATTAGGCTACACCTCACAGCTAGCCTTATATATTGATTTTTGTTGGGCAGGTCAGAAGAAAACGCAACCTCGAACTGCTATACCGCGTGCGCTGGCGTAATGCTTAGTAATAGGTGAATAAAATGTACAAAAATATAGACCTTTACTCCAACTATAAAATAATTTAAAATTTTGTACAGCCGACTTCAATATAAGTTATTAAGAATAACTCAAAAACTATTGGTCTGAGCTTGATCAAATTCATATGGGACCACACGAGAAGTATCAGCTTTCAAATAAAAAAAGAATCATCATCAAATGAGTCCAACCAGTAAAAAGTTATGAGGTAACACACATAAAAAAAACATACAGTCGAATTGAGTACCGCCTCCTTTTTGGAAGTCGGCCGAAAAAATTCCGCGGCACCATATCCCTATCTCTCAAAATTATTGGAAATTAAAAAGGGGTTTATGAACGGTATTAATAGACATGGTATGTTAATCCTTACGAACGAAAGTTACTACATCATCATCATCATCATCATCATCATTACAGCCTTTCATAAGTCCACTGCTGAACATAGGCCTCCCCCAAGGAATGCCACAAAGCACGGTCCTGAGCCACCTGCATTTATCGACTTCCTGCATGTCTTCTATGTTCATCTAGTGGAGGGTCGCCCTACACTTCGCCTACCGGTACGAGGCTGCCACTCGAGAACCTTTCTTTCCCATCGGTTGTCGGTTCTTCGAGCTGTATGGCCGGCCCACTGCCACTTCAGCTTACTAATCCGTTGGGCTATGTCGGTTACTCTGGTTCTACTGCGGATATCCTCATTTCTAAGTTTATCACGCAGAGAAACCCCGAGCATAACCCTCTCCATAACTCGCTGAGCGAACTTGAGCTTCCTCATACGGCCAGCAGTGAAGGACCACGTCTCAGATCCGTAAGTCATCACTGGCAACACGCACTGGTTGTACAATTTCATTTTCAGATTTCGAGGTATGTCTAACGAGAAGATGTGTCGTAGTTTCCCGAACGCAGCCCAGCTGAGTTGAATCCATCGATTGACCTCTCTGTCGAAGTTGGACTTACCTAATCGGACTATTTGTCTTAGGTAAACATACTCATCAACAACTTCGAGATTAGTGCTCCCAACAACTACCGGCATAGGTGTGACATGGACGTTAAACATAATTTTTGTTTTGTCCATGTTCATCTAAGACCTATCCGTTGGGAGACACTATTGAGGTCATTGAGCATAGTGCTTAGGTCCTCCTGCGATTCCGCCATCAGGAATATATCGTCGGACTACATCAAGACAATTTTATGGAGATAAACTTCGCTCTTTATAGCATATTATTTGGACGAGTAATTTAAGAGATAATGAAACATTTAAATAATTCAACACTCGGTTCGAGGCGGGTTCGAGGCGCGAACAACGCATAAGCCTAGCCGACCGATGAGAACCGAGAGAAACCAGCAGTGAACGCCAGTGTGCAAGATGTCATAACATATAGGCGTAAGTGAGGTGTCCAAGTGCCATTACATTTACCACGTGCTTAGCGGTGAAGGTAAACATCGTGAGGGAATTTGCATGTCTAAGAAATAAAAAAAAATATTTCGAAGGCATGTGACGTCGGCCAACACGCATTGGGTCAGCGCGGCAGGCACTTCCTTGCCCTGAAATCCTCACCGAAAAGAGAGGACGCCTGTGCCACATTAGATTAATCAAAGACACAAAACTTTCATGTCATTAAATTACTGGACTTTTCGTTACCTACCCACAAAAAAGTTATAAAATTATATCATTTTGTTACAGTGATATAGCCTAATAAAGTCAGACTGACGATTAAAATTTTCGAGATGCATAAAATCGAGTATCAAGCTGTGATAAAATTTTGGCAAAAGAGGGGAAGACACCGGCAGAAATCAAACGTTTCGATGCTGTGTACGGGCCCCCTTTCCCTTTCGTACTCCACCGTAAAAGAATAGGCGAAACAATTTCGTTTGGAATCCGAAGGTGGATAGGATCTCAGTGGCGGCACTAGATATAACGATCGTGTTTGAACTCATTTGAAAGGGCTCATAAAGACCTAAGTCACTGTGATGATATCACCTTTCTGATGGTGCAATCCGAAGCTGGGTATAAGATCTCAGTATTAGAATAGAATAGAATATTTTTTATTCAATATAAACCACATGTGTAATTCTTATTGAAAGTCATTTTTTACTTTACCACTGGTTCGGAAAAAACCTCTGTCCTGGGAAGAACCAGCAAGAAACCCAGCGGGACGTTTTTTTAAAGCATATTTTACATTAATGGTTGGTACAAAATTTATTTTAGAAACAGCTTGTGCAGCAGCAGTGACGGCACTAGATAAAACGATCGTGTTTGAATTCATTTGAAAGGTCTCATAAAGACCTAGGTGACTATTCTGACCTCACCTTTCTGATGGTGCAATCCGAAGGTGGGTACGATCGTGTTTGAACTCATTTGAAAGGGCTCATAAAGACCTAAGTGAATGTTATGATCTCACCTTTCTGATGGTGAAATCCGAAGGTGGGTACGATCGTGTTTGAACTCATTTGAAAGGGCTCATAAAGACCTAAGTGACTATTCTGACCTCACCTTTCTGATGGTGCAATCCGAAGGTGGGTATAGGATCTCAGTGGCAGCACTAGACAGATAGAACGATCGTGTTTGAACTCATTTGAAAGGTCTCATAAAGACCTATGTGACTATTCTGACCTCACCTTTCTGATGGTGCAATCCGAAGGTGGGTACGATCGTGTTTGAACTCATTTGAAAGGGCTCATAAAGACCTAAGTGACTGTTATGACCTCACCTTTCTGATGGTGCAATCCGAAGGTGGGTATAGGATCTCAATGGCGGCACTAGATAGAACGATCGTGTTGGTACTCATTTGAAAAGGTTCATAAAAACCTAGGTCACTGTGATGATCTTACCTTTTTGATGGTGCAATCTGAAGATGGGTATAGGATTTCAGTGACGGCACTACATAGAACGATCGTGTTTGAACTCATTTGAAAGGGCTCATAAAGACCTTTAAATATTTTATTGTATTTCACTGTGGCGGGTGGACGGAAAAGGGGGAGATCTCCCGCCGGGCAAGGTGTTCTGCCCGGGGAGCGGCCAACGCCCCGAGTGGTAGTTCGGAGCTATTCTATTTATACACTGCTTTAATTTCGGAACTTTGTTAGCGCGATTTAGGCTTCGATGTGTTTCGCTTGTGACGCGACGACAGCGCCGCCACATCACCGCCCTGCTCAGACTGGAGGTCGATAGTGCAGTCCGATTGCCGGTGCGTCCTTAATGCCCGTGGGGAATGCATGCTGTGTGCGTAAGGGCAAGTGACGCCGGTGCGAACGATATGCCGGCGTGTAATGCATGACATACTACGCACTTGCAAGTGATGCCGGTGAGAACGACGAGCCGGAGCAAGTGCCAGGGATTGCCTTGTAGTCTGCGGTGAGTCGAGAAGAAGGCAAGTAATCTGCGAGAGTGCCGTGAACTAGGGCCGAGCAGTTAAGGCTCAGAGCCATGCCGAACACTAGCGCAGAGGGTAGCTTGAAGGAATAGTAAGCATTATTATTCCAGTGCTGCGATAAACCTTTATAAAGCTAGATGGCTTGCAGAATGTGAAGACTACAGACAATATCTGCTCGGGAGCGAATGAATGGGGTACTTGAGGACGATGACGAAGGTTTTTGAAGTTATAGTTTCCGAAGGTTGTTGGTTGCGTGTTCATATCACGTCGGGTGGTCACCACTGTAGCCGGTGGAAGGAAAAGGAGAGATCTCCCGCCGGGCAAGGTGTTCTGCCCGGGGAGCGGCCAACGCTCCGATTGGTAGTTCGGAGCTATTCTTTATATACACTGCTTTAATTTCGGAACTTTGTTAGCGCGATTTAGGCTTCGATGTGTTTCGCTTGTGGCGCAATGACAGCGCCGCCACATTCACTAAGGGTCAATATTATATCTGTATATCTATACAAATAAATAAAACTGGAGTGACTGTATGTAATGTCAAAATAACAGCTTTTAAATAAATGCATATATTACATACAATTATATACATTACTTATAACAATTTTTTATAAATTTTGCCTGCTTGTAGGTCTGTTTGTCTGTCTGTCGGTCTGCTTGTCTGATTGTCCCGATTAATCTCCGAAATGGCTGAACCGATTTATAGCTGATGATATAAGGAGTAACTTAGGCTACTTTTATTTTAGAAAAACAATTAGTAATACAACCGTAATAAATTCCATGACGAAAAAGCGCATCCGAAGTCGCGGGGACCAGCTAGTAGTGAATTAGAATCTTACTTTTATATTTTTCTTTATTATCTATGGTTTATAGTTTAATTTAACAGCTGTCGTTTTCTTGTTCTCTTTAATATTAAAATCCTACACTGTACTTGCCACACTGTACTTAATTTTGTAAAAGCATTATTCAAACCAATTATTGTAATAACAAGTGAAATTATAAAAAATTATGTGAACTATGTTTAAAATTTCATGTCTCTAAGGTCATATGGAAGTTAGTTTAAAAATTACTAAATTCCACCTGAACAGACATAACACTAAAGCGAGGTAATACAAAAATGGTAAAAAAAATATTTGTCATTGAAATATCATTGTCTATTCTATTGTTTTACCTATAACGGCATGTCTTAATGGCTCATGTAAAATATCTAGTGGCGAGGGAAAGCAGTTTAAAGCTGTTGAGATCTCTACTAATGCAATCACTATCCTGCCTGCCCAGTAACAATTTAAGCAAAGACTCCTTACTATGACAGAGTCCAGTAGTAAATGGTTATCAAATAGATAAGGAGAAAGAAGAGAAATATACTTCACAATATTTATTAATATTGTGCATGTTTGGGTGGCTTTAACAGATTCATTTCGATTGGGTTTTAGGTGTCACAACTTCTGGTCTATTCAGGTTTTTTTTAATATTAAAGAGACAAATAGCACAAAGAGAAAAATACCACAGATAAATCATAATTGCCAAGATATTGTTTCATCATTTATTCCTTCTTGAACAGGACTAATAATGTTCTGCGAGACACATGGACATTCACAAAGTAAGTATTTTTGCATAATAGTTGGCCCCAATTTGGACTCAATAAAGAACTCACAATTATGCAGGTTCATCTGATTACCGGAATGATCATTGATCTGCCTGAAACTGAATTTTTAATTGAAATAAATCTTTGTCAAATGTGAACTTCACATGCACAAGTTCACTCAACTTCAAGAATGCACAATGCTCTGGCCTTTGACAGAATAAAATAATCAAATGATTGAATTGCTTGTGGTGGCTTGTAGCTCTTTGTTAACTAACTTTCAGCCACCTAGACTACCACTTGTCTGTTCAATACCACCAGCTACATTACCCCTTTTAGACAGCAACACTTTACACAGAAGTGTGCCTGAGTTTGGCCACTTGGTATAGGTACAAATTATGCAGTAAGCACACATGTGACACTATTGACAATCAGAGAGCATTGTCTTAGTAAATACTGTACATTAAACTTCAAATTAAAGTTATTTACTGATCTTTAACATTTGCATGCAAATATACCGTCATATTATTCAAAAACAGAGTAAGAAAAAAAATTGATCCCTTACAAAAATAAATGAGTATCCACTTAAAAGAAGTTTAGCAAATTTCAATAAAATTTACTCAATGGTGGATATTCCTGAAAAGAAGTTAAATGTTTGTAAATAATAAAACATAAATAGTAAAGCATATATTCTCTATTTGAAGGATTAGAATATACTTTTGTATAGTATCAAAGTTCCAACTGACTCATATCTAATGTAACAGCTATAGCACTTGTTGAATTGAACATAGGCAGCGATGCAAAGTCAGAGACAATCAAAACACATTTCTCTTTCTTATCTCTTAATTATAGCTTTGTTTGGATTAAGACCCATGACCTGAGACATCATAGATAGCCAGGTATGATAATGGTGCCTGTAGGTTCTTGATATAAGTTACTAAAACAGTAGTACAGAATTCCATTTAATTATTATAAATGTAAAGTTAATTTATGAATTCAAACTAAGAAAATAATATTCCAAGAGTTACTTCACATCGTAATTCTCTGTAAAAATCTAACTTCAGGAACCTGTAGTAGCTTATGATTTACAAAATAGGTTTAAATAACTAAAAAATAATATTGATAAAAAATATGACAGATTTATAAATTCAATTACAGAATGACTTGAAATTATTCAGCTCAAGTTCTTGGGCTGATTTGGGCTTGAATCTAGGCTAATGTTATTATGTTATAACTAACCCAAGTTACCTTCAGTAAAAGTAAAAGATGTTCTAACTAAAAATCTATAGTTATATACGTCCAAGCTAGGATACACACAAGGAAAAGGATTTGTAAATTATTATTCATCACTATCAACACTGCAGTCCATCACAAGTCCCTCATGAAAACATTATTAATAAAAAAAAATGTAACAACAGTAAACTGCCTTAAGATAATTCACATAACTACTTACTCCTTCTTGATATTTTTATTAATGTGTTCTGAACAAAGATCAGTTTAAAACAAAATGTTATCAAGATAGATTTGGTCATTATCAATAACCATTATCAGACAGATGTAAAAGTCAAATTCACATGATTGACATCATCAATAGCCCATGGCAATTACTTATTTGACTGGACACCTTATTGTCCCAATGTTTTAAAATTAGATATGGTCATAAGAACTTAGTACAGACAATTATTTGCATGCAATTTCTATTATGTTTATAAACAAACTTTTAAACTTACCTAAACTAGGTATCTTTATTATACTATACTCAGTTCTGTAAGGAACTATAATAAATTTAAAATCCTACACTTTGAATAATCATTTATCGAAATTTTTGTTTTGGAATATATCTTTTAAATCTATATAATATATAAAAACATTTAAATAATCAACAAAGTTATAATAAATATGGATGAATATCAATTATTTTAACAGTAATTAAGATAAATCTTACCATGTCTACTTAATAAATTCCGGTTCTCTTTGGTAGAAATAGAGAAACACCCAACATATTGTGTTGTACTAATTAACTAACATTCCATTGCCAATATTTTATGCTTAGTGCCTCTTATATGTTATATTTTATACAAATTCTACAACTGATTATTTTAAATAAATGTTCCACATACCTGAATGAGCTAGTCTCCTTCCCACTAAAGGGCTGTCTAATAGTAGGCGTCGAAGAGACCAGCGGCCTAGCATACCGCCACCCCAACCGCACCCACCGCCGCTGCCACTGCTACCGCCACCCCGTCGCATCCCGTCTCGTTCAACCATCACAAAAGACACATAACACTACACAAATTTCTTTAATATTTAATTACACACTACACGGTGATATCGAACTCAGTTTCGCGCCGAACCCTTCGTGCAATAAGATGCTCAATATTGGTAAGGCATCGGCAAGAGAAAGTGTTGATGAACAGGCGGTATGTACCTATGTCCGTGCCTGTTTATTATGAAAAAATAAAGTTTACAAGAAATAACGAAAATACCACTGGAAATATCATAATTTAATGTTACACATTGCGAAAGAACAACGACTAATTACACGCATTGGGATTTGAGCAAATTGTAAAACAACATGCGCAGAGTACGATCAAAATGGCAATGGATGGCATATATTTATCAAAATTAAATGCAGCCTAAACTTCGGCGACAACAGAACAGTGCAACAACTCCGATTTATAGTTTATACAATACCACAAACTAGGGATGTTAAAAAGTAATCGATTTTATAATAATCGATTATTTTTTCTTATAATCGATTTTTAAAAATCGCTTTTTTTAATAACAATCGATTTTTAATAAATCGATTATGTAATTAACACGATTTAATCGATTTTTGTAATCAGGGTCATCTGTGCGAAGGGCGTAAAAACGTGAAGTAAGTACAATAACATTAAGTCGATCTAAAGAACAACGTCATCTGTGCGACATATGAAAAAATGCGAAGTAAGTGCACTAACATGAACAAGGCGTAAACTACATACATACATGTAAAACAGTTTCGCCTTTCGTATGTTTTCAACAGTTTTCCGCTAGAAGTAAAAGTATTCTGTGGTTTTCTTTCTTTCTTTGGAGAGTGTAAATAATTGTTAAACAATAAAAATGTCTTGTACAACACCTAAGAGTGTCTGACGAATGTATTTTATAATGAAAAAATGTTAGTGGCCAAAACGTCAAAGGGCAAAATAATGAATTGGACATATCTATTGCGGCACCACTATCAAATCTCAAGGCAGATACCCTCAACATATGGAGAAGCTCTGAAGGTACTTTTCCCTAAACTAACCGAATCGGCTCTTAAACACCTCTCTGTGATGGTCAGTTCCGTGCCAGCTGAGAGATTATTTTGGAAAGCGAAAAAACGAAACCGTATTTTCGGAAAGAGACGAAGAAGAATTTTGGTAAAATTATTGTTTTTAAACTCTTTAACTGAAAATTCATGGCAATATTCTTTTTTTTTACTTTTTTGTTTACACAAGTTTAAAAAAAGATTTGTCTTATATTTTAGTTTTGAGACCAAAAGGTTGTCGTTTGATTATTTATAATTATATCTTCATTCTAGTCCAATTTGAATGATATTGAACATTAGTGGCAATAATTATTTATAGCTTTTTTTTGTTTAAACTTAAAGTTTAAAAAAAGATTATTTTGAATTTTAGTTTTGAGACCAAAAAGTTGTCGTTTGATTATTTAACCTTATAGTTTTATTTTATTTTCATTCTTATCCAATGTAAATGGTACTGAACAACTGTGGCAACAATGATATTTAGATTTTTTGTTTGTTCAAACGTACTTTAAAAGAACTATCGTTTCTTTTTATTTTGGTTTTAATAAATTATTAAATGGCACTGAACATTTGTGGCAGCAATTATTTTAAATTTTTTATTGTTTAAAGTTATAGGTTAAAAAATTGTTTTGTAGTTTAGTTTTGAAACCAGATCACCTTATTCGTCGTCGTTCTGATTACTTTTTATACTTATCATTTTAGTTAATTACTATTCTGATAAATTGATAATATTATACTAATCACGTAGTTTATTAATATATATATAAGGAAAGCAGGCATTTTTTCGAGTAAGAGAATTTTTTCGCAAAAATCGATTATTTGTTCTAATAAAAATCGATTTTTCCTTAATCGATTAATTTTACTCAATGTCACATCCGTACCACAAACTATATAGAAACACTATACAATACTCTACTCTACTCTGTGGCACTGGCAACAACGCGTAAGTTTAAAGTCTATGCAACAACGCAACACGAACACAGCGCACACAAGCATAAGCATATATTATGGAGTGTAGAGTACAAGGAGAACCATCTTATAAGGGGCGAAAGTTGAAAAAGTGTCCTACTATTTACTGAAAATAGAGGTTCCAAAACTTACCACAATAGCGCTGGCGTCTCAAAAACTACGATATGAAGATAGCTGTTGTGAACGGAGTGAAGTCAGCTGAATTCAAATATTTAACAAATTTCATGATTATAGTAGTTAGCAAAATGCCAGTATACAAAATCTGAACTAGTTACGTAGTACAAAACCAAGCGGATTGGTCGGTCCTTGTTTATTTCTCCATCTTATTCTAATTACTTTTGGCGCTTTTTTTTTAATTTATCCTATGCTACTGCAGCGCCACCCTTATTGGACACGTTTTTAGGGACACTTTTCATATATAGAGATGGTCCTCCTTCTACTCTACCATAGCATATATGTAAATATTACTTCCATGGTGCAACTTCGTTAGTAAAAATTATATATACTACAGGGGTCAAATTTTAATGACGGTTAGCTCTTCTTTCTGCTTTTCGTAATATGTCTATTAACGACATTGTCAAATTAAATCGGTTCAAATGTCAAATCAAACAATTATAGAGTAATTGTGTTCTGTGGTATATGGTTCCTATAACATTTGTGCTGAGTAGACGCCATTTTAGTTCCATTCCATTATTTAATTTTGCTATGTCAATTTGTGTTTATGTTTAGAACTAAATAAATTATATTATTATTATATATTTTATTAATTAAGATTGCTTTTAATTTTGCTGTAGGAGCCGTTGTTCATTTACAGAATTGTTAAGAAATTAAATATGCATTATAAAACTTTCCAATTAAATGGTGCTAGAAGCGGAATAAATGATAACAAGAAAAGGCTATTCGTAGCAATATTTCCCTTAGGTAATGAAAGGTATGTGGTGATTTCAACTTTAATAGTAATATGATATTAAACGCGAGTACATTTTTGGACTAGCCATCTATGTAGGACAGGTTTTTATAGTGTACGATTGTGTGCACAAATAGAAACATACTATTTCCTAAATCTGATAGTTCGATGGTATGGCAATCCAAAACGAACTATACTTAGAAACTACACAGTCATTTCTGACTACTAACATTCTATTTGTTCAATAAACATGTGATTTTATTTATATTATTTTTTCAGATGCAACCAATGGGTGAAATAGCTGGCACATGCACCAATTGAAAAGATTCACACGTTAAGACATATTTGTGACAAACATTGCATTTGAACCCAACTAAAACGAACTCTTATTTCTTCATAGGTTTCATTTACATGTAGCAAAAGATAATACACCTCTAAAGTCACATTTTGGTAAGAATTCGATTATATAAATGAACTCAAAGTTATTTGTAATGAGGGCATCCACGACTTTTTCTGCCACCAGGGCGGCGCCACCTTACAGTGAGGTAAAATATTTGACAAATTTCATAGCGGGGACGATAATTTCTTAGGAAAATGTAATCTTTAAGGTTTCTTTCTGTATTATTGGTTATATTTTATATTAATTAAATTAGAAATGAATAAACCAAACTATAAATATAACTAAAACCGATTTAAAAAAAAGAGTTATAAAGTGTAAAAATTAAAAATACTGACGCATTGTGTTGTGTATTAATATTATACTCTAGATAATGATAAACTATTATTTAAAACGAATTTCTCAATTAACTGACATTGTGTAACAATAAACTTTACCTCAGTCACAACTAGCGACTTCTGGTGAATGGAAGATTATTAGCCCTCATTACCTGGTTATAAATAATTTTTTTTATAGATTCATCTACAAACATTAGCTATAATGAGCACTCATTTTGAAAGCGACAACTAGTATACGATCTCTGCGAATAGTATGTACATAGGTACCTCTGTGAAGAAGCCTAGCGATTTGTACATAGTATTTGTTACACATAAAAGCAATTTAATCCAATCAGTATTAAAAACCCAATATTTTTACCCTTAAAAAAACTAATGTTGAAAACAAGCATCCAGACCCAGATTTTTTATTTTACAGCATAGCCACAATTGTTCAGTGCGGGAAGGAAGCCTCGGTCCTGCAGTGCCGCAGCCAAACGCTTAGCCACTGCGCTACGGAGTCGTCATTTATTTTTTACTTAATTAATTACTAAATTATTAGTGCGTTTTTTATTTTATATTTTCTTTATACATATTTTTGTACCTAATTGTAGAGATATAATTACAAACAGCTGTGTGTAAAATACATTGATTTCTTATCCTCATCGGCATTTTTACTTTCCAATCACACTTTCCAATTTTACAATGCCCATGTTAAAAAAATATTTCTCATAAATAATTCAGTATAGAGATCTAACTTTTCTTATGTAAAAATATCGATAAACAATATATCGATAAAGGTTATATCGATAAAATTATTCGAGGATAGACATTTACAGCACTATTGTAATTCGTCAATGCTGTCAGTACTGTTTCTCAATACTAAATGTCATATCTTGATGTTGGTAGAGTAGCTTGGCGTAATTTCATGCAATTATTTTTACTATGGAAGTCCCGCCTCTTAGGCTGGCTTTTCACTATGAGATATATATTATATCCCGAAATATAAATTATATCCCGCGATTGGCTTTCACACTGTGAGATATATCTTTTAACCAGTGTGCGTTCATAATTTGTCATTGGGTTACCCCCCTTCACCCCGTACACCGTTCTGCGGGGGCGCGGAACGGTGTGCGGGGTACAGGGGGTGAAGTATAATATAAAAATATCGCGCGGTCGATCGATAAAATATTTATAGCTTAAGATGTAATATATATTATAGCTCAGTGTAAACGGTTCCATATGAAATGTATGGTGAGCGATATTAATTTATATCTCGAGATGGCCAAGAGTGAGAAAGATCTCTAATCCCATACTTTTCCAGTTTATCTAACAATACATTGTGAACTACTAATCGAATGCCTTAGACATATCGAAGAAAAGTACAGTAGTACGCTGTTTATCATCGAGTCCAAGAATAACGTTATCGTAACGAGGGTAGTTAGATTTTCCCTTTTGGAACCCATTTTGCTCCGGTGTAATGATTTTGAATTTCGTTAAATAGTTGAGCACTCGTTTTTGCATGGCCTTTTCAAATACCTTTGATAACACCGGTATTAATGTAACTGGGCGATAGTTACCGATTTCAGATTTATTCTGTTTTTTTGTAGATAGGTTTCACGATCGAGAATTTAAGAGCCTCAGAAAAGCATCCTGTTTCAAAGGATAAATTAATTAGGTATGTTAATACCTAGACTAGTTCGTTTTTACAAAATTTTAACACTTTTGTTGAGAATTCATCATACCCACATGAGCTAGAATTGTTTAGGGATTTGTATAATACGAGTAGTTCCTGTTGAATTCACCGGTTCAAGAAAAATTGACTTTGAAATATAATTGATCGTTGATAGTATCTTTCGCTTTTTATCCATGTCATACACATACCTTCCATCAGTTAGGTTTACGTAGTAATTATTAAACAGTTCAGTTATTTTTGTCCCATTTGTTATTATACTATTTTCGTATTTCATATGTGTAATATAATTTTGTGGGGGTTCGCTTTCCGTTACATCTTTGATGAGTTTCCATGAAGCTTTACAAATATTCTGACTGTTCTGGTGATATTTGTTAATTCAATTTTTTTGGGCTATTCATATGCACTTCTTAAGCATTTTTGAATACCTCAAGTAAGCTTCTCTGTCCTCGTTAGTTTTTTGTTTATAATACTTGAAACGGAATAATCTTCTAGTTTTTATGCAAACTTTCAAGCCCTTGCAGGTCCATTTTGGCTTTGAATTTTTATTGGTAATTTTAATTTTTAATTTCGGAAAGCAAGATTTATAAAGTGTGCAAAAAAGATCATAGAATCGATCGAATGCTGCATTCATGTTTTTTGCGTTGTAAACATCTGAGAAAGATAGTGACTGTAAGTAGCCACGAAACTTTAGAAGATTTTCATTGCAATAGTCTCTCTTGTGTAAAAACCAGTATTGTAGACTATGAGTATTTTCTATTTAGAATGACAATATTTGGGCAGTATTGTGATCAGATAGATGATGCGGCATTGTCACGCCCTTAATAACACTTAAAATGTGGTCTATACAGTTATTTCCTCTAGTAGGTTCATCAATATGAATTTTTAAATTAAAGTATTTAGCCATATCTTTTAGTTGTTGCGATGCTCTAGATTCCACTAATGTATTTATATTAGAACCTCCAATGATGATCATTTTATAATGTGTAAATGTCTTTAACAGTTCATGGGTCACCGCTTCCAGCCTCGTTAAAAATGAGTGAGCAAATCTATTGTGAGAGGTGTAAACACATAATATCATTACTTTGTATTTAGGTATTCTTATTCCGCAGCACTCAAATACTTCTGGTAATAAATACTTGTCAAAAATTTTGAGTTTGTTGCAAGTAAGGCCCTTCTGCAGAAAGATGCAGGTACCACCTCGTTTATTATTCCTTGAATAGCTTGCTGCTTGTTTGTAATTTGAGAGAGTAGCATTTTTCTTCTCACCTTTTTTTATAAATGATTCTGAGAAGCATATTACATCAGGTTCTGAATCACAGTCTTTCAGTTCAGAGAGCGTCACTTCTAAAAGGTCCTTTTTTGAGAGTAAACCCGCTATATTTTGATGCAAAATAATAACACGTTTTTTGTTTAGGTCTTTAACAGATTGATTGGGGGATGTTTTTAGGTTACTGTGTGGAACGAAAAAGATAATTTTGCCGTAAGAGAAAGAAAAAGTCTAATATGGAAGTCTGCTTGTGTCTATATCCACAATTTGTCAGTTTTTGTTGTGATTTCTTTAACACTTTTCCGTTACATCCGCTCCTCTGAACATGGTTCTTGATAAAATAATAGTTTAGAAATGTTTTCTCGTAATACAAAGAATCAATAAACATGTTAATACTATGACAGGCGTTCTTTAAGTAACAATGATAATAATTTTTAGTTTTAATAAAGTGACTATTTTTAATCTTTTTACATATTAACTTTAATTGCGTGTTTAATGAATTATTATTTAAATGCTTACCACTAGTTACATTCATTACAATAACGGTGGCATGCTTTAGTAATTTCAATGCAGCATATAATTCCGCTATGGTTGTTACCGGATCATCATAATTTTCTCCTACACATAAAACTACCTTATCGTGTGTGTCTACCTTTAAGTTGGTACATAGCTTTAGGACTTCTTCCGTAGATGCAAATGGCTTGATGAACGCTGTTACTTAGTAATCCTTGTATCTGCTATTCATTCTTGATTTAGTGAGTTCAGCCGCGAGACCAGTGCACTGTTGCGTCACCATAATGAAGATATTCTGTTTGGTGAATGCATTATTTTTGAAGTGAAAACATCTTTAGCGGCGTTGTGCACTTTTTTTGTAATGGGTAAAAAATCTTAAACTCGCGTCAGGTCACGTGTCCTGATCGCAAATTCGTAAGACGGACGGAGAGTAGACAGCCGGCGCGGCGTAGGACAGGAAGTAAGTTAGGTTTAATTAATTTACATTTATTAATTAATATAATTTTATTATTAAGATTAGGTTTCGATCGAGTCTACTATGCTGCTTGACGAAATTATTAATATAGATATATATGTACTTACACATTATAGATGTAATATTTGTAATATGTTTATACTTTATAGCATTAACCTATATTTTCATAACATCACAATAACCACATGTGCGGTGTAGGTTTACCAAACAAATAGTTTCGAATGAAAATAAATGAAATAAGATAATAATTAATAATCTTTGCCATTCCAAAATATCAAAAATGCACAACGTTAATATTCAAGTTTTCACTTCTGCCGGCACTCCCGGAGTGCAATCCGTCGTTTTTTTATTGTATTCAGTTTTGTCGCGAGATGTAAGCTGTTCTTTATCCCTTTGAGTAGTGAGCTTGATGCTAAGTTCTCGTATTTGATTCTCTAGCTCGGTAATCTCTTTTTTGGCATTCAACAATTGTTCTTGCGATTCTTTTATCTTGTTTTGTAAGGAAATTATCAAGTTGTTGCATTTTTTATCACATTTCTTTGAAGAAATTGGAGAAAAGTGTGATGTGTAGCTATATGTAGAAGTTTTTGAGGGGGTAAGTGAGACGTGAAATCCCTTATTTATCTCATTTGTGCTTTTAATTATTGAAGATTGACAAATGTTCTTTAGAACTTCAATTTCCTTTTTTAATTTATTTATTTCTCTTTTGTATTCATTGTTTTATATTATCGTATTCACTAGCTCATTTTGTGTACGCGAGAGATTAATTTTTAATTTCTTCCTTCATTTCCTGCATTTCGCATATTTTAATAGTCGAGTAATCTTCACTCTTTGAGAGCATTTCCAAGGAGGATTCTTTTAGTTCGTAGTATTCTTCTTCCGTATCGATCCCGCATGAATCAAGCAGAGGAGATGATATATCTACAACTGATTCCGATTTAGGTGACGCAGTTTGTTTAACTGCTGAGACAGTCTTTTTTCTTAACGTGATGTTTTTATATTCCGTGTGTGAACGTGTAGATTTTAATTCTTTTTGGCTTTTTAAGCAGATTTTGCATTTCCACGCACCTTTTTTTCCGCTTTCATTAATCGATATAGGTTTTCTGACAAGCCAATACAATGAAAGTCGAATCTTTTTTTGCATTGCGAGCATAATATCGTATCTCTTGCCTCTCTGTTACATTTGCATTTATCACATATAACAGATTGATATCGGCTAGTTTTCATGTCATTATTCTGTTTTCCGTCCATTTTTAATGTTCTTGTTTAATGTTTGTTATTATTCTTTTTTATAAAAATTATATATAAAAAAAATTGACAATTTTAAACAAGCCAGATTTGAGTGTTAAAAAAATAAAAATAAAAAAATAATTCGAGGGTTTGAAGCCCAGCTCGTTTGCAGACCGAGCCCTCACTAAATACACTACGCGTCACTAACGCTAGTCTTCGAAATTTCTGTTTATATTGTGATTGCAATGGAATGACAATCAGGTAGTTCATTGACCTTTATTATGGACTGCTGAGTCACAATAGCTATTTCACTTGTAATTACCGTCACAGTCACTATTCACAACGATTAAATTTTAAGTTATTTTTGATAATATAACATCACTTAATTGTTTATTATAAAATTTTATTTACTTTCTAACGGTACTTGATCTTAGCTTCACGTATATATATATATAATTTAGCTGTTAATATGTAACTTATCGTTTAATTACGAAAAAAAAAATCTATAGAGCTTTTACTTAAAACAGCCGCACGGTCGGGTTACCGCTACACTCAAACGTGGTGGAGACGCGGCTTAATACGTTATGTTTATTTACTTCTTTTTCTTGAGGGAAAGAGAAGGAAACTATCAAGCAATCTATGGTTTCCTCTGTCTACGCTAAACGATGAAAAAAAATGAAATGAAATGATATACATCTCGATGGAAAAATATCGCTAAGAGCTCTGAAAAATCTCCAGATCTAGTGACAAAATCACCAAGGTGGTAACACTGGATCCTATATATTACTTTTCTCTATGGTTAGTGATATGTATTGTCACAGAATAAATTAGTATTGTATTCGTAGATAGAGGATTGATTGATAAGATACAAAGTCTATGATTGTATTGTACTTTGTTTCTGATATATATCATATATGTATATCATTTCATTTCATTTTTTCATCGTTAGCGTAGACAGAGAAAACTATAGACTGCTTGATAGCTGCCTCAAGAAAAATAAGTAAAAAGACAAAACGTATTAAGCCGCGTCTCCACCAAAGTTTTGTTGCCAACACAATAGTTGGCAACAAATGTTTCTGTAATCACCTAGTGTTGGCAACTAGTGACTATGCTCAATGACCTCAATAGTGTCTCCCAACGGATAGGTCTTAAGATGAACATGGACAAAACAAAGATTATGTTTTTAATGTCCATGTCACACCTATGCCGGTAGTTGTTGGGAGCACTAAGCTCGAAGTTCTTGACGAGTATGTTTACCTGGGACAAATAGTCCGACTAGGTAAGTCCAACTTCGACCGAGAGGTCAATCGACGGAACTCGGCTGGGCAGCGTTAGGGAACCTACGACACATCTTCTCGTCAGACATACCTCAAAACCTTAAAACGAAATTGTACAACCAGTGCGTGTTGCCAGTGATGACTTACGGATCTGAGACGTGGCCCTTCACTGCTGGCCGTACGAGGAAGCTCAAGGTCGCTCAGCGAGCTATGGAGAGGGCTATGCTCGGAGTTTCTCTGCGTGACAAACTTAGGAATGAGGATATCCGCAGTAGAACCAGAGTAACCGACATAGCCCAGCGGATTAGTAAGCTGAAGTAGCAGTGGGCCGGCCATATAGCTCGAAGAACCGACAACCGATGGGGAGGAAAGGTTCTTGAGTGGCAGCCTCGTACCGGTAGGCGAAGTGTAGGGCGACCCCCCACGAGATGGAGTGACGACCTGGTAAGACATGCAGGAACTCGATGGATGCAGGTGGCTCAGGACCGTGCTTTGTGGCATTCCTTGGGGGAGGCCTATGTTCAGCAGTGGAGTTATGAAAGGCTGTAATGATGATGATAATGATGATACGACTATTCGCTATAACAACTATTTGCGGCATCTCTAATAAATAGTTTTGCTATACTATCGCCTTTTTAGTGTCATAGAATGATAAAATTAGCTGAAAGCGACACTTGAGTGGTTAGTTGTGCCTATAACTACAAATTTTGTAGTTATGGGTAAAACTAATCACTTAAGTTTATGTATTTACCTGTATCATAATATTTATAGCTTGATTACCACTGATTAATATAATTTTTATCTTTATAGTTTTCCAAAGAAGCAGATTTTGCGTGAAATTTGGATATCTGCCACCATAGATAAATATATATGTAGCAAGCTATCTGCCACCGGAAGAAATGGTTGGGAACCGAAAAAAGTTCCAAAATATGCAGCAAACATTTTGAAACTGCTTTGTTAATAAAGAAGTTAACCCAAACTTATTTAGACTACGATGCTGTTCCGACCATGGTACTTTAACATTCTTTTAATATGTACCTAGCTATTATTTTATGAACCCATCTGTTTTTATAATCTATCGTATTAATGTTAAAAGCTTTTAAAAAGTTTTTAAAAGTTTTTATCTTAGAGTATTAAACTAACAGGAGACGACATTGGAGAGCGTTCCCCGCTGTCAAAAGTACGAGAGCGCGGATCATTCCTGTTATATAAAACTTAGACGTGGGAGTTATTTCACGTCACTAGTTACAATAACTGGCTACGCGGCATGTAACCGAATCACTAGTTTCGAGTCACATTACAAGTAGTGATTTTTGTAAATGCGTTATTACTGTTTACTGTGATTGTTGCGAGAGTCGACTGTCGGTCGGTCAAGCGCAAAGTGCACATGTGGCATACAACAATAAACAAAACAGCGTATGTAACAGTATTATTGTACGTTTAATTTTCATACGTAAAACTATAGATATAGACAATATAAATAGAGTGATCTTTGTTTGTAAATAATTTCAATGGTTTGCGATTCCGGGAAGCGATAGTCACATTGAATTTAAGTAAAATAATTTAGTTTGTTTTAGTTCATCGTTGTACTTGTGTATAATTTTGAATACTATCTTGTAAAAATTAACATTTATATGTTATTTTGGTATTTTATGTACATTTACTGAAACGTTTCTTTGTTATTATATAAATATAATTAGTGTGGATTGTACAAGTTTAAATAAACTGTGAATATCAATAATCATTGTATATACAATCAAATTGACTTGTAAATACCCCTGCATTAATAATTTTATGAAAATCTTAGTTTCATAGTAAATACAAATCTATCATAAATACATTTAATGCAATCATTTCTGAGGTTAAATAAAGTATGAAGGGAAGTTAATTTATTGATTTAACTGTATAGCTACAAACACTTAGATAGTGATAAAATTTATTTTCGTTTCGTGTGTAACTGTATAGTTGGTGGTGGTATTTATGCAAACAATCACAGTAGCCGAATAAAAATAGCCAGTTACAAAAATCACTAGTTTTGAAACAGGTGACGCCGACCAAGTCACTGGTTTCGTTACGTTTCTTAAAAATGACGTAACGACCCACGTCTAATAAAACTAGTTGCGCCGCGTACGGCATCTAGCGATGGGTCGTTGACGGTTTTTCCGTTAACGAAACGTTAACGTTGATTTAATTTTGTCAACTAGTTAATCAACTAGTTAAATTCGTCAACGAGTTAACGTACTACTAATGTCAACTTGCAACGTAAACCGTTAATTCATTGAACGGTTTTAATTCAACGTTACGACGTTCAATTACTTAATTTTAATTTAAAGAGCTTCACGTATCATCCTTGGCAGGAATCGATGTTCTTTCGCGAGAATTTGTGGTTTATCAAATCTAATGTAATGGCGGGGGCCGTCTAGGATATGATCACAAACTGCAGACTTCCCGGAACGTTGGTGCTTCACGTCAGATTTGAGTTCTTTTACGCGGGTTTTTATTGATCGTTTTTTTGCCCTATATATGAGAGACCATACTCACAATCAAGCTTGTACACTCCTGCATCTTGTAGAGGAATATTGCACTTGACGGATGGTAAGAACTGACTAATCTTCTTCGGCGGCTTGAAAAATGTTCTAATAGAAGCTCGCTCGATTTTTCACATGAATGACACATGGTAGTACAGCAGGTATACCCTCAACTGTGGTCGGCTTCACTCGGTCACTGTGATGTAGGCGCAAGACCCGAAGCTTGTTGTCGTGCAGAACCTGCTTGATGTGCTGAAGCTTGTGCTCTCTGTAACAAAGATCTGATCACGGTAGTGGGTAGCTAACTGTGAAGGATGATGGTGGGATTCACCATTTAAATATCGGTTTGTATGGGTATTTTTTCTATACACAGTGTGACCTATGCTGTTATTAAGATTTCGAATGACTAAAATATCTAGGAAAGCTATAGAATTATTTGCCTCGAACTCCATAGAGAATTGAATTTTAGAGTTTATGGAATTTAGATGTTCCAAAAATGCAGTTACTTTGTCTGATGGTAAAACTGTGAAAGTATCGTCTACGTACCGCTTGTAGGAACTTAGAGTTCTTAGTTTACTGCACCAGTTAGTACTGGTGCAGTAAGCAGGGCTTTTTCCTCAAATTCCTCCATGAAAATATCGGCGACAATGGGAGATACCGGTGAGCCCATCGCAACACCATCTACTTGCTTGTAAAACTCTTCCTTTCACAATAGATAGCCAGACGTTTTGACGTAACGTATCGGGAATATAAAATATTTTTTTATAGAATAGGGTGACAAATGAGCACACAGACCACCTGATGGTAAGTGGCTGCTGTGGCCCATAGACATCTACATTCATCCTCGCTTTCGAATCAAAATGCAGATGCGTTCCCACCCGTGAGGACTAAGATGGAATGCCTCGTTTCCAATAAAAAGGGTCTCCGGTTCTCTACACTCACCATACGAAACACAGCAGTGTTAAGCTGCTATTTGACGCTGGTATTTTGTGAGAGCGTGGTCCTTCCCCGGTCGAGCCGACCCATTCGTGCTACAACTATACTACTAATATCAGCATGGTTCTACCACGTACAATTTTAATTTAATTAAACGCGATAAAATACCTAAAAGTAGTTTTATTCAATGATTAGAAGACTGTTAGAAAACAAATGAAAAGACGCTATTATCTAACTGTGATTCTGTGTGTGTAAATAATTTAATGTATGACATATAAATATTATATTAAAAGATTGTTTAAAAACAATTCTATTTTGACACGATTACGTGACTGTAATTAAGAATTATGATTATATGTGTTTAAAGAGTTGACTTTTTTATTTAAAATCAATGAACTTTTAAATACGCCTATAATTGATTCATAATTAACATTAATGTTAAAATAGTGTTTACATCAATAGAATAGAATAGAATAGAATAGAATAGAATATTTTTTATTCAATATCGATTATTACATAATTCTTATTGAAAGTCATTTTTTATTTACCACTGGTTCGAAAAATACCTCTGTCCTGGGAAGAACCAGCAAGAAACCCAGCGGGACTTTTTTTTCCAAACATATTTCATTTAACAATAATTTCATTTATACAATTTTTAAATGATTTTTAATAGAACCAGCATGGTGGCGATCACCTTATTCCCAGGGGTTATTTTCATTCATGTATTCCTTGATATTATAATAACCCTTTTTGTACAGTTTTTCTTTAATAAAACTTTTAAACTTGTTTATTGATAAACTTTGAATATGTTCTGGGATTTTGTTGTAAAAGCGTATACATTGCCCCATAAATGAATTACTGATTCTGTGGAGTCTAGTAACTGGTATTACAAGCTTATGTTTGTTCCTAGTGTTTAAAGAATGCACATCCTTATTCTTATTAAAGCTATTTATGTTTTTATGTACATACATTAGATTTTCATAAATATATTGCGATGCCAAAGTTAATATGTTTATTTCTTTAAATTTTTGTCTGAGGGACTCTTTACAATTTAGGTTATAAATCGCCCGAACGGCTCTCTTTTGCAAAACAAATATAGCTTCAATATCAGTCGCATTACCCCATAGCAAAATTCCATAAGACATTACGCTATGAAAGTAACTAAACTACACTAATCTAGCTGTCTCAACATCTGTGAGACTTCTAATCTTTCTTACAGCATATGCTGCAGAACTAAGTCTGCTTGCTAATTTAGATATATGGGGGCCCCATTGAAGTTTCGCGTCAATAGTAATACCGAGAAAAACAGTGGTATCCACAAGACCCAACTCCTCCCCATTTAATAGCACATTGGTATTCGAATGTTTTACATTAGGTATTGTAAATTTAATACACTTAGTCTTATTGCCGTTTAAGAGCATATTATTGGCGTTAAACCAATGTACTAATTTCGATAGAGCATTATTTACATCGTCATAATTAATTAACTGCCGTTTGAGTTTGAAAATTAAAGAGGTATCGTCAGCAAATAATACTATATCGTGATTGTCCCCTACAAGATAAGGTGTCATTAAGATATTTTAAAAACAGGAATGGGCCAAGAATGGAGCACTGAGGAACGCCCATTGATACTACCGATCCGGAGGAACCTTTACCATTTATCACGACTTTTTGAGTTCTGTTACTTAAATATGAAGTAATAAGTCTAAGCGCCAAATTTTTTACACCGTAATGTTGTAGTTTCCTGATTAATGTTTCATGATGAACACAATCGAAAGCCTTGGATAGATCACAGAAAACACCCAAGGCATCCTGTGAATTCTCCCAGGCATTAAAAATATATTTCATAAGCTCAACACCGGCGTCAGACGTCGAGCGACCCCTTGTAAATCCAAATTGGTTTTTATGAAGTAATTTATTTGTATTAAAAAAAAATTAACAATTGATCCAAAATTATTTTTTCAAAAGTTTTACTAAGAGTTGGTAGTACAGAAATATGTCTAAAATTAGCGGGGTCCAATGTACTACCAGATTTAAATAAAGGTATTACTTTACTATACTTCATTAAATCAGGAAACACACCAGAATCGATACAAGTATTAAAAATAATAGCAAGATGAGGTGCAATTAAATCTATTATGGACGCAATAACTGTCACGGAAATCCCCCACAAATCTGCGGTTTTCTTTACATCAATGGTTTTAAAGTATTTTAAAATATCTTGCGGTAATACTTTTTCGAATCTAAATTCTTTTAAACAGATATTAACATTCTGTTTGAGTAATGACTCGGCGACAGTTGGAGAAGTATTCAAAGACTCTGTTGTCAAAATAGGAATATCAGTGAAATATTTCTCAAACACCGCTGCGACTTCTTGATTTGATTTAGTCAATTCATTGTTAATTTGTAATTAATAGTTTGAGTTACGAGGTTTTTCTTTACCGGTTTCGCTGTTAATTATACTCCACGTCATTTTAATTTTATTCTTAGCCGTCTTAATTTTGTTGCTAATATGTAACGATTTGGCTGTGGAGCAAACTTTTTTAAACATTTTAGAATAATTTTTTACATTTTCTTTAAAAGCATCAGAAGGATTATATGATCTTTCATGGTAAAGGTCATATAACCTTCGTCTGCTTTTATGAATTCCCACTGTAGCCCACTCATTAAATGCCTTGCGACTGTTTCCGGAGAATGTTTTAGAAGTAAATATTTTTTCAAATTCATTGCTTATAAGGGTAAATAATTCTCCATATAAAAAGTCTGCATTGTTCTTATAAGAAAGCGATGGAAGGTTTTTTACCATATTACTTCTAAATCTCTCCAGGCGTTTTGCATTAATAGGAACAAACACAATTTTCTCAATTTCCTGTTTTTTGTGCATATAAGGTAATGAAACCAGTTGTCCACAGTGATCTGAACTAAGTTTTTGAATTATTGATTTGTTGATTGGTACAACACCTGTAAAAATATTATCAATACAAGTTACACTACACCCTGCAATTCGTGTAGCTTTAAAGAATAAATTATCAAGATTATAGGATTTGAACAAAGAGCAAAATTTAATACTGATGGAAGAAGTTTCCAGGAGATTGATATTGAAGTCTCCACACACTACAAGAGATTTATTCTGTTTATTAAGCTTAACTAAAACTTCTTCCATAATTTTTTCAAAGGTATCATAATTTGAACATGGGGGTCTGTAAACACTGACAACAATAAGGTGCTCAAGCTCAACACATGCCATTTCTACAGTACGCTCAACAGAGAGGCTCACAATGTCTTTACGTTCTTTACATGATAAGGATTTATTAGCTAATATTAAGGAGCCACCACGTAATTTAGTATCTCTATTGAACGAACTGACCACCTGGTGATTACTGAAATTAAATATGGAGTTGTAACTTTTTAACCAATGTTCAGTAATACATAAAATATGAATAAGGTTACTATTTAAAAATAATTCAATTTCTAGTTCTTTGCCTAACATACCTTGTATATTTTGATGCACCAGGTTAATACAGTTTTTATTATTGCTATTTTGTGAAATTACACAATGAAGTATAGTTGAATTGTATTCTAAGGTATTTAAGTTATCTTTGCTAGAGATTACCTCTATTGTCTTTTTATCTAATTTAAATTACTTGGAACTAATTCCAAATCATTTGTGAAATTATTTTTCTGCTCAATAAAAGCAGGTGTTAAGGTAGCCAATAATTTGGCTGGGTTAAAATATAAATAATGAGATAGCGTATTTGCTACCAGTCTCAAACTAAACTTTGATAGGTAATACCTATCTCTTGTCAAAAACTTCTTAATTAAATTATTAATATCAACTAAATGAAATTTATCATTATTATTCTTACAATTAAATGTCAAATTTAAGTTATTATTACATGTTGAATTATGCATCATTAAATTTAAATTATATCTTAGTTTATCTCTTGCTAAGGCTGTCCAAAGGAACTTCTGTCAGCCATCTCTGTAAAGAGAGGGCGACTCACTGTTTCCATGCCGCAAAGGAGAAAGCCGATCTATTTCTCTTTTTGCGTTTAACTCGACTCTTGAAGACGGAGGAACACACCGCCGACCATCTCGCGGTTTGAGTGATCCATGCCAGGTGTGCGGCTTACACAGCGCTCGATTCACAAAGCACTTCTCTCCCTAGCCGTCAACCAGTCGAGAGGTCCTGATGGAGTCCCTTCCATTGTGCTGAAGACGTGTACTCCAAAGTTGGCACCGGTGTTAACGCATTTTTTCCGGTACTTCTACTCTGAAGGCGCTATCCAAAATTTATGGAAGACAGCTTTGGTTCACCCGATCCCTAAAAAAGGCAACCGCTCAGACCCGTCAAATCGCCATCACCTCCTTGTTCTCCAAAATAATGGAATCCATTATAAACAGTTTTCGTCGGGGTTGATCACCTGGTGATTATCTGGTCTATCTAACTCATAGATGGGCGGAGGCAATAGAGTCCATGGGGTAGGCATTGGCCGTTAGTTTGGTCATAGCAAGGCCTTCGATCGGATCTGGCATAAATCGCTTCTTTCGAAGCTCCCTTCCTATAGGCTTCCCGAGTAATTTTGTAATTGGATTACCAGTTACCTTGCTGATAGGAGCATCAAGGTCGTAGTAGACGGTGCATGCTTTGATTACAAGCCTACAAACGCTGGTGTTCTACAAGGCTGCGTGCTATCACCAACGCTGTTTCTACTGCATATCAATGATATGTTGCAAACTGCTAACAACGACAGTACTGGTGATGCAATATATACCGGCCGTGCCAATATTTCTCGGAAAAACGTCTCCGAGTACCGGAACAAACTTGTCTGATGTCGGTTCTTTGCTGAACAAGGTCTCGGATTGAGGGCGGCTAAATCTAGTTCGGTTCAATCCCCAGAAGACACAAGTTTGCACGTATACCGCTAAAAAGAACCCCTTTGTCGTATCTCCTCAGTTTTAAGGCACTCCCGTGCTGCCTCAGCTAGCATCGAAATCCTCGGCGTCAATACATCGAATAGTGTGCAGTTTTGTGGTCACTTAGAAGGGAACGCTGAATTGGCCTCTGAAAAGCTTGGCGTGCTCAGCAAAGCGGGGCAGTATTTCATGTCGGCACATCACTCCTTGAAGAAAAGAGCTTACTCCTTTCTAAACGGCCGGCAACGCACATGCTATTCCTCTGGTATTGTGGTTGTTCATGGGCGGCAGTAGTTGCTTACCATCACGTGACCCGCATGCTCATTTGCCCCCTTTTCTATAAGAAAACGTACGACGAGAAAACCCAAAAATCTAAGTGCTTGATTGAGGGCTGTAATACGACTCTCAGGGTGGTTTCTAGAACACTAATTATATCCAAATTAATCCAATAAAGGTACTTGGCACGACCCTGGATTACAACCTAGGACTAAATCATGATCCACAGTCGCGCCAGTACCACATACAGACAGACAAATTTTACAAACAAAATACAAAGTTGGGCGCAAGCGGGGTAAGGGAGAGGGGGGACATTACAAAACTTGAGTTTAACCGGTTAATTCTTACAACCTAAACCTAAATTTGTGAAAAACCGGTATTTTGGGGGGCGAGGCTGCTCGCGTCCGTAGGAACTACTTGAAATCTGACACCCTACACGTGCCCCCCGGGTAGTGCTAAACGAGCAGCACCAATTCCGGTGGTAGGTTTCGGCCGCTGGCTTTTCGGTTACCACCCACCAATGCAAAGTCTTGCCGCCAAATGACTTTGTCGTGTTCCGGCATGATGCTTGGTGAAGCCATATGGAGAATGGGTCTGAACAATAGCGTTGTGTATGTCAACCGGGTACGAAGCGTCAGTTGTTGCTGTGTCAGGTGCTTGGTCGTGTAGGGTAGCGGGATCCGAAGCACGGTGTTCCGCTGGCCGACCGCAGGTAGTTGGGGGCCCAATTAGTGAATTAGCTACTCATGAAAGGCTGCCCCGCCAACTGGCGAAAAATCCCAGGGTGGCCCCATCGTGCCGGTTAGCGACCGGGCGAGAGGACCCGATGGCGATCTCTGGGGGGGTTCGGGCGTCCCCGCAGTCTCCAGATCAAGCTCCCATGGGCACAGTAACTCTGATAGTATCGTTTGGTTGCTAATGCAACGCCTCGCTCAACTGCCATTCTCCATCCTTATTCACTCTCAACACATAATATGAAAACAAAAAAGAAAAGTAGTGTTAAACAGCGGTTGCACGTCCTCTCACTAAAAGTGCACCTCACTAATATTCGAGGATTGCACTCTAATCTCAGCGCAGTCCATCACCATCTTGAGACTGAAAAGCCGCACCTACTTTACTTGACAGAGACGCAAATTGGATGTCCATTGAGTGCGGGGTACCTTGACTATCCTGGATTCTCCCTGGAGCACAAATTCCATCCACGTGCCGGAGTATGTGTGTACGTCCGCAATGACATCTGCTTCCAGCGTCTCTGTCACCTTGAAGACCCCACTTTTTCGACAATCTTAGTGATGGTAGATTCAGGTATTGATAAAATCCTTTATGCCTGTGTCTATCGATCACACAGCGGTGACCAGGAGACGACTCGGTTATTTGATCACCTTAGTGAGGCTGCTGACGTGGCCATTAATCGGTATCCTACTACACAGTTGGTCTTTCTGGGGGACTTTAACGCTTGTCACCAAGACTGGCTGTTCCCATACCAAAAGACCGACCATGCTGGAAGAGAAGCGTGGAATTTTGCTTTGACGCTAGGTCTTTCTCAGATGGTAAAGGTGGCGACTAGGGTACCCGATGTAGACGGTCACACAGCAAATTGCTTGGACCTTCTGCTGACTACCGAACCAGACAGATATGAAGTACAGGTTACTTCTCCTTTGGGTACATCTGACCACTGTCTGGTGAAATCTGTATCGTCATATTCTCCACCTGGTTACGAGTCCCAAGGTGTTCGACGAATATGGCGGTATAAGTCAGCTGATTGGGATGAGATGCGACACTTTTTTGCATCTTATCCTTGGCGGGAGGTTTGTTTCTCTTCTGCGGATCCGTCGAGCTGCGCGATTGCGATAACGGATGTGTTGCGTCAAGCTATGGAGTACTTTATCCCCTTCTTCGACGCTCCCACCGGTAGGAAAGCTCGCCCATGGTTTAACCCTGAATGCGCCCAAGCTGAAAAGCGCAAGCATTTAGCTTACCTATCCTGGGTTGACGCGCGAAACCGCAAAGCTCCGGATATTAGCTCCAAGAAGAGAACCTTCAATCAGACCGCCAAGTCCTACAAAAAAGCATTACGGAAAGCTAGTCTCGATCGCATTAAACATATTGGCGCAAAACTCTCTGCCAGACCATCCGGCACTAGAGCTTTTTGGTCTCTCGCCAAAGCGATCGAGACAAACTTCTGTCGGCCTACACTGCCTCCATTGGTAAAACCGGATGGCACACTGGCTCATACTGCTAAGGAGAAAGCGGACTTGTTCGCGTCTCTCTTTGCCTACAATTCACGTCTGGATAGTGGCCACAACGTTCCACCAAAATTACCTCACTGCGGGACCTCTATGTCGGAGATTCGTATAACGAATATGGAGGTTCTTAAAACCTTGCGGTGTCTAGACGTGAATAAAGCTAGTGGACCAGATGGTATACCAGCCATAGTCCTAAAGGCTTGTGCACCTGAGTTGTCTCCTGTGTTGACACGCTTGTTCCGCCTCTCATTTAGTACTGGAATAGTGCCAAAATCCTGGAAGCTGGCCAACGTGTAGCCTGTTCCAAAAAAAGGCAGCCGCGCCGACCCTGCCAATTATCGTCCAATCTCAATTACCTCCATACTCTGCAAGATTATGGAGCGTATATTGAATGCCCGCTTAATGGCATACCTAGAACAGAATGACCTCCTTAGTGACCGGCAATATGGGTTTCGCCGAAATCGGTCAGCTGGGGACCTTCTAACGTATGCCACACACGTATGGGGCGAGGCACTCGAGAACAGTGGGGAAGCACTTGCTGTTTCCCTTGATGTCTCGAAGGCCTTTGACAGAGTTTGGCACAATAGCCTTTTGGGTAAGCTTCCAGCGTACGGCTTATCCCCTGGTCTGATTGAATGGGTAAAGGACTTTCTGAGTGAACGGTCTCTCCGGGTCGTCGTCGATGGCTGCTCATCCGATCCTATGGCGACTAACGCCGGTGTTCCTCAGGGGTCCGTTCTCTCCGCAACTCTCTTCCTGCTGCATATAAATGATCTGCTTATGCCCGGTATCTATGGGTATGCAGACGATAGCACAGTGGTTGAGAGATACCAACCAAGTCCTCGGGCCAGTCGGGATCAAATCCAGTCCGAAAGAGAAGCTATGGTAGAGCGTGTGAATCTCACATTACAGGCAGTCTCCGATTGGGGCGATGCCAATCTTGTGAAGTTCAACGCCTCCAAAACACAAGCGTGTCTCATCACTGCAAAAAGGAGCCAGCTCACCTTGGCTCCTTCTGTCCGAAATGTATCATTGAAGTATGCCGACCGCCTTCAGTTGTTAGGGTTTGAAATATCCTCAAATTTGAACTTTGGGCGGTTCATTGAGTCCAAGGCCAAAGCAGCTGCAAGGAAGCTGGGAGTCCTTGCAAAGGTGCGGCGATACTTCACGCCGGGACAGCTGCTTATTTTGTATAAAGCGCAAGTCCGATCGTGCATGGAGTATTGCTGCCATATATGGGCTGGTGCTGCAAAATGCCACCTAGGAGCTTTGGACTCAATGGAAAGGCGTGCTATGAGGCTTATTGGTGACCCGAATTTGGTTAAAACCAATCTTACCAGCCTCGAACACAGACGTAAAGTAGCCAGCCTTTCGGTGTTCTACAGGATGCATTTCGGAGAGTGTGCGCAGGAATTACATAACTTAATTCCACCCTCTCCCTTCCACCATCGGACAACCAGACGTTCGGCCAGTCTCCACCCTTTCGTTGTTGACTTACCACGCATTCGAACCAAACGGTTCGCCACGTCGTTCATCATGCGTACAGCAAAGGAGTGGAATAAGTTGCCAGCATCTGTCTTTCCATCCGATTACAGTGTGGGTGTCTTCAAGGCAAGAGTGAATAGGCTTTTGTTAAGTCAGTGCGCTTCACCATCTTAGGCTACATCTCCACTTACCATCAGGTGGGATCGTAGATAAGCGCTGGCTTAATAGAATAAAAAAAAAATTCCACATAAACTGGTTTTGGGGTCAATGACCGAATCCGGTTTAGAATTTGAACCGGTTTCCGAGCCCTGGTGCAACGCACAAAATGTAATGTAACGTGCTACGAGATCGTAGATTGAGGATTGACTAGATAAAGCATTCGCGTATGCTTTTGAGATAGAAATAGGCGGGAGGTACTTTCACTGGGTTACCAGATATTGTTCCATTTCCCCCGTTATGGGTTTATTTATATTCACAGCACTTACATTCATACAAAAAACTTAATTGTTACCATAAAAAAATGTTCTTTTATAATTCAGATGATTAATTCATTTCTCTTGAAAATACATTCTATGACTAAAAACTACGGGCGAAAACGACGTAAAAACAGAATCATCATTCAACGGCGCAGCGACGATTTTACTGGACATTCAATAAACTCTTTGGATTTCGACGGCACTAAGTGAAGACGCTACTAGCACAAAGTGTGATATTGCTAATAAATAACAATATGTTATGTATGTACTTAAATATTAATTAAGAATAAAAATATTAAATAATAAACAAAAATATCCTCGTGTCGAGATTTGTTTTTACAAATAAAAACAATAATGTTTTAACATACCATTCCATCACAAGTTCAGTGCTGAACACAGACCTCCGAAAGGAAAGGCTTTCCATTTAGATTTTGTAGTACAAAACACGGTTATGAGGCTACTCCCGCGATTTCCTGCATGTTTTGCTAAGTTAGTGTCTTGTGTGCGGCAAGTTGTGGCGTACAAGAGAATTTGTCTGTACACGGAATGATATTACCCCGCGTCGTAAGCAATAATACAAGATGGGGATGGGGCAGCAGCACTTTCCCGATGAAAACTTAAAATAATAAATAACTGCGGTGGCCAACCAGCATAACGCATATTAACACGCAGGCGTGGCAACTATGGTAAAAGTCATCCAATGAGGATATCTAGGGAAGGTCTTTTTAGGTGACTTACTTATGGTTAGGTGGCTTAATCATGTTACCTTATGCTTAAGGTGGTAAAATGTTTTAGTTAATATACGTTGTAAAGCATCAACAAAGGGTTTGTTTTTCTAATATGTTAGTATATAAAGTAAAAACGAATGTTTCATAATATTCTATTTTAATTTACCATGCAGTATAAGATTACCTGCTACCTCATATCATTCCATGGGTGGTGTATGAGCCGACATAGGGAAATATCAAAGAGATAAACAGCAGCATTTTCAGATAACAGCTAAATAAAAAAAACAGTGGTTGACAACCCGCTTTCCAAGCGTTGAAACTATGTCAAATAACTATAATCATGTTTATGTTCAACAGTGGACTTTTGATAGACTGTAAAGATATATTATATTCTATTCAAATGAAAATATACATAGAAATATAAAAAGGAAAATAAACTAAATTGTTTATACTTACACAACATTTAGAAATATTAACAATGTTACATTAAGTAAAACAAATGAAAACATAATTATATATTAAATATAATTCAATAACATTAAAATAAACATACAATTATTTATTAATTTTTCATCACATTAATAAACAAATTTAACAAAATTTTTGTCTTCTTTCTAGAGCATTCGTTGTAATTCTTGGTTTGAGTAGCTTTAGAATTTCTCAAAAATATGCATTTGTAAACTTGAATTATACTTTTGCATGGCAGAAATTCTTGGGTGCTGGTTGTTAGAATCGGATTAGAAGGGTATATATATATATATATATATATATATATATATATATATATATATATATATATATATATATATATATATATATGCCTTGTATATAATATATTTTAATGGTATAAATAATAAGGTACAACTCCTAAATTATACTTAGTTAGGTAATACTTATCTCTTGTCAAAAACATCTTTATTACATTATTTATGACAATTAAATAGAAATTATCATAATTATTACATTTATTTCTTAATTTATTTACACATTATTGTTTATAACACCTTTATAAAAGGGATTAAGGGTGGCCTGAATGTCCCATTGGTAGGCATTCCCAGTCAGTTTTACAATTATTATTGCATAATAAATTATTCATTTGTATTTTTGTTGTTGTTATTATTTGTATTTAGGTCAGGACTTTAAATTATTTATTTATTTCTTTTATTTAATTCTTTATTTGCATAAAACATGGTAGTACAGATAAAGTTCCAACATTTGTAAATGAGGATTCATGTTTAATCAATCCATCTATAAGTAAATAATTGTCATGCAACCAAATTATTACAACTCATAATAATACAGAATGTCAGGATTTGAAAATAAAATAAGCAATGCTAGTCAATTTTTCATACATACAGAACAATGTCAAAAATCATAACTACTAACAAGGTCAAACTTCTATCACTTATGGAGAAACAACAAAAAATTATAACATTTAAAAAATATATCTTAATTTTATTATAAATTACATAAGTTAAGTATATTTAGTCCACCTAAACAATGAGGCTCATAATGTTTTGAGCATACACTGCTAAGTTTTGTTGGTTACCTATAATGCAATAATAATTGTAAAACTGACTGGGAATGCCTACCAATGGGACATTCAGGCCACCCTTAATCCCTTTTATAAAGGTGTTATAAACAATAATGTGTAAATAAATTAAGAAATAAATGTAATAATTATGATAATTTCTATTTAATTGTCATAAATAATGTAATAAAGATGTTTTTGACAAGAGATAAGTATTACCTAACTAAGTATAATTTAGGAGTTGTACCTTATTATTTATACCATTAAAATATATTATATACAAGGCATATATATATATATATATATATATATATATATATATATATATATACCCTTCTAATCCGATGTTCAAGGCGTATTGCCAAAACTTTTACACGTGCAGTCTGTGGACTGACTATACGCGGCGGGCCTACAGTGCTCTGCGTGTTCAGTACAACAATGTGCTGAGGGTGATGTTGAGGAAGCCTCCACACTGCAGTGCGTCGGCTATGTTTGCGGATGCTCGTGTGGACGACTTCTACGCGATCATGCGCAGGCGTGCCGCGTCCATGATGAGCAGGCTAGTGAGGAGCTCAAACACCCTTCTCGGCGCATTGGCTGTGAAGCTGGATAGCCCGCTCTGGAGGGCTTGGAATGGTGCACACACCAGCACCAGGAGAATCCCACCTGGAGTTCGCTATGTGAGACTGGGGGTAGGTTAAGCTACTAATATAGGATAAGTACTATTTTAACTAACATTTTAATATCAACTTCTATTGTATTCCATACTAACATTAGGCTAAGTAAGTTTTACTAACAATCTATGACTATTGATGGTCGAAATAAAGTATTATTATTATTATTATTATTATTATAATTACTACCAGTAGCGATTATCCAACAGTTACGGATAGCTGATTCCTTAGAATAGCTGTGAAATAATATATTTAAAAGAAATTAATATATTAAATATATAGTACACTTTTATATCAAGGCATTTAACAAAAAAAAATCAAGTATGGGTCAAGTATCTGTGCATAAATACAATACCTATAACAACTAATACTATATCAATTGATTTAATTAAATAGCAAGTATATGTAAATGTAATGATAATATTACTCATACCAAACATTTAAAAAAAAATATGTACATATTAAGCGTTAGATATTGTTAATTAATACATTTACAGCCTAACATAGTTATGTCCTCCACAGCTGAACATAGGCCTCTCACACAGTTTGTCTCCAAATAACTGCAGTTGCCAATTCTCCTGCCAAGCTAGGCAACTATCACAAAACCTATAACTTTTGACTTTTGATACTGACTAATGGTATATTATCATCAAATTTTTTCTACATCATTAATTGAGAATATTATCTTATGTCGTTGTGTTATTGTGTACCTTAAGATTAAGACTTATTTATTTATTTATTATTTTATCTATGTTTATATTTATTTTTATATTAGTATGACATATTTATTTATTTTTTTAATAAATATTGTAATGTAACTGTTGCTAATGTATAGTAGAATTAATGGAATGCAATAAAGTTTTGTGCATCTGATTTCAGGCAATACATATTTTGTGAAATTAAATATACTTTGCCCAATGTTTATGTACTTGAATCCAAACATGTTTTCAGGTTGATACTTACATATTATTTGTGACGTCTATGTAATATGGAAAATGATTGAAGAGTTGTAGGGCAATAAGGAGTTTCCTTTAAAGCTGAACATAAAAGTGTATGTATATGTATAAAATTATGTGATTCATATTTATGGACATAACTACTTATCACAATAACAATTATTATTCTACAATGCGAAAACATTATTGTACTCGCTGATATCCCAAAAGTTTCTATAATCCTACCAAATCAAAAAGTACACGTTTGTTATGACTTTAAGCTTTCGAATGACCGTTCAAATTAAGGAGCATTATCATGAAGAATTTACAATTTGGGAGTCCAAATATTTGACAAAATACATCACAAAGTTCATTAAACACATGAAATGTTACACTTTATATTCCAAACAATAGATATTAATCAGTACAAGTAGCAAATGTAAGCACAAAACAAACTTAGCGATGAAAGGTAATATTATCAATTTTTCGTTGACTGATGCTGTTGCATCCTAAAATGCTACAACTTACCATCTTTTTAACCTTACCTAATAACTAAAACCCACAAACAACACTAAATTCAATTACCCGTTTGCTTATAATATCAATGTTATTTACAAGAGCTTGACATCGTTAATGTCAAATAAAGGAGGGAAAACAATCAAAAACGCATACCTAGAAAAAGACAAGAAATATAGATTTGCTTCTCCCTTACTCTTATGTCTAACTATATACGTGCATTCCTTTCACACGCTGATGACGTCACGGTATGTTTAGTCTATAAGATACAAAGTCTATGTACGAGATTTAGCGTGCTGCAAGACTTAACGCGCCTGCCGGCCGCCCACGCGCTTTCTTATAAATAGCGCGCTATAACATAGCGTATTTGATAGCGCGCTATAAATTTATAGTTTATAGTGTGTAGCGCGCTATTGATTTATAGTAGTTTCGAACAACTCTAGTACTTGCTTGTAGGGATGTCCAAGAGAAGTAATATATCGATATATATCGAATCAATATTTTTAAATAGTATCGATTTATATCGCGTTATAAATATCGATATATCGATATATCCTCATCATTTGCATGATGTAAAGAAAAGGTCCAAAATTTTATATCACTGCTGGGTGGACGACAAAAAAAACTACAACGAACCTTGAAAAATATATCGAAATTGATATGAATTCGATACTCTAAAATAAATATCGATATATCAAAAAATCGCGATTTTACATATCGACGATATATATCGATATTCTTATTAAAAATATCGATATTTCCATATATCAATATTTTTTGCCAAAGCCTATTGCATGTGAATTTGTGATTGTGATTACGAAGAAGAAGAAGAAGGAGAAAAGAATCTCAATCTTATCAACAGAATTTATTTACTAGTATTATTATATTTTTGAAATAACATAAAATGAATCCAAAAATCTTAACTCTTCCATTATTTCTGACAATGTTATTTATGTTTTCTAATGTTTTATGTGAAAATAAATATGTGAGGTCGGCTAATGAGAAGAATAAAAGTGAAGTGGACTTTAGAACATTACAAAAACCGTTTAGAATGAACAAATTAAATATTTTATGGACGAAAGCCCAACAGGTAACATTTGAAAAAATCGGTGATGTCTATTTTAACATTTATTTTTTCGAACTTTAAAGAATTATAGATGACTAACGACCCGCCCTGGCATCGCACGGGTGATTTCTAGATCTCACGACACCTCCACCTACACCTACTATGTCTGAGTTTGAATCTAACCCATCCCCACTCAAACACAAAAATGTCATCAAATTTGTTCCAGTCGTTTAGGAGTTCAGTGACAAACACACATACTGAAGAATATATATATAGTTTTTACAGTGGTAGAGCCACGCGGCAGCTTTTGCTGTCGCACGGATGGGCTGGCTCGAACCGGGGTGGTACCACGACCTCACAGAATACCAGCGTGAAGTAGAGGTTTACCTCTGCGTTTCGCTTGGTGAGTGCAGGTGGCCGGAGGCACTTTTTACTGGAAATGAGGCATTCCATCTTAGTCCTCACGGGTGACAACGCATCTGCATTTTGATTTGCAAACGAGGATAGATGTAGATGTCTATGGGCCGCAGCAACCACTTACCATCAGGTGGACTGTGTGCTCGTTTGTCACCCTTATCCTATAAAAATATATATATATATATACATAAAAAGATAAAGTGATGGTTTGTAGTAAATGACAATAACTGTCTTAGCGTAACAGAAGCCTACTTACTCATGCGTTGAAAGTTTCTACTTTGCTCAAAATGATGAAAATTGCTTTAAATTTTGTTTTAGCGCCTTACGGAGCCAAAATTGAAGTCACTTTATAGTGACTTGATGATACAAGATAAAGAAGAAATTACTTATAAGAGAGTTAAGAGTGAAGGAGGTGACAAAGAGGGCTTGAAGGAGGCTGATTTAAGGCGAAAGCTAACAAACATTATGAATGTCTATGGACTACGAGAGCACTTTGAAGATAAAAACATCGGTAGACAGAAAATGGATCCAGTGAGTTGTATTTATTTCATCAGAGTAGTTTAAGTAAATCTTTAAATTTTGAATAAATTCCTTTTTGACTACTTATGATAATTCTCCAGAACTCAATTAATTTAATGAAACTAGCTGTAACTAATAATATTTATTTTTTGTCATAACTGATGAATGCGGTTCATCGTATCTATATTTATCTTAAAGGATTGATAATGATATTAGTGAATTTTCACACTAGTGAATGAGATGGAAAATCATTTTACTAGATGTTGTGTCTCTAATTGTAATGACTCATCATTCACCATAATAACATAGCTTGTAATTAAGCACATAGCAGCGTACATAATACACCTGCTGTATGATGTATGATACAGCTGGAGTTTTCAAGGGGGCGGTGGCTGTGTGATATATGTGCAGTTGAGATGCATGGATGTGCCAAACTTGAGGTCTTTAAATTCAAGTTGTCAAATTTATAAGTGCTTCTTTTGTTATTATGAAATAAAATTAATTTTAAATTATGACTCAGGCTTAGAAATGGCAACCCTGAACATTGGTTTCAAATTTTTATTAGAAAGAGTTCATAAAAACATATCAAATACCCAAAATATTTCAGTGTGGACATCCATGGTTTGAAAAACCATTTTTTTTAACACAAAATGCAGTAAAATTGTTCCAAAAAACATACTTAAACCATGATCAATGTCAAATAACAAAAATTTTCATTTCAAGAATTTAAATAGGTCATATTTGGACATTAATGTTTCAAAAAGAGTGGTGTTTACCAATTAAAACATGAGTATGTCTAATCTTTTTACGTGGTAGAGCCATCCTGTAGCTATATTAGTGGTATAGTTGTAGCAAGAATGGGTCGGCTTGACCGGGGAAGGAGTACGCTCTCACAGAATACCAGCGTAAAATAGCAGCTTAACACTACTGTGTTTCGTATGTTGAGTGTAGAGGACCAGAAACCATTTTTACTGGAACCGAGGCATTCTATCTTAGTCCTCACTGGTGACAATGCATCTGCATTTTAATTTATAATAGAGGGTAGATGTAGATGTCTATGGGCCGCAGCAACCACTTACCATCAGGTGGACTCTGTGCTTGTTTGTCACCCTTATCCATTAAAAAAACCATTAAAAACAACATATTTACATGATAGTTTAGTTTGGTTTACGACGGGCTGTTTTCCACAACTCCACGTCTATGTGCGTATTTTCGTGTGAGCAGGAATAATATGATTATTCGAGCCATGAGATCTCCCCAAAGAAGCTCAACAGTCCTTTGATGTTTCATGCAACTTCAGGGAGAGATCCCGGCGAGCCGATGTGTTTAGCCCTGTACATAGCGACCTCCAGACATTTCTGTAGCATGTGGGCCGCCATTTCTTCTTCCCCCATACATGTCCTGTAGGGGACTATCTGTAACACCTATAGTAAATAAATGCTTGTTAAAGGTGCCACGTCCTGTAATAGCACTTGTTACTATCCTGATCTGCGACTTGTTCAGTCTCAATAGAACTTTGGTTAAACAACTGTTTATTTCAGGCAGGGCCTCCCTAGCTTGTCTACAGTCTGTTAGATTTTTGCAAAGCTTAGCGTGTAGATTATTGAAGTGTCTATGTACCAGTGAACGAACATTACTAAGGGGGATTTTTATGATTGGTTCCGGCCCTATAGTGGCCAGAGCCGATCCTCATTTGGCCAGTTCGTTTGCTGCATCGTTGCCTTTGGATCTACTTTCCCTTGCATTCCTTTGTGTCCCTTTATCCATTGCAGAGTCACATTGTTGTTTTTACATACCTCATTTAATCGTTGATGGCATTCATATATTAGTCCCGAGTTCACCACATTGCAACTCAGAGCTTGTAGTACCGCCCCACTGTCGGTCAGTATTCTGATGGGGAAGGCATTAACCTTCCTAGCATCTGTTGCTATGGCCGCTTGAATGATACCCATACATTCCGCATGAAAGACTGTGTTATAGTGTACCCAGCGGTGTGCATATGTGGATATTGAGGTCTTCAGAGAAAGTTCCAGAACCTACACCTTCATTTGTTTTAGAACCATCGGTGAAAACTCTAAGCTCTTTTGGGTTTAATCCTTCTGGCTGGCTGGTTTCATTTAATTGTATCTTGTACTTCTTATCAAATACAAATAGGAATCTTATCATACTTGGCTTGTAAGATAGGAATTTTTGAGTGAATTCTATCAATTATGCCTGTATGAGGGACACTATTCTTACTCCAAAGATTTAGGGTCTTAAGTCTGATGGTAGCTAAAGTCGCTTCTTGTTGTATATGTAGATGAAGCGGGGTTAGCTCTAGCATCGCTTCTAAGGCTGCTGTTGGCGTAGTCCTTATGCAGCCTGTGGCAGCTATACATGCCAGTCTCTCATAGCGCTGAAGCTTCTTTATAGTGGTGGCTTCATTTGTCTTGGTCCACCATGCCAGAGCGCCGTATGTGATCATGGGCCGAATTACAGTTTTGTACAGCCACAGTATGATTTTTGGTGTCAGTCCCCATCTTTTGTCAATCATGTTTCTGCATTGCCAGAAAGTTATACTAGCTTTGTTGATTTTGTTTTCTATGTGTGTTTATTCCAGTTAAGTTTGCTGTCCAAGGTAAGACCTAAATATTTTACCTCAGAGGATAGCTGGAGTTTTGTGTTGAAAATACTTGGGAGATGATAGTTACTCAGCATTCGTTTTTGTGTGGACATTACTAGAACTGTTTTATTTGGATTGACGGTTAAGTCGTATTCCCTGCACCATCTCTCCACTATACAGAGAGCCGCTTGGGTCAGGTCGCACACTATGCTTGCTGTCTTTCCAGAGACCAGTATTGTACTGTGTAGAAGTGATTGGCATTTAATTTGCTGATGAGTTCATTACTTTACACCCCCTCCCCCCCCCCACTGTAGGAGTGCCGGGAATATGCCGTCAGATCCTGCTGCCTTATAGGGGAGGAAACTGAATGGTCCAATGGATTTTGTCCATCATTACCACTCTCTGTGCTAAATTCCAGTCTTTTGCTGTTGGTGTCAGTATGTCATCAAGCCGGTTTGCCGCCTGAGTTACGCAGCAACCTGGGAAGTGCGTTTTAATTAGGATGCGTTGGGCTTCATCCGGCGATGTTGAGTAGCTACCGTCGGGTTTCTTTAGAGAGATGGATCCCGACGTGTTCTGTTTAGCTAGAATATTCCTTATCATATTCGCTTGTTCGCAGGCTTCTATGTTGCCACAGAATTTACGCCACCCTGTCGAGCGTCGATATCTGATACATGTTTTGTATTCGGATTTAGCTTTCTTATTCTTCTTCTTCTTATTATTTATTCTAGTAGCCAGTCTTTATCCATTGAGGTATTCATGGCCCTATTCAGGGCTTTTCTTACCGTCTTACGTTGTCTATCTAGTTCTTTACCCCACCACGGTTGCTTTACCTCGGCATGTCTTGATGGAATGATTTCTGGACATGATTCATGGTAGCTATCTATCATGGCCTTAGTTACAGTTGCTACCAGTTCTTCTAGGAGTGACTGATCTGCTATAGTCTCCTCAAAACCCACGAGCGAAGACGTCAACCTATTAAGGTATTTTGTTTTATTCGTCTTGCGGGGATTTCTCCATGGTGGTGTAGCAGGGATATCGACCTGTAGTGCGAAGCAGATCCATCTATGATCTGAGCATGAGGCCTCTCTCGACACATGCCATCCCGTAATTAGTTTAGCTGCTCCTTCTACATGATAGTTATTTACGTTAAAATAATTATTTACGGGAGCACGCACTTTTCGTATTGTGGATTGTCCTTTTATTTGGTAAATACGCGGACTTACTGCCAACTTTCGGCATGTCACTGCTACACGATATTGTTTCGATGCCAAAAACGAGGTTTCTTATTGGCTAATTCAAATCGAGTTAGATTTAGTATAAGCAAATCAGCAGTTACGCGGTTTTCACAAACTGCTCCTCCGCGGTCTTGCACGGTCACCGACGATATATATATCATCATTACAGCCCTTCACAAGTCCACTGCTGAACATAGGCCTCCCCTAAGGAACGCCACAAAGCACGGTTCTGAGCCACCTGCATCCATCAACTTCCTGCATATCTTACCAGGTCGTCACTCCATCTAGTGGAGGGTCGCCCTACACTTCGCCTACCGGTACGCGGCTGCTACTCGAGAACTTTTTTTCTCCACCGGTTGTCGGTTCTTCGAGCTATATGGGCGGCCCCATTGCTACTTCAGCTTAATAATTCGTTGGGCTATGTCGGTTACTATGGTTCTACTGCGGATATCCTTATTTCTAAGTTTATCACGCAGAGAAACCCCGAGCATAGCCCTCTCCATAGCTCGCTGAGCGACCTTGAGCGTCTTCATATGGTCAGCAGTGAAGGACCACGTCTCAGTTCCATAAGTCCTCACTGCCAACACGCACTGTTGTACAATCTCGTTTTCAAGTCTTGAGGTATACCTGACGAGAAGATGTGTCGCAATTTCCCGAACGCTGCCCAGCCGTTGAATCCGTCGATTGACCGCTCGATCGAAGTTGGACTTACCTAGTCGGACTGTTTGTCCCAGGTAAACATACTCGTCAACAACTTCGAGCTTAGTGCTCCCAACAACTACCGACATAGATGTGATATGGACATTAAACATGTGTTTAATACATGATCTTTGTTTTGTCCATGTTCATCTTAAGACCTATCCGTTGGGAGACACTATTGAGGTCATTGCGCATAGTGCTTAGGTCTTCCAGCGATTCTGCCATAAGGACTATATCGTCGGCAAAACGAAGGTGAGTGATGTACTCGCCATTGACGTTAATACCGTATCCTTTCGAGTCCAGTAGCTTGCAAACGTCTTCCAATGCAGCGGTGAAGAGTTTCGGGGATCTAACGTCACCATATCTTACACATTTCTGCAGTTGGAGAGGTTTCGTACTCTGATTTCGTACTCGGATGGCCATCGTAGCTCTGCTGTACAAACACTACAGCACTTCGATATACCGATAGTCAACTTGGCACCGCTGAAGGGACTGAAGGACCGCCCAAATTTCGACGGAATCAAAGGCTTTCTCATAGTCCACATACGCAAGGCAAAGTGGCAGATTGTACTCTTCTGTCTTCTGTACAATTTGCCGAAGAGTGTGTATGTGGTCTATGGTAATAAAGCCTCTTCGGAAACCGGCTTATTCGGGAGGCTGGAAGTCGTCGAGTCTGAGTGAGACTATTTCTAATGACACTCGAAAACAGCACGTAGACGCGGCTCAGAAGGGAAATCGGTCTGTAGTTCTTCAAGAGAGCGTTGTCGCCTTTCTTGAAGAATAAGACCACCGCTTTTCTGCTCCACCCCTTCAGAGTAGTCCCGAGTGGAGGACGAAATTAAAGAGCTTCTGAAAGACTTTAAGTACCGGTTTTACACCCTCTTTCAAAAGCTCCGCTGTATTTCCATCCTCGCCTGGGGTCTTGCTGTTTTTAAGGTGCTGGAGAGCCATTCTAATCTCGCTTAGACTGACGTCAGGGGTATCATCGGAACAGTATCGATAAGACTTGCTCTTGGATCGTTACTCACACTTGCGTGTGGCTATAACGAAGATGTGTACAGCTGGCCATAGAACCTCTCAATCTCACTCAAAATCTCAGGTGTCCCTGAAACGATGCTGCTACACTCGGTCTTCAACTTTGATAGTTGGCAGACAGATCTCTGGCAAAGACTTTGGTTCCTTGATTCCGCTCGATCGCTTCTTCAATACAAGCTGTATTGAAGTTGCGTAAGTCCTGCCGCAAACATTTGAAGATCTGTCTGTTCAGTTGCCTGTATGCTGTCAAATCTGTTGAAGACTGCAGCTTCATTTCCCGTCTAACAGCCGTGAGATTAAGGCCCGTATTAATAAACGTTACTCAGCTCAAGTACACGCACTCGAGTACAATATTAAGATTGTGACCTTATTAATAAACATATCTCAAGATGCGGTTTAGGTTTACGACATCAGCTGAGTGCCACACTGAATAGCCGGGTACCCACCTAGCGCACAGGCTCGCGCGGCAGCCTTGCTCACCATACGAAACACAGCAGCGTTAAGCTGCTATTTTACGCTGGTTTTCTGTGAGAGTGTGGTCCTTCCCCGGATAACTAAGTACAACAATTTGAGATACTGTTTTTATGTGTTTATTAATTGGCAACGATCTTGAGATGCTGATATCGTAATGAGGGCGTATCAAATGATTACGCACTTGAGTTCGTCGTTGAGTAACTTTTATTAATACGTGCCTTAGAGTGTGATCGGAGAGTTTTTGTGTTATTCTGCAGCGGGTCTTGCAAAACTTAGCTTTGACCGCATGGACTGTTTCTATGAACTTGGCATTCATATCGTCCACTGCATTGCAGTCTTCTAGGCACTGAAAACGGTTTTTATAACTCGAGCTGAAAGGTTTCGGGACTTTGGATTAGAGCACAAGGACTTCATTAGACGAGACCTCTGCAACTTAACGTTTAGGTTCAGTGTGTCTCTAACCATTCGGTGATCGCTGCCAGTTTTCACCCTCGCGATCACCGAGACATCACTGAACAGTTGTCGTCTGGTCGTCATAATGAAGTCAATCTCATTTTTTGTCGAACCGTCGGAGCTCGAACACGTCCACTTCCTGTGGGGCTGCTTCTAAAAGAAAGGGTTCATCATAAAGATTCCCTCTTTCTTCATGAAGTCGGCCAGCTGCTCGCCCCTTGGGTTCCTTTATCCTATTCCAAATTTCCCAACCTTCAGTTCACCGTTCTCTCTTGTGCCTAGTTTTGCATTGAGGTCTCCCATTAACACCGTATAGAGGGTTTTGGAGGAAGGCATGGCTCTAAAGATATCCTCATACATTTCCTCCACCTCCTCATCGAGATGTGCCGAGATTGGTGCGTAAACCTGTATGACCTTCAACGAATACCGTTTGGTGATTCTCAGTACAGGGTACGCAACCCTCGTCAACACACTCACAATCCTTACAATGTTGTTAACGAGGGACTTGTGAACGATAAATGCGACACCTCCTTGGGGTCGCCCTCTCGGTGATAGAACAAATTGCCGGATTCGAGGATTACCGTGTCTTCTCCCCCCCCCCCCCCCCGGATCTCGGATAATCCTATAATATGCCAGCGAGACTTGTCTATCTCTTCTTCCAGCTCCAGGATCTTCTCGTCAGTCCTCAGGGTGCGTGCGTTGTATGTTGCCAGGTCCAGTCGTCTTAGGTGGCAGCTGAACATCCACCAGAGATTCTTAGCACCTCCTGACCCGCCGTTGTCATGGTCGCCACCGTAGCCAGGAATCGGGAGACCGCCGGGGACTGGGGGCCGTCTCTTCATAAATTTCATCATGGGGGGATATTTGCCATAGTTGCCATGCCTGGCTAGTGGGTTGGCAACCGCAGTTTCTTTTTGTAATATTGTTGTTATCAGGAAGATGCTGCTGCCCATCTCCTTCCTGGCTGTTTTCCACAGTCGCCTGTTACGACACCCACGGAAATATATGGGGTAGTGGATATTCTTAACCGCCACTACATGGCTATGTATAAACATATGTTATATTGTATTACTCAAAACAGGTTTGTCAAATTTGCTTATTGGATTTTAGAGCCTTTATTATAGAGGCTAATTAATTAAATAGCCAGAATTCAATACCTACATGTTTAAAAAAACATATCTATATTGTGACGTGAGACATATAAAATCCTTCAAGTTCACACCCCCTGAGTGGGGCTAGTGTGCAGTAGGACTGCGAGTGACACTAGCCCATGTAGGCTGTTACTTATGAGAGATGGATGAGTTTATGTAAATGAATGTGTATATTAAAAATACCAAATTGCACAACTACTACAGGTACATAACTCTGCCATGGATGACTATATAAACAGAAGTCTCTTCAAGGACAAGAAACTGAACATGCTGTGGTCGAAGGCAGAGGCCTCAGGGTTTACGCCTGAGGAGTTATCTGCTTTGAGGGAGGAGTTCACACATCATCAGGAGAAAATCGACCAGTACTATGATTTATTGGGCAATGTGGAGACTGAGGGATATGAGGGATTCAAAAGTATGAAATTACGTTTTTTTTATAATTTGTGTAGAGACTCATACTTATATTTAAATGGTGAAGCACCACCATATTTCACAGAGTTAGCTGCTGTGGAAAAGTTTTCAAACATGTCCAGGGTCAAATCCTCGCAAAAAAGTACTGATTCCTATCAAGGATGATTCACGAGGCTATTGAACATCCTAATTCCATTAGAGAATATAACTGGGTGCTCCCATATGCTTGGGATCCTATCATCATCATCATCATCTTATAAGTGGTAGAGCCATGCTGCAGCTATATTGTTTTTTTTTTATGGAATAGGGGGCAAACGAGCATGCGGCTCACTTGATGGCAAGTGACTACCGCCGCCCATGAACAACCGCAACACTAGGGGAATTGCAGATGCGTTGCCGGCCTTTTAGAAAGGTGTAAGCTCTTTTCTTGAAGGTTCCTAAGTCGTATTGGTCCGGAAAATTCGCTGGTGGTAATTGATTCCACAAGGAAGTCGTGCGAGGGAGAAAACTTCTTCTAAAACGCACAGTGGTGGACCGCCAATCATCCAGATGGTATGGACGCGAGTTTTGACGCGATGTGCGATGGTGAAATTGAGCGGCTGGAATTAGTCCGAACAATTCCTCAGAGCACTCCCCGTGATAGATGCGATAAAATACGCAAAGAGATGCAACATCTCTACGCAGTGCCAGTGTATCGAGCCGATCAGAAAGAACTCGGTCGTCGACGATTCGAACCGCTCTGCGCTGGATGCGGTCAAGTGGAAGGAGCTGGCACTGGGGTGCCCCGGCCCAGAGATGAGAACAGTATTCCATGTGGGGCCGAACTTGCGCTTTGTAAAGTTGCATGCGATGTGCCGGCATGAAATACAGTTTCGCTCTGCTGAGCACGCCAAGCTTTTTAGAGGCCAATTTGGCCTTCCCTTCCAAGTGACCACGAAACTGCACACTATTCGATATGTCGACGCCAAGGATTCCGATGCTGGCTGAGGCAGCAAGGGGAGTGCCTTGAAACTGAGGAGATACGACAAAGGGGTTCTTTTTAGCGGTAAACGCACAAACTTGTGTCTTCTGGGGATTGAACTGGACTAGATTTAGTCGGCCCCAATCCGAGACTTTGTTAAGCAAAGACTCGACTTCAGACACAAGTTTGTTCCGGTACTCGGCGACGTTTTTCCGAGAAATATTGGCACGGCCGGTATATAAGGCATCACCAGTGCTGTCGTCCGCATAGCAATGAATGCTACCAGTTAGCAACATATCATTGATATGCAGGAGAAACAGCGTTGGTAATAGCACGCAGCCTTGTGGAACACCAGCGTTGATAGGCTTGAGATCAGAGCGTGCACCGTCTACTACGACCTTGATGCTCCGATCAGCAAGGAAACTGGTGATCCATTTGCACAATTTCTCGGGAAGCCCATAGGCAGGAAGCTTCGAAAGAAGCGCTTTGTGCCAGATCCGATCAAAGGCCTTCGCTACGTCCAAACGAACGGCTAATGCCTCCCCCTTGGACTCTACTGCCTCCGCCCATCTATGAGTTAAGTAGACTAGAAGATCACCAGCTGATCGACCTCGACGAAAACCGTACTGGCGGTCACTAATCAGCTGGTGATCCTCAAGGTACTACATGAGCTGGCAGTTTATAACGGCTTCCATTATTTTGGAGAACAAGGAGGTGATGGCGATAGGCCTGTAGTTGGACGGGTCTGAGCGGTCGCCTTTTTTAGGGATCGGGTGCACCAAAGCTGTCTTCCATCAGTTGGGGACTACGCCTTGGGAGTAGGAGTACCGGAAAAGACGCGTTAAAACCGGTGCCAACTCCGGAGTACACGTCTTCAGCACAATGGGAGGGACTGCGACTTGCTGACGTCCAGGGAGAAGAGTGCTTTGCGGACCGAGCGCTGTGTAAATCGCACATCCGGCATGGATCACTCACATCGCGGGATGGTCGGCGGTGTGTTCCCCCTGTCATCTAGAGTAGAGTTGGACGCAAAAAGAGAGCTCAACAAATCGGCTTTCTCCTTTGCGGCATGGGCCAGTGAGTCGTCCTCTCTGTGCAGAGATGGAAGAGATGGCTGACAGAAGTTCCCTTGGACAGCCTTGGCGAGAGACCAGAATGCACGGGTTCCCGAAGGAAGGCGAACTAGCTTCTCACCAATTCTGCCGATGTGCTCAGACCTTGCCTTGGCAATGACACTTTTGAAGGACCTGGAGGCGGAATTATACTTCTTTTTAAGTGCGATGGTGTTTACATCCCGAGACGTTGATGCGTCAGCCCAGGCCTGGTAGCACTCCTGCTTATAGCGTGATGCTATTTTACAGGAGCGACCAAACCATGGCTGGGATCTGCCTCCGATGGGCACCACAGAGGATGGAATAAAAAGTGCCATACCCTGAAGTACCACATCAGCAACAGAATCGGCAACAACGCTGGCATCTTGCGGCGAGAAGCAAACCCGCCCCCAAGGGTAGGATGCAAAAAAAGCCCGCATCCCGTCCCAATCAGCTGACCTATAGTGCCAAACACGGCGACAAGCTGTAGATCGCAACTGCGATTGGAGCGTGAGTGGCACCGTACTCCGGATCAGACAATGGTCCGAAGAGCCCAAAGGGGCATCGACGGAGACCTGATATCCGTCCGGATGAGAGGTCAGCAGAAGGTCCAACAGGGAAGGTACATGGTCTTCCACATCTGGGATACGCGTAGGCGAAGTAACCAGTTGTGTTAGACCATATGCCAAAGCAAAGTCATAGACAGATCTACCCGCATGATCGGTTAAACGAGAACCAAGCCATTCAGCGTGGTGGGCGTTGAAATCACCGAGTATCACGATTTCTGCGGATGGGACCTGTTGTAGCACGGAGTCTGCAGCCATTTGGACGTGGTCGATGAATCGGTCTGTGTCGGCATCTATGGGACCTATAGAGGCACCCGTAGACGCGCGGATGGTCGTCGCTGTCTACGCGCAGCCATAAGATGGACAGGTCCGTACCTTCAAGGCTGCCGAGGCGTCGAAAACAGATGTCCTCTCTGACATACACGCAAACTCCAGCCCGGGGCACAAACGAGTGTTCCAATTTGTACCCCGGGTAGGAGAGATACGAAGTATCAGCCGGAGAGGACACCTGTGTCTCGGTTAGAAAGAGCAAGGCCGGCTTAGCTATCTCCAGATGGTAGTGGACGGCGTTATAGTTTGAATGAAGTCCCCTGATATTGCAGAAATCCACGGTAAGCGTAGCAGGGGTTGCCTTTGTCTTCTTGCTCCGTTTGCCCCGAGCAGGTTTCGTCTTGAGCGGAATTTCGCCCCCCCCCCCCCCCCCCAGAATACGCGGGGCAGCCTGAGCACCCACGCCCAGGAGTGGAGTAGTTTGGTCGTGGATGCTCAGCGAGAGATTCTCCAGGGGTGCTGGTACCCTCCTGGGGTAGTCTTTTATTTAATTCCACTACCATTTTGATGGAGGGGGGGGGGGGGGGGGATTGGGCCTCCGGCCACCTGCACTCACCAAGCGCAACTGGTACCACCCCGGTTCGAGCTGGCCCATCCGTGCGACAGCAAAAGCTACCGCTTGGCTCTACCACTGTTATATAGTTAGTTGTAGCACGAATGGGTCAGCTCGACCGGGGAAGGAGCACGCTCTCACAGAATACCAGCGTAATAGAAGAATAGAAGGAGATGTATATGGGCTACATCGTCCATTTACCATCCATTGGAGAGTATGCTCATTTGTTACACTCACTTTTATAAAATAAGACAGACCAGAGCCTAATCTTTTTTTCCTCCTGAACTGAACATAGGTCACTCAAATAGCAAGGAAAATAAGATTTATAGATAGACGTAATCTTACTTAAATTAATTTCTTCACATGCTTCTAGATGCTGTTAACGAAGAAGAAATCGAGAACTTTAATGAAGTGCACCTAGAGACCAACGAGCTTCCGTCCAAGGACTTTGTGGATAAAGCTAACTTACTGAGGGAGAAGCATAGAGCGCTGCGTGATGGATACGACAGGCTGCAGAGGATCGCTGCTAGAGGTGATTTTACATGACTGCCCCAGAAGGAGAGTAATGTTTTTCAAGTGTATGTATGTATGTATGTACCCCCCCCCCCCCCTCATTGGAGCGACGACCTGGTAAGATATACAGGAAGTCGATAGATGCAGTTGGCTCAGGACCGTGCTTTGTAGTGTTCCTTGGGGTATATCTATCTATGGGATGTAAGTATGTATGTATATGTATCTATTTCTTTGGCATGCTCTGTAGTCTGAGCGCCTTCATGGATTTTAACATATGGGGTGTCCTTCCTCCTTCCTGAGATTCCTCTTAGTTGTGGAAGTGACATAGGGTATGAAATGTTTCTCTTTTCAGTAACCTTTTTACGCAGTATGGCTTTTTAATTCCTGTTTTAACCATTGAACTTGTTAGAAAGTAAAAGCTTACAAATATAGACAATGACGGAGTCCATCGTAATTCTCAGTAATAATCATTTCCTGGTAGTCGATTTTTGCAACAGCCATCTTGATTACTAACCTGGAACCGAAAGTATATGTGCTAGTAAAGGGAGATACTTTTTCTAAGCGACCTGTATCCTGTGTACTATTATGTTTAGGCCAACCTCAGATAAACAAAGAAAGATACACGAAACACTGTGTATATTTCAAGTGACGCCAGAACCATGCTCAACTTATTGTATGAACACGCACTCGTGCACACATATGCATCTAAAATCATTTGCAATTGCCAGCAAGGAAATATATTTCAAGCGATGCAAAAGCCATGTTCTACTTTCTTTACTAGCATAATTTGCACCTAAAACTATGTGGTTGACCTGTTTGTGGTAGACCTACAATGCAGCTATATTATGGCTGCATTACGAATAGGTCGGTTTGACTCGGTCGAAATGACCACGCTCTCACAGAATAACACAGTGGAATACCCGCATCAACCATTCCATTTCCTAAATCATAACCATTAGTCATTAAATAAAAATACACTTAAGGCCTTACTCATATAAATCAACATCAGTTGAAGCAATGCTTAAAGTTTTTTTTTTATCTATCTTCACTAAATAACAATAGAAAAAGACAGGTATAGATATAATTAATACTTTTAATCAAATGATAGTCAACGATTATAAATAAAGCCATTAAATGTTTTTATTTTTGTTTTAAGACTTAAAGCCTTCCCAAACATTCAGTGCCGTAGGATCTTATGCAGTGGAGTAGCGTGCCTTAGGGCCCTGTATCAAAATTTGTCGGGGGGCCCAAATGAAGGGTAAAGTAATTTCACAACATGAACAAAAACTCTCGCAATTGTATTAAAATAATTATATATTGATTATAAGTTAATACTTACAAGTAATACTCCTAGGAACTAAGCCAGGCAAACAATTCAAACCAACATCCTGTCCCATAGAAGTCCTTAGAAATTTTGCTTATATACGTTCGGGGCCCCTGTAGCCCAGGGGCCCGGTATAATTGATACGGCTGATACGGCGGTAGCTACGCCCCTAATCTTATGGGTCTGTGGTGTGATCTTATTGTGTTGCCATTTTCTTTGTTCCGTGCCTATATGAATACCGGTATAAAATATCAGGTTAATGCTTTAGTATGGTGAGTGTAGAGAATCGGAAACCCAGATATTCCCGGATAACCGGATATTCTTATACCGCCACTACACAGTAATTTCAATAACTTGAGCATACTTATTGAATATGAAAACAAAATGTCGTGTCTTTCAGATTCTGAATGCAATGGGGTGAATAAATTTTATACTATGAAAGAAATGACACTTGACTCTTCTAATTGTGACGAATGTTTTATGATTACCACTGCCTATAGATGAAGCGTAAATACTAGAACAGATCTGTGCACTACTGTACCAACTTTTAGAATACTTGATCCACCTAGTCTCACTGTGCCTACGCGTCGCACGGCACCAGCGCGGCGGCCCGCTCGAATCGAAGAAGTACCGGCGCGGCAAAGCGAGATAGCATTTTGATGCCGTAGTTACTAATCTGCTTTGCCGCTCACTCGTGTTTTCCATATCATTCATGTGTCAGTTATTTGAATTTGAACTATATTTCAATATATCGTCACTGGAAAGCCAATACTACTTAACCCTAGATACATAACGTTCTTTGATAACCCTAACAGCATAACGTGAGGTCGATATGACTCACAACTGTTTTTGACCCGATTGCGCTATTGTTATTTAATATTGTAATATATTCTATGGAATAATATTTCTACACTAGTTTAAGAAATGAAATGAAAATAACTATTAAGTTGTATTATTTTTATTTTACATAAAAACAAACCTAAAACTAGGGTTCTTTGGAATAATGAAACTTAAAACGAGTATTTCCTTTTCTATGGGTAAAAATCACTTATCTAGCACAAATTAAAAAAAAAGTTTAAACATTAATAAAAACATAACAAAAAAATCAAAATATTAACATATCAGTCCCAAAACAGGAACTACATACAGACTAAACAAGTCAAAACTTTATGCTCTGCACAGACAGGTTTTTTAAATTTAGCACTCCGCCTGCGTCTTTCTTCTTAGTTTCCACGGACAGAATTTATCAGTATTTCATCAAAGTAAGTAAGTTAGTTCGCGGCAAGAGAATTCAGTAATATATTTTGTATGTTTTCGCGTAATTTGCGACTCAGATTGGGAATTTCAAGCATTTTTTCCATCCATGGCTTGCTAAGTCAGTGCTCAACTGTTTCATAAATGCCCATCTATTTGGGGCTTTTCCTTTTTTGGAAAGTATATTGTGGCAATAAATGGTGTACCTGTTGACAAAAGCCATATTCATCATGCCGTAGATTAACACCATAGGCCATCTATTTGTCTTTCTACTGTATGTCATCTGAGAGCACATTTGGTCGAACAAATCTGTGTGTGCTGTGCTGTGTTTGATTGTAGAATTCAATCGTATCTGGTTTGCCTGAACTAGACTTAACAACACGTCATATCTAAAATAAATCATCCTCTTAGTCACTTTGCACACCATCTTCACTCATGTTATCTTCTTCTTCACTACAGGCATCGACAGTTTCTGATTCTCCCTCCAAAAGTTTTTCAATGTGAAAGTCTTGTAACGCCCGAAATGAAGTCTTCCTGCAGTAGATTTAGCTAGATGATCAACTATAAAACTAAAAACAAATACATATTATCAAAATAAACTAAATCAATCGAAAAATCATTCAGTTGGTTAAGTTCAAAATGTTACAAATCACATAACGTGGAGTCATTTTGACTCACGGTTGCACTAAATCGACATATTTACAATGCTTACCTGAAACACACATATACCGTATGTGACCTCTTACCAAGTACTAAGTTGGTTCGGGCAGATGACGCGATAAATAAAATGGTTGGAAAAAGACAGATGAAAATATTTCGTGCGTGAGTCGTTTTGACTCACGTTATGTATCTAGGGTTAAACGCCAAAAGGGTATTTTACAGTAGTGTCATAAATTAAACAATCTCCAAGTTGTTAGTTATATTATTACCATTAAACAATAAACACTTATATTACATAATACTTTTACTCTTAACAACAATGTTTGCCAGGTTAATATTAATAGCCTTCCTCCGAAAACACATGTCCGTCGCCATTGCTACCAAAACTCTGCCCAGTACCCACGCTATCCCTTTTCGCTCGTGTTTTTATTTTTAACCAATCTCAACACGTTTCCGGAGTCAGCTACCAACTTACAAAAATGAAACTACTTGAACTGACCACAGCAGTATTTATACTACTGCAATAAATTCACACAATGCTAAATAAGTAAATTATTATACATTAATTTATAAAAGAATATTTAAAATTGTACGAGCTGGTGTGCTGTACAATCTTAGAAGTTGATAAAAATGATAAGGACTTGAACTGATTATGTAATTTATTCTGATATTATTGATAGTGAGTACAATGCGCGACGGCGAATGATTGCGTACTGAATGGATGAGAATGAAAAATGATACAATATGGTAAAAATGCTTAAGTGCAAAAATGTGCGGTTTGTAAAGACCGTACATGCTGCGGGGAGAGAGAGAGAGAACAGATGATGATTGATAGGCGATTACAAATTGATACTAATTGATAACGATGATTATACTATAAAAATTAGCTTATAAATTTCAATTAAAAAACTTATAAATTTCACACTTCACTACACTGCACTAAGATCACAAAAACGTTTGCAAACTGTAGGCGACGTCGACTTATCCAGTGCGCGTGCACTCAGTTCACCCGATGACGTAACTGCGATACCGCGGGGCTCGACCGATGTTGCTTGCTCTGTGTTTCGGTTCGTGCCAGTGAACTGTACATTCAAGCCAGCTGATCTTTCGCTTTGAGAGGGACCTTGTATACGTGCGGCGCATCTGCGGCGTAGACTCCGCAAGGCGATTAATGTTGATGCTAGTATAGCTGCTCCCAGCAGAAGATAAATAAGCACATATTGATGTAGGTCGTGGTTTGATAACTGATTTACCATCTCTGTATCAGCGTTGCTTGTCTTCAGCTGCTCTATTTGGTGTCCAATACTTGACAAGTGTTTTCGATTCTCCTCATTTTCTGACTCGTCGAATTTCTCGAGCCTTTGGAGAGGAATAGATAGGTTGATGACATCATTGATTGGAGGTATGTCTATCTTTGCAAGGTCGGGCTTGATATTATAATTAGTGACCTGCTTTCTGTGTGAAAATATTGTCAATGTTTCACTTTTAATGAAACAGCCGTCCTCGAGAATGATAATACCGGCCTTGCTAAGTCGTTGCGCTGTAACATGATGCTCGCATATTATTCTTATCATCCTTTGATTACAGCAAAAGTACAGGTACGTATTTAGTTTGTTAAGTTCAACCCATATATCCTTGCAGGGCGAAGTTTTGATTTCACACTGACCTGTGTCTTCATTTTTGATGCAGAGAATATCGTCCGAATTCATATGGAAAATAGGTTTCTGTAGCGGGCAAAGGTGAGTCTCAGCGTTGAACTGTGTACATCTTCGAACTTCTTCTTCTGATAATGGTACGTACGAGTCCTTTTGGATGTTGATCGCGATATGATCTGCGATAGGAGTGATGCGGACCATCTGTTTTTGTACTTGCTGCGGGATAGATATAAGCCTGTAAATCTCGTAGGTATCCCTGCTTACCAACGGGATTTTGATCTCGAAAATAAAGTATTGGCTTGTCATCCTTGCTTTTACTTCCAGTAAATGATAGAGTCTGGATAAGTTGTTTTGGATGTTGTTTATAGGCAGAGCTAATTCCTTTGATAATTGGCCAGAGATAATATTTAACTCTTCATTCAGTTGTTCAGGCGTTAATAAATAAACATTAAACTGCCCATAGTGGATGTCTGTGATGGTCTCCACCAACGTTTCTTGAATGTTTTTAAGATTGGCCAAAATGTTGTTTGCTATCATGGATGAGAGAATAAATTCATTGATGATTTTTTCGGTCTGAATTTCCTTTGTTATGATGTTGGCTTCTTTTTCTAGCTCTATGATGTGGGCATTGAAGATCTTGTACTGCTTGTTAATAGACTCTTCGATTCGACTCAAAAGGTTATATTCAGCTTCAACCACGGATGTTTGATTTTTCCATAAAAGAGCAAGATGTTTCTGATTCATCCTGATTATATTGATGTCTCTCTCGTATTTTTGAGCAAACTCTTCGTCTAACACACCGAACAAGCTGTGCGCTAGGTATCCGACACCGTTGATAAGCCCGCGCCGGCGTCTCGAGCGCGTGTATTGCTGACCGAGCAACATATGATGATAGTAGTCCAGTTCAGTGGCCTCATGACGTAGTTGTGACAACATTACGTCACATTTTGTTTGTTTGGATATCTTGGAGCATATGTTATCCAAATAATCGAAGTACTTGCGATACAATTCAATGCCTTGCCAGTACGGATTCATTTCGTAGTAGACAATGAGTTTCCACTGATCTCTGACAAGGTGCATGTTGGAAATTTTGTCCAAATAAATGCTCTGATTATTGCTTAGACTAAGTAGGTTGAAGGCACACTGAACGGGTGAAATGATGGTAAGTAAAGTCAACATTGCTAAAGCTATGAAGTTGCATGATTTTTTGCTTCGCGTTCTTTTTGCTTTGGTGCTTTTTGCTGTAGACTCCTTATTGCTTGATTCCGAATTTTGCTCGCTACCAACGTAATCATCTGATAGAAGTGGTGATATTTTTGTAATAGGCCTCTTGATAATGTTGTTTTTAGTTTTCAGGGACACCACTCGGACCAGATCGTCCTTTCCAGGGTGAAGTTCAACAACTCTAGCGAGCGCCCACTTGCCGGGAGGTAAGTTGACGTCATGTATGACGACAACGTCACCAATTTCCATGTTTCTTTGCTTCTGTTGCCACTTGCTTCTAGCTGATAATTGGCACAGGAACTCGGACTGCCATCTCTTCCATATGTCGTAGAAGATTTTCTGTACCAGTTGCCAACGTGTGCGCTCGTCCCTTTCGGTTTCGATGATGGTGAGGGTGGGGCCACTCGCCAGAAAATGTGACGGGGTGAGGAAGTTGATGTCCTCGGGATCTTCGCTCAGGGCGCACAGTGGCCTTGAGTTCAGGCACGCTTCCAGCTGTGACAACAATGTTGATAGCTCCTCAAATGTAAGCTTTTGTGCTCCGATGACTCTTCGTAAGTGGAATTTTAGGCTTTTCACCGCCGCTTCCCATAGACCTCCTGCACTAGGCCACGAGGGGGCGTTGAAGTGCCATTCGATCTCCATGTCTGATATTGCTGCGAAGAAATCATCGTCCAAGGCTTGTCGAAGATTGATGAATTCCTGCTGTAAGTGTTTGTAGGCGCCGACGAAGTTGGTCCCGTTGTCGCTGTACAGGTGACGCGGTGCTCCACGGCGCGCTGCCATTCGTCGGAGTGCTGCGAGGAATGCTGATGAGGAGAGGTCTGATACCATTTCCAGGTGTACGGCCTTAGTGACCATACACACAAAAACTGCGACGTATCCTTTCGTCGTTTTTATGCCTCGTCCTTTGTTTGCTTTCACGTCGATGAAACCGGTGTAATCGGTACCAACGTGGTAAAATGGCCTGGTTGGGTTACATCTTGCTGACGGTAGGTCTCCCATGATTTGAGTCTGTTTGATTGGGTTGTGTCTTCTGCAGACAACACATTCACGGATGCGTTTTTTGACAGCCCTGTTGCCGCCAATAATCCAGTAATGCTGTCTCAGATGCGATAGAGTCAGGCGGGCTCCACCGTGGAAGGTGGCCTTGTGTGCCTGATCGATTATGAGCTCAGTGAAGTGTCCGCTGTGTGGCACGATGAGAGGATGCTTCATGTTTTCATCGATGCTTGCATTATTGATCCTGCCACCAACTCTTAGAAGATCGTTTTTATCCAAGAATGGATTAAGGGACAGCAGTTTGTTGTTACGCTTCACTTTCCCCTGCTTCTTGATGGTAAGTATTTCTTCATAAAAATACTTTTCTTGTATGTGCTTTATAATAATGTATTTTGCTTGTTTGATTTCAGGTGCAGTTAGATACGGCGTCTTCGGTTTGGAATTCGACACCGCCCGCAATACCCAGGTAAGTATACGCGTCACTCGCGTCATACAGCTATGTTTGTTTATCAACGCTTCGATTACGTCAGAGCTGTGACGTTGAATAGTGACGTTGGTTTGCATTGCTTTCTTCACTTCTTGATTCGTAGTGTATGTTTTTGTGGTGGTTTCTTTTTGATATGTTTTCAGCCATGATGGGCCTTGCCACCACAAGGGATGATTTTTGAGGATTGCTGTTGATACCCCACGGCTGGCGCAGTCTGCTGGATTATCAGTCGACTTGACATACTGCCAACAGTCCGCAGGTATGATTTCTTTGATTTGTTGTACACGGTTGGCGACGAATGGCTTCCAGCGATTGATGTCGCCTTGGATCCAGCCGAGCACAGCTGTTGAGTCTGACCAGCCGAAGGTCTTGATGTTTTGCTCTGATAGACTGTGTTTGACTGTCTGCATGAGTCTTGATAATAAGTGAGCGGCACACAGTTCTAATTTCGGCAATGATATGATTTTTGATGTCGGAACTAGTTTTGATTTTGCTGCTATCAGAACTACTGCTTGTTCACCTTGTTTCTTGCTCTTGATTTTGCTGTAGATAACACAAGCGTAGGCACGTTCTGAGGAATCGCAGAACCCGTGTAGCTCAATGTCGTCGTTCTCATAACTTTGAAGCCATCTTGGTACTTGGATTTGATTGATGCCTTCGAGGTCATGTTTGATCTTAGACCACTCTTCTTCAATGCTTAGTGGAAGTTGGTCATCCCACTTCAAATCTTCTTTCCAGACTGATTGGAATAAGAGTTTCAATCTTGTTGTTACAGGACAGAGCCACCCGGCCGGGTCGAAAACCTTTGAGATGTCTGAAAGTAGTGACCTTTTTGAGGCTGGTTTGTCTGTTGATGTGTTGATTTTGAGCTCAAAGGTGAAGACGTCCTTCTGAGGGTTCCAGCGCAGTCCCAGGGTCTTTGTTGATTCTTTCTGCTTGAAATCAAACCCAATTTGATGATTGCTATCTGTGTCTGATCCTGCTGCTTGTAGTAACTCATTGCTGTTTGAGCACCACCTTCGTAGATTAAACCCCCCTGATCTGAGTAGGTTGATCAGATCTGTTTTTAATTTTAGAGCAGCTGGGATGCTGTGCTGACCGCTTAAGACATCGTCCATGAAAAAGTCTCTCTTCAACACCTTAGCTGCTTCAGGGAAATGCTGTCCTTCGTCGCGTGCTAATTGCTTTAGTGTGTTCATTGCCAGGAACGGCGCTGCTTTCGTCCCGTACGTCACAGTTAATAGTTCGTATTCTTGAAGTGGCTGATTTGATGATTCACGCCATATGATTTTTTGTAGATGTTTGTCGTTATTATTGCAGAGGATCGCTCGAAACATTTTTTCGATGTCTGCAGTGAAGGCGACCTTATACTGTCTCCAACTTATGATCAATGATAGTAAGTCTGCTTGCAGATTGGGTCCGTTGTACATCAAGTCGTTTAGGCTGTAGCCTGATGACGTCTTTGATGACGCGTTAAATACGACGCGTAATGCAGTTGTAAGCGATTCGGCGCGCTGTACACAATGATGTGGCAGGTAGCAACTCGTTGCCGGGATCGTGTTTCTGTTACGAGTACATTGCTGCATATGTTCTAATTCAATGTATTCGCGCATAAAGTTTTTATACATTGCTGCGAGGTCTTCGTTTTTGGCGAATTTCTTTTCCAGCTGATAAAGTTGTGCCACGGCCTTCTGCTTTGAATCACCCAGCTTTTCTTCGAAGCCTGGTTTCATGGGCAGACGTACAACATATCGACCGTCTTCTCGTCGTGTTGTTGTGTTGTTATAATGCTCCAAGCAGTATTGATCCTCGGATGATATTGTTATTTTGTTGTCTGCTATGTCTTCGATTGTCCAAAACCTCTGAATATTTTGTAAATCGTGCAGAACAACATTACACTGATAAGACTTCAGGTTGCCGCAGATGATCCAACCGAGTCGTGATTGCTGAACAATCGGTTGATTTTCATCTTTTCTGATGATTCCACTCATGATGATGTTCGAGTAGATGTTCGCACCCAGTAATATGTCTATGGGACGGCTGATATTGAAGTCTGGATCAGCAAGCCGTATGCCTTCAAGACGTTTCCATGACGGTTTGTCAAAGGATCTGTTCGGTAGATTGTTTACCAAACTTTTCATGATGATGACGTCAGTATTGAATGTGTATTCTGAATTCATAGATGATGCTGTTATAGTGATGATACCTTTGCAGTTATTTTCCTTTGTGCCAATCCCGAAAATAATACCCTTGCAACGTTGTCGTGGAAGGCCAAGTCTTTGAGCGGCATTTTCGCTTATAAGTGATGTTTGTGACCCTTGATCAATCAGCGCTCGCATCGTCAGATAGCTTCCATCAGCTGATAGCACCTTGATTTGGGCTGTTGCCAGGAGGATTTCGGCGACGTTTTCTCGTGAAACATGTGTCACGTTTCTTTGCTGTGTAACTCTTTTGTTGCTGTCTCGCTCGCTCGCGTTGATATTTGATGCGTATGCTTCGTGCAATAAAGTATTGTGACCGCATTTGCAATGCGCGCATCTTTTGTCGGAAAAACAGTCCTTGCCTTTATGATCAAAAAGACAGTTTTCGCATAAATTCAATTTTGCCACTGTTTTTCGTTTTAATTCTGGTGTCTGACCTAGAAACGATTTACAGTGGAAAATTCCATGTTGTTCATTGCACAATGGACACGTGTATTTATTCCTTGCTAACGATTTCAATGACTTCACATTTGTATGATTGATAAATGCCTTAGTTGATGCACCCGGGTATGCCTTGGAATATTGAGCTTTTTTGGAATCTTGATAGGTAGCTTGCTGATTGCTCCGCGGCGCTTCTTGCTTGCGTCGAGACGATTCTAATGCTGTGAATCGCATTTCCAAAAAAGTTAGAAATCCTGATAGCGTCGGCAATTCCCTCGGATCTTCAAGATATTCGAAGTAGTCATTGTGTGTATCAGTGTCCAATTTCTGCATCAACAAATGTACCACCAAAGGATCCCAACTTGATGTATTCACGCCTAAGTTTTTTACGGCACTTAGACACTCTTTTGTGGTGTCGTGCAATTTTTTCAGGGCAAATGATGATTGGTGTTGTATTGTTGGCAAGCCAAAAAGCGTGTTCATGTGAGAACTAAAAATCAATCGTTTGTTGTTATACCGATGATTCAGAATTTCCCAGCATGTTTCATAGTTTTCTGAACTAATATTTAGATGTTGTATTAGTTTCTCGGCTTCTCCCTTGACCTTGCTTTTTAAATGTTGCATTTTTTGCACATTTGAAATGAATTTATTCTTGTGGATCATTTCCATGAAGAGATCTTTGAAAGATGACCACTGCTGATAGTTGCCGCTGAACGTAGGGATTTCCATTTTTGGCGTAGAATGCTTTTGATGAGATACGGACCACATCTTGCTGTTGATTGATTTTTTGATCTTTTTGTAGCTGTCTTCGAACATGTAGTATGTTTTTTCGTACTGCACATCTTCTGTGGTAAGCTCGCTGTCGATCTCCCAGTGTAAGGAGTCCACGGCATTCCAGCGAAGTTGTAAGTCACGTAAGCTGTCCTCGAGCTCCCACTTTTCGGTAAGTAACTCGAGATTAGTGGCATTGATTGCTCGTTCTAGTGCTTTAAAATTGCTTTTTTGTTTCCGGTACATCTCGTCAAGTTTGCTGTGGTTACCTCTGTCTACTCGGCTGGTGCTGGCCTGACCTGATGGGGACGCTGTTGCAGCCGTTGATGGTGGACGCCAATCTGTAGTCACGCCGGCTAAAGGAGTAGCAGGTCTCAGAACTGACTTCTTTTCTTGATCAGTAGATAGGTGTTGCTGAATAATTCTCCGACAGTCGGTGTAATATGACTTTGCTTTTTCGAAGTGATTTTCCAAGAAATAAGTGTAGTCTTGGTCCTCGTACTCACACAACTTGACATGATTGGCTTGGAACTCTCTCCAGTACTGATCCAGAGTCTCTAGTCGCCTTGATATGTAAGATGGGGTTTTTCTTTCAGCTCCATCTTTCTTGAAGTTGGTGAATAACTGCTCCATTGCTTGAAGAAGTTGTTGCTGAGTTGATAGTAAATCTTCCATTTTTATTTGATTAATGGACGATTTGATTGATAATCCGGTGACGGATGCTTCCGAGTCACGGAGGTGATGCTGTTGCTAAGTGCTCCGGTATCCTAATGCAATATATGCGCCTTCTCAATCTCGTCGGTGAGACCCGCTTGTGGGAGGCCGACTCGACCGATTCGCTATTGCACTTCAGACACAGAAACACAAGACAAAAAATGTTTTTCGTGAGTGATGGCGTGATGTTTACCAATCACTGCTGCTGGTGATGATGTATGCGGTAGCAGAAAATTGTTCACTGCGCAATAGCTTTTAAAAATAACTTGTAGCGTTTTTGCTAAGTAGGCGGTAATACGTGGGCAGCACTAAACGGCGAAACGAAGTCACGTTGTCGAACCGCGTGGTCCCGCTTTTCTCTTACCGGCACTAGATCAATGCTCGAAGGACCATTAAGATGTACGAGCTGGTGTGCTGTACAATCTTAGAAGTTGATAAAAATGATAAGGACTTGAACTGATTATGTAATTTATTCTGATATTATTGATAGTGAGTACAATGCGCGACGGCGAATGATTGCGTACTGAATGGATGAGAATGAAAAATGATACAATATGGTAAAAATGCTTAAGTGCAAAAATGTGCGGTTTGTAAAGACCGTACAAAAATGATATGATAAATTTAGAAATCATGACAGTAGAGCTATTTCAAGTTTTTTTTTCAAAACCATTAATAACTTTTTTTCTAATTAAGATATCGAAATACAATAAAAGCAAAAAACATCGTGATTCTGCATATTTCTTGTAATTCAGAAGATAGCTGTCACTTTAGTACATTTGCTCTGTACACTTCGTAAGGAGAAACTACTTATCCCCATAATATATTTTTTTTAAATACTGACAACTAACGTCCTTTCCAATGTATGAAAGGAAAAAGTACTAACACGCATTGCGGGTTGCTAACGGTCTCAGGATAATAGTACTTAAACATTATAACATGTCACAAGACTGTACGGAAAAGCGATGTATAGTATTAAAAGTTGGTACCATTGTTATGCTAAAAAGACTTATGTAAAAGACATATGATTTAAATTTAAATGTTTTTTTTTCTTAACGGACATAGACAGTACTTATGCTAACAATAGTTGTACTAGCAGCAAACAAAATAAATAAGAATACTATAATTCCTAATTCGAGTTAGATTGAATCTTTTTATTTTTTTGTGACCATGGGTGCTGTAAAGTGATCGAAACGTCGGGGAATATAAAATAAGTAAATATACGCGATAAAATCCGTTAAATTAGTTTTATTTAAATGTGTAGTGTTCGCGTAAATATAAGAAATCAATAGTTTTAAAATTTTATAATTAGATAATATCTTCTACATCCGTATCTTGAAGGGTGTCCTGAACATTAACGGCACATGTAAAATTTTCATATTCATAGTCATACATTTCAAGAATTATCATATTAATACGTGGTAGAGCTATATTAGTAGTATAGTTGTAGCACGAATGGGTCGGCACGACCGGGGAAGGACCACACTCTCACAAAATACCAGCGTGAAATGGCAGCTTGATACTGCTGTGTTTCGTATGGTAAGTGTAGAGAACCGGAAACCCATTTTACTGGAAAAGAGGCATTCCATCTTAGTCCTCACGGGTAAATGTAGATGTCTATGGGTCACAGCAACCACTTACCATCAGGTGGACTGTGTGTGCTCGTTTGTTACCCTATCCTAAAAAAAAATATCTTTGATGTACAAAGTTTCCACAAATAGAGATGATTCATGTGAATGCTCGCAATGTTCTTGTAATTTTGCAGATGAGTATGAATGCATGCAAGAAGAATTCTGTTTTTATTTTGTCCGGGACACGCATCGCTAGAAAACAAAAGTTGTCTGACTGACCTACGATCGTCTCCATCTTGATATATTTTTCTAAGATGGTGCACACTTCGTTCGCTCCACGTTTGCTTTCTGTCTCAGTCCAAGAATAACAATAGACTTCTGTAGTTCTGGACTCATAAAAAGTAAGATTATACACAGGTAATTTGCGACTGTAGTATAATGAATAGTGATGCAACGAATACGAATACGAATATTCGTAGTCGCCGAATAGTAGACATTTACCGAATATTCGTATTAGACGAATACTGATCACGAATATTTAAAAACTAATATTTTTGTACGCAACTCTAATTACTGGCGGACTTGGATAACGCGCGTCGTCGGCGCGTAAAAATACGTGTTTTTGGATTGGATTTTGGACTCCCAAAAATATTTTTCACTGAAACTATGTACAGTCGCCTCGGAAAGGCTTTTTTCAACAGCTGGGAACATCCAAACTGAAAAAAGAAATCGCTCAAAACCAGAAAATCTACAAATTTTATGTTTTTAGGGTTCCCTTATAGGATCACTTTGTTGTCCGTCTGTCTGTCTGTCTGTCTGTCAAGACCCTTTTTCTCAGGAACGCGTGAAGGTATCAAGCTGAAATTCATATCAAATACTCAAGTCTACTGTCCCTTGGAGCTGTGAAAAAATCAAACTTCTAAGCCAACGCAATCAAAAGATATAGCCGTTTATGCCACAAATTTTCGACATTCGCAAGGGAATCGAAACCTACAGGGTACTTCCCGTGAACTCAGAATCTTGAAATTTGGTACGAAGCAACGTTTAATAGCACAGATAAAGGAAAAATTGCGAAAAGCATACATTTTAGTTACATCATAAAATTAAAATATTTTTAATAATATTAAACTTATATTCTTACGGTTTTGTTCGGAACCCTCGGTGCGCGAGTCCGACTCGCACTTGGCCGGTTTTTTTTAAATAAAAATTTGCCTAATGATAATTTTAATTATTAGAACAATAGAAAATCATCAAATAAATTAGTTTTTTATTACCATGGCGAGATATTCGTATTCGTATTCGCCGAATAGTAGGTTTAATATACGTATTCGTATTCATAAAAGTAGTATTCGTTGCATCACTAATAATAACATACTTTGGCCATATGGCGTATTTAAAACTTTTTGTAAATCAAAATATAAATTGTACGTACGTCCTTAACAAATCATAATCAAAACAAAATTTAATTTCAAAAGACTTAACTGAATATTTTTTAACGTTTTTCACACATCTAAATGCTAAACCAACTATTAATATTTTGTCCAGTAAAATAATCCATACTTAATAAAATAATTATTCGATTTCATTGATTGTAAAATATTCTAAATAGACACTCAAATACTTAGATATGTAAAGCAAAGATACTAAAACCGTTGCCTCTAAGAAAACTGCGAAAACAAAATATACTAACGCGCCATGCTTATCAATTTCTACATAAGGCAAAGTTACTTATCTATATATATGCTAGTATTTACGGCCGGCAAAAAATACTAAAGTAAAAGTAAATCAATGACTTAAACTACAGTACTTTGAATTGCTGAACAAAATTGAAATTTCTGTTGTCAATAAAGAAAAATACTAAACTGACAACGACTAAAAATTAATCATAATTTGTATTACGTAAGTATTTGTCAAAACATGAAAATTATGATAAATACCATACTTTTGCAGTGCTTAAGAGCCAAAAAAGTGCTCAGATCATCACGAAATATAGACCAATCCAATCCAAAAAAATCACGAAAAACAAAAAATCCAATCCCACGATATATATATATATATATATATATATATATATATATAACTCATTTTGGCCAAAATGGCGCTTAAGTAGTATTGGCTTTCCAGTGACGATATATAAAAGTAACACGACGCGCACTCGTGTTGTGTAAGAATATATTCTGTCTTTTTTTTAACTACACCATTCCGCAATCTTTCTATCTTTGTCTGTCAATACTCGAGACTAGTCATAACTAGTCCCAGGGGCTTCAACTAAATACTAGGCAGATTTTATACACTAGGTACTTGTAAATACTCGATGCGAATGGAGATTGGAGACCATGCAGTCGAATGTCTAGTACGAACTCATGCAAATGTGATCTCGGCACCGTATTGATACCTACTCGACTTACTTAGTAATAGGTTTTCGGAAGTTGTGTTATGTGGTTAAAGAACTTTCGATTAATAAATCAAAATGAAATATCATATTTAGCCATTAGACATTAAAGTGTTTATTATTTTAAAAAATGGCTTCCAAAACAAGCAGTATCGCTTGGGATCATTTTCAGACAATAGCCAACAAATGGCTGAATTTAACATTTGTAAAATACAAATTAGTTTTAAAAATTCTGAAGACTGATTTTTTTTCGTGTATATAATAACAATGATTGTAGATAGGTAATTAAAAAAACTAAACAAAAATAATAAAAAAATAAACGAAGAAAAAAGACAAAAAAGGATTACTAAAAAAAATAATTGAAACCTTTTATGCCAACAATCTAGAATGTAAAAAAAAACTTAACGTTAACAGTCTTAAGCCTATGTAAAGTATGAATGGGTGGTACTATTCATTACCTTCACGTATCGGCTGTACGTAAAGAATGAGCATACTTTAAAAGTGTAAGCTGTTCCAACAATACCAAACTTTATGCGTACTTCATGGACTAGGAGGAACAGGTATTTGTATCGAGTATTTGTACGGAATTGGACTAAGTGCACAAAGTACAAAATTTACCTAGTACGACTCATCTCTACCACTGACCTCTATGGAATGGCTATATACCGTGACATAATGAGGCGATTTGTTTTTTGCCATTTTGGCGTTGACAGCAAAAGTGAACGTCCACGGAACTAATAATAGAAATAGGACGGTGTGACAAATATATCGATAAAATTCTATACCCGGGCCCACCTTTAACGTCCATTCTATTTATATAATGAAAACATATTAATATAATGCCGTACAATAAATAAATGTATCAATTAATACCTAAGACTTAGACGCAACCTTTATACCTCATATAAAACCAAGATCGACGCTGCGTTGGTCTGTTTTTATTCGTAACTACAGAACGGATTTTGTTCCGGGTTTCAAATGAATGCCTACGCCTATTATTGCAATAATTTAAAATTAAAAATTTTGTACAGCTGACTTCAATATAAGCGACGTACGACAATATAGGTTATTTAAGAATCAAATCAAACTCAATAACAATTGGTCTGATCTTGATCAAATTCATCACCACACGAGAACTATCAGCTTTCATATAAAAAAATAATCATCGAAATCGGTTCGCCCAGTACAAAGTTACGAGGTAACACACATAAAAAAAAACATACAGTCGAATTGAGTACCGTCTCCTTTTTGGAAGTCGGCAGAAAACGGATTATGTCGGACTCGCACATACTATAACCCCATAGTAGTCCAGCAAGGACTCCTCCTTAGTTAAGGACTTTTCATCCCCCTTTTCCTTCTCAGATAAGGCGCACCAGGAACACAAGTCGCAGTGCCCTTCGCCTCTTACTCCACCTGAACAACAGACCCAGTAAAATATGAGCACTCGGAAGCACCAAGTGGTACAGCCACGCAAAAGTTGAAGAGGATAATCGAGTGGCGCATCGGCATACCAGCAATTCTCTTCCCTTGCAATTCCACCTTGGCTGAAGCGATATAGAGAGAAGGGTCTCCTCTAGCCACAGACCACTAACACACATCCAAGTGCTCGACAAGCCCACCCATTATGGCCACCTTGGACTAGCCCTTTATTTTGGCCCAAACATGTTAGTCGCCCTAGGTTTACCATGAGTTACCAAGCCACGGCTACTGCTAACCCAATATGGGAGGAGCGATTTCTCACGTAATCTCATGCACACTCACTAAGGATATTAATAATTTTGCAGTCCCAATATATATTTATTTACTTGATATAATAAATTGGTCATATTTAAACTGATTTAACAAATTTACGTCTGGTAAACACAAAGTCATCATAAGGCGACCTTTCTACACTTGGCTATGAGTCTTGAGTCGTGGGGTAAAATAAGGAGAGAAGAAAAAAAATATTCGAAATAATAATCTCATATTTTTATACTTACTGGTGCTGGTACTACCAGAAAATATTGTGGGTGTACTGCACTTTTTCAAAGTGGTGCGTTTCTCATGTCCAATAAAACAGTCGTCTTTGAAATATTTAGAACAAAGATAATCATTTTGTTTCGGATGCCAGTTCACATTGTTTGTGCTTATTAGCCATAAGTTTAGTTTAGGTTCAGTTGGAACCCTGTTAATTAATAAGCATTTGATAATTATCTGTTGTCGGCGAATTTGTTGTTGAACAGATATGAGTATAAAAGAACATCAATAAGTATTATAGACAAGGAACTCGACAACCCTATTAAATTTTATTATTTATCAAAACTCAGTAATATAAAGCCAAACATGTTGGTAATTACGATAATAAGATTAGTAACAAATTTTTAAGTACATATATTATCAAATAGCTTTAATTTGCTTAATATTAGCTGAAAATTCACTTACTTGTGGAATGTTATCCCACTTTCCTTTTGGTAACGACTTTTATATATTACGCACACTCTCATTTTATTACTAAAAATAATTCTTATTATGTAACTAAAATCAAACCTAAGCAAACCACATAAAATATTTTCAATTTTTAGTTTAAAGGTTCAAAATACAGAGATACGATTTAAATGACACAACAGACTTCGGGCATATTATGTCAATTTTAGTTCCCAGTAGGAACAATGAGGGTGCTTCAATTCGTCATAAGCATTTTGTATGGCATAGTCAGTCCATCGTACTTATACTATAGTACATATAGAGGTCAGTGTAGATTACACACACAGACATTTAGATGAATGTTCACGTCGTGTTTGACGTATTGTGGAGAACAATTAATATTTTTAATTTTTTTTTAAACCTCCACACTAGAATTTTCTCCTGTATCGTGGGGGCAGTTTACATACATAAATTTCACAAAGACGTACATCCAGACCCGGAACAATTATTTGTAGGCCATACAAATACTTGTCCCGTGCGGGATTCGAACCCGCGGGCCTTAGCGTTGTGACTCATTGCTAAGACACTGCGCCACGGAGTCGCCTTATGTTAATTACATTTTCATAAAACACTATGAATGTTTATCTCATAAATGATGTTTGTATGTAATTGCGTAATTTGATTCGGACGTAACGTAATTATGTCATATACTTCCCATCAGGTCCCACGAACAAAGAATTCATAGAGCCCAAGGTGCAGGGTCTATGGCGTATAGCTGCGGCGGCAAACTTCACTGTCGATGAACTGGCCTCTTTAAAGGTGAGTTTTGAACTAATGTACTACCCGCGCGGTTAAAGAATGGGATTTAAAATGGCGTCGCCTCTATTCATCTCTCGCTCGCACACTGATAGCGACAGTGTATATATATACTCCACCCGCCAGTAATGACTAAAAAAAAAATACGTTGCGATATGCGTTTTTCGTACGTTCTATAACTTCACTCCAACTTGTCATTGGAATCAATGATGACCAAATGCCATAAACTACGAAAAAAAATCAGTAGAAGTTTTGAGCTGCGACGCGTACTCAGATTTTTCTTTATAATTATTATTGATTTTGTTTATTTTTTTTTTCTATAAAATATTTACATTGTCTGTCTGTCCGGGTTAATCTTTAGAATGACTGAACTGCCTGTAATAAAACTTCACCTACTAAATGTATAGATTTTATTAATATCAATATAAATAATAATATCAATTAAATCCCACCCAGGCGAAGCCAGAGCGGGTGGCTGGCTAGTTAATGTTATTTAAAAACTAATGTACCTACTTGCGTATACAATTCTTTTCAATTATTTTCCCATTAATAAAATCAAATTAACCGAACATTATAACTGTTTACGCAAAAGCGTTGGTGTCAGGCATCGACGTTAGATGGCTCTCGGCTCGGCTGATACGGGATGACGTTCGTGCGTGTTGAACGTCCGAGCTTACTGAACGGTGGGAGTCGAGAGCGAAAGATTAGATGTCTTCTTCGCGTCGAAGGAGAAGGCAGTCCGTTTGTTTGGGAGCTCTTAGATCGTAAATATACCACTGGGAATGGTAGCGCGTGTTGAGAGTTTACCCGGGACTTTAGGTTTAACGCAGAATCTGTATAAGTGGATTCGACTGTATTAGTTACTAGTGCGGTAGTTAATATTCTAGAAATAACGGTGACCTTTGACCCGTACGTTCTGTGTTCATTTTCGCGAGTCAATCGTAACAAAGGAAGAAAGTGACTGCGGAAGGCGATCTTAGCTTGGAGAGGAGCTGAGGGCCGAACTGCTGCAGGGGTACGGTCAAATAAGGTCAATAACACTACCAGCCACACCCAAATACACATCACTGACCTTTACTTTCTAGCACAATACATCCACACGAGACCTGACCGAATCCTGAGGGACCAGTCGCCTTGAATAGAGGTAAGTAAGCTCTGTTCAATAATTGTAACGCTCCCCCCGGATTGTTTAGTGTAATTAGACTTTTAACCCGTGGCGTGAGGACGCCCGACCAGCATCTGCCCGTAGCTTCTTCGTCTATGGGCCGCGAAGGATTCTACTCCTGGGATGGGCAGCTGCCGGCCGTAACATTTGGTAGCAGAACGCGGTGCTGGGATCGATTCCCGGTCGACCCACCGACCATAGTATTTGATAAAAATTAAATAATTTTGGTGGCAGGGAGCGTTGGGTTGATTGGTTTAATTTTGTGTCTACAATCACGCCCGTCCGTAATACGTAAAAATATTTTTTTTTATTATATACGTAATAATAAAATTCCTTTCTTTGTTAGCTTGCTTTGTTGTTTGCGGGTAAATTTGAAAAACCACGCCCGGTTCGCGCGCAAGCGGGAGATTGCGTCATGTAGGTAGATGGTTATTTTTACGTAATCGGTTAATTATCGTTGTCGGATGGTTGTAGTGTATTACTTATCGAAGGGTCGATTTCCGAGCAAGGTATTTTTTGTTGATGTGTGTCTTCGTTATGTATCTTTCGTATTGTAATTTGTATTTGAACTAAAGAGTGGTAATTTGTATTTACGTAATTTGAATTTAACTTGATTTGATCGCACTAGTATTTGTTATTGTTAATTTGATTTGCCTTTTCTTTTGTACTAACTTGTGTTTGATTTAATAAATAGCGGTTCTTATTTGTGTAATTTCTATTCAACTCGATTTGATAGGAACTGCATTGGTTAGCTGTTAATTTTTTTGTATTTTTTATTTGTTATTTTTGTAATTGTGCTCGAGCGGCGTCGTAATTTGTATTTAGTAGTGATGTCCTCGCCCAAGATGCTAATCCGTTGCCTGCGGACTGAGTTACGCTGGGCCACCAGCGCCCATGCTTTGATAGGTCGACCGGATAGGGTCCATAATTTGATGAAGCGGTTCGAGCAGGTCGATGCTCGAAGGGCTGCAGTGGAGGAGGCTTACGCTGAGCTCGAGGATTCGGATGTGGAAAAGGGAGTCCTGGACTCCTGCTTCGCAGACTACGAGCAGTTCTTGTGGCTCACGGACGAGTTGATCGAGGCTGAAGGCAGGTATGCCGAAGAGGCGCGTGAAGCTCGGACGAGTGGCCTGCCCGAGTCCGTTCGGAAGCAGCCTCAGCCGGAGCTGTTGGGACGACTCCCAACTCTGGACTTGCCAAAGTTCTCCGGGGTCCTTTCCGAGTGGCTGACCTTCGTTGGTCTTTTCGACGGCCTAGTGGACGCCCGGAGTGACTTGACTCCGAGCCAGAAGATGGCGTACCTCTTAGCCTCACTGGAGGGGGAGGCCCTGGGCGTTGTCAGCCATTTGAGCTTGTCGGACGACGCCTACCAGACTGCTCGGGACCTCCTAGCCAGAAGATACGCCAACGTCCGGCGAATTGCGGACGAACATGTTAAGCAGCTTCTGAGCCTCCCGCTGCTGAGTGACCGGGCCAGACTACGTCCGGACCTGTTGGATCCAGTCTTGGTGGCCTGTAATATGTTGAGGCGGCTGGATTTACCAGTGGGCGAATGGGCCTTCTTGTTGCTCCGCATCGTGCTGTCCCGTCTACCTCTCGACCTTCAAATGCATTTTGAGGAGAGGTACGGCGGGGACGAGGCCTCCTATATTCCGCCCTTCTATGACCTGCTGCGGTTTTTGGAGGAGCAGTGCCGACAGATCGAGCGCGCGGCGGGCGCCGTCGACGACTTACGAGCCGTGCCCAGTGAGAGGCGAAATCCGCCGGGCAAGTCGTCGTCAACCCCCCCCTGCTCCTATTGTCGAGCATCTGATCACCGGGTAACGTCTTGCCCAAAATTATTAGGTAAGCCGAGTCCGGCTAGGCGAACTATCGCCAAGGAGCGCCGCTGGTGCTACTCCTGTTTGGAAGGGCACCTCCAGCGAGATTGTCCGCACCGGCGGCCCTGTCTGCATTGCCAGGGCAATCACCATGCCGTACTGTGCCTGGGTGCGAACGGCATCTCCTCTCGGGGCGTTGCCAGGCCCTCGACCCCCACGGGCGGGGGCGCTCCGCCACGCCCTCTGACGGGCGACGCTCGGCGCCCGCCAGCTAGCCAACAGACCCCTAGGTTTGAAAGGGGTCCCTCCCCCGACCAGTCGGGGGGTAATTCCCCCAGGGGCGGGGGTGTCATCACCCCCCCTCAGCGTGCGAAGAGGAACTTCACGGCCACTGATCGGTCCGCTGGACCCTTCTCACTCCCGTTAGCTGAGTGGCCGCGACTGGTGTACCACTGTACCCCATTTGATGGATGTGGCCCTAGCTAGCTGCCGCCTTAGCTCCCACCATGGCTGCCTCTACTGAGCCTTAAGCCGTCAACAGTCCACTTGTCAAGCTGTTCTGTTGCCGACGGCCTCAGTGAGGGCGTACAACCCGAGTGGCGACCGTTAGCGGTTGCGCTCTGTTAGTATCGGGTTCACGCGGTGTGGCCTCCACTTGGTGGTGGGAAGATTAGGGCCCCCTGGAGAGTTGAATCACGCTCTCAAGGGGTATTGGATTTGGTTTAGTCGAGCACTTAGTTAAAAATTCTTTAAATTTAAATTAAAATGCTTTTGGGTTTTCCGCGAAATTCATATTGTAGCGGTTATGATTAAAAGAATTGAATTTAAAATACTCCTTTAAATGCTGCTGCATATGTTTTGTAAATACTTTTTATCACTGCGTTTGTTGTTGCACGGAAAATTGAGATTAAATTGTGTGCCCTTTTTTAATGCTTGTGCGTATACTTTGTAATTGCATTTGATTGTCGCGTCTGTGATGAAAGGAAGTTTGAATTCATTTGAAATTTGAATGGCGCGCTATTTTGAAAATTATGTATATGCTTGTGATAGTGTTTAATCATTTTGCTTTGTGATAAGGAAGGTTGAAATTAGATAACCCTGTGGTTGTCGAAGGAAATAGAAGTCAATTCTCTTTTGGTTTAGATTTTGTTGGCACTGTCTAAGATATTTATTTGAAATAAGAAATAGGGCTGTACCTTACGTTTATTGTTTTGTTTACTTTGCCAAGTTGACCTATGTGCATCGGTGATTACTTGTTTTAATTAATTCTGTAATTGAACATTGATGCTTTTGAAAAATTAGTTGAAATATGAGCATAGGATCACCTGCTAGGGACCATCTGTGCGTTTCGTTCAGCTCTCCACAGACGACGTTCATGGGGAATTTGGGGGTGCTCTCTGCACTGAAGCTTGAAGGTCCCTCTGGGCCGCTTCGTGTCGCGTCGCTGTTTGCAGACCTGATCCGGTCGAGTTGCGGAACTAATCATAGGAGCGCAGATAGGTGTTTGAAGGAGGTCGTCTGACTTCTGTCTAGAAATAGGACTTATTTATGTGCTGCGATGACCAGGAAGGGCATCCAGTTCAACTCTCCGGCTAGCCCACGTTGGGGCTGTAATTTTGAGGCGTTGGTCAGGGTTGCAAGATCTGATTGGGTGCGTAGGGTGGCTTAGTTTGGTTGTAGATTCGATCTTGCAACTTGCCGTCGCGACCCTGTCCCGCTGACCGGTTTGCTCGCGGACCTAAATCCTTATGTCCGGGACGGGGGTTTGTTTACGCAAAAGCGTTGGTGTCAGGCATCGACGTTAGATGGCTCTCGGCTCGGCTGATACGGGATGACGTTCGTGCGTGTTGAACGTCCGAGCTTACTGAACGGTGGGAATCGAGAGCGAAAGATTAGATGTCTTCTTCGCGTCGAAGGAGAAGGCAGTCCGTTTGTTTGGGAGCTCTTAGATCTAATTATGTTAGGCGCGTATAGTAAATATACCACTGGGAATGGTAGCGCGTGTTGAGAGTTTACCCGGGACTTTAGGTTTAACGCAGAATCTGTATAAGTGGATTCGACTGTATTAGTTACTAGTGCGGTAGTTAATATTCTAGAAATAACGGTGACCTTTGACCCGTACGTTCTGTGTTCATTTTCGCGAGTCAATCGTAACAAAGGAAGAAAGTGACTGCGGAAGGCGATCTTAGCTTGGAGAGGAGCTGAGGGCCGAACTGCTGCAGGGGGAACGGTCAAATAAGGTCAATAACACTACCAGCCACACCCAAATACACATCACTGACCTTTACTTTCTAGCACAATACATCCACACGAGACCTGACCGAATCCTGAGGGACCAGTCGCCTTGAATAGAGGTAAGTAAGCTCTGTTCAATAATTGTAACGCTCCCCCCGGATTGTTTAGTGTAATTAGACTTTTAACCCGTGGCGTGAGGACGCCCGACCAGCATCTGCCCGTAGCTTCTTCGTCTATGGGCCGCGAAGGATTCTACTCCTGGGATGGGCAGCTGCCGGCCGTAACAATAACGTTATAAATATATACCGTTATTAGCGGGTTTTCGCTATAAGCACAGAACTATGTGCATGTTGACGGTACGGACTGTATAAGGTTTAACTCCATAAATATTGCTGAGTAACTTGATCGAAAAATGTAGTAGGAAAACTGCACCGGTATAAAGAGTGTTGGTGAGTGAATTTTGCTTTATCGCCCGAACACCTGAAGTGTAGAGGACCCCGTTGGGAACGCAGATAGCTGCTCGTGTGTGCGTCGGTAAGTCCCTTTGTTTAAGTGCGTAAAGGCGGGCGACCCAGGGCTGTTCTCTATCAAGCACCCCAAAAAAATGGTAAATAGATTTAGCAAAAAATGCTAAACATGTTTACCAGACTTTATCTAGCTAAATTATTCTATTCATCATCATTATCATTACAGCCCGTCACTAGTCAACTGCTGAATAAAGGCCTCCCCCCAAAGAATTCCACAAAGCACTATCCTGAGCCACCCGCATCCATCGACTTCCTGCATGACTAACCAGGTCATTACTCCATCTAGAGGGTAGCCGCCCCACACTTCGCCCACCGGTACGAGGCTACCACTCTAAAACCTTGCTCTCCAACCGGTTGTCGATTCTTCAAATTATATGGCCGGCCCATTGCCACTTCAGCTCAGTAATCCGTTGGGCTTTAGTGGTTACTCTGGTTCTATTGCGGATATCTCCCTCTCCATAGCTCGCTAAGCGACCTTGAACTTCTTCATACGGCCAGCAGTGAAGGACCACGTCTCAGATCCATAAGTTATCAATTTCAACACGTACTGGTTGTACAATCTCGTTTTCAAGTTTTGATGTGTCGTAATCTCCCGAATGCTGTTCAGCCGAGTTGAATCTCGAATTGACCACTCGGTCTAAGTTGAATTTACATAGGTACCTAGTTGTAATATTTATCCCAGCTAAGCATATTCGTCAACAACTTCGAGCTTATTGCTCCCAAAAACTACCGGTATAGGTGTGACATGGACGTTACACATGACTTTTGTTTTGTCATGTTCATCGTAAGACCTATCCGGTAGGAGGCACTATTAAGGTCATTGAGCTTGCTTAGGTCCTCTAGCAATTCTGCTATAAGGACTATATCGTCGGCAAATTGAAGGCGAGTGATGTACTCGCCATTGTTATTAATGCCGTTTTGTACGTGGTAGAGCCATGCTGCAGTTATATCAGTAGTATAGTTGTAGCACGAATGGGGCGGCTCGCCCGGGGAAAGACCACGCTCTCACAGAATACCAGCGTAAAATAGCAGCTTAACGCTGCTGTGTTTCGTATGGTGAGTGTAGAGAATCTGAGACCCTTTTTACTGGAAAACAGGCATTCCATCTTAGTCCTCACGGGTGACAGCGCATCTGAATTTTGATTCTTTATTGAGGATAGATGTAGATGTCTATAGGTCACAGTAACTACTTACCATCAGGTGGACTGTGTGCTCGTTTGTGACCCTATCCTATAAAAAAATCCTTTCCAGTCCAGTAGCTTGAAAACGTCTTCCAATGTAGCGGTGAAGAGTTTCGGGGATATAACGTCACCCTGTTTTACACCTCTCTGCAATTGGATAGGTTTCGTACTCTGATTCTGTACTCGGATAGTCTTCGTAGCCCTACTGTACAAACACTTCAGCACTCCGATATATCGACAGTAAACTTGATACCGCCGAAGTGACTGTAGCACCGCCCGAATTTTGACGGAATCAAAGGCTTTCTCATAGTTCACATACTCAAGACAAAGTGGCAGATTGCCCAATTTACCGGAGGGTATGGGGTCTTAGGTGTTAAAGCCTTTTCGGAAACTGGTTTGTTTGGGAGGTTGGAAGTCGTCGAGTCTTCGTGTGAGCCGATTCGTAATGACTAATGACTCTCTGAAACAGCAAGTAGACGCGGCTTAAAAGGAAAATAGGTCTGTCTGTGTTCTTCGAGAGAACGATATCGCCTTTCTTGGAGAACAAGACCACCGCACTTCTGCTTCACGCCGTCGAAGTAGTGAAATCATGGAGGAATTAAGAAGCTTCTGAAGGGCTTAAGGCACCGGTTTTCTACCCGCTTTCAGAAGCTTCGCTGTAATTCCATCCGCTAAATAGCAATTCTAATTTCGCTCAGACTTGATCTTGGATCGTTGTTCACTCTTGCGTGTGTCTCCAACGATGACGTGTACGTACAGCTGCCCATAGAACCTCTCAATCTCACTTAAAATCTCAGGTGTCCCGGAAATGATGCTGCCAAACTCGGTCTTCAGCTTTGACAGTTGACTCTTTCTGACAGACAGATCTCTGGCAAAGACTTTGGAGCCCTGTTTCCGCTCATTCGCTTCTTCAATACGAGCTGTATTGAATTTGCGTAAGTCCCGCCGCATGAATTTGGAAATGTCTGTTCAGTTGCCTGTATGCTATCAAATCTGCTGAAGGCTACAACTTCATTTTCCGTCTTACAGCCATGAGATTTAGAGTGTGGTCGGTGAGTTTTTGTGTTCTTCTGCGACGGATCTAGCAAAACTCAGCTCCGACCGCATGGACAGTTTCCATGAGCTTGTCATTCATGTAGTCCACTGTATTGCAGTCTTCTAGGCACTCTAAACGATTTTGTAACCCAGACTGTAAGTTTTCGGGGATTTGGATTTCACAAAGGGGACGGAGCGTTGCCTTCATTAAATGTGACCTCTCCAGCTTACTGCTACTTAGGTCCAATATGCCTCTCACCATTTGGTAATCGCTGCAATTTTTCCCTCGCAGTCACTGAGTCATCATTGAACAGTTGCTGTCTAGTATCATAAAGAGTCCCTCTTTCTCCATGAAGTCGGCCACTTAGTTTCCCTTGCCCTATCCCGAATTTACCGAACTTTAGCTCATTGTTCGCTCTTGTGCCTAGTTTTGAGTTAAAGTCTCCCATTAACACCGTATAGCGGGTTTTGGAGAAATGCATGGTTCTAGATATATTCTCATACATTTTCTCCACCTCCTCGTCGGAATGTACCGAGGTTGGTGCGTAAACCTATATGACCTTCAGCGAATGTCGTTTGGTGACTCTGAGTTTAAAGTACGCAACCCTCGTCGACACACTCCTAATCTTTTCTACGTTGTTAACGAGAGACTTGTGGATGATAAATCCGACACCTCCTTGAGACAGATGGTGGGCACTCCCGGTGATAGAACAAATTGTCGGATTACAGGATTACCGTGTACCTCCTCTATCTTCGGACCTCAGATAAAAACCTATGTTATCCAAGCGCAACTTGTCTATCTGTTCTTCTCGTCAGTAATCAGGGTAAGTGCATTATATGTTGCTAGGTCAAGTCGTCTTAGGTGGCAACCGATTCTCCACCTTAGAATTTTAGCACCTCCTGCCCCTGCCTGGAATAGCGGGGCCGCCGGACACTGGGGGCCGTCTTTTGTAACTCTCGCCATGGGCGGGTATAGTTCCATAGTTATCACGCTTGGCGAGCGGGTTGGCAACTGCAGTTCTCAGTTCATCTTCTGTCTTAGTTTTCCTGTGTCACCTTTTACGACACCCACGGGAAGTAGGCGGGGTAGTGGATATTCTTACCCGCCACTACACGGGGGTAAAATTTAAGATAAAATATTCTATTACATTATCAAAATTCACTTTCTTGACCTTTTCAATAGATATTCATTCATATATTTATTTTAGTTAGTCGCGCTTGGCTCATTATAGACATTAAGTAAGATTTTATTAACTTGAGTTTTGACTCACGTAAAGCTATCGAAACACAAATAGTTAAAAAAATCTTACACACAGCGCTAGATTCGGAACAGACTCAGAATAGCCCCATTTTATGATGAATCTGAGAAGCTCCAATGAAGTCCAACGGCACTACGGGAACATGCGACGGCTATAAAAACAAATCACTGATCGACTGTGTTAGTTGCTACCTTCTTGGATCGCGTTACTCAAGCGACCAAGCGCTACCTAAGTTGAACTCATTTATTTAGGACATTAAATTAGGTTCGAAAGTAAATAAAAATAAATTTGTGTTTGCAGGTAGATACTATATTAGGTAGCTATTTATTTATTGGTATGTCTTTGCGGAGTAATTCTTCTGCAAGTATTCTCTGGCTGTGCCAGTGAGTTGTCGTTGTCACTCCTTGTAGCTTGGCACCCAGGGCGGACCGCCCTCCCCCCAACCCTTTACGCCGTCACTGCGTAAAGCACTATAGTTGACTTTAAATATTAGTTGTAGTTTTTTTTTATGATAGGATGACAAACGAGCACACAGACCACCTGATGATAAGTGGGTTCCGCGACCCGTAGAAATCTATAACGAATCAAAATACAGATGCGTTGCCACTCGTGAGGACTAAGATGGAATGCCTATTTTCCAGTAAAAAGGGTCTCCGGTCCTCTACACGCACCTTAAAAAACACAGCAGTGTTAAGCTGCTATTTTACGCTAGTATTCTGTGAGAATGTGGTCCTTCCCCGGTCGAACCGACCCATTCGTGCTACAACTATACCAGTAATATAGCTGCAGCATGGCTCTACCACGTATAAACTCTAAAAATACTCGTATGATATTACATTCCGCAGACGGAAAGTTTGTTTTAATTGATAAACTTGGATATGCATTTACTAGTACCAAGTAAATAGTTTTATAATAATATTAAAGTAACATTCTATAATATCCTACAATAGAGAGCCGTGGTAGCGCAGATGGTTAGCGCTCGCTGTAAGTTTCACAGTACGCGAGAAACCCGGGTTCGATCCCCGCCGGTACCAATGAAATTGTTAATTGCAATTTTAAGCGCTGATTTACCACGTGCTCGGCGGTGAAGAAAAACATCGTGAGGAAACCTGCATGTCTGACTTATAAGAAAAAAATATTTTTCGAAGAAATGTGAAATTCGCCAACACGCATTGGGGCGGCGCGGCGGACCTTTCCTTGCCCTAAAACCCTCTCAGAAATGAGAGGAGACCTGTGCCTGGCAGTGGGACGTGTATATAGGCTGTAACTTTAACTTTTAACATCCTATATACGTCCACTGCTGGATTTACTCAGACGTCCTCTCATTTACGAGGGGCTTTGGTACAAGGATGTATGTATTAGCTGTGCTGCCCCAATGCGTGTTGTCTGATTTCACGTCTTCGATTTTTTTTTAATTTCTCAGATGTAGGTTTTCTCACGATGTCTTTCTTCATTGACGAACATGTGGTACCATATATGTATTTCAATACTTGGGTTACAATTACAATTTAAATTGTAATTTAACTAAAGGTAATAACTGTTTAATTCAATGACCATATAAACTATTCGGCTGCAACGAATACACAATTTTAAGAAAAGTTGTTATTAGTTGTTGTTTATTTGCAGGTTGAACTGCAGCACTACGAGTCCAGGCTCCTGAAGTTGCGACACTTACATGCAGACCACGTAAGCAATCTAGAGAAGCATCATAGCAAGGTGTTTTATTGCTAAGTTTTTATTTTTTATTTTTCCTTGTTTAACATTTTTGTTTTTGATATAAAACCTTATGCATGTATATTTGTTCCTTTAAAGCTTTTCATCGTATTTTGCTTTTATTGCGGCTTACTAAAGATGTCAAATTTGTAGTTTGCTATAATATTATGTACAATTATTAATTCATTCCAACTCATTCTCATTCTTCACTTTAGTTCCAGTGGAGTACGTGTGATGCAAACCGTATAACGAATGATAAAAAACAAATAATTAGCTGCCGTTCGAATACTATTTTTTTTTCTCTAAGGAGCTAATTTAATACCTCGTTCCATTCATGTGCACTACAGATCTTAGTCAAATAGGACCCGTCATTCTTTATCTACTTTTTCATCAGCTCATTAGAGTCCACTACTGGCATAGGCCTATCTCCTTGTATAGGATTTGCCTTACTAGTCACGCTTGGCATATTGACGATCGCAGTACTATACGTCTCACACCTTTGGCGCTGTTCCCCGTCGATAAACGAATAAGAATTATCTGGTGTTTCATTTGTTTTTGTAAACAAAAGTAATTCTTGTTACATTATTACACATATAAAAATATTGACGGATATGACGACCTGGTAAGACATTCAGAAAGTCGATGGATGCAGGTGGCTCAGGAAGGTGCTTTGTGCATTCCTTGGAAGTCCTATGTTCAGCAGTGGATTTTTGAAGGGCTGTAAAGCAATGAAGATGATATAAAAATAAAATTATTTTCGAAATTATGTTACGGAATAATAAAATCAAAATTATTCGATCATTTCACTCATTCCAATTAACAATCGAATTAATATGAAACAATCACTTGATCGGTTCCTATATACTATTGGCCATTGTAAGTTTGACGCAATATTAAATAATATAAAATGTTTATATCATTACGCTTGACAGCCGCTGCTCCCCGTCGTAGATCAAAGTATTGTAATCCTGACGGAAAAAGATTTATGCCACCATCATTGAGTTATATGTACTACGTACTAGAGAAGCCATTTTAAACAAAAACTGTGTCCTACTCTATGTTTTCGCGCATGCTCGGGAGTAGTAGACGCGCATGCGCGAAGACTTTAATTTGATATAAAATAAGATATTAATATAAAATAAATATAAGAATTTAATATAAAATATCTTAATTTCATCTAAACAAACATGTTATATTTCTAAATAAAATGTAATAATAATTATTTTATGGAATTCACAAATCTTCAATTTACGCAATATTTAGTTTGTATGGATTGCACTACAGTTCAGTTGAACATAGGCAATGTTCGGAATGGCTTCTCTAGTACGTAGTACATATAACTCAATGGCCGCCATCTTTTCGAAACTATAAGACCTCTGGCATTTCCTATAGTCGCCTCTTATGACACCAAAGATGAAACCAACCAACAACCAACAAAGAAAAAAACCAAAGAAAAATGCGCTAAAAAGAATAAAATAAATTTTTCTTTAAAACTTTTACTATCAACTTATAATTACACAATTTACACATTACACAATTTATATGATATAAAAGGTTTTGATTCGATTGCTTCAGAATGCACCATTGACACGTGCCATACACTACGTTAATATCATCTCACAGGATGTTGACATATGTACATGTAGTCAGACGAAGTTCACAATTGCAGCATACAAATGCGTTGAAAATTGTAATTTTTTTAATTAGTATTTTATTTTATAATTATGTTAATATTATTATTCATTATTTTATAGTCATTATCTATAAGTCAGTAGTTTTCTTATATTTAGGTTACTTATAGCGTCGCATTGGTTAATGTAACTGTAATGATGTTATAATTATGTAATTAATAAATAATATAATTGGCAGCAATCTTCGTTCTGCAGTGCCGTGACTATATTTTGCTGGAAATTGTACAGTCTTGGGTTTAATGAAATGAACACCGTCTTTACCAGTCTTTACGGACGGATGGTATGTCAGTATCATACATTTGTGATCTCTGGAAGTAGGGCCATATGATTTCTGTAATATGTCCAATGGCACCATTCACCAGACCTTTAGACAGTCAAAGTTTACCAACCAATGCTACAGACTCTAGCAATTCGACCTCAATATCATATTCAGGACTCAAAAACCCCAGTACACCAACATTTCAGAAGGATTGACATCATGTTACACCCTGATGCCACTCAGTCCTCGGCACGGCCTCACCTTGACTCGGGTGTTTGGAGGAATGCACTACTTATTTCAGTTTGAAGCTTACTTCATCATCATCATTACATCCCTTCACAACTCCACTGCTGAACATAGGCCTCCCTCAAGGAATGCCATAAAGCACGGTCCTGAACCACCTGCATCCATCGACTTCCTGCATGTCTTACCAGGTCGTCACTCCATCTAGTGGGGAGACGCCCTACACTTCGTACGCCGGTACGAGGCCGCCAATCGAGTCTTTTTTTTCCCCATCGGTTGTCGGTTCTTCGAGCTATATGGCCGGCCCATTGCCACTTCAGCATACTAATTCTTTGGGATATGTCGGTTATTCTGGTTCTACTGCGGATATCCTCGTTTTTAAGTCTTATCACGCAGAGAAACGTCGGGCATTGCCCTTTAAATAGGTCTTCACTGGCAACACGCACTGGTTGAACAATCTAGTTTTGAGGTTCTGAGGTATATCTAACGAAGCTTACTTGTGCCTTACGAAACACAGTTTCAGGTTTGATTTTGGAGTTACTCTTCTCCTAGATAGGTTTCAAACTAAAACACTAAGCACGCCCTTTCATTGATACCCATATTGTAGGAGTGCATTAAAAATAACTAGTCCGCCATCTTGGGTGTTCTGCCATGTTGGATTTTGAATGTCACACAGCTAACCATGCATTGTCATCCTAACTTAACCTGTATACAAAATTTCAGCTCAATCGATTGAAGATATCTGCTTCAAAATGTAGTTGCAAGATTCCACCCGAACAAACATAGTTACATTGCAAGTTAAATAAAAGCTCATAAAAAGGACAATTATTGAGTTTTTTTTTAATTCATTTTCTTAACCATTTGCCTATATTGCTTATTCTGAACCTTCTCTGCAAATTTGCCCGGTTTTTGCAAAATAGCCCTGTATAATATCACCATATCACATTCACTATAGTAACCTTTTATAGCATTTTGCGTTTGATATCAAAGTATTTAATGTGTCAGGTGGCTGCGGCTGGTGACAAGATGGACATGTTCGCGGACCAGCAGCAGCAGATCAAGAAGCACGCCAGGAAGGTTGAGAAGATGCACGCAGATCTAGAGAGCAAAATCCTCGCGCGCCACACCGAGTTGTAGAATAAATAATGCAGTTGTTGTATTCTGTGTGATCATCTTTCTTGATTCCAAAGCATTTAAAATTCCTTTGTTAAGAGGCGGAGCAAATTGCATCTATAGATAGATAGACTAAGACGTAGATTGTTTTATTTTAATAATTTTTGTGTTATGTAAGAAATTAAAAGAAATAGGTACCTAGGTAATATATATGTTTATTGAATGGTTTCAAAACGAAATAATATATTTTTTTACTAAGCTAAAGAGTAGGAAAAATGATTTTTGGTTTTAACTATTTATAAGCCAGTGCATAACTGTTATGATGCTACCTGAAGGTAGGTGGAGATGCAGCCGAAGATTTAACGCATTGCAAAAAAAGCCTATTCACTCTTTGTCTTGAAGACGCCCGCATTGTAATCAGATAGAAGGATATGATGAATGATGAAGCAAACGGTTTGATCATAAATTATTTTAATACCAATTTGTATCAACATCACAATATCATAATACCTTTATGGAAAGAATGTTTATGTAAAAGGGGATATGAAAATAAGGTTACATGATTTGGATATTTCTGTAATTTCAGTTGAAAAAGCCTGACTACAGAAATAAAAATGCTGCTTCTTTACAGACTTTACATACTTTAGTGATAAATTAACAATAACTGTTCTATAACTATCTCATGTCGGTCGTACAGTTTTTGTAAAACTAAACAATCTTTAGAGCACTGCGATAAAAAAATTAAGAGAAGTACAGTCTCTTCGCAAAACTAGTGGCTCAAGCCAATAGAGAAAGGAGGACTTTTTTATAAAGAGATTACAAACCTTTTGTACTATTTATTGTTTTTTAAAAAAAAATATTTATGTAAGTAGGTACAGCTAAATCACCCTGGAAAACCTTGGTTTTTATTAAATTAAGTTTTCACCTAATAATAATATTTGTAAATATCAAACAATCAAGAACCTTAATTTGGAAAAAATAAGGTTTATGATTCATTAATATTTACAAATGTTAAACATTCTTTAATGTTATACAAATGTAAAAGTAAAGTCGATTCGAAAACGTCTAATTAGTAAGAATAGCAAAACAAGTGTTTTCAAAAGGAAACAAACGCCGGCGCTATACGGCGGCAGATTGACAAAAGACTATTTATTAACAAACTTTTTTTATGTATGAACGGTTTCAAACTGTTTCAAGCAAAAATAAACCATATCATATCACAAGAGCACACTTCGTAGGTCTATTCGGCCATACGATAGTAATAAGACGGTAGTTCAACCGTTTTAGGCAAAATTAAACAATAAGACAAACACATTGTTTTCTTTTAACAGGAGACTTGTTTTCCAGGAATTTATTTACAACTTGAGTTTGTGAGCGAACGCAATGAGTGCTATTATTTGTTACTTCTTAGACAATTTTTCCATAACATGATTTAAAAACCCACAAAGTAAAAATAGTACCATATAGACGTTAAAAAAAGGTTATCAACCCCTAAAATTTCAAATTTTCAAAATATCCAGAAACGAAGCTGCATGCATGAACTACTTGCAAAATAATGAATATTTTGTTCTGGATAAATCTTCCAAAAAAGCAATTTGAGCGAATTATAACGATTTTTAAAAAGACACGACTCGCGTGTCATACTCCACACACAAAATCGATGGCACGCCTGGCGTGCCACTCGCACTGAACCGGTTAAAATAAGTAGATACGATACTTTTTTACTACAAATGGTAAGCGCACAAACCTTTGTCTTTAAATAATCCCAGTACCCGAGATATACCAGTGCTGACATCTGCAAAGTAATCAATGAATTGCTGAAGAAACAAAGTGCGATACAATTCTAGATGTTGAAGTTGAGAGTTAAAATTTCGTGGCATATTTCAGATATTATCTACATAGTTGTTTGAGATTTTTCCCTTTTCACGTATTAAAACGACCTTGTGGAACACCAGCAGATACAGGCTTAGTCCGAGCATGCATCGTCTACTACGACGATATTGCTCCAATCTGTGAGGAAACTAGTCACCCATTTGCATAATTTCACGGGAAACAAACAAACAATCCCTTGAAATAATGGTTTTGTGCCAAACCCAATCTTTATTAGCGATAAGATGCTGAAAAGTTATCTGTCTGGATTTCGAGACGATTTTTAGAATTTTTTTTTTTGAAAATTATGCATAATATATGAATTATAGCAAAGATTTTTATTTTTCTGGTTGAGCTTTATATCCGTATACATTCATATGACCATACTGATCACATCATCATGTGACGATGTTTTAAAAATAAAAGATAGCGTCAGTAGCCTAATGGCAGGGCGCGGACTGCGAACTCTAAAGGTCGTGGGTTCGAATCCGCTTCGTCTACTGTCCCCTTCTAACACAAGTATTTTAAGCTTACCAGAAGTGGTTAAAGCGAATATTAGTAATGTTTAATAGCATTACTAGTATTTAAAAAAAACATTGCGTTGTCATTATATCATAAGTAGTAATAATTACTTTTTGTTAGTTTATAATAAAGACTATAATATTTGATATTCAATACCATTTTAACAATGTATGACTCATGGGTAAGTTTTCAGTGACACTTTCAACTGGTCGGTCTTCCTTCAGATACGATTTAAAAAGTGAGCTAATGTCAATAAATAATGTGTAATATAGAATAAAGAACAAAAACGTTTTTGATTGAGGTACTATTTGAAAAAAATATTTTTTTAATAATTATTTACCATTTTTTAATTTAAACGTAAAAATATATTGTATTTGTTTCTAAATTAATAAAGGTATATAAAAATAAAAAAAAATGTTTCATTTGGCGACTTCAGGCTACCAACAAAGTCGGTATTATGTCAAGTGAACTGTGTGCTTGTTTGTCACCCACAACTTGAGTTGTGTATCGCTAGCAACGCAAAGTCGGGAATTTGCATTTGGAAAAATCCAAAATTAGGGGCTTTTTAGGTGCTAATTAGGTGCCAAGTTTAAAAATTAGGTGCTCTAAAATTTTCACCGCAACGAACTGTTGAAATTTGCGTTGCTAGCAAAACGTCTCGCTAGCAACGCAATGTAGTTATCGCATATACGATAAATATTAATAGCAAAGAATTAAGTGCTAATTAGGTGCTGCAAGTATAGGCAATGACAAGGCGCCCTTAATAAAAGTAAAGTCGTTATTCAGAACAAAGCAGATGCAAAATTCAGGTTTTCTGAATATCAGAAAAGAATCAAAAATGCTTTTAGGAAAAGCCCAAATTAGGGGCTCTTTAGGTGCTAATTAAGTACCAAGTTTAAAAATTTGGTGCTCTAAAATTTTCACCGCAACGATCGATTAAAATTTGTGTTGCTGGCAAAACGTATCGCTAGCAATGCAATGAAGTTATTAAATATACGATAAATATTAATAGCAAGGAATTAAGTGCTGAGCGATTATTGAAACCCGATACAGATTAAAATATTATTCTGGGAATTATGGGGTCCACGACCACCATTACCTTATCATAATGTATGAACGGTATTTTTTGTTATTTATCAGTGCCTAAAAATTAAGTGCTAATTAGGTGCTGAAAGATTATTGAGGTCGCATGTAGATGACGGTAATATTCTGGAAATTATCGGCTTTAAAACCACCATTACCTTACTATAAGGTATGAACGGCATTTTTTGTTTTTCAGATTTAATATGATTATATTTGAAAATGGCTGAAAATTGGTTGAAAGTTATATTAAATAATATTATAGATTTATAATATTATTCAATATAATTTTCAACCAAATAAATGTTACAGTTCTTATTTTTAGACATGTGAAACCTAAACTTTAGTGTACTAAATCGAAAGGATATTTTCTTTTCAGTAAATTGCTTTGTAATAAATATCGCCATCTACAAAGTTCTATAGTTCTAGTCATTTTATCGAATCAAAATCGATGGACTCTCAAGGTGGTAAGTACGATAGACGCTAGATGGCACAAACAGAAAGACCTGATTTTTGCATTTGCTTTGCCGAATAATTTTCTGAATAACAAAGAGATTTAATATATATACTACTTCTACTTAAATGTCTTTGCTGAATAACGACTTTATTTTTATCTGGGGCGCCTTGTCATTGCCTATACTTGCAGCACCTAATTAGCACTTAATTCCTTGCTATTAATATTTATCGTATATCTAATAACTTCATTGCGTTGCCAGCGATACGTTTTGTCAGCAACGCAAATTTCAACAGTTCATTGCGGTGAAAATTTTAGAGCAACAAATTTTTAAACTTGGTTCTTAATTAGCACCTAAAAAGCCCCTAATTTGGACTTTTTCTGAAAGCAATTTTGATTCTATTTTGATTTTCAGGAAATCTGAATTTTGCATCTGCTATGTTCTGAATAACGACTTTAGTTTTACTAGGGGCGCCTTGTTATTGCGTATACTTGCAGCACCTAATTAGCACTTAATTCTTTGCTATTAATATTTATCTTATATGCAATAACTGCATTGCGTTGCTAGCGAGACGTTTTGCTAGCAACGCAAATTTCAACAGTTCGTTGCGGTAAAAATTTTAGAGCACCTAATTTTTAAACTTGGCACCTAATTAGCACCTAATAAGCCCCTAATTTTGGATTTTTCCAAATGCAAATTCCCGACTTTGCGTTGCTAGCGATACACAACTCACAACTTGGTATGTTTGATATAATGTACGCTTTCATAACAAACACCTTCCTAGTCTTATAATCTCAGTCTACACACTGCTGAATAGTCTCCTTGTATATGGCAAGAATTAACCGATTCGTTGCGGCACTGATTTTCGACAACTTTTAGCTGTGGCGGCGAACAAATATTTCATGACAATGGCCTGGCACAATTGCCATCAGCCATGTGTAAAAGTAATATTCTTTTTTATGCTTTTTTTACTTGTTTAGACCTAATTAAGTTTATTTGACATCAAACATAAGTTACAAATGGAAGGATACTTGTTTTTAGTGGGTAACTACGTGTTTTTTTACGTGTTTTCTTTGAAATTGAGAGCAAGCGACTTTTTTCACGAAGAAATTACAAACCTTTTGTACTATTTATTGTTTTATAAAAAAAATATTTATGTAAGTAGGTACAGCTAAATCACCCTGGAAAACCTTGATTTTTATTAAATTAAGTTCACCTAATAATAATATTTGTAAATATCAAACAATCAAGAACTTAATTTGGAAAAAATAAGGTTTATGATTCATTAATATTTACAAATGTTAAATATTCTTTAATGTTATACAAATGTAAAAGTAAAGTCGATTCGAAAACGTCTAATTAGTAAGAATAGCAAAACAAGTGTTTTCAAAAGGAAACAAACGCCGGCGCTATACGGCGACAGATTGACAAAAGACTATTTATAAGCAAACTTTTTTTATGTGTGAACGGTTTCAAGCAAAAATAAACCTTATAGGGTCGTTGCGCCGGTTTTCGGCCTTTTAGTGGAGTTGTGAACTTTAAGGTACTAAAAAAAAGTAATTGCCATTATGCTGGCCTAGTGCTGTTAATGTTAATTTGTAGCTTACATAATATAGTTTTGATTTTTGTAACTCATTGATGCTACGAGCAAAATCTCTTTTTTATAATAATTTTTGATGTGAAAAATATGTAAAATGCTAGTTTTCGGCCCAAAATTTTAAATTTCGGCCCACAAGAATTTTAGTTTTCGGCCACTGCATTAGACACGATAGAAAAGGTGCCTTAACCTTAACTTAATATAATTTTTGTAAATTTATAGTAAAATTTCGTGTCGTTAAATATGGCAATCAAATCTTCTCATTTTTTGTACTTGTTCATATTTTCATCATCATCAGCCTTTCCATTACATCCCTTCACAAATCCACTGCTGAACGTAGGCCTCCCCCAAGGAATGCCACAAAATACGGTCCTGAGCCACCTGCATCCATCGACTTCCTGCATGTCTTACCAGATCGTCACTCCATCTAGTGGGGGGACGCCCTACACTTCGTCTCCCGTTACGAGGCCGCCATTCAAGAACCTTTTTCCACATTTGTTGTCGGTTCTTCGAGCTACATAGCCGGCCCATTGCCAGTTCAGCTTACTAACCCGTTGGGCTATGTCGGTCACTCTGAATCTACTACGGATATCCTCATTTTTAAGTTTATCACGCAGAAAAACTGCGAGCATAGTCCTGTCCATAGCTCGCTGAGCAACCTTAAGCTTCCTCATCCCGCCAGCAGTGAAGGACCTCGTCTCAGTTCCATAGATCATCACTGGCAACACGCACTGGTTGTACAGTCTCGTTTTGGTGTAGTTTCCCGAACGCTGCCTCATGTTTTAGTCCAACAAAATCTATACATCTTAAATCCATTTGGTGCAAAACTCACATCCAACTTTTTTCCATATCTTCTTCTGTATCGCTTATTAAAATGTCATAACACCAGGTGCAATTTACTTTTACTTCATTTTCGTTCATGGAATTCTTGGATTTTGCGATTTTTCGTTTTTGAACTTTAGCACTTTTTAACTTTTCTTTAATATTCTTTTCTTTTTCAAAATATCTTATCTTATTTTAACTTAGGTTAACTTCTCTATATTAACTTTCTCTTTATCTTTATAAAGTTTTCGCCACTCTGCATATCAAATTGCTACAGAAGAAGGTGTACGTGTACTGTTAATGGTTGATTTTTTTACGAGTTCCGGTTTAAACAAATGTTTTTTCTATCGCATCTCTGTATTCTTTATTTAATAGTACTGAAGCCAATATTTCACTAGTTTGTAGAGGTGTACTAGCCTGTTTTATTGGAATATCAACCAGCACATTTTCTAAAGTTTCAAAGGCGTTGTTTGTTATCATCGGTGTTAGTGGTGGTGGTAACATCGTGGACATTGTACTACTTTGAGTCCTTATTATTGCATTACTGGAATCTATCACCATTTCCGGCATTGTCAGTACTGTTGTCATTGGTAGGCTTATTTGAGTTGGGATTACAAGAACATCATCTAACGATACTAAGGAACTGATATCCAAATAACTTCTTGTAATGTTGAAATGTTGTTATCGATAAACAATTCGAATGCATCGGTAGATGAATTCATAGTTACTAGAACAACGCCAACCATGTTTTTTTCTGCCAGATTTGATGTTTCAAAACTTTACTTGTGGAAACTAGGTCTGCGTTAGTTATTTCGTTAGAAATATATTTTTTCTGGTATCTGAATTTTCTCTAATTAGTCTTTCCGGGGTATTCCGGACACATTTTGAATAATCCACTACATGGTGATCAAATTCATTAAGTCCACATTTTCTGAAACCATTTACTAATTATATTTCTTTGGAGGAGCCATCTGTAGAAAATAATGTCTTATTAGTTGTGTCTTAGGAAGAAGATTCTTCTTCCTAAAACGCAACGCGAATGAAATATTTCATGAAATGTCCGTCAAACCAAAGCAGTATTCAATTTTCGGTTTTTTTTTTGTATGATCATATTGGTTTTGTATGAAATAATTTCCTATTCTTTCATACAATTTTAAGTTGGCCGAAAACTAAATAATAATTTTAGACTCAATCTAGTTTTCGGCCACAACTAAAATGGGTATTTTAGTTTCATCAATAACCATTCAAATTGCAGTATTTGGTGGCCGAAAACTGAAAGCTATGGTCTTCGCAAGGATACAATTCATTATAAATAAGAAAGAAGACTAATAGTAGGTAACCAAATAAATGAAAGAGACATAGTATTTAAGCTAAACTCTGGCTACTTTTCGGCCACATGGCCGATAACCAAATAATAGGAAAATTTTATGTATCACTTTCCGGCCACCTAATTTATTAACTTTTACAATAAAATGTTATAGTAATCTATGTGAAAATTTAAAATTAAGTTATTTATACAGTGAAATATAAGCACAATATTAAATAATCATTGTAAATATAGCGCAATATTTACTTTTGAGTGAAACGCGCGCCACTATTTTTTTTTGCACGATCTTACACTTTTTGACAGCTCCTGTGCCGGCGTCAAACTGAACTATTTATAATAAATCGCGTATTGTGTTTACCCGATGAAGTAATGTTGCAATATATAATGCAACTATTTACAAATACATTAAACTTAATTTTGCACGATAATATTTATTAAAATCGTTATTAAATCAAATTTACTGCATCAAAGGCAAAGGCTGAAAACTAGACCCGGTCGGCTTACCGGCGCAACGACCCTACCATATTACAAAAGCACATGGTACTTTGTAGGTCTATTCGGCCATATGATAGTAATACAACGGCAGTTCAACCATTTTAAGCAAAATTAAACACTGAGACAAACGCATTGTTTTTTTTTAACAGGACACTTGTTTTCCAGAAATTTATTTACAACTAGAGTTTGTGAGCGATCGCAATGAGTGCTATTATTTGTTACTTATTAGACTATTTTTCCACAACATGATTGAAAACCCACAAAGTAAAAAGAGTACCATGTACAAGTTAAAAAAAGGTTGTCAACCCCTAAAAATTTCAAATTTTCAAAATATCCAGAAACGAAGCCGCATGCATGAACTACTTGCAAAATCATGAATATTTTGTTCTGGATAAATTTTCCAAAAACGTAATTTGGGCGAGTTATAACGATTTTTAAAAATACACGACTCGTGTGTCGCGCCACACGCAAAAGTAATCGATGACACGCCTGGCGTGCCATCCACACTGAACCGGTTAAAGGATAATAATATTTTCCCTAAATTGTTCTTGAAATTTTTGAAATAAAAATCTTATTCATTCATTTATATTTTGAACATTTTGGGTATAATTTATCACAGTAGTAAATTATTCATTTGCGCATCTTTGTAAAATCACCAAGGTTTAATAATTGCTCCATAAGAATAATAATGAAAACCCCTGCAGTGTCACAGACACTGGCGGTGACAACACCCACCTTTTTTATAGAATAGGGAGCATGCGGCTTACCTGAAGGTAAGTGACTACCCACCTACGTTAGCACTATAGGCCAAGTAAACACTATGGCAGTGACAACAGCACTATAGGCCAAGTCACGCTCGTTCGATCCGTGTGGACCCAAACGTCGCAGGCACATCAAATATTGACACTACACTAACGACGGGCGATTATTACTAAAAGTAATCGAATTAGTCGATTGTTCAGTTTAGTCGATAAAATTCGATAACAATCCATGTTAGTCGATTGTTATCGACAGTGTGCGGCAGGCGACAATGACTGATACGGTTACCGTGTCAACTCTAACTACTAATTTGAAGCGCAGCGCACCCATTATGCGTACTACCAAATACTCGTAAGTTGTTACAAAAGATGGTGCGGCGGGCTTGCGGTGCGCTTACGCCTTAGCGCTGACTCATGTGCGCCATTACTTACGTTACGACTGCAGTTATTAGGCATGCGATCGGCGCCAATAGATTATTCAATTGTCTGATTTGTATTGTAATCAAACCATCGACTGAGGGAACATCCATTCTAGGCATGGCGTTAATGGTTAAATTTTTATAACACATAAAACAGTTAAAATATTACTTACTTTTGTATTGAATTTTTAGTTTTAAATTGTTGATATTAATTTTAATTCAATAAATATTTCTTCATACTATAGTAGGTACAGAACTCTCTAGTATTAAAAAGTCTTATAAAGCTAAGCCGTATTTAAGTTTATTAATTCAATATTTACATTATTTTATGATGTTTAGGCATCGCGTCAAGCCGGTCATTCATAACCCGCGCGTGACCTTTCTCTAAAAATAACCAACTAAAGTAAACAAATTAAAATATGTATTAAGTAATACTTAAAAACTATAGACGAATTGAACGTTGTCGCTGTCATGCGTTACATAGCGGCGGATTGGAGCGTGCGATGTGCGTACAATTAGTAGTTTGTCGATTGTTATTCGAATAATCATGGTGAGGAACTACTAAATCGACAATCGAATGCGCAATAGCACAATTTTCGATTCGGTCGATTGTTTATTTTGCAACAATCGCCCATTGCTACACTACACCACGGAGTAAATGGGACAAGCACAAGTAGGATGTAGAATAGAGCGCGTCGCAACCGTAGGCGGGTACGACGCGCTCCAGCACACGCCGCACACCCGCGTACCCGGCCGGTACTCACCGCCCAGCCAGTCGGCTTCGGCGGGTTCGCACTCCCCCACTCGGACAGCGGTTAGATAGCTAAAACAACCTCAACAGAGCGGACATGATATCATTGCCTTTTTTTTAAATAGCTTACGGCCTAAAAGGCCATCTGTCATATGAAGCTATAAGAGCCGTGTAGAATGACCAGGGGCGTAGCTACTGCCGTATCAGCCGTATCAATGATACGGGGCCCCCGGGCTACAGGGGCCCCGAACGTGTGTGAGCAAAAATTCCAAGGACTTCTATGGGACAGGAAAGGCTATCACTATTGTCTATAGAAGTAAAGAATTTAGTAAAACTGAAATCGTCTTCAGCTATGAATGCAGCCGAATCGTCTTCAGCTATGTTCGCCGAACAAAAGGCACGAAAAGTGTATATTTGATTTGAATTGTTTGGCCAGCTTAGTTCCTAGGAGTATTAATTGTAAGTAATAACTCAAAAACCCGTGTAGTGGCGGATAAGAATACTCACTACCCCATATCTTCCCGTGGGTATCGTAAAAGGCGACAGAGGGAAACTGAAGCAGAGGATGGGCAGCAGCATCTTTCTGATAACAGCATAACAACAATAATAAAACTGCAGTTGCGAACCCGCTCGCCAAGCGTGGCAACTATAGTAATGTAGCCCCCCCCCCCCCCCCCCCATAAAAGTAAGGAAGGGATGGACCCAGTCCCCGGCGGCCCCGCTATTCCTGGCTACGGTGGCGACCATGGTAACGGCGGAGCAGGGGGTGCTAAGAATCTCCGGTGGAGGTTCTGTTGCCACCTACGACGACTCAACCTGGCAACTTATAACGCACGCACCCTGGGGACTGACGAGAAGATCCCGGAGCTGGAAGAAGAGATAGACAAGTTGCGTTGGAATGTCATAGGATTATCCGAAGTCCGAAAAGAGGGGGAGGACACGGTAATCCTCGAATCCGTCAATTCGTTCTATCACCAGGAGGGCGATCATCTGTCCCAAGGAGGTGTCGGATTTATCGTCCACAAGTCTCTCGTTAACAACGTTGTAAAGATTGGGAGTGTGTCGACGAGGGTTGCGTACCTTATACTCAGAATCACCAAACGGTATTCCCTGAAGTTCATACAGGTTTGCACACCAACCTCGGCAAATCCCTATGAGGAGAAAAGAAAATGTATAAGGACATCGCTAGAGCCATGCATTCCTCCAAACCCTAGTTAATGGGAGAATTCGACTTAAAACTAGCCACAATAAAGAACGGTGAGCTGAAGGTACGGAAATTCAGGATTGGGCAACGAAACCCAAGTGACTGACTTCATGGAGAAAGAGGAACTCTTTCTTTCAGAAGCGGCCTCATAGAAGTAGACCTGGTCGAGCCCCGACAAGACGGTTCGACAATAAATGAGATTGATTTCATCACGATGACTACCACTGTAAATGTTCAGTGATGAATCAGGGATTGCGAGGGTGAAAACTGGCAGCGATCAACGAATGGTAAAAGGCACACTGAACCTAATCAGTAAGCTGGAGAGGTCAAGTTTAATGAAGTAAACACTCCGTCCCCCTAGTGCTCTAATCCAAATCCCCGAAAACTTTCAGCTTGAGTTACAAAATCGTTTTCAGTGCCTAGAAGACTGCAACACAGTGGATAATATAAGCTACTACGAAAGCTGAAGACGGGCTGAATTTTGCAAGACCCGTACGCACCAACCTCAGCACATCCCGATGAGGAGGTGGAGGAAATGCATGAGGATATCTCTAGAGCCATGCATTCCTCCAAAACCCACTATACGGTTTTAATGGGAGACTTCAACGCAAAACTAGGCACTAGAGAAAACGGTGAGCTGAAAGTAGAGAAATTCGGAATAGGGAAACGGAACCCAAGGGGCCAGCAGCTGGCCGACTTCATGGAGGAAGAGGGACTTTTTATGATGAACTTTTTCTTCTAGAAACAGCCCCACAGGAAGTGGACCTGGTCGAGCCCCGACGGTTAGACAAAAAATGAGACTGACTTCATTATCACGACCAGACAACTGTTCAGTGATGTCTCAGTGATCGCGAGGGTGAAAACCGGCAGCGATCACCGAATGGTGAGAGGCACACTAAACCTAAACGTTAAGTTGGAGAGGTCACGTCTAATGATGTCAACGCTCCGTCCCCCTCGTGCTCTAATCCAAAGTCCCAAAACCTTTCAGCTCGAGCTACGAAATCGTTGTCAGTGCCTAGAAGATTACAATGCAGTGGACGAAATGAATGACTGAGAGAAATGAATTTTGCAAGACCCGCCGCAGTAGAACACAAAAACTCTCCGATCACACTCTTAATATCATGGCTGTTAGACGGGATATGAAGCTGCAATCTTCAGTAGATTTGACAGAATAAAGGCAACTGAACAGACAGATCTCCAAATGCATGCAGCGGGACTTACGCAACTTTAATACTGCTCATATTAAAGAAGCGATCGAGCGGAACCAGGGCTCCAAAGTCTTTGCTAGAGATCTGTCTGCCAGAAAGAGCCAACTGTCGAAGCTGAAGACCGAGTGTGGCAGCGTCGTTTCCGGGACACCAGAGATTTTGAGTGAGATTGAGAGGTTCTATGGGCAGTTGTACACATTATCGTTGGAGCCACACGTAAGTGTGAGTAACGATCTAAGAGCGAGTCTTATCTGACACTATTCCGATGATATACCGGACGTCACTCTGACGAGATTAGAATAGCTCTCCAGCACCTTAAAAACGGCAAGGCCCCAGGCGAGGATGGAATTACAGCGGAGCTTCTGAAAGCGGGTGGAAAACTGGTACTTGAAGCCCTTCAGAAACTTTTTGATTCCGTCCTCCATGGTGGCATTACACCGGAGGCGTGGAGCAGAAGTGCGGTGGTCTTGTTCTTAAAGAAAGGTGACAACGCTCTCTTGAAGAACTACAGACCGATTTCCCTTCTGAGCCGCGTCTACGTGTTGTTTTCGAGATTCATAACGAATCGTCTCGCGCGCAGACTTGACGTCTACCAGCCTCCCGAACAAGCCGGTTTCCGAAGAGGCTTTATCACACTATACCACATACACACCCTTCGGCAAATTGTACAGAATTCTGAGGAGTATAATTTCCTGCTATGTCTGGCGTATGTGGACTATAAGAAAGCCTTTGATTCCGTCGAAATTTGGGCGGTGCTGCAGTCCCTTCAGTGGTGACAAGTTGACTGTCGGTATATCGAAGTGCTGAAGTGCTTGTACAGTAGGGCTACGATGGCTATCCGAGTACAGAACCAGAGTACGAAACCTATCCAATTGCAGAGAGGTGTAAGACAGGGCAACGTTATATCCCCGAAACTCTTCACCGCTGCATTAGAAGACGTTTTCAAGCTTCTGGACTGGAAAGGATACGGTATCAACATCAATGGCGAGTACATCACTCACCTTCAATTTGCCGACGATATAGTCCTTATGGCAGAATCGCTGGAGGACCTAAGCTATGACCTCAATAGTGTGTCCCCAATGGATAAGTCCTAAGATGAACATGGACAAAACAAAGATCATGTTTAATATCCATGTCACACCTATGCCGGTAGTTGTTGGGAGCACTAAGCTCGAAGTTGTTGACGAGTATGTTTACCTGGGACAAATAGTCCAACTAGGTAAGTCCAACTTCGACCAAGAGGTCAATCGACGGATTCAACTCGGCTGAGCAGCGTTCGGGAAATTACGGCACATCTTCTCGTCAGGTATACCTCAAATCTTGAAAACGAGACTGTACAACCTCGATGACCTATGGTACTGAGACGTGTTGTTTCACTGCTAGCCGGATGAGGAAGCTCAAGGTTGCTCAGCGAGCTATGGAGAGGACAATGCTCGGAGTTTCTCTGCGTGAGAAACTTAAAAATGAGGATATCCGCAGAAGAACCAGAGTGACCGACATAGCCCAACGGATTAGTAAGCTGAAGTGACAATGAGCCGGCCATATAGCTCGAAGAACCGACAACCGTTGGGGAAAAAAGTTTCTCGAGTGGCGGCCTCGTACCGGCGGACAAAGTGTAGGACGTCACTCCACTAGATGGAGTGACGACCTGGTAAGATATGCAGGAAGTCGATGGATGTAGGTGGCTCAGGACCGTGCTTTGTGGCATTCCTTGGAGGAGGCCTATGTTCAGCAGTGGACTTGTGAAGGGTTGTAATGATGATGATGAATAACTTAAAATCAATGTATAATAAATTGAATTCAATGCAAGCGTTTTTGTTCCTTTTATGAAATCTTTACTCTTCATTGGGGCCCCCCAACAAATTTTGATACGGGGCCCATCTAAGGCACGCTACGCCACTGAGAATGACAGAGATGATTATAGGCCAAGTGATTATATAACTAGTATTATAGGTATGAGGTACGAATACGTCCGCTCGACCGGAGCAGCAAAGCACGCTCGTACAGAACACCGACGTAATATAGCAGCGTAATTAAACTTTCTAAGTTTGCTTATTTTAGTACTATGATATGAGGCTTACATCTATGTGATGAGACAAAATAATATCAAAAAATAATTAATTATATTTTTAACCAGAAGCGATGTAAGAATATCCACTACTCTATATCGCTCCGTGGGTGTCGTAAGAGTTGACAGAGGGAAATTGTAATCGGAGAATGACAGCGGCATCTTCCTGATAACAATTAATTTTTTTACGGGATAGAGCCAGGCTGCAGCTATATTATGATTGTAGCACGGGGTAGGACTACGCTCTCACAGAATTCCAACGTAAAATACGAGGGCGGCACTGAAAATTTCGGGAATCAAGGAAGTGACACAACATTACGATTTAAAAATGTATTTATTGCTTTTCGAAGTATTCTCCGCGAAATTTGACACATTTTTCCATACGATGGAACCAATCATTGAAGCAACTATTCCATTTGGAAGTTGGGGTCTCCAAAATGGCCGTTTTGTAGGCGTCCACAGGTTCTTCAGGTGATGAAAATCTCTGTCCACGCAATTTATTCTTTATCTTAGGGAAAGTATAGAAATCATTAGGGCTTAGGTCGGGGCTGTACGGCGGATGGTCTAATAATTCTATGTTTTCTTGCTCTAAAAACTCTTTTGTTCTGTGTGCGGTGTGAGAAGTCGCATTGTCGTGATGGAGGATGATGCGGCGGTTGCAGTTCTCTTTACGGAGTTCAGAAACGACCTGTGGCAAACAAATGCTAGCATACCATTCTGCATTAATCGTTCTTTGTCCCTCAAGAGGAATAGTCGTAACATGGCCGGTTTTGGAGACAAACGTGGCCATGAACGAACAATTTTTGTTGGCTTTAACTCATTTTCGAACACCCAAACTCGTAACTGGTTTTTTGTTTCGGGTTCGTACGCGTATATCCAGGATTCGTCACCTGATACAATGTTGTATAGAGCATTTGAGGATCCTGCGTGGAATCTTTCGAGAGTTCTGACGCACCAAGTAACGCGAGCCGCTTTTTGCTCTTCACAGAGCGAATACGGTATCCATCAGGAAAACAACTTTTTTACACCTAATTGTTCATGCAAGATTATTTGTATTTGACTCATGCCAATGCCTGAATTTCGCGGTATGTCACATGTCGATCTTCCTCAATCAGCTTACGCACAACATCAACGTTTTCTTGGGTGACTACAGTTTTTGGACGACCTTGACTGGGATCATCACTGAGCTTGACACGTCCACGTTGAAATTCAGCAAACCAGCGATAAATTGTGGTTTTGGATGGGGCTTCATCACCAAATGCAGAAATCATCTGGTCAACACACTGTTTTTGTGTTAAACCACTTCGAAAGTCATAATAAATCATCGCTCTTGAATTTTCTCGAGTCAATTCCATTTTCTCAACGACTAAACAAGTTTGACAAAACCTTGTGACAAGACCGAGAATCTTTTTTTAAATAAATAAATGGTATTCGATTTTTAAAACCATGGAGTTTTCAATTAAAAAGATTTTAATATGACAGGAACAATGGAAATATTCCATTCCCGATACTTTTAGTGCAGCTTAAATGCTCCTGTGTCGCGTATGGTCAACATAGAGAACCGGAAACCCTTTTTACTGGAAACGAGGCATTCCATCTAAGTCTTCGAGGTGACAACGCAACTGCGTTTCGATTCTTAATCGAGCATGAATGTAGATGTCTATGGACTACAACATCCACTTACCATTCGATGGACTGTATGCTCGATTGTCATCCTTATTCTATATAGAAAAATCTAAATCTTCGGTTGCCAACCCGCCTGCCCAGCGCAACTACGTCAAAATCTCTCCTATGCGGCAATCCAGGGAGGCAGGCCTGTGTTCAGAAGTAGCGATGATGGAAGGATGTTAGATGTGGCTATTTTTATAGGATAGGGTGACAAACGAGCACATATTCCACCTGATGGTAAGTGGTTACTATGGCCCATAGACATCTACATTAATCCTCGTTTGCGAATCAAAATGCAAATGCGTTGTCACCCGTGAGGACTAAGATGGAATGCCTCATTTCCAGTAAAAAGGGTCTCCGGTTCCCTACTCACCATACGAAACACAGCAGTGTTAAGCTGCGATTTCATGCTGGTATTCTGTGAGAGCGTGGTCCTTCCCCGGTCGAGCCGACCCATTCGTGCTACAACTCTACTACTAATATAGCTGCAGCATGGCTCTACCACGTATAAAATACTGCTGTAATAATGCTGCTGTTTCACATAGTGTGTGAAGAAATAATTTTCTTGGATATCAGCAATAAGTCATTCCAGCTTAGCCCTTAGCGGTGATAAAACATTTGCATTTTGATTGTATATCGAAGATAGATAAGTTTATAAACTTCAGAATCCATTGATTATCAGGTGGGCTGTGTGCTCTTTTGTCACCCATAACTTGGTATGTTGGATATAAAGTATGCTTACCTAACAAGCACCTTCCTGGTCTTATAATTTCCGTCAACACATCAGTTCACTGTTAAATATGTTCCATCGTAATAAGGATTGGTGATAATCACATACGATTTCCGACGATTCGACAACTCGTGAGCCACTGCGGCTTAGCAATGAGTTGCAGCGCTGAGGGCCGTGTGTTCTAATCCCGCACCGAACAAGTATCTAAATGGCCTACAAATAATTGTTCCGGGTCTGTATGTTTGCTCTTGTGTTATGTGTGTAAACTGCCTCCACGATAAGTGACAATTTTTTTAAAAATATAACATACCCCATCAATATTATTCATTCAGTCTTATTACAAAAATCTGTTCCACGAAACCGACCTCACGGAAATATGCGAACTAAACTGTAAAGTATGAAATTTGTGAGCAAATGTCGAAATTCGCGATGACTGGCGCCACGACTGAAGGGCTCCTTTTTTTGTAAATAACTTTTTAGTAAAAAGTTTGTACAACCTTTAATATTGTAAAATTTAGTTAAAAAAAAAGTTCTGCTGAGTTTCTTGACAGTTCTTCCTAGGACAGAGATTTTTAGAACCAGTGGTAAAGTAAATGAGTGGTAAAATTTAAAATTTTGTACAACCGACTTCAATATAAATGATTAAGGATAACTTAAAAACTACCACATGGGACCACATGAGATGCACCAGCTTTCAAATAAAAAAAGAATCAGCAAAATCGGTTCACCGAGAAAAAGTAATGAGGTACATATGTACAAAAAAAAACTACTTTTTTAAGTCTGTTGAAAATGACTTTCAATAAGAATTACGTGATCTATATTGAATAAAAATTATATAATTCATAATATAATAATTATTTCATGACAAAGGTTTCTTTAAACCCGAGACTATCACCCACGTTATGTAATAAGACCAATGATGTTTGCAATATCTACTGTTTGGGCCAAATAATTAACCAAGACGCGCGACGACGTGTCCTACCGCTGACTTTGTAAAGGTCACCTCTGGCCCTCTTTCTCGGGCGGTTCTATCGGCCGAGCGGTGAGTTGCTCGACGCGTGGGCCATCGTATAGTATTGTTTGCGACCGTTAGTTGGTCGGGCGCGGTCCGTGTGGTGTCAAGAATTGTGCGCGTCGTTTTGAATTTAATATCGAATATTTGGGTCCCGTTAAGTGCCTCTTTTGTGTGTTGTCTATTATCGTTCGTTTTACGTGTCAACGAGGCTGAATTTTGAGTTCTGATTGCGGGCATGGTATTTTAATATCGTACGAAATAATTTTTGCTTTGTCGTATGGATCATTGAATTTTGACCGACATTCTTAAGTTAAGCAGTGTGTCACTTGTTTTAAGTCAATCACCGTTGATTTTGTTGAATTTGAAGTTAATTAAATGTACAATAAAGTTGATAAACTGAAATAGTGAAATAAAAGCAGAAGTTTTCAATTGGTGAACGCCCTGGAGGATCGCACATTTGGAGAAACGCAGCGCCTGCGGATCTGGGGTCCGACTACATCGGTTAAGTCAGGTTTCTCCTACACACTACTACATTTACATTACTTACATGCACCTCACTTGCCACCTGACTGGTACCCTGTTGTCAACCCTGCCTCCGGAATTCGGTACGTTTTTGTTTGCTTAGCAACCCTTATAGAATAATTGTTCATAGGCCCCTTGGGCCCCGTCCTCTGTTGCCCATCGAGGGGGTTACTATGGGCCCTAGCCCAATCGACCTTTGTAGGGGCAACGAAGGGCGTGAACATCTACCATAAAATATTACCGTCAAAATTGTTTTCCTTATTTATTGACTTGCAAGGACAATGTCGTTATTAAGACTTGTTAAATTTATTCATTAAAACTATTGTTTAGATCAAGTTTTTGACATTTTATTTTTCCTCCATTGGTAGGAATATCCACCAATAATTTCTTATTGTGGCAATAATAGTGTATCAGTGGTAGAGCCACGCGGCAGCTTTTGCTGTCGCACGGATGGGCCGGCTCAAACCGGGGTGGTACCACGACCTCACAGAAAACCAGCGTGAAGTAGAGATTTACCTTTGCGTTTCACTTGGTGAGTGCAGGTGCCCGGAGGCCCTTTTTACTGGAAATGAGGCATTCCATCTTAGTCCTCACGGGTGACAACGCATCTACATTTTGATTTGTAACAGAGGATTGATGTAGATGTCTATGGGCCGCAGCAACCACTTACCATCAGGTGGACTGTGTCCTCGTTTGTCACCCTTATCCTATAAAAAAAACATCAAGCGGATTGACATAAGCAGTACCAGCGACATTGTACGATGCAGCAATCCACATTGTTAGCAGTCTGGGTAGTTTAGTTCTGGTAATTTCTGTGATTGCAATTTAGGTTTAGTTACATATTACCTTCAGCAACTACTTCATGCTTATTAAAATTGAAGGATGTTCTATTGTAATCCAACACCCTTTACGGTTACTTACTGTCACATTTAAGGTATTTATAAAGGTATTGTCGGTAAATAAGTAGAGCGTAATCCTCCTGGGTAGAATCTATTAACGTGGCGTTATTTACATTTAAGATAATCAAAATCAAATCATTTGTCAATTATTTGTTCTTTTTTTTTTTACAAAATCATTTCCAAGTTTTTTGGATAAAATGTAGCCTAGACCACTCCAGAAGTGGTCTAGGCTACATTTTATCCGATCATTGCTCTCTATCTGTTCGTAATATTTCATTTGTAATGAAATATTCGTTTCAGCCATTCCAAAGATTAGCACCGGACAGACAGATAGGCTAGACAGAAATACAAAAAAACTATAAATCGTTATTTATGTCTTAATAGCGTCAACTCTTTAAGCTTAATAGAAGTCAGCCATTTCAATATTACAGACAGACACATTAATTTTATTTACATATTATAGATATATAAACGCACAAGTTCCGCAGTTAATAATTGTTTCTGTGAAATGTAAGGCCCTCATCAAAAACAACTCAATATATTTCGACAACGCTTTATTTGCCAAGAACTTACCGCACATCCGGCTTATTCGAGATAAAGCAAGTTCTCTTTAATAATTTATATTTAAATATACACATTACCCAGATAAACCTAATTAAAAAAAAGAGTATAACTATATGAGAGATTAGGTGGTATTAAAAACAGCAGTAGGTACAGTGCATCAATATATGATATTTAATCTTCATGTACAAGCAAATTTATTAATACACGTTAAATAATCGGTCAGGTTGCGTATCAATCATCCAAATGAATATCTTATTATGCCATAATATAGTGTAAAACATGTATATTGGAGGCGGCGGCGGCGGCGACGGCCGCTAAAGGCAACGCAAACAGCAGGCTCACTGGAATCACATTCCGAGCTAGCAACTAGGCGCCGGGACGCGATATCTACATCACATTAAACGCCGACATTAACAAACTAGAATTCGTCTAAATGTAACCGCGGCGGTAACAAATAAAACTACATCCCGCTCCCCTCACGAGTTTCATTATAATGAATCGTTTTAATGTTCACTTCAGTCGATCGTACAGTATAGCTAGTTCTCATCTCGATAGGACATTTTCTCTATTATGTATATAGATAATCTGTATAATATAATTCTTTCTCACTAATATCTACACCGTTTCCAAGGGTTACAGTTACATATAATCCTTGCGGGCTGGCGCCGCAACGCAACGGCATGCCGCCCACTTAGTGATTCCACTTGCTCCACGCTTGCTGCAATAGAAACACAACAAAACATTCAAAAACGTGCTTTTTGATAAAGGTACATTACAATTCATATTTGAAATTCAGAAGTTACAAAATTGATTTAGAATTAAAGAGCTGTGTTCGTGATTTCATCCACATGAAGTTCAGAATAAACTTTCAACGACTGCTATTTAATACAGAGTTCGTATAAACCACGGAGCAAATACAAAGAGGAGATGGCATACGCAACTGTGCACTGTGATTTCAACTAGGTCCTGACGTCATCATAGTGGGCGTGGCTTTACTTAGTATACTGTCAGCGTTCGTCCTGTGTGCTTATGAGTAGAAAATCGCAAATCAGTGCATATTCGTAGTATTAAGAAGAAAAGGATGAAGTGTTGTGTTTTATCGTGTAAAACTACTCAGATAGACGCTCTAATGCTGTGGATGGCATCACATTTCATTTGTAAGTAATTTTATACTTAATTTATTAAAACCGTTCTAGAAAAATCTCTACGTCGGCTTTCATATGTAAGTAAATATATTCGACAATAGATGGCGACATTTTGTGTCATTGGAACTAAAAATATAAAGGTACGTAGAGCTCAGTATTGGTAAAATAATCATAGAAAGGTGTTGGAAATTTGTTTTGCATTCAGTCCTAAAGAATTTTTAATCGCCAAAATATTATTTTTATAGTTGCTACAATTATTTTGTGAAAGGCCGCCGTCTATCGTCGAGGTAGCTAAACTACCTTGCAACATCGATATGGAACGATGCGAGTAGTTTTACTACTTATCGGTAGATGGAAAATAGTAGTGGGCGGGGCTTAACATCCCCTCACCCCGCAAATTGCCACGTGAAATTACATAGTGAAATCTAATTACAACACCTCCTCTTTATATTTGTTCCGTGGTATAAACTATTCCAATCTATCAATAATTTTTTTGCTAATTTAATATTATATTATTATTGCAATTACCAATTTCATTGTTGCCAGTGGGCATTCAACTAGGTATACCCTCGTACGATGAAATTTTATATTTATCCATTTCATCCATTACAGCCTATAAAAGTTTCCTGCTGACATAGACCTCTCCCATAGAGTACTTCATAGAAGGGATATTGTCATAGTTGCCATGCTTGACAGGCGGGTTGGCAATTGCAGTTTTTTATAATTTTGATTTGTTATTAAAAAGATGCTACTGCTCATCTTCTTTTTTTGATAGAATAAAGGTGACAAACGAGCACACATTCGCCCAGAGCATTAAGTGGATGCTGTGGCCCATAGACATTTACATTTATCTCCAATTAAGAAATAAAATGCAGATGCGTTGTCATCCTTGAGTACTGACTTGTTGATGGCATGCCTCGTTTCCTCGTTTACTGGAGTAAAAACGGGCTCCGGTTCTCTACACTCACCATACGAAACAAAGCAGCATGAAGTTGCTATTTAACGTTGGTATTCTGTAAGAGCGTGGTCCTGACCCCGGTCGAGCCGGCCCATTCGCGCAACAACCATAATACAGCTGCAACGTGGCTCTACCACGTAATTAAGTCAAGTTTCCCTTTGTCGCCTCGTATTACCAGCGCCGCGCCACGTGGCAATGCGAGGGTGTGCACTGTGCACTGTGTGCTACCTGCTTGTCGGCGGCGTGGTGCGGGTGCGGGTGCGGGTGCGGCTGCTGGTCCCAGTGCTGGTGGTCGGGCGGCAGGTAGTGCAGCGGCAGCGCGTGCATCAGCGCCGCGCCACGTGGCAATGCGAGGGTGTGCACTGTGCACTGTGTGCTACCTGCTTGTCGGCGGCGTGGTGCGGGTGCGGGTGCGGGTGCGGCTGCTGGTCCCAGTGCTGGTGGTCGGGCGGCAGGTAGTGCAGCGGCAGCGCGTGCATCAGCGCCGCGCCACGTGGCAATGCGAGGGTGTGCACTGTGCAGTGTGTGCTACCTGCTTGTCGGCGGCGTGGTGCGGGTGCGGGTGCGGGTGCGGCTGCTGGTCCCAGTGCTGGTGGTCGGGCGGCAGGTAGTGCAGCGGCAGCGCGTGCATCAGCGCCGCGCCACGTGGCAATGCGAGGGTGTGCACTGTGCACTGTGTGCTACCTGCTTGTCGGCGGCGTGGTGCGGGTGCGGGTGCGGGTGCGGCTGCTGGTCCCAGTGCTGGTGGTCGGGCGGCAGGTAGTGCAGCGGCAGCGCGTGCATCAGCGCCGCGCCACGTGGCAATGCGAGGGTGTGCACTGTGCAGTGTGTGCTACCTGCTTGTCGGCGGCGTGGTGCGGGTGCGGGTGCGGGTGCGGCTGCTGGTCCCAGTGCTGGTGGTCGGGCGGCAGGTAGTGCAGCGGCAGCGCGTGCATCAGCGCCGCGCCACGTGGCAATGCGAGGGTGTGCACTGTGCACTGTGTGCTACCTGCTTGTCGGCGGCGTGGTGCGGGTGCGGGTGCGGCTGCTGGTCCCAGTGCTGGTGGTCGGGCGGCAGGTAGTGCAGCGGCAGCGCGTGCATCAGCGCCGCGCCACGTGGCAATGCGAGGGTGTGCACTGTGCACCGTGTGCTACCTGCTTGTCGGCGGCGTGGTGCGGGTGCGGGTGCGGGTGCGGCTGCTGGTCCCAATGCTGGTGGTCGGGCGGCAGGTAGTGCAGCGGCAGCGCGTGCATCAGCGACAGCGCGGCCGCTGTGGCGCCGCCACCGTACGCGCCCTCCAGCGCGCCCGCCGCGCCCATGCCCACGCCCACGCCCACACCCACTCCGCCCATACTGCTCACGCCCTGCCACATCATACAATGCTTACACTCATACAACACATACAACGTCAAACCGTACTAAAAAAATTTAACCTCTCAGATTCCGACGTAGGATCGGACCAACTCTGCCAGATCAGTCAATTTTTTTTTCAAGGTAAAAAATCTTTTAAAACGAATTTTACAAATGAAATAAATCTGTATAAGCGCCACTGCACGGTCTGTCAAGTATTAAATCGACCTGCGAAACCGATTTAGTTCAATAGTATAACAGCATAATGGTGGAAAGTCATTATTTGAAGTAAATGCTCTCTCGTATAATTTTAATTCCCGTAATTTAGTAACAATACTAATTATAATAAAATTTTAATTGTATTAATTCCTATAGAAAATATTTGAAAAATTGTTCTTAGGGGTCTACAAATGTGATATGTGCTAATCCGGTGTGTTGAACTGAGACTCCATAGATTAATTTTGCTCAAAAACTGACATTTTCAATTAAATTTCACTAGTTGCCATTTCATTTAGATCTAGCGAGAATTATATAGTATAAATAAGCTAGAATTAGATATCGCGATGGGTAGAGTATAGTGGAGGTGGTATTCAGTTGTAATGTGAGTGGCAGATGTAGTGCTTGCTAGATAGGATTCTTTTTGTACGTAGAAGTCCTAGAAGTGAACCACCTTCTTGCCTATTTCTGGCACCAAATAGCAATAATTGCACTGGTGTCCGGTGTGAGGCATTTCATCCTTAGAGGTGACAATGCACGTGCAGCGTGTGCGTCACGTTCGGCTGCAGCAGGCGGGGTGTGTACAGGCGGGCGCACCTGGTAGCGGTCGTGGTCGGGCAGGTGCGGGTGGTGCAGCTGCGCGTGCGGCCAGTCGTCGCCGCCGGTCAGCTTCCAGGCGCGCTCGGTGCCGATGGGCCGCGGCTTGCGCTCCTCCTCCTCGCCCCACCCGCACCCGCTGCCCGCGCCGGCCCCGCCGCCTCCGCCTCCGCCTCCGCCGCCCGACGAGCTCACGTTCACGCCAACTCCCACGCCCACGCCGCGCTCCAGCAGCGACTGCTCGACCAAACGTAATTTATTTTAAATATTTAATCACCATTAACACTGAGAACTACTATAACTGTGATAGTACAGTTAAGTCTGGCAACTTTACCAATGTAAGTTAACTTTGCCATCAGGGGTGTACTGGTAAAAAAATTTCGATTAACTCGAAAAACGTAACGTTTTTCGAAATATGCCATTTTTAGAATGAATACATAATAAATCATTGACAGCACTGCATTGAGAGTTAATTTTGGAATTTTATTTTAACGATGAATTTGGCCGGCAAAATAACCTCTTTGTTCAGTGCTCCAGAACTTTAGTTGTTTTTTTGTTTGAAATACTGAATGTAGGTATCTATATCTTTGTAGTAACGTCGTTTTTAACATGTTGGTCTTAACAATTATCTATAAAACTAACTTGGCAAAGTTACCATACTAGTGATGCCACAATGTGCCGGTTACTTTGCCATGTTTTGCTACAACCAAGGATTGTCATTCTCAATCTATATTTTAACCGATTACGATGATTTAAAGAAAGGGTTCTTCTGTACCTGACATTCTATGTATGTATGTATGTATGTATGTATGATTGTGTCGATGTTTTACCGTAGCAGCCCATTAGACAGATTATACCAAATGAGTCGTCAACCAATTCATCTTTATGAAAAGTGAAAGAAAAGAGAACTCTATATTATTTTCACTGCGTTGTCGAGCATTAATATTATTACTACTCAGTGTTTTTCATAATGTCAACTTAGTGTATTGATATTAAACAAAACATTAATTGTAATTTTTGATGATTAATAATGTCATGTTATTGTAGGAAACAATACTTACATTGATTACAATAATTATGACCTGACATCATTTTATTACGCGTCGTATGATATATACGTATGGTATAACGATGATGACTAATAAAAAATTCGAATACTTGTTAAAAATGCTATTTTTATCTATACTATAACTAATTTAACCTTATTACTGCACCAATTTCATATTTAATTTTAGAAGAGAGAATTTTTGTTTGATATATTTTAGATTTTTGCTTAAGAAATTATTGTGACAAGATTTAAAAAAAATAATGGGTTAAATACGTAATCAAGGTTTTTTGATAACCCTGACACATATTTTCAAGTTGGAAATATTGAAAAATGGGAGGGCAACTTTGCCACACGAGTAAATTTTGCTATTTACAACACAATTAAAGGAGCAAATCATAACTCTGAGTGTTGTGTATTATATTATGAGGTAAACTTACCTTCAACCTTGAACTCAAATCCTATTATTTTTATTTTAAATCCTGATGGCAAAGTTGCCACAAAGTGTGGTTAATTTTGCCATTTTCTACTTTTGAGTATTTTGTCTATTTAATGTTAGTATTTATTTAAATCATTAATAAATAACAAATCTATGAAGAATATAACGTAAAATTTAACATTGACGCCCAGTTTGAGAGTACAATTGGTTCTTTATTGGAGAAAGTTTGGGAGTACCGGTATATACCGAGTGACGATGAAGTTATCACGTTAAAAAAAATATATATAAAAAATTAACATTCTAGTCGCGGTAGAATTTTTTTCGGTTTAATATTAAACAACATCATGTAAATATATACAGATATCACCTGAAGAATACTAGAAGGTCAAATACCTATGGCCGTTGAACGCGAAGATACCTAGTTCACACGTTGCCAATCCGAATCACGCAAAAAAAAATGTACTTACGGCTAACAGTTTAAGGCATAATTCTTATGCGCGAAATTAAAAACAAAGGGACCGCGCGCTGCGGGTATGTGAAAACAAATACAAGCGAAATTTTAATTAAAGTAGACGACTTAAGGCATAATTTTCTATACTCGAAGTGACAAGAAATGTGACGGGGTGTCGGGAGGGTGTCTGTTGTCGAAATTCGTATTTCTTTGGCGCGTGCGACGTTATGTAAGAAAGTAACAGTAAGTCATTTAGTCTGACGCCGGCGTCCTTGGAGATGGTTCATGAGTCCCTTGACCTAATTTTCGTTTTTCGCGTCCACATCCCTTTGATTTTTAATTGTTGTTTTTTTTTGGTCTTGTGGACATTTTGATAAATTTCTTAATTTGTTTGTGATAGTACACGTTAGTAAGATAATAATAATCGTGATAAGAAAGTGGTGTGACAGTTTGTGACGTTAATAATACGCTAGATAATCATATTTTATAATGGTGACCTACTTCGAAAAGTCCGAAATAATATCATGCGACGATGTCAATGATGCATTCGGGTACACGGCGGACATTTTGAAAATTTTAAAATTTTATTTGTTGTGATTATTAAACTTGAGTGATTTCAAGATTAAAGTCATTATTTGGATAAAAACAATACCATGAAATTTGTGATTTGTTGATAACATCGGACTAGCATCGTCCTACGCGTGCCTAATTACATATGTATGGGCAAGTGTAGGTATTATAATTACCTACAATTGTCGATGTCGCGTGAATACTAAACGCCGCAGCGCGGCCGCGCCGTTGCCGCTTTTACAGGTCACTTCAGGTCAGTAAACTAATATTATCAAGGATGATTTTTGCAATTCTTTCTGCTGCTAAAGTCAATCCACTTAAAAAAAAAACATTCAAAAATAATTATCCTTGGTGGGACCAAGATTGTTCAGCAGCTTGTAGGAGAAGAAAAAAGGCTGAATTAATATACTCCCGTTCTATGACTGCAGAGAATTATCGAAACCTTAAAATTACAGTCAGACAAAAAGCGAACTGGTTGGTTTAAATTCTGTGAGTCACTGTTACCTAGGACTTTCCCATCTTTGGTCTGGAGAAATGTTAAAAAATATCGCTATGCAGTTTTCAGGGAAAATGTAATTTCTAATGATCCTTCCCCATGGATAGATGAATTCTCCAATAAACTTGCACCACAAACAGTCCCATCTTTTGATGAATGCCTAGTTTTTTAATTCTGCTTCTTTAAAAATACATGATAAATTTGATTCCCCCTTTTCTTCTCAGGAATTGTTAACTGTTCTCAACGTCCTTAAAGACTCCTCGCCAGGTATTGATGGGATTCCTTATCCGTTTATAATTAATAGCAGTAAGAATACTAAAACTGTCTTACTATCCATTTTAAATTTTGTTTATATCACTTTTGCTCCTCCTTGTGAATGGAAATCCCAAATCATTTTGCCCATTCTCAAACCAGTAAGTCTAGCAATGACCCTACCAGTTACCGACCTATTGCCCTTTCATGTACTTTGGCAAAAATCTTGGAACATCTAATAAAAAATCGTATGTACTAGTTTTTGGAGGAATAATGTCTTTCCTAAAAGCCGATTCGGTTTCCGAAAAGGCTTAAGTACCATGGATAGCCTTAGTACTTTGGTCACAGATATTATAATTTTTCAAGACATGAATTTCTCATAGTTTTCTTGGATATTTCGTCTGCATATGGTAATGTGCTTCTTCCTGTGCTCAGGCAGGAAATGCTTAATCTGAGCATTGTAGTGAGGATAGTCAATTATGTCTCTAACTTTCTCTCTTCTAGATCCATATCTATAAAAGTTCAAAATTTCCTGCTTCCTCCAAAAACTATATGGAAAGGACTTTCACAAGGCTCAGTGCTTAGTCCTCTCCTTTAATCTAAATATACACATGATTTAAAACTTTCAGTAAATTATTTTTGTAATGTCCTTCAAATATGCAGACGATTTAGCTCTATACATCTCTTTAGACAACTTCAAAGTGGCATGTTCCCGTCTAAACTCATCCATGAACTATTTACAAGAATGGTTACCTAATCATGACCTCTCCTTATCTGTGGCCAAAAGCAGTGTGGTGATCTTTTCTCGTCAAAGGCGAGTTGCCGATATATCTGTTGTATATGATAATCAACCTATTCCAGTTAGAGGCTATGTTAAATTTTTGGGAGTTATCATCAACTCGAAATTGGCCTTTGGTCATTTCATTGAATATATATCACAAAAATGCGAAAAAATATAAATATTCTTCGGTATAATTTCTAAATTGCATTTTCTTTCAGAGTATATCTCATCTGACCATTTCTGGACCCATAAAGATTCTCCCAGACGCTTCCAAACAGTCCGATGAAGACTATACTGGAGCTGCTGTTTGGAGCTGTTTGGGTTCCTAAGTTCAAAATCATTCTCAACTTTAAATGCCCCTAACTTTGTCATAATATGTTTTTTTTTTATAGGAGAGGGGGGCAAACGAGCATGCGGCTCACCTGATGGTAAGTGACTACCACCGCCCATGAACAACCGCAACACCAGGGAAATTACAGATGCGTTTCCGGCCTTTTAAAAAGGAGTAGGCTCTTTTCTTGAAGGTCCCTAAGTCGTATCGGTCCGGAAAAATCGCTGGTGGTAATCGATTCCATAAGGAATTTGTACGAGGAAGAAAACATCTTCTAAATCGCACAGTGGTGGACCACCAATCATATAATCTTAATAAAACAGTTATTTTCACAGATTCAAAAAGTTGCTTGTTAGCTATTTTGTCCAATCAATTCCATAACAAACATAAATTTCCACTAATTCTCAAAATAAAAAATACCATATTCAGATGCCATCTTAAAGAAATCCATGTTTCAGTAGCCTGGATCCCTGGCTACAGTGGTATCTATGGAAAGGAAACAGCTGATGTACTCGCTAAAAATGCATTAGCTAATGGCATTCTACAAAATTTAATTTACTCACATGACCTAATTTTACTAGCTGAAAGGAAACTGAATGAAAATTGGAATAAATTGTGGGAAGTATTCAAAAATGTTAAGGGTAAGTACTATGCTGCCATCCAAGAGGTATTTCCTCCCAAGCTTTGGTTTTTTAAATTTAACAAAGCAAATCAACATGCAACCTCAATCATCTGTAGATTGCGAATTGGACATACTTGTATACATGTACTTCTGGCAAAAATCAGAGTTAGGGATAGCTCATTGGTGTGAATGTGGCTTAGATGAAGGTTCCACAAACTATATTTTTTTCAACTGTTCCAAACTATTCTCCTCCCTTTATGATTACGTTCCTCCTTCTATTCCTCGACCTATTATAGACTTTAATTCTCTTTTAACATATACAAGTACTCTTTTGTGTATATTTTATATGATTTTATTAATACTAATAACATGAAACTTTAAATCCTTTTCAATTTTAACTTACTAATAAGATTCTAACACATGTGTTTGTCATTTATTCTAGGTTTCAACAGATATGTTTGAGGAAAACTAAATCCTTGTATTATCACAGACTCTTATTTTAATTAAACTCAAATGCTTTCATCTTCCACTCAATACGTCATTGGCGAATTTTACTAAATCGCCACAAAAAGGAAAAGAAGAAAGAAGACAGTACATTTATTGTTGGAAAATTGGTCCTAAACCTTTTTTATCCCCCGACTATATCCACTGACAAAAGATAAAATTATCTTGTCCCTATGCCAAAGCACGGCAACGGGGAGAATTATATCCCCGTTTGACCTTACGAGTAGACATATATCCCCCGTCCGTAGCATGGAGCCAAATTAAAGATAAAAAATTATGCTTTTTTGACATTTGAAAGGGTCAATTCTATCCTAGTTCATTGGACGTGGTTTAAGTTTATATTCATACAAAAAAAACTATCTATGTCTAAGTCTATCTCCCATTTTATCTACTGTGGATATTATATGTACCGGTGTGCCCAAGCTCGAAGGGTGTATAAAACTAAGCGAGGGGAAAACATTGTCTCCTGCCCATGCTAGCCCTGCTGAGATGAGAACAATAAATAACACTATTCGTCTTATTACAAAATCTCGTTTATTTTAGTTTCAGCTTTAAAGTATGCTTAATATGAAATATTTCTCACGAAAAAGTCCCTTAGCCACTGTGCCAAAGTATTAGCGAAATTAGATATTCGCTATCATTTTACACACAGATTATCACTACCTTCAGATTAAACTATTTTTATATTTTAGTTCGCCATATATTCTTGTTTAAACCTGAGACCATAGAGCAAAACAACCCACCGACGGATCAGAGGGTAGTAAACATAGCGTCTTTTATCGAAACAGAACGGTCTGTCTTTTTTACGGGGGAAAACTGCGTACACAAAAACAATTGTTTGATGCTACGTAACTCACACATAAAACAATTAAAACAATAAACTAACAACTTCACACATACATAGGATACATTATAACAGTATTGCTCGGTGACAGCAATAACTCTGATACAAACTCGGGTCAGTCACTCGACTGATTGGCATATTGTATGAGGGCGAGCGGCCTGTGTTGATTAAACAAATCCAAAACAATACGGCCGTTACTATTGTAATTTTTCGGTTTAAAAAGTAAATAGAACTAACATAATTAAAAATTACTGAAAGGTAACGCCATCTTTTTGTAAATGTAACGTAGCAGATCTCTTTTGCAGCAAAAAAACTGAACAATTGGGCATTTTTGTAGAACGTCGAGTGAGCCGCGCAACTAGATTTAGTCTAGTGAACAGTGCGGATGCAACTAGTTTTATTGTACGCTCAGAATTACGTGGACTTGGCTACTTCCCTCCAATTTGCCGGTGACCAGTGTTGCTCTATGCCTGCGACTAATCATTATACAATACTTATTGTAATAAGGCGCCTAATATAGTCTTTTTTATAAAATCCATGAACATCACTCACGGTCGCCAGTATCACAACTCATAAGCATGCACATAGGTCTTAAAAAAAAACCTTTGTAATCATATTAACAAAGTTGATTTTCTAGAAGTTAGTGCCTAGCAGTGGAACGTATGTAAGCCGCAACTTCACTTTACTTATTATTTTTAACTTTTTGTATTGTGTCGTATTTGTCAAGGCCAAGGCCAAGGCCTTCGACTGTGTTCACCATGAGACATTAATCAGGAAGCTACAGTACTATGGTGTCAAGAACACAGCGCTTAAACTTATTATTTCATATTTAAGTAATAGAAAGCAGAAGGTTATTATCAATGGTAAAAGTTCTTCCGGGTCACCTGTACTAATGGGTGTTCCTCAGGGCTCGATTCTCGGCCCATTCCTGTTTCTGGTGTATATTAATGACTTACCTCACCTTGTAGGGGATAGTCATGATATAGTATTATTTGCTGATGATACTTCCTTGATTTTTAAACTTAAACGTCAATCATTTAAATGTGACGAAGTGAATAATGCTATATCAAAATTAGTGCATTGGTTTAACGTTAATAATCTGCATTTGAACGGAAATAAAACTAATTGTGTTAAATTTACAACAACGAATGTTAAAAATCTGAATACCAATGTGTTTTTAAATGGGGAGGAATTGAGCCCTGTTGTATCTACTGTTTTTCTTGGCATCACTCTTGACGCAAAGCTTCAGTGGGGCCCCCATATATCCAAATTAGCAAGCAGACTAAGTTCTGCAGCCTATGCTGTAAAAAAGATTAGAGGTCTCACTAGTGTCGAGACAGCTAGATTAGTTTATTTTAGTTATTTCCATAGCATAATGTCTTATGGGATTTTGCTATGGGGAAATGCGGCTGATTCAGAAACTATTTTTGTTTTACAGAAGAGGGCCATTAGAGCTATTTACAATCTAAAACCGAGAGAGTCTCTTAGAGATAAATTTAAAGAAATTAATATATTTACTTTGGCCTCTCAGTATATTTACGAAAATTTAATGTATGTTCACAAAAACAAAGATAGTTTTAGTAAAAAAAGTGATATACATTCTGTAAATACTAGGAACAAACACAAGCTAGTGATGCCAGTTTCTCGACTCCACAGAGTCAGTAATTCATTCTTGGGGCAATGTATACGCTATTACAACAAGGTCCCGGAAAGTGTACAGGTTCTCTCTATTACCAAGTTTAAATGTTTTATTAAGCTGAAACTGTATAAAAAGGGTTATTATAGTATAAATGAATACATGGTTGATAATATAACCCCTGGGAATGAGGTGGTCGCTTCCAAGCAGTTTCTAAAATAAATTTTGTAAATAGTTCGTAATCATTTATATTGTAAAATTTATTTTAAAAAAATTGTCCCGCTGGGTTTCTTGCTGGTTCTTCCCAGGACAGAGGGATTTTTTTCGAACCAGTGGTAAAGTAAAAAATGACTTTCAATAACAATTACACATGTAATGTATATTGAATAAAAATTATTCTATTCTATTCTATTCTATTCTTGTGAAATGTTACCTGGTAGGGATGGTGGGGTTGCGGTGTGTGCTGCATGGGCTTGGGTGTCGGTTGTTGGTAGGACATCAGCAGAGTGCTTAGGTTGCCTGCGTTGTTGCCGCCGGCGAATAGCTGTTGAAGTTATAATATAAATCATTATCAATAATGCATTGCTATAATCAAAGAATTTGAAGAATTCTAAACAGACCACCATTACTAGCATTGTTTTTGGTAAATGTTCATAGGAATGAATGTGTACTTTTTTTATGACATAATAATTATGAAATTAATTATTATAGTAAAATTCATCGTAATGATTCTGGATTTAAATAAAATATTTAGCTCAGAAACTAAGCGCTTGACGTAACTTTTACAGTACGCGAGTAACCCTGGTTCTATCATTTCAATGACAATTTTAAGTTCTGGTTCACCACGTACTCATCAGTAAAGGAACACGGCATGAGGAATATGCATTTCTGATTTAATGGAATATTTTCGAAGACATGTAAAGTTCGCTTACACGCATTAGAGCAGTGCGGCCGACTAACTACTCCATAATCCTCTCAAAAATAAGAAGAGGCCTTTTCCAGTTAATATTTTAGGCTGTAACTTTCCATGCATTCATTACAGCCTATAAAAGTCCACTGCTAAACATAGGCCTCCCCGCAGATTGCCTTGTAGGGGGATATTTGGCCATAGTTGCCACATTTCATTTTTTATTTTATAATTGTTGTTAAGAAGACGCAGCTGCCAATCAACCGGTTAGGTTCATTCTGTCGCATCTTTTGACACCCACAAGACGATATAGAGTAGTGGATATTCTTACACAAGCATTAGTGTCCACAATACAAGGTGTACTAAAGGATGTAATTAAAGTGAAGCAAAGAGCCACTAGTCCTCTCTGATCGGCAGCACCTGTGCGCTGTGCTTGTGCTGCAGCAGCGGGTGGCGCTGCGCGAAGTCAGGCGCGCGCGGGTTGAGGCGCGACACGTTCTCCACGCCCACGTAGCCCAGCCCCAGCGCTGCGCCGCTCATGCCCACGTTCCCTGACATCGATACCGGCTGCAAACAATAACCCAATTATCTTAGTGTACACTAGCCTTATGAAAATCAAAAGTACTAAAAACTTAAGTATAGGTATTTAAAATTGGAATCCTTCGGAAACTGTTTCAAAATGGTACTATTCTCGAGGTGTAAAGCAAGAAGTGGAAGGGTTTGTTCTTCCTTAGGCGATATATCTCTTAAAGAACTATAGAAGTATTTTTCTTCCGAGCTGCGTCTATTTAGTCTATGCGTCTGTTTTCGAGAGTAATTACGAATCGTCTCGCACATAAACTTAATTACTTCCAGCTTTTCGAACAATCCGATTTCCGAAATACGGAATTTCGAAAAATTGCAGGGAAAACCGAAAATACAATCTGACATTTTGATGGCAGAATCGTTGAAGAAATTTAGTTGTGTAGTATTAATATGTACTTATAGTTCCAATATTTATGTAAAACTTATGAAAAAAATTTTGCAACCTTGTTAGTTGCCAAAGATGTCGTAAAAGGCTATCTATCTACCGTATATATTAATATACATAATTATCATTAAAATTATTTTCAATTTTAATTAACACTGCTGTATAATAATTTAGTATATGAATCCAAGTTAGCTTTAAAATTCAGATGAAATGTCCATTTTCTTTTTTGCTTTCTTTTTAAAATTTTTGAACGAAATTGATATTTTGAGGTATACATACCATCATATTGTGTCCATTTCGTGAATTGTCTTGTTGGTAGATAGGTCCATTCCGGGATAGCCCGCTCAAGTCCATAGCATTGACAGTGTTGCCTAAAGTAAAAAAAAAAAAAAATAAAAATATTTTTTTAACATTTGAATTTTTGTGGTTAAAGGGCCATTGTAGTCATTGCACAAGCTATGACGCTTGTCTAAGATTAAGTTTTTTAGATTAAGTAAAAATTTGAAATTGTCCTAAAACTGAAAATATGTCGGCTTTTATACATTCATATAAGTACGACAGGTACATGCTTATCGATTAAGTCTGTCTTCAATAAATCGTCAATTTGGTAGTTTCACAAAACGTAGCACAATAAATGCAAAAAGTAAACGCAACTGACCGAGCGAGGCGGGCGGGTGTTGCGGCGCGTGCTGCGGCTGGTGCTGCTGCGGGTACTGCTGGTGCTGCTGCGGGTGCTGCGGGTGCTGCGCGTGCTGCGGCTGGTGCTGCGGCGCGTGCTGCGGGTGCTGCTGCTGGTGCGCGTGCTGGTGCGGCGGCGGGCCGATGGGCAGCGGCGCGTGGTAGGCGGGCTGGGCGGGCGGCGCGTAGGCGGGCGGCGGCGTGGAGCCGTGCGACGAGGCGCGCGAGCACGGCGAGCAGCCGCCCGCGCCCGCGCCGCCGCCGCGGTACCCAGGCGCCTTGCTCGCGTCCACCTGACGCATACGCATACCCACCACCTCAACACTATTTCTTTATATTCTTACTTATTTAAAAAAAACACACCAGCAGTAGGCTGTTAATAGTACTAGTACTCCCGTATTTTTTTTAAATAGGGACTTAAAATCCACCTGATGGCAAATGCAGCCTATGTACATCTCCGAACAACTTAAAACAAAGAAAGCTACAGACGCGTTGACACCTCCTAAAACAAAGATGGAATGCCTCAAGGCTAATAATTGATTGAATCTATACCCTTCAGACCAGAACACGGTAATCCAGGCATTGCTATTTGGCGACATGAATGGGTAAGAAGATGATACCTACCCACAAACCTACCCAACCACATAAAAAAACGAGTCCTACCACCCCTATTCCAACTTAGTTTAAAATGCTTGTGCTACCGAGTGAATCATGGCAATAGTAGTCACTACAAAAGTACTTGGTGATAAGTGCTGTCCCCAGGATGTGTATCTAGTAGAGCAAAGCGATGACAAAGTCCAGGTACCGTTTCGTAGGTTAATCCCGGTTCCAAAACATAGAAATTTTGACGGTAGAAGTCCAGAATAACCTTTCCGTTAGCCTTGCAGCGGAAGATACATCCATGAGCATTTTCGTATTCGGTATAAAAGCGTGATTCAGAGAGTAGTAGAATGGCAGATTCGATAATAAGAAACAGTATCAGCAATGCAAAGAATATCAGCTCAGCATTTATGACTAGCTAAATGTAACAACTACACACTGGGAAAGGTCATCCTATGTCCAGTCGTGTAATTCTAAGAAAAACAAAAAAGATACAACATTATACACATTTCAAGTGTATAATGTTTTATTTAGTTGTAAGTGGTTTTTATAAAAATGTGTGGAAATGTGTGCATAAGTGCGTTTTTTCAAGTAAATTTAAGTTTCTGCATGACATTTTCTACTATATTTGTATACGTCAAAAATAATTGGACGCATTTGAAATAAACTCGTTACCAATTTATTATAGACAACTACATATACCAATTGTACGGGCTGCAGCACGTACATTTTTGTAGCGTCAGCAGTTTATGCTATTACGCTACAATAATGCATTTTGAATGAGTGCGCCAATTGAGCCCAGCAATACCGGTCGCGTGTGCTCGCAGTATCATTTCACATCTATTGTACGAGCTGGTGTGCTGTACAATCTTAGAAGTTGATAAAAATGATAAGGACTTGAACTGATTATGTAATTTATTCTGATATTATTGATAGTGAGTACAATGCGCGACGGCGAATGATTGCGTACTGAATGGATGAGAATGAAAAATGATACAATATGGTAAAAATGCTTAAGTGCAAAAATGTGCGGTTTGTAAAGACCGTACATGCTGCGGGGAGAGAGAGAGAGAACAGATGATGATTGATAGGCGATTACAAATTGATACTAATTGATAACGATGATTATACTATAAAAATTAGCTTATAAATTTCAATTAAAAAACTTATAAATTTCACACTTCACTACACTGCACTAAGATCACAAAAACGTTTGCAAACTGTAGGCGACGTCGACTTATCCAGTGCGCGTGCACTCAGTTCACCCGATGACGTAACTGCGATACCGCGGGGCTCGACCGATGTTGCTTGCTCTGTGTTTCGGTTCGTGCCAGTGAACTGTACATTCAAGCCAGCTGATCTTTCGCTTTGAGAGGGACCTTGTATACGTGCGGCGCATCTGCGGCGTAGACTCCGCAAGGCGATTAATGTTGATGCTAGTATAGCTGCTCCCAGCAGAAGATAAATAAGCACATATTGATGTAGGTCGTGGTTTGATAACTGATTTACCATCTCTGTATCAGCGTTGCTTGTCTTCAGCTGCTCTATTTGGTGTCCAATACTTGACAAGTGTTTTCGATTCTCCTCATTTTCTGACTCGTCGAATTTCTCGAGCCTTTGGAGAGGAATAGATAGGTTGATGACATCATTGATTGGAGGTATGTCTATCTTTGCAAGGTCGGGCTTGATATTATAATTAGTGACCTGCTTTCTGTGTGAAAATATTGTCAATGTTTCACTTTTAATGAAACAGCCGTCCTCGAGAATGATAATACCGGCCTTGCTAAGTCGTTGCGCTGTAACATGATGCTCGCATATTATTCTTATCATCCTTTGATTACAGCAAAAGTACAGGTACGTATTTAGTTTGTTAAGTTCAACCCATATATCCTTGCAGGGCGAAGTTTTGATTTCACACTGACCTGTGTCTTCATTTTTGATGCAGAGAATATCGTCCGAATTCATATGGAAAATAGGTTTCTGTAGCGGGCAAAGGTGAGTCTCAGCGTTGAACTGTGTACATCTTCGAACTTCTTCTTCTGATAATGGTACGTACGAGTCCTTTTGGATGTTGATCGCGATATGATCTGCGATAGGAGTGATGCGGACCATCTGTTTTTGTACTTGCTGCGGGATAGATATAAGCCTGTAAATCTCGTAGGTATCCCTGCTTACCAACGGGATTTTGATCTCGAAAATAAAGTATTGGCTTGTCATCCTTGCTTTTACTTCCAGTAAATGATAGAGTCTGGATAAGTTGTTTTGGATGTTGTTTATAGGCAGAGCTAATTCCTTTGATAATTGGCCAGAGATAATATTTAACTCTTCATTCAGTTGTTCAGGCGTTAATAAATAAACATTAAACTGCCCATAGTGGATGTCTGTGATGGTCTCCACCAACGTTTCTTGAATGTTTTTAAGATTGGCCAAAATGTTGTTTGCTATCATGGATGAGAGAATAAATTCATTGATGATTTTTTCGGTCTGAATTTCCTTTGTTATGATGTTGGCTTCTTTTTCTAGCTCTATGATGTGGGCATTGAAGATCTTGTACTGCTTGTTAATAGACTCTTCGATTCGACTCAAAAGGTTATATTCAGCTTCAACCACGGATGTTTGATTTTTCCATAAAAGAGCAAGATGTTTCTGATTCATCCTGATTATATTGATGTCTCTCTCGTATTTTTGAGCAAACTCTTCGTCTAACACACCGAACAAGCTGTGCGCTAGGTATCCGACACCGTTGATAAGCCCGCGCCGGCGTCTCGAGCGCGTGTATTGCTGACCGAGCAACATATGATGATAGTAGTCCAGTTCAGTGGCCTCATGACGTAGTTGTGACAACATTACGTCACATTTTGTTTGTTTGGATATCTTGGAGCATATGTTATCCAAATAATCGAAGTACTTGCGATACAATTCAATGCCTTGCCAGTACGGATTCATTTCGTAGTAGACAATGAGTTTCCACTGATCTCTGACAAGGTGCATGTTGGAAATTTTGTCCAAATAAATGCTCTGATTATTGCTTAGACTAAGTAGGTTGAAGGCACACTGAACGGGTGAAATGATGGTAAGTAAAGTCAACATTGCTAAAGCTATGAAGTTGCATGATTTTTTGCTTCGCGTTCTTTTTGCTTTGGTGCTTTTTGCTGTAGACTCCTTATTGCTTGATTCCGAATTTTGCTCGCTACCAACGTAATCATCTGATAGAAGTGGTGATATTTTTGTAATAGGCCTCTTGATAATGTTGTTTTTAGTTTTCAGGGACACCACTCGGACCAGATCGTCCTTTCCAGGGTGAAGTTCAACAACTCTAGCGAGCGCCCACTTGCCGGGAGGTAAGTTGACGTCATGTATGACGACAACGTCACCAATTTCCATGTTTCTTTGCTTCTGTTGCCACTTGCTTCTAGCTGATAATTGGCACAGGAACTCGGACTGCCATCTCTTCCATATGTCGTAGAAGATTTTCTGTACCAGTTGCCAACGTGTGCGCTCGTCCCTTTCGGTTTCGATGATGGTGAGGGTGGGGCCACTCGCCAGAAAATGTGACGGGGTGAGGAAGTTGATGTCCTCGGGATCTTCGCTCAGGGCGCACAGTGGCCTTGAGTTCAGGCACGCTTCCAGCTGTGACAACAATGTTGATAGCTCCTCAAATGTAAGCTTTTGTGCTCCGATGACTCTTCGTAAGTGGAATTTTAGGCTTTTCACCGCCGCTTCCCATAGACCTCCTGCACTAGGCCACGAGGGGGCGTTGAAGTGCCATTCGATCTCCATGTCTGATATTGCTGCGAAGAAATCATCGTCCAAGGCTTGTCGAAGATTGATGAATTCCTGCTGTAAGTGTTTGTAGGCGCCGACGAAGTTGGTCCCGTTGTCGCTGTACAGGTGACGCGGTGCTCCACGGCGCGCTGCCATTCGTCGGAGTGCTGCGAGGAATGCTGATGAGGAGAGGTCTGATACCATTTCCAGGTGTACGGCCTTAGTGACCATACACACAAAAACTGCGACGTATCCTTTCGTCGTTTTTATGCCTCGTCCTTTGTTTGCTTTCACGTCGATGAAACCGGTGTAATCGGTACCAACGTGGTAAAATGGCCTGGTTGGGTTACATCTTGCTGACGGTAGGTCTCCCATGATTTGAGTCTGTTTGATTGGGTTGTGTCTTCTGCAGACAACACATTCACGGATGCGTTTTTTGACAGCCCTGTTGCCGCCAATAATCCAGTAATGCTGTCTCAGATGCGATAGAGTCAGGCGGGCTCCACCGTGGAAGGTGGCCTTGTGTGCCTGATCGATTATGAGCTCAGTGAAGTGTCCGCTGTGTGGCACGATGAGAGGATGCTTCATGTTTTCATCGATGCTTGCATTATTGATCCTGCCACCAACTCTTAGAAGATCGTTTTTATCCAAGAATGGATTAAGGGACAGCAGTTTGTTGTTACGCTTCACTTTCCCCTGCTTCTTGATGGTAAGTATTTCTTCATAAAAATACTTTTCTTGTATGTGCTTTATAATAATGTATTTTGCTTGTTTGATTTCAGGTGCAGTTAGATACGGCGTCTTCGGTTTGGAATTCGACACCGCCCGCAATACCCAGGTAAGTATACGCGTCACTCGCGTCATACAGCTATGTTTGTTTATCAACGCTTCGATTACGTCAGAGCTGTGACGTTGAATAGTGACGTTGGTTTGCATTGCTTTCTTCACTTCTTGATTCGTAGTGTATGTTTTTGTGGTGGTTTCTTTTTGATATGTTTTCAGCCATGATGGGCCTTGCCACCACAAGGGATGATTTTTGAGGATTGCTGTTGATACCCCACGGCTGGCGCAGTCTGCTGGATTATCAGTCGACTTGACATACTGCCAACAGTCCGCAGGTATGATTTCTTTGATTTGTTGTACACGGTTGGCGACGAATGGCTTCCAGCGATTGATGTCGCCTTGGATCCAGCCGAGCACAGCTGTTGAGTCTGACCAGCCGAAGGTCTTGATGTTTTGCTCTGATAGACTGTGTTTGACTGTCTGCATGAGTCTTGATAATAAGTGAGCGGCACACAGTTCTAATTTCGGCAATGATATGATTTTTGATGTCGGAACTAGTTTTGATTTTGCTGCTATCAGAACTACTGCTTGTTCACCTTGTTTCTTGCTCTTGATTTTGCTGTAGATAACACAAGCGTAGGCACGTTCTGAGGAATCGCAGAACCCGTGTAGCTCAATGTCGTCGTTCTCATAACTTTGAAGCCATCTTGGTACTTGGATTTGATTGATGCCTTCGAGGTCATGTTTGATCTTAGACCACTCTTCTTCAATGCTTAGTGGAAGTTGGTCATCCCACTTCAAATCTTCTTTCCAGACTGATTGGAATAAGAGTTTCAATCTTGTTGTTACAGGACAGAGCCACCCGGCCGGGTCGAAAACCTTTGAGATGTCTGAAAGTAGTGACCTTTTTGAGGCTGGTTTGTCTGTTGATGTGTTGATTTTGAGCTCAAAGGTGAAGACGTCCTTCTGAGGGTTCCAGCGCAGTCCCAGGGTCTTTGTTGATTCTTTCTGCTTGAAATCAAACCCAATTTGATGATTGCTATCTGTGTCTGATCCTGCTGCTTGTAGTAACTCATTGCTGTTTGAGCACCACCTTCGTAGATTAAACCCCCCTGATCTGAGTAGGTTGATCAGATCTGTTTTTAATTTTAGAGCAGCTGGGATGCTGTGCTGACCGCTTAAGACATCGTCCATGAAAAAGTCTCTCTTCAACACCTTAGCTGCTTCGGGGAAATGCTGTCCTTCGTCGCGTGCTAATTGCTTTAGTGTGTTCATTGCCAGGAACGGCGCTGCTTTCGTCCCGTACGTCACAGTTAATAGTTCGTATTCTTGAAGTGGCTGATTTGATGATTCACGCCATATGATTTTTTGTAGATGTTTGTCGTTATTATTGCAGAGGATCGCTCGAAACATTTTTTCGATGTCTGCAGTGAAGGCGACCTTATACTGTCTCCAACTTATGATCAATGATAGTAAGTCTGCTTGCAGATTGGGTCCGTTGTACATCAAGTCGTTTAGGCTGTAGCCTGATGACGTCTTTGATGACGCGTTAAATACGACGCGTAATGCAGTTGTAAGCGATTCGGCGCGCTGTACACAATGATGTGGCAGGTAGCAACTCGTTGCCGGGATCGTGTTTCTGTTACGAGTACATTGCTGCATATGTTCTAATTCAATGTATTCGCGCATAAAGTTTTTATACATTGCTGCGAGGTCTTCGTTTTTGGCGAATTTCTTTTCCAGCTGATAAAGTTGTGCCACGGCCTTCTGCTTTGAATCACCCAGCTTTTCTTCGAAGCCTGGTTTCATGGGCAGACGTACAACATATCGACCGTCTTCTCGTCGTGTTGTTGTGTTGTTATAATGCTCCAAGCAGTATTGATCCTCGGATGATATTGTTATTTTGTTGTCTGCTATGTCTTCGATTGTCCAAAACCTCTGAATATTTTGTAAATCGTGCAGAACAACATTACACTGATAAGACTTCAGGTTGCCGCAGATGATCCAACCGAGTCGTGATTGCTGAACAATCGGTTGATTTTCATCTTTTCTGATGATTCCACTCATGATGATGTTCGAGTAGATGTTCGCACCCAGTAATATGTCTATGGGACGGCTGATATTGAAGTCTGGATCAGCAAGCCGTATGCCTTCAAGACGTTTCCATGACGGTTTGTCAAAGGATCTGTTCGGTAGATTGTTTACCAAACTTTTCATGATGATGACGTCAGTATTGAATGTGTATTCTGAATTCATAGATGATGCTGTTATAGTGATGATACCCTTGCAGTTATTTTCCTTTGTGCCAATCCCGAAAATAATACCCTTGCAACGTTGTCGTGGAAGGCCAAGTCTTTGAGCGGCATTTTCGCTTATAAGTGATGTTTGTGACCCTTGATCAATCAGCGCTCGCATCGTCAGATAGCTTCCATCAGCTGATAGCACCTTGATTTGGGCTGTTGCCAGGAGGATTTCGGCGACGTTTTCTTGTGAAACATGTGTCACGTTTCTTTGCTGTGTAACTCTTTTGTTGCTGTCTCGCTCGCTCGCGTTGATATTTGATGCGTATGCTTCGTGCAATAAAGTATTGTGACCGCATTTGCAATGCGCGCATCTTTTGTCGGAAAAACAGTCCTTGCCTTTATGATCAAAAAGACAGTTTTCGCATAAATTCAATTTTGCCACTGTTTTTCGTTTTAATTCTGGTGTCTGACCTAGAAACGATTTACAGTGGAAAATTCCATGTTGTTCATTGCACAATGGACACGTGTATTTATTCCTTGCTAACGATTTCAATGACTTCACATTTGTATGATTGATAAATGCCTTAGTTGATGCACCCGGGTATGCCTTGGAATATTGAGCTTTTTTGGAATCTTGATAGGTAGCTTGCTGATTGCTCCGCGGCGCTTCTTGCTTGCGTCGAGACGATTCTAATGCTGTGAATCGCATTTCCAAAAAAGTTAGAAATCCTGATAGCGTCGGCAATTCCCTCGGATCTTCAAGATATTCGAAGTAGTCATTGTGTGTATCAGTGTCCAATTTCTGCATCAACAAATGTACCACCAAAGGATCCCAACTTGATGTATTCACGCCTAAGTTTTTTACGGCACTTAGACACTCTTTTGTGGTGTCGTGCAATTTTTTCAGGGCAAATGATGATTGGTGTTGTATTGTTGGCAAGCCAAAAAGCGTGTTCATGTGAGAACTAAAAATCAATCGTTTGTTGTTATACCGATGATTCAGAATTTCCCAGCATGTTTCATAGTTTTCTGAACTAATATTTAGATGTTGTATTAGTTTCTCGGCTTCTCCCTTGACCTTGCTTTTTAAATGTTGCATTTTTTGCACATTTGAAATGAATTTATTCTTGTGGATCATTTCCATGAAGAGATCTTTGAAAGATGACCACTGCTGATAGTTGCCGCTGAACGTAGGGATTTCCATTTTTGGCGTAGAATGCTTTTGATGAGATACGGACCACATCTTGCTGTTGATTGATTTTTTTATCTTTTTGTAGCTGTCTTCGAACATGTAGTATGTTTTTTCGTACTGCACATCTTCTGTGGTAAGCTCGCTGTCGATCTCCCAGTGTAAGGAGTCCACGGCATTCCAGCGAAGTTGTAAGTCACGTAAGCTGTCCTCGAGCTCCCACTTTTCGGTAAGTAACTCGAGATTAGTGGCATTGATTGCTCGTTCTAGTGCTTTAAAATTGCTTTTTTGTTTCCGGTACATCTCGTCAAGTTTGCTGTGGTTACCTCTGTCTACTCGGCTGGTGCTGGCCTGACCTGATGGGGACGCTGTTGCAGCCGTTGATGGTGGACGCCAATCTGTAGTCACGCCGGCTAAAGGAGTAGCAGGTCTCAGAACTGACTTCTTTTCTTGATCAGTAGATAGGTGTTGCTGAATAATTCTCCGACAGTCGGTGTAATATGACTTTGCTTTTTCGAAGTGATTTTCCAAGAAATAAGTGTAGTCTTGGTCCTCGTACTCACACAACTTGACATGATTGGCTTGGAACTCTCTCCAGTACTGATCCAGAGTCTCTAGTCGCCTTGATATGTAAGATGGGGTTTTTCTTTCAGCTCCATCTTTCTTGAAGTTGGTGAATAACTGCTCCATTGCTTGAAGAAGTTGTTGCTGAGTTGATAGTAAATCTTCCATTTTTATTTGATTAATGGACGATTTGATTGATAATCCGGTGACGGATGCTTCCGAGTCACGGAGGTGATGCTGTTGCTAAGTGCTCCGGTATCCTAATGCAATATATGCGCCTTCTCAATCTCGTCGGTGAGACCCGCTTGTGGGAGGCCGACTCGACCGATTCGCTATTGCACTTCAGACACAGAAACACAAGACAAAAAATGTTTTTCGTGAGTGATGGCGTGATGTTTACCAATCACTGCTGCTGGTGATGATGTATGCGGTAGCAGAAAATTGTTCACTGCGCAATAGCTTTTAAAAATAACTTGTAGCGTTTTTGCTAAGTAGGCGGTAATACGTGGGCAGCACTAAACGGCGAAACGAAGTCACGTTGTCGAACCGCGTGGTCCCGCTTTTCTCTTACCGGCACTAGATCAATGCTCGAAGGACCATTAAGATGTACGAGCTGGTGTGCTGTACAATCTTAGAAGTTGATAAAAATGATAAGGACTTGGAACTGATTATGTAATTTATTCTGATATTATTGATAGTGAGTACAATGCGCGACGGCGAATGATTGCGTACTGAATGGATGAGAATGAAAAATGATACAATATGGTAAAAATGCTTAAGTGCAAAAATGTGCGGTTTGTAAAGACCGTACATCTATCATTAAATTAGATTTAGTTAGTTCTATCAATAAACTATCAATTATCAACTTCCCAGTATTGACTATCATTTACTGTCAACTACTGTTAAACGAACAAACGTGGGGGTTCCGGCGCAGCCCCTACACCAATAACGAGGATCAATCGAGTTTAAATATAGCGATTTGCTCGGCTTCTAATCATGAAGCGTACTTCCGATAACGTAACACATTACCGTAACTCCTGCTGTTGAAAAAAAGAGATTTGGCAGATGCAGACGAAGCTACCTTAGGCAAGTGACTTACGGCAATTTTGAAAAGATTAAGGTACGCGACACATAATTTTATTTATACAATTCTATTGCATCGCTAATAGTGTTGGCAATATTGATAATATTGTATCCGCAATGTTCTAATGTCGCTAAAAATATCGATTTTCTGTAATGAATAATGGATTAAAAGTACCTGGGGCGGCGGTGGGTCAACGTTGTGGTGCGCGTCTCCGGCGCCCCACATGGCGGCCGCGCCCGCCGACAAGTCCTTGAACAGCGAGTACTCCTGTGCGCTGCCACCGCTGCCGCCGCTGCCACTCTGCACATACGACTAAGGTTACCAGATGGAAAATTGAAAAGTCTTGACGAATAACTTGATTTTCATGCAAAATCCTGACATTTTGTTGCAAACGCGTGGCACGTATATATTATTTTAATTATTTGCTTGTAAAGTCTGCTTCTGTTAAGTTACTTTTTTCCCTTTTGAATAGATTAAGGAATATCACTCTTAGTATTGTTTAAATAGTTACATTAAAAATACAATCCCTATTTTTCCACCCTTAGGTGTGGAATTTCTTATCCAAATTTATATGGACCTTCCCTGAAGTGTAAACTATTTAATTTAAAATAAAAATCTGTAATCGTTTCACAATAGACAGACAAATCGGTGAACATAATAAAAACCTCCTTTTTTGAAGTCTGTTAAAAATAAATAGTTGCTAGCGAGTGTGTCCTCATGTAGTGCAGGTCTTATGAGAATAATATATATTAGTGTTAAGATAGAATATATAATAATAGTCAGATTATAGTTGTAGAAGGAAGTACACGTGTCCTTGTCCTTGAGACGTTAGCAAGCGTAGACCCACCTGCGGCTGCGTGTTGATGTGTAGCGCGGCGGTGGCGGGCGCGGGGGCGGGCGCGGGCGCGGGCGCGGAGGCGAGCGCGGGCTCGTCGGGCGCCCAGCCGGCGTCGGGGCTGAGGTCGAGGCGGCGCGGCTCCTCCTCGCCGCGCTCGCCGCGCTCGCAGCGCTCCAGCGGCGACGAGCGCGCGCGCAGCGGTGACCCGCCCCCGCCCCCGCCCCCGCTGCTGGCCGCGCCGCACGCGCCGCCCGCACTAGCCGTGCTAGCCATCCCCTGAACAAACCATCACGTCTCACTCTCATACAATATCAGACAAAACAACTATCCCTCTTATCCTCTTCCAAAAAATTTGTAAAGTCACACTGTCTGAGTGAATAGGCTTTAGTTACGCTAACAGAATGTGATTTACTATCTAGGGCAGGATTTGTCAACCTTTTTTGACAAGGGACCACTTTGATTTCTTTGTTGTTAGTAGGGACTAAAGACTACAAGATGAAAAAAAAGTTTTGATTAAAACTTAATGTTGATCTATCAATAGTTTTAATCAAAACTTGTAACATAATTAAACAATAAACTAAAAAAAAAGGATTCAGTCACAGCATTATTGTGTTATTGTAAAAGTAATAACATAATAAATAAATACATGTATGGTAAAAAAATGATGTGTTATTTAAAACTTTATGTACGTAAAATATTTAAATATCGCACGGACCATATTTAAGCTCTTGCGGACCACTGGTTGGTAACAATGATCTGGAGCTTCATCACCACTTACCACCAGGTAAAAATGTGATCAAACAATGTATATTAAATAATATATTTTTATTATAAATTATTATTTTATTACATATTAATTTATAATAAATTAAAAAAAATACAGTCTACCTTATTGTGCGTCCATAGACACCTACATTAATTCTAAACAACAAGATGAAATACCCTCAATTACCATTATTTTTAAGTGTGATTAATACTGGCGGATCATTAAAAAGATCCGCCAATGTTAATCACACTTAAAAAATATTTACAATTTTGGTGTAAATAAATAAGTATTTACAGACTACTTTATGATTGCGCCTTGCTTAAAAAAGGAGAAGCACCTAACAATTCGTATCTTTACTTAACGATAGTCAGTCGGAATATTTCAATCAGAAATTATACATTTTTTGTCGTATTTTCTTTAAAGGACTCAGACACACATGTGATGAAATATAGATAAGAATTATTTTACGTGGCTACCACAACACACCATATTACTATAACAAACAAATCACATCGTTCAACCAGTGTATATTTATAATAAAGGTATATGGACGTGAGCGTTATTCTAGGAAACTCACGGTCGTTCAGGGTGCTATGAGGAAATATGTTTGGAATTTCTTTATGTGACAAAATTAATGTTGAGAATATCTACAATAGAACCAGAATAACCAATATAGCCCAACAAATATGTAAGCTGAACTGGCAATGGGCTGGCCATGTAGCACGAGGAATCGACAACCGATGGGAAGTAAAAATTCTCGAGTGGCAGACTTGTACCAGTAAACGATGCGGGGGAGGGCCCCCACTAAATAAATTGATGACCTAGCAAGACATGCAGGAAGTCGTTGGTAGCACAGGACCATGCTTTGAGGCATTCCTGGGAGGCTTACGTTCAACAGTTGACTTGTCATGGGCTGTAATAATAATCATGAATAATAAATTAATCCCTGAATAGTGTGTAGAACAACTGATTAAAACTATGCATGAAAAAAATATCGCAGACAATCACGAAACAATATCAATTAAATACCAAATGCTTACCTGCGTAGGAGGGCGTGGTTTGGTGTCGTTGGGCGTGACGTTGCCGGCGGGCGAGGCGGTGACCTTGGCGGCGAACGTGTGTCCGCGGGCGCCTACAATCGCGCCCGTGTACGACAGGGCGCCCGACTTCACGGCGCTCGTACTGCCGCTCGACAAAGTCGGCGTGCTCGTCGCGCTCGAAGACAACACGCTCGGCGCGCTCGAAACGGCTGCCCGTTTCTCAGGAACTGTGATTGCTGGATATTGAAGTTATTACGTTATATTATGCTGTTATAGTAAGATGATTACGAGATTTTGTTGTACTATAAATCGCATTGTGATCGTATAATTTGATTATAGATATATTCTTAAGTAAAACTAAAACATGATATGTTGCCTCGAGATATTTTTATGGAGATCTGTTCATCTTGTCAATATTATTTTTTTTAGAACAATAAGGTATTGTAGCCGTTACTATCAAGTTTGTTGATGGTCTCAAGCATTTGAATCTTAACTAAAAATGAATATCAATGTAGTGGTTTCACGAACGTAATAGACGTAATAATAATAATAATAATGTCCTCCAGACCGAATATCAGCCACGGCGACCAGTCTCAACGGAGACTAGCCATCGGCGCCGGTAGGATTATAGAGCCAAGTATATGCGTAAGCACAGGTGCACTCTCTATTTCCTCACTCTCATAGCCCGATGGGACGGTAAACCGACACGACCGGAAAGAGAATCAGGCGTAGGACCAACGGCTTTACGTGCTTTCCGAGGCACGGGAGTGAAACACCGCCAACTTCCTGACTCCGGGCAGCTACTGAGAATTTCTTGATGGAAAAACTCAATAACTGATTTTTTGGCCCGACTCGGGATTCGAACCCGGGATCTCATGATCAGCAGTCGCACTAATACAACCACTAGACCAACGAGGCAGTCAATAGACATAATATACTGTATTAGAAATAACATTCAAATGAATTGGTATAAATATGGAGATGGTTTTAGAGACATAATTGTAGAGACTATAGCCCGTAAGCCAGTATTTTCCCTGTTAGAAAAAAAATGACGATCGATGGGTTAGCTATTGTTTGTATTAATAACAGTTGGGGTGGGGCTACTGAATCTGTGTGTTAATCAGGGGGGAGTTAAAGTTTAAGAAGAAAAACTGATTTTTCTTCAAAAATTCAGAGTAACTACATCATTGGTAAGTCGTAGTCGACTTGTGGCAAACTTTGTAAGAGGCAAATAACTTAAGAAACCCAATTAATACGTGACATCAACGTAATGTTGCAGATATGATACAGTGATCAATACAGTAATATAATGACAAACCCCATCAGACAAAATAGGAAGTGCATATTATATGCAAACATTTACTTGTCAAAATTATTTTAATAGACATGTATCTGGTCATAATTTTACTGGAGAACAAAAAATTTATGAGATTAAAGAAATTGAAAAGAAAATTTAAAAACGTAAAATAAAAAAGTGTAGATGACGATGAGACACGATGTAGAGGTAGGGTTCCATAGTTGTTGGTCACAATACGTGGGCTTTTTTGATAATGAGCGTAATAAGTGAGTACGCGGTTTGACCGCTATACCGACTAAAAATGATCTCAAATAGGAAGATCGTAACGGAAGGATTTATTTTCAAATTAGCCTTATAGGAAGTGCTATTCATAAAAGATTAAAATACCCTATTTATTTCGCAAATGAAAAAAGTAAAGCTAATAGTAGAATGCACATTAGTCGTTTTTTTCATAAAATGTTTATTTTTAACAGTTTTGAATAACACTACAAATTTCTTAATGGAGCTAGTTTTAGATCATTTTCTATGGAGTTTTAACGAAATTTTTACTAATCGAAGTGCATTTTATAAGTTGGTCGAGTATTACTTGTTAAGTTCTTAATTCTACTTAGCTGTGATAGTTTTCCTTTTAACTTTATTATATATATCACTATTGTATACTTTTTACATTTCCAAAAACAGCGGTTTTCTTGGTAGAGGGGGGGGGGGGGGGGGGCATGATATGACTCTAATGGATGTACGGATGGACGAACATGGTGAAATCATAAGGGTTTTTCTAGACGAACGAACATTAGAATACTATACATTATACATTTACTGTGATGTTTTATGTGTTTAACTCTATAATAAGATTAATATCGCAATGATCCAGTGGGCTGCGTGAGTAGACAACGTTAATGTGGACAATACGGGCCCGTGTAGATGTGAGCGTGCGTGCGTGCGTGCGTGCGTGTGCGCGGTACGTACGGTGCGCGTGCAGGCGCGGCGGCGGCGCGCGCGCGGGCGCGGCGTGCTTGGGCGGCGCGCGCGACGTGGGCGTGGCGCGACTGCTGCCGCCGCTCCCACCACTGCCGCCGCTACTCGTGCCCGCCTGTCGGTCACCATTCACAATCATCCACTATTATTATCACTCTATGTCGATTGAAATAATTACTACGAGCTACAATAGCTAAACTATTAATACATATTATATGGCCAGACATAATGTATATATAAAAAACTTAAATGACTATCGTGATTTTACAGGGTGGACTTATACTATACATATATACTATAATTACAACGCGAATGAGTAGCCTCGACTATGAAAAGATTTAATGCTGTTGTGTTATTTTGCTGTCAGTTTTACAACAATCATGGTTGTGATTGACGAATAACCTACCGTGTAATGTGTTGATTGACGGTTGCATGAAATTGATTGACAAATATCTGGATATTTTGATTTTTACGTAAATCAACTATCAGTTACGAATTTTGATTGAACGTGTAATGGCATTTAGTCAATCACGCGTCGGTCAATGCTTAGACGGCGATGGAGGCGGACGCAGAATATATTGAAGAGGCGACTTCCACGCGTTCGTGAAGCCCGTCGCCACTCCCGCCAAACGTGCTTCAGCCAGAAAAAGATTTTATTTTAAATTTTGAGGCTATCCCCTAGTTGTGGGACACCACGCCCCTAATTCCAGCATTTGCGCCTTTTTACTTCGTAAATAAGATTTCTAGTAGTCTTAACTACAAATATTGTCAGCTAATAAATTCTTCATAACCAGGAGAAAGTATATTTCAAATATTACCTCACAGTTTTAAACCTAACAGTGTTAATTTAAAAATCAAAACACGTACGCAACGAAAAACGCTCATTTTCCCAATTTTTTGACAAGTTATGGTCCCGATACAATTAAGCATATTATACATTAGCTAATCTTTAGGCTTTTTGATTTGTATGAATGTGACTATAGACATAGTAATGCAGCTATTTTTATTTAAACCTATAAGATTTTTATTTTATTTTAGTGGAAATTAATGGGGCTGTAATTAGATATACGAAATGTATGGAGTGCTTAATATCAGCTGCTTGGCTATTTGACGTATTTGGTTACATTTGGTTTGACGTACATAATAAGAAGTACCTAATTTCAGCCACGTAATATAAATCAGGGCTGTCATAAAGTAGAACAAATACCAGTAATTAGAACATAACTTATTCTATAGTTAAGGAAGTTATGATCAATTCGTCTATATTTTAAAATTGGTTTTTGATTTAAAAGTTTAGCAAATGATACGTACTTGCTTTTCAGACATTTGGTATATATTAAGAACACTATACAATACTTAATTATTTTTAAGAAAGAAAAAAACAAGCAATAAATGTAATTAACTACAACTTAGTAATACTAATTTTACTATAACTTAAGAACTTAAATGAAAAAGTCATAACAAGGAAAGTGGTTCAGGACCATGCTTTGCGGCAGTCTATGGAGGATGATGTTCTGTAGTGGACTTGTGAAGGGCTGAAATGTGATGAAGATTCAAAAATTTGGATTATTAAATTATAAGAAATCGATATACTATAATACATAATTTTTATTATAATTTTGTTTTAATTAATTGTTTAGTGTTAAAAGAAAAATGGGACTGCTTAAAGCTAAACCACAATAAGGTAAGAAGTAAAACATTAAAATAAAATAATTGTTGCCGTCTATCTTAATACATATTCCGTGCTTGTGACATGCATGATTTAAAATTAAAAGTTATTATGAATTTATTTCAGTGCCCCTAAAACTTACCTACAATAGGTACCTACCAAAAACTCAAAAGGCATAGCCTTATGTTATGCTGGCATTAGGTACACAAAAGGAAATTGAAATTGGCACTAAAAGGCTGGTGATAGGGACATCCACCCTATACGAATAAATATAAAAGTTAAGCTTATTTTTCGTCCATAAATGCGTTTCAAATAAAGCCGTGTATCGATTATGTGCTCCAAGATTACGTGGTAGAGCCATGATGCTGCTATATGACTGGTATAGTTGCAGCATGAATGGGTCGGCTCGACCGAGGAAGGACCACGCTCTCACAAATTACCAGCGTAAAATAGCAGTGTAACGCTGCTGTGTTTCGTATGGTGAGTGCAGAGAACCAGATACCCTTTTTACTGGAAACGAGGCATTCTATCTTAGTCATCACGGGTGGCGACGCATCTTCATTTTGATTTGTAATCGAGAATAGATGTAGATGTCTATGGGCCACAGCAACCACTTACCATCAGGTGGACTGTGTGTTCGTTTGTCACCCTTATCCTATAAAAAAAAGTTTTTTCCTATTCGTTTGTTTTCTTTTTCTTTTCAAGATACCACAGCAACCATTTACCATCAGGTGGACTGTGTGCTCGATTGTCACCCTTATCCTATAAAAAAAAAAGTTTTTTCCTATTCGTTTTTTTTCTTTTTCTTTTCAAGATATTAAATTACATTTAAATTGTGAATCGAAAATGAACTTTTTTGTGAAAATTAATGATGAAAATGTTTATAGGTACGTCCTTTCCCTCCGAAAATTTCAGTTTGACTGACATCAGTCAGCATGAGCGTGTAATGTCAAAATTATTCTATCATTCAAACGTCAATCATGATTCAACGAACTGATTGACGCTTGCGTAGGCGTGTAATGGACATCTTACGTATGGTGAATACAGAAGTACCGGAGACTCTTTTTACTGGAAACGAGTAATTCTAGCTTAGTCATCAAGGTTGGCAAGCATCTGCATTTTGATTCCAAATTGAAAACAGATATCTATAGAACACAGCATTAATTTACCATCAGGTGAACTGTGAGCTCGTTTATCACCCAGATTTTTTTAAAAGTAATGTATTTTAGCATACTTAAATATTTAAAATTTACTTTACATTTAATTTACATAATTAAAATTTAAAAAACTGTTAATTTTCTTAATAAATGGCATAACACAAAAATTTTTATTATTTCGCTATATTTATTAAAATAATAAAACAGCTCAATTGTATCGGTCTCAATTGAGTAATAAAATATTTTTATATAATTAATTAATTTGTAATATATTAATTTTATTTAGCGTTGGTGTGTAGTACGCGGTAGTGCTTGGTGGTGCTTGGTGGTGGTTGGCGGTACCTTGGCGGGCGGCTGCTTGGGCGGCTTGGGCTGCTGCGGCTGCGGCGGCGGCGGCGGCAGCTTGGCGCGCGGCAGCAGCAGCGCGATGTCGGCGTCGGGGTCGCGGATCATGGCCGCGATCAGGCTCGCCGCCTGCTTCGTCGCCTCCGCTGAGCCCCTGTGCACACACAATTGCATCACCACACCTGCACGAGTATGCTTCACAACAAATACTTCAAATTTTAAATCCCTACTACTATATTTTACGTCATATTTTTAAATCCTCTATTGAACATAAGCCCCCCCACAGATTGTCTTATATCCCCCCCCCCCCTACGCCATAATTGCCACGTTTAGCAAGTGCGTTGGAAAAAGCAATTTTTTTAAGGTTTAGACTATAGACTAAATCACTCGTCTAATCAACGTAGAATAGGGCAAACTCTTTTAAAAGGCTGACTTCACAGTCAATCTTTAAAATTTCAATAAAATCACTGTAATAGATTTTATAAAAATCACCAAAATACGACAAAAATACAAGCACAAACATAAAAACAATATGTCCACAAAATAATTAGTAAATTAACGTAACCTTATTATTCTTTTACATAATATCATATATCAAAAATACATCTGATTACTATGCTTCGGGTTGTGCTTAAATTGAAGACAGAATCAACATTTGTGTGATAATACAAATGATTTTTGGATGTTAAGAGCCGCGTGTTCGAATCCCGCATGGAACAAGTATTTGGTATGAGCCTACAAATAATTGATCCGGGTCTGGATGTTTGATCTTGTAAGATATGTGTATGTAAACTGCCCCCGCCATACAGGAGAAAATTGTAGTGTGGAGGAAATGTTTTATAAAAAGAAATTTAAATTTCATTCTTGTGTACTATAAACTGGCTTTTCTTATCCCATAAGCTTTATATAGCACCTGGACTAGTGTATTAAGGTGAGTTCTTTTATGTTGATAGTGAACAGGGAGGACACCATCATATAATTCATAGAAACCAAGTATACCTAAACGTTATCTTTGTACATTGTGAAGGAATAGGAGTTGTGCTCACTTGATGGTGATGATGCGCTCTCCCTGGCCCTTGCCCTGCTTATCGACCTCGATGTGTGCGCCGGTGGCGGAGCGGATGGCGTTGATGTTGCTGCCCGCCCGCCCGATCACCCGCGAGATCGCGTGCGACCCGACCGACACCTTCTTGCACCTGTGCATATTACATAAATTAGAAATTAGTATTGAGATGTATATGAGATGACTTAAACACGCCTCACTGCTAGCGACAGTCCTTTTCACGTTTCCGAGGTTTTAATATAGGGAAGAGACCGTCGTGTTATTCTAATACGTGATAGTGGGCTTCGCATGTTTTAGAAATGTTTTAGTTTTATAAACATGCAAGTTTGTTTTCCTTCACCACCAAGCATGTGGTAAAAACAGCAGGCCGGCAACGTATCTACAATTCCCCAATTTGCAATTTATGGAAATGGCACAATAGTTCCCATGTATAGCATTTAATACTGCTAAGAGATCATCGACTCACACATAAAATGATTTAATACAATACTGACCCGGGCTCGACGGTGGAGACGGTCTGCACGCTTGACTTGCGCACCACCTCCTTCCAGCCTTCCTCGCGCCGTCCTCCCGCATTGGCGCCTTTAGGAGACGTGCTCTTGCCCTCCGCTTCCCATCTACAAGACAAAATGCACATTCAATAAACCTAGCCAAATAAGAAATATATACCATTCATTGCAATAACTATTTATTTTTGTTACATAAGCTTTTAAACTAACCAATATAAGCTTAAAATTACTAAAACTAAATTTTAATTTAACAGCAAATAATAGAAAAAAAAAACAAAAATCAATGTCCACTGTCAGTATTCAAAGCATGCAACAAAAAAGTAAAAGAGACTATTGAATACCACATGCATTGTAGTTAAATTGTTAAAAAATATTTTTGATGAAATTTATTTACGTAATATTTCGACAACTAATAGGCGAATAATTTTATGATAGGTGGCTAGCCCCATCACCTACATAATCACAAAACCAATATCCCATTAGTCGCTTTTTACGAATTGACATATACTTTATTGTTATATTGTTATAAGTCCCATATAGGAACCATTAAGTCCCAGACCAACAAAGGGCAAGAGTTTTAATGACTTATTTCTTTTTTATCTTCAAAAATATTAAACAATGGCACTGACTTTTGTTTCTCCGTATACCGAAAATGACCAACTTACTGATGGTTGGCGTGGATCTTTTTGTTTTTGTCAGTCATATCAAGGTCATCTTTCTCCACGTTATGCCTAGTGGATTCGAAAACTTGGCTCTTTCTAGAGCTACTGCCAAATTTGTTTAAATTCTGTACTGTAATACTCTTAGGAATATCTTCTTCAGGTTTTCTGTAACAACATTTTGAGACTTATATAACAATTTGAATGAAAGCCAGTAAAGTTAGCTTAGATATTCTCTTCTTTATCATAATTTTAAAAAATGCATTGTATAAACGCTGTTTTACTACCTAAAATACGAAAATGTTATTATTATACCAGGTATTGTGAGAAAATATGTGCTACCTTCAATCTACAATGTTGCAATAGAGTAAAAATATTGCCTTTCAACTTAAGCTAATGTTAATTATATCTAAATCTTGATCGTTAATCGAGAACAAATAGTGTATATGAGTGGAGACCTCACATAAACACAAAATATATTTATAAGCCAGTGCTTGAACAACAATCCTACCTAGTGGTAATTGGTGATGAAACCTTGCCCTACATGGCTAATAGCACTGTCTTAGCGTAAAAGTCTATTTATTGTTGGTAGTTGCCGAACCGAAGACACTCCGATTGTAATCGGTTGGAAAGAAAGACAGGCAAATTATCCCATTCCTTTGCTATAAGCATTACAAAAGACGAAGCGAACCGTTTGGGAATCATTAGAAGAATCAACCACAAAAGATGAATTTTCACATAAAAGTCGTATTAAAAGCATTACCTTTTATACAATCATTGTAAATTTATTAAACATTTTAAATTAAACATTGTAAAGCAACAACAATCTTGTAATGTCTCACGACTTGGTTTTGAAGGAAAGTCACTTAGTAACCAGTACACTGTATATTACCTTTAGTAACCAGTGTAATATACATTGCGCATAAAGAAATGAATCACCTATTATATTCAAGCAGCTTTTCACACATAATAAATAAATTAAATGTCTCAACAACGGCTAAACAAGTATATAGGTATTGCAATAGATAATCAACCTTGGCAACATGTTCAATTAAGTCCTGAAGTGGTATATTTATGAGTTAAACGAAATAGTTGAGTATTTGAAGGCCATTGTTTTTATCTTTTTAGTATAATTTACGTAGACCTTAAGCCAAGCGTTAATATTCCAAGAAACACAAAAAGCGTTATATTTAGTGTTACATTAAAGAAAAACATGCAACTTGCTACAATAAAAATAGCTGTACTAAATTAAGCAAACAGTTACATCAATGTATCTCATAATGTTTGTTGTTTATAGATAAATATTATCATGCAGTAGAATGGTTGGTTTCCAGATTTCAGCTTTATAATTTTGTTAGTTAACTTCAAATATTGATAAAGCAATATTTAATTTTTTTTAAATACTAGGTACAATATTTAATTATTTAATTTTTTTAAATACTAGGTATTACATAGTCGACATCATAATAATTAAATAATTATGTCACGTGTTTTAAATTTGCTAGTAGTATCTCATAATCAGATCGGTTGTTTTTCGTTTTAAGTTATATTTGTTTTTTTTTTGCAGTGGTGGCGGCGAAAGAGAATCATCACCCTATAAGATTCCATGGGTTACTTATGAAGCAAGCACGGAAAATGCCAGAAAACTCTTAATGGGTTCCAATAAATGGTGATGTACTATTGCGTTTACGCCAGGTTTAAAGCACTCGCAGTGTAACCATTTATTGCAGATTTCTGCCATGTTTTAAATAAGTGGCAGATTTGGAATATTAAGCAAATTCATTATTATTTTGGATTAATTAAATAACATTTAACTTATAGGTAATATATGTGCTTTATTGAATATAGGTAGGTTAGGCTGAGAAAGTATCTTGGCATTTGCAGTTGACAATTATTCTTAGAATTTTGTGATGAAAACAACTATGTAGAATGTTATCATAATCATAATTATACATGGTTCAGTTGTAGCTGAAGTCAACACTAGAGCCATACAAATATTTACGAAGGGCCAGAAGACATCTGCAGATATGAGTTATATGTATATTCGACTGTGAATGTATTTTTATAATTTATGAAGTTTAAGAGTAGGAAAAATTTAATGGTGAGGAGTAATTTAAATAATGTGAGCATAGTAGGCAGTGTGAGAAGTATGTATGGGCAGAATATTAAGTGATATGAGTAGTGCAGGCAGTGTAGACACTGAAGCATAGTCTTAGACCTATGGGTAGCACGGTGACTAAGTGTTTAGCAGCGATGCTGCGGATTACAAGATAAACTACATACAACAGAAAAAGTTTGTATGGCATACAAATAATTGTTCTGGGACTGGGTGTTCGTCGTTTTTTAAACGCCTCGTGATACAGAAATTACTGCAGTACGTGTTACATTTTATTTAAAAAAAAACGTGTAAGAAAGGATGCAAATGCTTTCACGTACTTGTCCTTGCGCTCGTTGCGACGTTCGCTGGCGGGCGCCGGCGCTGCAGTAGGCGCGGGCGCGGGCGCCGGCTTCACAGGAGTGGCGGGAGGAGAGCTCGGCGCAACGTTCTCCTTCTCTTGCTTCTTGTCAACCTTGCCGACGTTTTCCTTCTCCGCTTTCGTTTCTAACTTTACTTTCACCTTTAACAATAACTGCATTATTTAAACGAAATAAAATCTTATTTATCGACATAAGAAATGAAATATATTTTCAAATCTGCTACTTCTCCAAAAGGAGGTTCTTTTAATTAAAAGATATTCTTGTCGTTAAAGGAACCTTATTTGAATAAATGATTTTAAGAATAGGGTTTTAAGAGATAGTACAAGTACCGTCGTCGCGCTGTGCCCGAGGGACCGAGATAGGCAAACAAGATAGATTGATGAAATCATTATCTTGTATTCTGTTTCGTTTTCCAAAACTAGGCGGATTTTTTTCAAGACCTATATAATATGGTTTTTCTTTTATTGTCTTTGATTAATTAATTGCTGAATGTCTGATAACTATGAATAAATGGGCAATTTAAATAATTTTAAAAGGTTCATAGCTTATTAAATAATTATAGTCTATAGGAAAATACAAAACATCCTGTTTAGGCTGTGGTAAATATCGATTATATTTAAAAAAAAAATGCTTTAATGCCATTATCCAGATAAAAAACAGATGTATATGTTTGTATATACAAATTGCACTGTTGAGGCGACTGAGGGAAATGAAACAAGAGATGGGCTGCAGTATCTGCCTGATAACAAACTGAAATTAATAAAATCTGCGGTTGCCAACCCGCCCGTCAAGCATGGCAACTACGGTAAATATCACCCTAAGAGGAAATCTATGGGGTAGGTCTATGTTTATCAGTGGACTATTGTAAAGCTTTTAATTTGACCAAATTAATTATAACAAACTATAATTAAATTGCATAGACCAATGAATGAGAAATTTGAATGCACACATATCCTATGTGTAATCTGATCAGGACACCATCATCAATCAATCTGAGTACATAAATTTTTGGCAAGCTTGACAACTACAGCCAATCCTTCCTACAATGGGAGAGACTATATCCAGCATTGGACTTTTACTGTCTGACAAGGAATAAAAAGAATATTTATTTTTAAATTCGAAATCATACAATATTTATTGTTGACTTACTTTATCTGGTTGTTTCTTGGGCGGCGGAGCGGTCGGCGCAGGTGCAGTCTTGTCGTCCTTTTTCTTCTTCTTGCTTTTGGCAGTTTGCGCTGGCGGCGCTTTCACATCCGATGAGGAACAGGAGCCCTGCGCGATAACATAAAGTTCAATTATTTCAAATTAAATATAATAAAAACTAGTTTGCAAAAGAAAAATAATACAAATTCAAAATAAAAGTTACACATTTTTCACAAACTGACCCATTTCAGCACATGGTAGGACGCCTTTTCTGTCTAGATGCCACTAAACTCGTTCGTACCCAAACAGGCTTCTCTCTTTCGGCTACCAAGCAACAGTGTTTCCACTATTATGTTCCAGTTTGAAGGATTTGGAGAGCCACAAGAACCACGCTGAGGTACTTTATTTTATAATTAGTCTTTAGAGGTAACAATGTGTCTGAAGCCCTCTTTTTGAATAGGTAATAGGTGTACATGAGTTGCAGGAGTCACCTACAATCAGGTTTGTCAACCCTGTTAGGCTTATTATTTTTGGGCCGTTTTGTGTCAGTTTAATGTTATAAAGTGAACAAATGCTATTAAGCACTTATATAAATGTAAACTCAAATTGGAAATAATAGGCTTTACTACCTGTGAATTTGCGTCGATGCCGGAGTCGCCCTCCTCCTTCGCGACGGGTTCGTCGTCGGGCTCGCCGCCCTCCGAGCAATCGCCGAGGGCTTTTTCACAGTAAAGAGAGTTTTTGTCATTTTCTGCTTGGAGCTTTCGCCTCTCCTCCTGAATACAGAAGTATGCGTAAGTGCTAAGTTGACATTATTTTTTAAATTCAGTTGCAAAAAAAATTACGGTCGCAATTTTGCGTATGGCGATTACTTCAGAATGAAGATCTACAGAAGAGTTAGTGTGACTGACATAAACCCAAGGTATTAAACAAGCTGAAGTAACAAGGTGCCAGCCATATAACTCAAATAATTGACAACCGATAAGGAAAAAACATTCTTGAGTGACAGTTTCATACCAGTAATTGAAGTGTAGCGGCCTCTCAACGGATGGGAGTTTATAAGACATGCAGGAAACCGGTGGATACAGATGGCTCGGGACAGTGTTTCCTTGGGGGGGCTATGTTCAACAGTGATCTTGTGTGAGGCTGTTATGACAATAGTGATGATGACAGTCGATAATTTCCCAGTATTTAAAATTATTCGCCGTGACAGGACAGGAGGAATGGAATTCAAGAATGGAACAAGGGGAGCGTTGACGGGAACTTGGGGCTACTGGCGATTTATTAACATTTTATGTGTAACTAGCGATCCGCCCCAGCTTCGTATTGGTGATTTCTGGACAGCACCACCTACCGGGTTCAATTGATAATTTAAACCATGCATGGACCCACTCAAATACATATAAAAAGTTTCATCAAAATGGGTCCAGCCTTTCAGGAAGAGTTCAGGAACAAACACACATATATAAGAATTATAATATATATATATATATATATATATATATATATATATATATATATATATATATATATATATATATAAATATCATTTGAAGTGAATTTTGTAGTAAAATGTATTAAAGCGTTTAATGTATTTATTCTATTTGGCTGATAGCTTTGTAGGCAATGTGTCACAAATAAAAAAAATGTAAGAAGCAGTGTTGTGCACCTTCTTCTCCATCTTCTTCTTCTTCTTGCGCTCGCGGCGGCGCGCGGCGGCCAGGCGGCGGCTCTCCTCGCGGCAGCGCTCGGCGTCCAGCTCCTCCAGCAGGATGGTCGCGTTCTGGTTGGCGCGCGCCGCCTGCGTCTCCTTGGCCGCGCGGATCACGCGCACGCACTCCTGGCACTTCTCCAGCACCTCCTTGTCCGATATCGTGCAGATGTACCTGACCAAAAAACCTTGCTTTCAGAACTATGCTCTATTTGGCGTTCCCTCCACAATAAAAAAAAATAAGCCGTTAACAGGTTAAAAAACATGCGGTCTTAGACTTGGAAAAAATTGGCCACGCCCATGCCATGAAAAACGGACTATAAATATACAAATTGGACCGTATGGATCGTAAATACACAAAACAAAAAATAGGAAACTTTTCTCGGCTTTTTTAAACAAAAATTATAGACTTTCAATAATTTACAGCAATAACAGGAAGTATTACACATTACATTCAATTTTAATTTCACACAAATTTTTTATTTCAATTAAATTTTTAATACACTAACCTAGTCATTTCCTGGTCGGAGGGGAATTGCGTGACGACTCCTACCATCCATTTGACTACTTTAGTATGGCCCTTTCGGAAGGCGGCCATCAGGCAAGATACCTGAAAGCATTTATAGTCTAGCTTAAAAAATATTTTCTTTATAAAATTATATTAACTTCATTTCATAAGAGAGAACTGAATACAATTAAATAATAGCGATTATATATTATAATATTAACATTTTACGAATTATAAAAAAAAATAGCTTGTATAAATTAATTAAAATTATATTTCCATTAATTTCCTTATATCTCAAATATCAATTAACTATAAACGCTTTCCAACGATAATGTAAGATACTTATGATATTAAACAACAAATTCCAAACATCATCTAATAATTTGCAAAAATATGAATATTGAGTTAGGCTTGGACAGATAGCATGATGAAACTGAGTTTTAAGTCAACTCCACGTAAATTTAATTAAATGTAAAAAATATGTTTAAGTAAAATTATAACCTTTCTATTGTCTTGTGAGTCGATGTCGGCGCCAGCTGCATATAGCATTTCCACCACGGCAAGGTGGCCGCCATTAGCCGCCAGCCACAGCGGCGAGTTGCCTTTCTTGTTTTTCACTTCTACCGCTGCTCGCCTGCGTGATATTAATCATGTTACAGTAATATTTTTGGTACTATCCGCTAAAACAAAAACAAATTAATTTGCTAACATAGTTTTGCTTTTGTAATCATTCCATGTTTTACGATATTTTGTTTTCTTTTATCAATTTAGTATTATTCGGTTTCTGTCGGTCGCGTCTTACGATGCCCACGGGATGATATAGAGTAATGGATATTCTCACACCGCCAATATACAGCACTATCATCCAAGGGTGTCGTAAGAGGCGACAGCGGGGAAACTGGAACAGGAGATGAGAGCAGTATCTTCCTGATGGCAACTGAAGGACCTAAATAGCTGTAGTTGTCAACCTGCCAGCTATATGAGGCAACTTATGGGGAGGCTTATGTTCAGCAGTGCACTTTTGATAGACTGTAATCAAAATCGTTTATAGGAAAACGGAAAGGGAGACCAGCACCTGCTTTAAGAATTGCACGTTGTGCTCTCTCTACTTCAATGAGGTATGTTTTGGCTCCTCCTCCCCATGATGTTATACAATATTCAATAATGGATTGACATAAAGCGAAGTAAATATAAATATTACGCGTACGTATGTATTTTTTGAATAAATGTTTAAAAGTAAGAAGGGGCGGCGCGCACCTCTGCAGCAGCAGCTCGACGAACTTGGTGTGTCCCTTGTCGGCGGCGATGGTGAGCGCCGTGTCGCGCGAGGAGGGCACGGGCGGCGCGTTCACGTCGGCGCCCTTGTCCAGCAGCACGCGCCCCACCTCCACGTAGCCGCCGCTCGCCGCCTCCATCAGCGGCGTCAGCCCCGTCTTGGCGCGGTGCTCCACGTTCGCCTTGCGGTCCAGCAGCAGGCTCACCACCTCGTGCCGACCTGCGTCACTTCACACCTATACACACCGCATCACTAGCCCGTACGCGTACGTGGTACGAGGTACGCCAACACCGCTGCCAGCAGGTTTTGGTACAAACAGTGGCAAAATGTCTTCGAATTTAATGAAATGTTCTAAATGTAATATAGTAATAAACAAAGTCTTAGCTTTTGTCTATACAAATAAATAAAATTAAATGTCTATTTGTAATGTCAAAACAACAGCTTTTTACAGTAAAAAAGTAAAAATATAATAAAAGTATATACAATACTAATAACAAAAAAAAAATCTAAAATTTGTCTGTCTGTTTGTTTGTTCCAGTTAATCTCAGAAATGGCTGGACCAATTTGGACGGAACTTTCACTGGAAGATAGCTGATGTTATAAGGAGTAATTTAAACTACTTTATTAAGGAATTAGAGTTCCTCGTAAAAAAAATTCAAAGCCATGACGGGGGACAGCAATAAAGTAATAAACTTGATGTAATGTGAAAAAGGAATCAGCTAATGATTTGTTATATTTTCGCAAACACGGCATATTAAATGAAACTAATTTTACAGATTTTAATTTAACTTTTTAATTCACAATTACAGCACCCATGGTCACGGGGGACTGGAGTGTTATGTCCTATGTTCAGCGGTGAACATTTGACAGGCTGTATTGATAATGGTAATAGTATATAGTATAAGTAGGGGGTGGACAGACTCTGGGCGTGTGTTGCGACGGCGTACCTTGGAAGCAGGCGAGCGTGAGCGCGGTGTTGCGGTTGGTCTCGATCTGCGCGTTGATGTCGGAGCCGCAGTCGAGCAGCAGGCGCACGGCCGCCGTGTGCCCGTTCATCGCCGCCAGCATCAGTGGCGAGATGCCCAGCTTCGAGCCCGTGCGCGAGTTGATCTCCGCCTGTACACACACATATTAACTTCATTAATAATGTGCTTCATTCGTTTACTTTCAACTACACTGAAAAAGCTTTAAAATATACTAGAAACAAATACAAATGTTTGAATCTGCATAGAATATTATACAGATTTCCTGCTGGTTTAGCTTCACTTCTTTCTTTAGTTAAAATTACAGATTTCCATAATCGCCAAAATAACTAAGCACCAAATACCTCACACCATTGATAAGGCTCAGCATATTAGGATATATTTTGGCATATATCCATCTGGGCAAACAAGGAGTCGTTTACCATAATTGGCGGATTGAAACCAAGGATATTAACTATCGAAATTCGAATACATCCCAATATGTACAATATCCCTCAAGTCATTTGCGAACTTGTCTTCGTCTTTTTTCCTAAAGGCTACCGCAGCCTATAGCAGAAGGCTGGACAAGCAATGTTTTGTCTTGTTTTATCATCATATGGCCAAATACTCAAATTATGCTCAGTTTAAAGATGCCGTTAAGTCTTGTGCTGTCCCTATCACTTTCAGTCAAAGTGACTGTGACAACACGAGATTTATCGACATCTATAAGTAGCGTTCAAGTATTTGGTAATTAATGACATATTTCTAGGGTTAATTGTTTGTTTTCTCAGACATGCAAAAATACAGATGTGAGCGGACGACCAGTACCTGGTGGTGCAACAGCAGGCGGATGATGTTGACGTAGCCGCCGGACGCGGCGAGCGAGAGCGGCGTGTAGTCGGACACATTGCGGTGCTCCTTGTTGGCGCCGCGGCTGAGGATCAGCTCCACCACTTCGTAGCGGCCGCCGCTGCAGGCCAGCGACAGCGGCGTGTCTTTGGTGCGCTCCGACTGCGCCTCGATGTCCGCGCCGTGGTTCAGCAGGATCTCCACGATCTTCTCGTGGCCCGCCGTCGCCGCCAGGATCAACGGCGTGAAACCCTACACAGAAATAAGTTTCATCTATTTTTAATACTTATTAAATAATTTACAAGTATATTTTTTTAGTCATAGACGATCAATAAAATCGCCTCTATCGAATATTTTAATGCTGTAAAATTTATTTTACAAATATTTAACCTCGGCAAAAATAGGATGCAACCAAATACCGCCCAATGTTCTCGGTGGAGAACTTAATAAACATAATGCTTACCGCCCAGACCGAAACGAGTTCATTAGAAAGATTTCTAGGAAAGATAGAACAAAACACTTTATGTGCCTCATATATAACATCCCTTAGAACTTTTAAGACGATTATTTTTGTTCTCATGTGAAGTTATTGTGTCGTTGTTGCATTTTACCTAAAGTTTTATTTGTGATCAGATGATGACATTGGTTTTAAGTGTAATAAATAAAATATATAAAAAATTTCAACATTATACTTCTTTTACTCCTTATTTAACATAATAAAGTAAAATCATGCAGCAGCTGGAATTCTGTTCTTCATGATAGTGCCTGTGCAACCAATTCATCTCTTTTCATTTGCCAGTTTTATTGAGGTGCATTATCGGTCGAACTAAAGGATGTGTCCTGGGACAAGTGTATTAGCTAAAGTGATTACAGCTTTCTCTCCCAATCCACGGTTTAAATTTTCTAACTCTTTGTAAGTAGTTGACCTTTGATAGATATGAAAATCTGTCACTATTCCACTGGGATTTGCAAGAACAAAGGCTTTCATACCAACTGGGTTTGGTTTGCCGGGGCAATATTGTTTAATTTCACATGCCCCTCTAAAAGGCACAATCATTTCGTCAAGAGACATGTCTTTTTCTTTTTCTTATACCCTACATATCCTTCTTGAATTCGCTATATCAAAGGTCTGATTTTCCATAATTTATCTTCCGCACGTTCAGTTTGACTAACATTGTCATCAAATACAAAGATAAAGTTTCTGATTTGTATAAATCTGTAACGGGACGAAGGAATGCTACATAGCTCAGCCGACTTGAACCACCGTACCAGTGAGCAAAGTGTAGGGTGGGTTTCCATTAGATGGGAGTAATAATCTGATAAATGAGGAAGAATGCATGCAAATAAAATCTCAATATTTCGATATGAGAAATTAAAATTTAGTTCGTCAAACATCAATATATTTTATAATCCACTAACATTTAAAAATTAGGTTCCTTGGTCCGGAGAAGATACAGTGAAATAAACTCCGCAGGTATTCTCGTTTTTTAAAGCCAATGATGTGATAGTCTTAATCAAACTTGAAAAGGATATCGAATTGTTATCTGTAAAATATTAATATTAATATTGTTGTCTGTGTGTGTGACTGTGACCCATAGACATCTACATTTATCCTCAATTAACAATCAAAATGCAGATGCGTTGTCACCCCTGAGGACTAAGATGGAATAGGAATTCCATAAAATATAATATACCTGTAAAAAGGTTCTCCAGTTTTCTATATTGACCATACTAAGCGCAGTAACAAGCATTAAGCTGCAATTTCACGCTAGAATTGTATTCTGTGAGAGCGTAGTCTTTAACCTGTTGAGTCGACCCCTTCGTGCTACAACTATAATATAGCTGCAGCATCTACCACTTATAGATAGATTAATTAATTAATGTGTCGTTTGCAAAGCAACAGAGTATGGCGCTCTTTTCGGCTCGCTTTTAATAAAGCATGTTTGGAAGGTTTTGGCGGGAACTTGATCGCCGGCGGATTGTTGCTCCCATTTTATTGCTTAATTAATGGCTTGAAATGGATTTGCATACGTAAGAGATGCGATTTTGGGTTTAAAATGTCTGCGACGAAATGGTAACAATGAAACTAATGCTTCGATGTTGAGATAAAACTCATGTTATTTTGACCGTGTTTTAAGATCATGAGATACTGTCGTCATCGATTATCAGTTAGGTTAAGATATCGTCAATATTTTATTAATTTGTACAATAGAGCTACGATGGCTATCCGAGTACAGAACCAGAGTACGAAACCTATCTAACTGCAGAGAGGTGTAAAACAGGGTGACGTCATATCCCCGAAACTCTTCACCGCTGCTTTGGAAGACGTTTTCAAGTTTCTGGACTGGAAAGGATACGGTATCAACATCAATGGCGAGTACATCACTCACCTTCGATTTGCCGACGATATAGTCCTTATGGCAGAATCACTGGAGGACCTAAGCACTATGCTCAATGACCTCAATAGTATTTCCCAACGGATAGGTCTTAAGATAGTTCTTAAGATAGGTCTTAAGAAGTAACAGTGGTAGAGCCACGCGGCAGCTTTTGCTGTCGCACGGATGGGCCGGCTCGAACCGGGGTGGTACCACGACCTCACAGAAAACCAGCGTGAAGTAGAGGTTTACCTCTGCGTTTCGCTTGGTGAGTGCAGGTGGCCGGAGGCCCTTTTTACTGGAAATGAGGTATTCCATCTTAGTCCTCACGGGTGACAACGCATCTACATTTTGAATTGTAATAGAGGATAGATGTAGATGTCTATGGGCCGCAGCAACCACTTACCATCAGGTGGACTGTGTGCTCGTTTGTCACCCATATCCTATAAAAAAAAAAAAAAAAAAAGATGAACATGGACAAAACAAAGATCATGTTTAATGTCCATGTCACACCTATGCCGGTAGTTTTTGGGAACACTAAGCTCGAAGTTGTTGACGAGTATGTTTACCTGGGATAAATAGTCCGACTAGGTAAGTCCAACTTCGACCGAGAGGTCAATCGACGGATTCAACTCGGTTGGGCAGCGTTCGGGAAATTACGGCACATCTTCTCTTCAGGTATACCTCAAAACTTGAAAACGAGACTGTACACCCAACCCAGTGCGTGTTGCCAGTGATGACATACGGAACTGAGACGTGGTCCTTCACTGCTGGCTGGATGAGGAAGCTTAAGTTCGCTCAGCGAGCTATGGAGAGGGCTATGCTCGGAGTTTCTCTGCGTGATAAACTCAGAAATGAGGATATCCGCAGTAGAACCAGAGTGACCGACATAGCCCAACGGATTAGTAAGCTGAAGTGGCAATGGGCCGGCCATATAGCTCGAAGAACCGACAACCGATGGGGAAGAAAGGTTCTCGAGTGGCAGCCCCGTACCGGCAGGCGAAGTGTAGGGCGTCCCCCCACTAGATGGAGTGACGACCTGGTAAGATATGCAGGAAGTCGATGGATGCAGGTGGCTCAGGACCGTGCTTTGTGGCATTCTTTGGGGGAGGCCTATGTTCAGCAGACGCATCGGAATAAATTGAAGAAGTTTTTGTAACCAAAACATTATAATGGATAATTTCTTATTCTTTGACACTGGCAAAAATATAACCGTCTGAGTCCATAACAAGAGAAAGAAAGCATGCATGCATGTATAAATGTATGTATGTATGTCAGTATGTATGTATGTATACCGTACCTTCTTGTCGCGGTGCTCGATGTCCGCGCCGCGCGAGAGCAGCAGCTCGACGAGGTCCTCGTGTCCGCCGGCGCAGGCGAGCGTGAGCGCCGTGTCGTGGTTGGAGTCGGTCTCGCCGTCCACGTCCATGGCCGAGTAGGCGGCGGGCGCGGGCTGCGGCGGCGCCGCGCCGAACGCCTCCGCGCGCGCGCCCCGCACGCCGCCCGCTCGCCCCTGCGCACCGCCACAATCAACCCTAATGCTAACTCCCTCGTGCTAAGTGCTAAATGCTAACGCATGCCCGGCCCGCACGCTTCTGCGCACCGCCATAATCAATCTTAATGTCCTCGTGGTAACTTTTCAAATACTATTTGCGCTGTCGCATGATGAAATGTAACCACATCATGTTGACGTCACGTCAAAGTATACCACATACTAAGTAGAACCAGGCCTGTCTCACTACGCGCCTTAGGCATGAAAATAAACCTACGCTGCGCGACCCCGCATGCGGGGCTAATTCCGTGAGGTTGTCACGCGCCCGCTCGAGCTGAGCGCGCCTTACGTTAACATAAAAAATATTTTTCTTTAATAAGTATTTAGGCACTTGATATTTATTTTTAAGTTTTTATTCAAGTATGGCCTCTCAAAAAGCCAAAAGATACTGAATAGCATACGGGTGCTTAAATAACAAAAGGAATGTCGACTTTTCATTCATACCTATTCCTAAAGATACCGAAAGGTAATATATTGGTATTTATAAGTAGATCTAGATAATTAGGTACTTCCTTACTGACGCCACGGTTACAGATTTATTATTTGATTGTGATGTGACCCAACCACAGCTTCGCAGTTTTTGAGTTTTTCGAGTATAATGCCAATGCCAACCTAAAATAGGTTCAGTGTAAGTAAACCTCCCAGTACTATAGTCCGTTCGCGTTAAGAAAATAGCGAGTCATCGTTGTTCGCCGGCCTGGCCTGGCATTTTAATTGGCCCCGCAGCCAATTAAAATGCAAGAAATTAGAAAGTCGAGTTCACAGTGACCAGTTAAAGTCAGTACAATATAATAAATATTTAATAGATGAGACTGCCAAAAGTAATGGCATTACAAATCTTCGCCTACCGCCTTACCATTGAAAACTTAATCCAATTGAATTGGTTTGGGCCCAAATAAAAAATTATGTTGGTGCCAATAACCCCACATTCAAAATGAGTGACATAAAAAATTATTAGATGACGCAATAGCATTAATAGACGCTAATCGTTGGAAGAAGTGCTGCGACCACGTGATGCGCGAAGAAAATACCATGTGAAATTTAGATGACATCGTGGAACTTGCAGAACAAAATTCTTTCATAATTAATGTAACTGGAGAATCTAGCGATACTGATTAGTGATTTAAGCCATTTTAAGAAAATTTGTTTCCATTAAACTTAATTATGTTTAATTTTTTCTCCACTGTGAACACACCTTTACCCTGTAGTTGCACTGATAACTCACTATTTTCTTAACGCGAACGGACTATAGTGACAGGATACTAATGCAAGATCAGCATATACTGGATATAGTTTAACATTTGGTCGTAATAATTATTCTGGGTCTGTTCTATGTATGTAAATTGTCCCTATGATAAAGGAGAAAATCCTAGTGAGGAGGTAACGTTTTTTAAAATGAGAGGAAGAGAGACAACTAATGAAATTAAAAATTTTGAAGAACCGACTTCAATATTAATACGCATTATTGAGGACTAGCTGTTCCCCGCGACTTCGCTCGAGTGCTAGGGTTTTTAAGTTTTTGCGCGGAACCCTAATTCTTTTTCTAAACTAAAAGTAGCCTAAGTTACTACTCCTTATGAAATCAGCTATATGCCAGTGATTGTCCAGTCAAAATCGGTCCAGCCTTTTCGGAGTTTAGCCGGAACAAACAGACAGATCGACAGACAGACAAAAATGTTAAAAATTGTATTTTAGTTATATGTACCGTATTTACTTTCACATGCATTTAGAAAAACCTGTAATTTTGACATTACAAACAGACACTTCAATTTTATTTATTTGTATAGATAACTCCAAAAGTACTGGTCAGAACTTGATCAATTTTTTTTATAATGTTTAAATTATAAGCATCAGCTTTCAAATAAAAATAGAATCATGAAAATCGATTCACCTAGAAAAAAGTTCTGAGGTTAACACACATAAAAAATACAGTCGAATTAAGTACCTCCTCCTTTCTTTGAAGTCGGCTAAAAATGGTAAGTAGGTAAATTATCTGAGTTTTAAACGTTCACGTTATTATAGTCTTAATTTTCCTCGATGTTGCATATTAACCTTCCTCACATTGAACAATAGTTTTTATTATCAGCAAATTGATGGCTCTGTGACGCAGTGGCTTAGCAATGAGTTGCAACGCTGGGGCCGCGGGTTCAAATCCCGCACGGAACAAGTATTTGTATGGCCTACAAATAATTGTTCCCAGTCTAGATATTTTTCCTTGTGCAATTAATGCTTTTTAACTGCCTCCACGATACAGGAACAAAAGCCTAGTGTTTTTTTAACAAAATAAAAAAATAAAAGAAATACTATGCATAACCCCTCGGTGTATTGTATTCTACTATATACCAACTAATATCAAAGGATTCAATTTGTTTTCTCACAACGTCTAACTCTATAGTATTAGCGGTCTTAACAAAGGCGCGTAACGGGCTAAGTAAAACGTGCCCCGTATTAATTTTTATTTAGACGTAGGCTAATTTCACAAAGGTCACTTACGAGACGCGCAAAGTATTATGAACATTAGAGACGTTGTAACTAGGTTTAAACTCCCAATTTTACTATCAGAGAGAGCCTTCTGTTCTTGTACTATTATTTATTCTGTGGTAGAACTTGTATAACAGTCGTTTTCTTTTTATAAAATAAGGGTGAAAAACGAGCACACAGTCCACTTCATAGTAAGTGGGTGCTGTGGCTCATAGACATCTACATTTATCCTCAATTAAGAATCAAAATGCACATGCGTTGTCACCCCTGAGGACTGAGAGAAACGAGGCATTCCCGTTTCCAGTAAGAAGTGTCTCCGGTCCTCTACATTATACATACATACGAAACAGCAGCATTAAGCTGCTATTTTACGTTGGTATTCTGTGAGAGCATGGTCCTACCCCGGTCCGAGCCGATCAATTCGTTCTGCAACCACAATGTAGCTGAAGCCTGGCTCTACCACGTTTTTATGGGTGCGGTACACCTCTTACTCTCTGATTGCCTTGCTGTGCGAGTGGTCATAAAATCATGAGGTTCTAGGTTCCAATCCCAGATCGGCCAAAATCAGTGCCAGGTCGGTGCATTCAGTCAGTATAATCCTGTCCTACGCCGATCAGTAGTCCCCATTGAAACTCGCCGCCGTGACCAAACGTCGGTTGTGTTACATCAGATAGGCGGTTAATATAATTATTACTTTAATTTTTGAAAAAAGATTTCATAGGATGATGGCATAGTATAAAGAGAGGGGAAGTACGTTATCTTCATACAAACGCACTGCGCGCGGCTTGTATGTGTGCGCCATAGTATCTATGAGGCGCCGCACGCACACTTAAACACAATCTCGAAGTATTTCTCAATGCGCCAGTCGAGGCTAACGCCGCACGAGGTTCGCGCGTCACGTAAGCGAGTCACTTATTATAATTTTTACTTGACGATGAGATACCTACTTACTTATTTTTGTTGTATTAGTTGTCTATCAGACAGAGGAAGAATAGTAACTAAGTACCTACTTACGGTTATAAAATCGTAATTAAAAATAAGTAATTGACTAATTGTGAATCAGATAAATAGAGCAAAGTTCGAATAATAACAACACAACACAAAATTGATTACAGTCTAAGTGGCAGGCGTTAGTAATTTTATGTTATTGTACGATGTTTTTTTTTACAATATTTTAGTCGCTTTATTCTATTTTTTTATTATAGATATAGGGCCGGGCTTTAAACTAATGATTTGGTGATAGTGACAACCCTGAGACAATAGACAATTATATCGCGGATAGTGCCGGAGTTAACCTACTTGGCCTCTCTTTATACTATGATGATGGGATATGCAAAATAAGCACTTTATTTTTCTATGTTTCAAATATTCTCTCGTTTTATGACTCCTGGGCAGTTTTTATTCTTCAATTATTTCGACGTCACAAATTGGTGACAAACTAAACCCTTCATTATTTAAATTGCATTAACATAAAATAAAATACATTAATACACACCTTCTTCTTGAGAGCAACGGAGTTGTTGGCGTGGTGCAGAGGCGGTTCTCGTTTGGCATGAGGTTGGGGCTGAGGCTGAGGCAAGGTCTGGGGCTGTGACTGGGACTGGGTCTGGGTCTGATGCTGAAGTTGGAGCTGGGATTGTGGTTGGGTCTGGGTCTGAGGCTGAAGTTGGGGCTGGGGCTGGGGTTGGGGATGGGGTTGTGTCTGTGGCTGGGACTGGGGTAGCGGCGCACTAACAGTGGCGCTCGCGCTAGGTAGACCCGTGCCCGTGCTCGGTAAGCCCGCTCCCGTACTTTGTAAGGCCGTGCCCACGCTTGGTAAACCCGTGCCCGTGCCTACGTTCGCGAACGTTCTGGAAACAAATTAATGTTATATTCAACTGGAAGCAGATAATTAAATATTGGACTTTATTTTTAAATAAACTGTCTCTCAAATTAGTAATTTCTCCTATATTGCGGAGGCAGTTTATATACATAAATTGCACGAGGACAAACTGAAGCAATTATTTTTATTATATATTATTAGCCACGGAGTCGTCAAATAAAAATTTATTTAGCTCTAATATTGTATGACTTATCTAGCACGATACGAAATCAAAAACATTTACTCTTCGTCAATAACAAAATAAATAATAGTACTTTAAGTTTGAAATACAAACAGGCAGTCAGTCTAGTTAAAAAAAAGTTTATTTACCTGTGGTCTTCATAAGGTAAGGTGGGTGGCGGAAGCGCGAAATGAGGTTGCAGGTCTGGCTGCGGCTCGGGTTCGTCTCCCGAGCCGCCGGGCGCCGCGCTGGAAGCCGCGCTGCCCGCCACGCTCGCCGCGCCGCTCACAGGCGATGGCGGCCTGACCCGGTATTGGCAGCCGTTGCCTGTCTGCTGCAAGCAAAAGCAAATCATCATTATGTTTATGTTTACGGTAAAATGGGAAAGTTGTCATTAATACAGCCCCACCAGGAAAATAAAATGTTCTCCCATAAAAGTTATTAATTTTGGTGTTGACTGGGAATTACAATGAAACTGAAATAGACCCGAAATATATGAAATTTTCGATCACAAACACTTAAAGAAATAGGCTAATTATTCATGATGGTATGATTATATTATTTATCTTGAAGTCTAACTCCACAAAAAGAATGAGGATTCTTCTTAGTCTGCAGTGGTTTTATTATTTTGGTCAAGTTGCACTTAGTGCTATTATATAGTAGAGAAGCACTTGATACCGGAAGGTCGGCATGGTGGTGATGGTGATGGTGGTGGTGGTGATCCTGGCGCGCGCCCCAGTCGGTGGTGAGTGCCTCCTCGGTGGCAGCCAGCAGGCGCCGCGTCTGCCGCTCGGCCTCAGCTGCATCCGCCTCTGTGGCAGCCTCCATGCCACACTTGTTCGCCAGGATCTCATGCGACTTTTGTTGCATCACCTGCGGAAATATTTTATATATTACACAAGCGATAAAATAATGTTGTGTAATAAAAATTTCAGCTACAAACATTCAAGGTAAATTATTAATATTAATGTGACATATTCTTTATTGTACACCTATAAACAAAAGTAAATACAACAAATTATATAAAGGTAGAATTGGGAAGTTGTGGTAGCTCAGCTCAGTCGTGGTGCTAAGCGCTCGCTGTAAATATCACAACACGAGCAAATCCGGGTTCGAACCCCCGCTGGTTCCATTGAAATTGTCAATTACAATTTTAAGTACTCATGTACTATTTCGACGACATGTGAAGTCCAACAACAAGCATTGGGCAGCGCAACGAACTTTTCTTAGCCCTATAACCTTCTCAGAAATGAGAGGAGGCCTGTGCCCAGGAGTGGGACGTAGTAGGCTGTAACTTTAACTTTAATTATTGGCAGCCTAATTGGTTTATGAAGCAGTAAGGAGTTCCAGAGCCGAACAACTTCAACAGAAAAGGATTGGGATGATTTTTTAAAATGATATTTTTATGGCGCGAAGAGAGTGACAGTTGGGTCACCAAGAAACTGAGAAAGAAAGTGAGATTGAATAGCACACAGTATAAAAGAGAAACAACGTGAGTATTCCTGCGAAGTCGGATCGGAAGCCACAGTTTATCGCGAATTTCGGGGACATGGTTATATTTTATGAGTCCAAATATGAACCGTAAACAAAGTTTCTGGGTACGCCTAAGTTTATTAAGCGTGTCAGCGTTATCGAGAATCAGTAAAAAGCGTGATTGTGCAAACAGTTTTAGTTGGTATGAATAGGAAATTGCTTAATTTCCGGAGAGATTCGACCAAATCAAACACCCTCCTGCTCACCTCACCTACCAGTGGAGTCTAAGATAAAAATTTATCAAAGTAATACTTTTTATATTTTTATTACTATATATTTTTTACGGATGTCTCGTCAAATACTCGGTAGAGTAGGAAAATTATTTATCATTGTTAAATACTAGTAACACTATGGACATTACTAATACTCCCGTCAACCACTCTTTTTTTCTTTGATGTCTGCTTATACTTTATAATAGACGTTTAATTTTAGGCGCGAATCCTACATGGATAACCCTGCTAGACGTTCGGACGGCAGTGGATGCAGCTGGCGGTGCAGTTACCTGCAGCACGAGCGAGCGCAGCTCGTGCGGCGGCAGCGCCACCAGCGAGGGCACCTCGCGCTGCAGGTACGTCAGCACGGCGCCCAGCTCGCGCGCCTCCACGCAGCTGCCCGCCGCCTCGCTCACCTACATGGATAACCCTGCAGAACGTTCGGACGGCAGTGGATGCAGCTGGCGGTGCAGTTACCTGCAGCACGAGCGAGCGCAGCTCGTGCGGCGGCAGCGCCACCAGCGAGGGCACCTCGCGCTGCAGGTACGTCAGCACGGCGCCCAGCTCGCGCGCCTTCACGCAGCTGCCCGCCGCCTCGCTCACCTACATGGATAACCCTGCAGAACGTTCGGACGGCAGTGGATGCAGCTGGCGGTGCAGTTACCTGCAGCACGAGCGAGCGCAGCTCGTGCGGCGGCAGCGCCACCAGCGAGGGCACCTCGCGCTGCAGGTACGTCAGCACGGCGCCCAGCTCGCGCGCCTCCACGCAGCTGCCCGCCGCCTCGCTCACCTACATGGATAACCCTGCAGAACGTTCGGACGGCAGTGGATGCAGCTGGCGGTGCAGTTACCTGCAGAACGAGCGAGCGCAGCTCGTGCGGCGGCAGCGCCACCAGCGAGGGCACCTCGCGCTGCAGGTACGTCAGCACGGCGCCCAGCTCGCGCGCCTCCACGCAGCTGCCCGCCGCCTCGCTCACCTACATGGATAACCCTGCAGAACGTTCGGACGGCAGTGGATGCAGCTGGCGGTGCAGTTACCTGCAGAACGAGCGAGCGCAGCTCGTGCGGCGGCAGCGCCACCAGCGAGGGCACCTCGCGCTGCAGGTACGTCAGCACGGCGCCCAGCTCGCGCGCCTCCACGCAGCTGCCCGCCGCCTCGCTCACCTACATGGATAACCCTGCAGAACGTTCGGACGGCAGTGGATGCAGCTGGCGATGCAGTTACCTGCAGCACGAGCGAGCGCAGCTCGTGCGGCGGCTGCGCCACCAGCGAGGGCACCTCGCGCTGCAGGTACGTCAGCACGGCGCCCAGCTCGCGCGCCTCCACGCAGCTGCTCGCCGCCTCGCTCACCTACATGGATAACCCTGCAGAACGTTCGGACGGCAGTGGATGCAGCTGGCGATGCAGTTACCTGCAGCACGAGCGAGCGCAGCTCGTGCGGCGGCAGCGCCACCAGCGAGGGCATCTCGCGCTGCAGGTACGTCAGTACGGCGCCCAGCTCGCGCGCCTCCACGCAGCTGCTCGCCGCCTCGCTCACCTACATGGATAACCCTGCAGAACGTTCGGACGGCAGTGGATGCAGCTGGCGATGCAGTTACCTGCAGCACGAGCGAGCGCAGCTCGTGCGGCGGCAGCGCCACCAGCGAGGGCACCTCGCGCTGCAGGTACGTCAGCACGGCGCCCAGCTCGCGCGCCTCCACGCAGCTGCCCGCCGCCTCGCTCACCTGCACACGGTCAAACTTTACTCTTATCGCCCCTACCTACCACTTAGTACACCCAAACAAAATATCCATAATATACTTGACGGCACTTGCACCGTTGCAGGTGCGGCGGCGTCGGTCTAGCTAGACAGAATTCTTGTAAACGACACGTGTACCGTACACCTGCGGCATTGCACCTGCGGTGCCACCCGTCCTGCTTGTATAAAACGGACGGAGCGGCCGCTGTTAATGCAGTCTTGGCTCTGACGTGGAACGGTGCACTTGTATTCCGTTACTAGTTTATCCTTGACTCGTTGAATAATTAATTCGTGTAAACGAATTAATATTATTCCTAACTACAAAATTAGTTTCTGTACTATATTCAGTTACCCTTTCTACATACTCATGCCAAAAAAACTCAATCAATTAATCTATATTTATTGTAACTATATATTTAAAAAGATAGCTAATATTATTATGAGGATAAATCAGAAAATATTTTTATGAAATCTATAAAACTAGGAATCTTATAAAATTACAAAAACTGCCCAGGTAAAAGGTAAATAATATACGCCAATATCACACGGCGGTACTGACTAGATAAGGTCTTTAGTTGTTAACAGGTGACAGTAGAAATTGGCACTAAGAATAATAATGCTCAAATACCCAAACGTTACTCAATTTTAAGGTGTCCGTAAGTCTCGTGCCGTCTTTATCACTTTAAGTCAAAATAGACTATGTTCACGAGACCACGAGACTTAGCGACATCTTAAAATTGAGTAGCGTTTGAGTATTTGGCCAACAGTCAACTATTTAAATAAGATATATACCTGCGGTAAATAGAGTTCAGGCCTCTGCTGTAGATCTTGCTGGATTTGCTGTTGTTGCTGTTTCTTTTGTTGTTGCTGTAACTGTTGTTGTTGTTGCTGAAGTTGTTGCTGTTGTTGTTGCTGTAGCTGATGTTGCTGCAGCTGCTGTTGCTGTAATTGTAGCTGTTGCTGATGGTGGTTTTGCTGTTGATGATGGTGGTTTTGCTGTTGTTGTTGCGCGGCTAGCTGCTGCAGTTGCTGCTGCTGAAGCTCTTGTAGTTGGTGCTGAAGATTCACATTTTAAGTTAAGTTCACGCAGGATATATAATCAGACAGTTGATCAAAAAATGTACATATATAGATATTCTATCTCACGAAATCTGTTTCGCCTTGTTATGGCTTATCCAAAAGCACATAGTTCTGAGTGCATTATCTACGGAGCATTTGTTCATAATAGAAAAGTTCCTGGTAATTAACGATTCGCTTTGGTAGTGTATATGTTTAAAATATTCAGAATCTGTAACTATTTTCTTTACATACCGACATTGATTCTACATATTTGTAAATGGCAATCAAATATATTAGTTTTGCCATTTGCCAGCAGATATTGATGGTGTATCAATTTAAAAAATTATATTATTCATTGTTTACTTTAAGATTTGACAGTTAAATACATGGAGGCCAACTTTGAATTAATCTAGTCATAAATTCCATAATTAACCCCTTCCTGTTTGTTGTTATATATTTTTTTGAATACTTAGTATTGTCAGTCTAATACACTATTGGCTAAATACTCAAACGCTACTCAATTTTAAGATGTCGCTAAGTCTCGTGGTCTCGTGATCATAGTTATTTTGATTTAAAGTGATAGAGACAGCACGAGACAACGACGTTTTAAAATTGAGCAGCATTTGAGTCATCATCATCATTACAGCCCTTCACAAGATCACTGCTGAACATAGGCCTACCCCAAGGAATGCCACAAAGCACGGTCCTGAGTCACCTGCATCCACAGACTTCCTGCATATCTTACCAGGTCGTCATTCCATCTAGTGGGTGGACGCCCAACACTTCGCCTGCCGGTACGAGACTGCTACTTGAGAACCTTTTTTCCCCATCGGTTGTCGGTTCTTCGAGCTATATGGCCGGCCCATTGCCACTTCAGCTTACTACTCCGTTGGGCTACGTCGGTCACTCTGGTTCTACTGCGGATATCCTCATTTCTGAGTTTATCACGAAGAGAAACTCCGAGCATAGCCCTCTCCATAGCTCGCTGAGCGACCTTGACCTTCCTAATCCGGCCAGCAGTGAAGGACCACGTCTCAGTGCCGTATGTCATCACTGGCAACACGCACTGGGTGTACAGTCTCGATTTCAAGTTTTGAGGTATACCTGACGAGAAGATGTGCCGTAATTTCCCGAACGCTGCCCAACCGAGTTGAATCCGTCGATTGACCTCTCGGTCGAAGTTGGACTTACCTAGTCGGACTATTTGTCCCAGGTAAACATACTCGTCAACAACTTCGAGCTTAGTGTTCCCAAAAACTACCGGCATAGGTGTGAAATGGACATTAAACATGATCTTTGTTTTGTCCATGTTCATCTTAAGACCTATCCGTTGGGAGACACTATTGAGGTTATTGAGCATATTGCTTAGGTCCTCCAGCGATTCTGCCATAAGGACTATATCGTCGGCAAATCGAAGGTGAGTGATGTACTCGCCATTGATGTTGATACCGTATCCTTTCCAGTCCAGAAGCTTGAAAACGTCTTCCAATGCAGCGGTGAAGAGTTTCGGGGATATGACGTCACCCTGTCTTACACCTCTCTGCAATTGGATAGGTTTCGTACTCTGGTTCTGTACTCGGATAGCCATCGTAGCTCTACTGTATAAGCACTTCAGCACTTTGATATACCGACAGTTAACTTGGCACAGGCTGAAGGGACTGCAGCACCGCCAAAATTTCGACGGAATCAAAGGCTTAATCATACGCCAGACATAGTGGCAAATTGTACTCCTCGGACTTCTGTACAACTTGCCGAAGGGTTTGTATGTGGGTTATGGTGATAAAGCGCTTTCGGAAACCGGCTTGTTCGGGAGGCTGGAAGTCGTCAAGTCTGCGCGCGAGTCGATTCGTAATGACTCTCGAAAACAGCACGTAGACGCGGCTCAGAAGGGAAATCGGTCTGTAGTTCTTCAAGAGAGCTTTGTCACCTTTCTTGAAGAACAAGACCAACGCACTTCTTCTCCACGCCTCCGGTGTAATGCCACCATGGAAGATGGAATTAAAGAGCTTCTGAAGGACTTCACCCTCTTTCAGAAGCTCCGCTGTAATTCCATCCTCGCCTGGGGCCTTGCCGTTTTTAAGGTGCTGGAGAGCCATTCTAATCTCGCTGAGACTGACGTCCGGGATATCATCGGAATAATGTCGGATAAGACTCTCTCTTGGATCGTTACTCACACTTGCGTGTGGCTCCAACGATGACGTGTACAGCTGCCCATAGAACCTCTAAATCTCACTGAAAATCTCAGGTGCCCCGGAAACGATGCTGCCACATTCGGTCTTCAGCTTTGACAGTTGGCTCTTTCTGGCAGACAGATCCTGGCAAAGACTTTGGAGCCTTGGTTCCGCTCGATCGCTTCTTCAATACGAGCTGTATTGAAGTTGCGTAAGTCCCGCCGCATGCATTTGGAGATCTGTTCAGTTGCCTGTATGCTGTCAAATCTGTTGAAGAATGTAGCTTCATCTCCCGTCTAACAGCCATGAGATTAAGAGTGTGATCGGAGAGTTTTTGTGTTCTTCTGCGGCGGGTCTTGCAGAACTTAGCTCCGACCGCATGGACAGTTTCCACGAGCTTGTCATTCATATCGTCCACTTCATTGCAGTCTTCTAGGCACTGAAAACGGTTTTGTAACTCGAGCTGAAAGGTTTCGGGACTTTGGATTAGAGCACGAGGGGGACGGAGCGTTGACTTCATTATACGAGACCTCTCCAACGTTTAGGTTCAGTGTGCCTCTAACCATTCGGTGATCGCTGCCGGTTTTCACCCTCGCGATCACTGAGACATCACTGAACAGTTGTCGTCTGGCCGTCATAATGAAGTCAATCTCATTTTTTGTCGAACCATCGGGGCTCGACCAGGTCCACTTCCTGTGGGGCCGCTTCTGGAAGAAAAAGTTCATCATAAAGAGTCCCTCTTTCTCCATGAAGTCGACCAGCTGCTGGCCCCTTGGGTTCCGTTGCCCTATTCCAAATTTCCCTACTTTCAGCTCACCATTATCTCTTGTGCCTAGTTTTGCATTGAAGTCTCCCATTAACACCGTATTTTGGGTTTTGGAGGAATGCATGGCTCTAGAAATATCCTCATACATTTCCTCCACCTCCTCATCGGGGTGTGCCGAGGTTGGTGCGTAAGCCTGTATGACCTTCAGCGAATACCGTTTGGTGATTCTGGGTATAAGGTACGCAACCCTCGTCGACACACTCCCCAATCTTTACAACGTTGTTAACGAGAGACTTGTGGACGATAAATCCGACACCTCCATGGGACAGATGGTCGCCCTCCCGGTAATAGAGCAAGTTGCCGGATTCAAGGATTACCGTGTTCTCCCCCTCTCTTCGGACTTCGGATAATCCTATAATATGCCAGCGTAACTTGTCTATCTCTTTCTTCCAGCTCCACAATCTTCTCCTCAGTCCTCAGGGTGCGTGCGTTGTATGTTGCCAGGTCGAGTCGTCGTAGGTGGCAACCGAACCTCCACCGGAGATTCTTAGCACAGCGTTTGAGTAATTGGGCAAATTTCGTTAAAAATTAAGGCAAGACTGCAAAGACTCATGTTAAATATATCGTTAACTTAAATTTTCGATGGATTTTGCAAAATGCAATAAATTAATGCTTCTAGCTAATGCTCTTAGGTACGGAATACTTTTATTAAGAAAAATGTTGCAGTCTTTAAATAGTATGATTTCTAGTAATGTGTAAATAATTAGTTGTATCTAGAATTTATGGTTCGTATCTACTGCAAATAAACTAGTTTGATGGTGATATCAAAAACATACTGTGGGTGTAATAAAAATATATATTTACCCTCACAATTTAAGTTTATAAGGTAGGTTATAAACAAAGTAGACTATGGGCTGAGAGTCTGGTGTCTGTACTAGGCGGAAGCCTGTGTTACGGATCACCACGCTCTCCCCCTCAGGATACTATCATCACAACTTAACATGATATTTGTATGATTAACAAATGAGAGACAAATGAATTGTATTATTAGTTACTTTTGTGATGTGTGTGTGTGTGTGTGTGTGTGTGTGTGTGTGTGTGTGTGTGTGTGTGTGTGTGTCTGTGTGTGTATGTATATATGTATGATCTAACCAGTATTAAAGTTATGTATATGAAATAAGAAGGTTTTCAGTGGTCTCATAGTCTAGACTTAACAACCATTGGGGTTACTTTTAATTTGCAACTATTTCTATTAAGTGGATATATACCAATTCTAGCGTTTCTTTTATTATATAGATAATTACCAAGAAAGGTAAAGAATTTATGTGAAAATTTGGTGTAATGCGTGTTGTAGTAACAGACTAGATCATTTCTGCTCTTATCTTTTATCAATTGTGAATTATACTGTAAGAGTGAGTGTTTTTTAATGGTACATTGTAGAATAAAGAGCTGCCCGATAGATAGGACTTTCCAACGCTTGTATAAGTCTACAGAAGGGTAAAGAAAGGGAAGTGAAGCGGATACTTTTAGTATAGCTCTCTGTGCTCTTTCCAGTTTTATTATTTTTGTCCTTTCAGAACCACCCCAGGATGTTATACAGTATGCGATAATCGATTGACATAAGGCATAGTAAACTATTTTGATGACATTTAAGTCAGCTATGTTACTAAGACTTTTAAAAATGTATATTAACTTTCTTATTATAGTTGTCAACATATCTATGTGGCTTTGAAAACTAAATTTGTTATCAATAATTACTCCAAGATATTTCATATTATCTACTCTCTCAATAACACTGCAATGGCATTGAGTCATTTTCATCTTTGAACATGTATGTGATCTTAATGAATATTGGAAGTCAATGTTATTGGCTAAACGCATTGTAAAAATCATATATTTTGTCTTTTGTATATTTAATGTTAAAAGGTTGTTTATTAGCCAGTCAGATACTTTATTTAAGCCTTCTTGAGCATTTTCATAAACTTCTTGCCACGTATTTGTATGAAAAAGGAGGGCTGTATCGTCAGCAAAACTTAAGATCTTACCTTGTGTAATTGTAATATTTAGGAGATCGTTAATATATGTAAAAAAAAAGTGTAGGGCCGAGTACAATTCCTTGTGGTACGCCAAATGATGGGGCAAGTGCATCACTAACATGATTATCAACCCTAACTTGCTGCGTTCTATTCCTTAGGTAGTATTTTATAAGATCTAAAGGTATACCTCTAATGTCCATATATTCTAATTTATTCAAAAGCATTGGAATGGAGACGGTGTCAAATGCCTTTGCTAGATCTAGGAATATAACTAAAACTTTTTGTTTTTTATCAAGATTTTTTACGACAAAATCAGTTAGTTCATGTACCGCGTCTGCCGTTGATTTATTAGGGCGAAAACCAAATTGATATTGTGATAATAATTTATTACTTTCTAGATAATTAGTAATTCTTGTATTAATTAAGCGCTCTAAAATTTTTGACACTGTTGGTAGTAAGGAAATCGGTCTATAATTGCTTAAACTATGTTTATCTCCACTCTTTAGAATAGGTATTGTAATTGATTTTTTGAAAACTGTTGGAACTTACCAGTGTTTATAGCTAAATTACAAATGTGAGTTATGGGCTTGCTAAGTAATTTTTTGTAATATATGTTTTATAATGTATAACGTTTTTTTTGTGTTAGCTTTATCAAAGTTTTTCCGTTATGCGGGGTACTTTACGTGTCTTTTATTAAAAGTGAAGGTATTTTGTCCCTCTTTACTCGTGACATCTGCATTTCGTTATTTACATATTCGATTACGATTATAACTTAATTTTTATATTTAAACCGGAAAAAATTATTACTTTTGTTTTAAAAAGTAAAACATAAAAGTTTCATTTTATGGATGAGTCATACAGGAATTTGTTTTTGGAAATTACTATTTTAAATACACATTTTTACAAATTTATTTACATTCTAAGCATTTACACGCACATTTATACATATCAGTACTCTTTTTTACCAAAATAAGGTTTGAGCAGACTTCGTGAAATAAAATAGCTATACACAAAAAGTATCTTTTAGTTACAGATGATTTCAACTTTAAAAACGATATAATATGCTTGTAATTTTCATTACCTACTTATTCTTACATTTTGTTAACTACACATTACCACAGTTTAATGACCTTACAGTTGGGAAACGAATGTACTTGCGCAAAGCAACGGTGGTGGCACTGCGGGGCAGGGGGCGGGCCGACCTTGTGCTAGCGCACTTCTCGGAGTCTTGATAGACAATACATGCAGTTGGCGCAAGCGTGTTTTATAGAACTTATTATTTAACTAATTTTAAGTGCAGTGTTTAAAAAATATAATATTTATAATGGTGAATTACTGTTATAGTTATATGAGTTACTAAGTAAAATTGAATTCAAATGACGGCCATGCTTGTGATTCCCTCATTTTTTTAGGGTTCCGTAGCCAAATGGCAAAAAACGGAACCCTTATGGATTCGTCATGTCTGACTGTCTGTCTGTCCGTCCGTATGTCACAGCCACTTTTTTCCGAAACTATAAGAACTATGCTGTTGAAACTTGGTAAGTAGATGTATTCTGACAACCGCATTAAGATTTTTACACAAAAATAGAAAAAAAAATTTTGGGGGTTCCCCATACTTAGAACTGAAACTCAAAAACTTTTTTTCCATCATACCCATACATGTGGGGTATCTATAGATAGGTCTTCAAAAATGATATTGAGGTTTCTTATATCATTTTTTTCTAAACTAAATAGTTTGCGCGAGAGACACTTCCAAAGTGGTAAAATGTGTGAAACTAAAAAAATATATATTATGTACATTACCATGTAAACTTCCACCGAAAATTGGTTTGAGCGAGATCTAGAAAGTAATTTTTTTTAAACGTCATAAATCGTAAATTATGTTACTTGCTGCTACGGAACCCTTCATGGGCGAGTCCGACTCGCACTTGGCCGCTTATTTTTGATAAAATTCTTTATGCGAATGCGAATACACTACATAATTGAATTTAACAATCAAAAACTAAAAACATCTATAAAAAGAAAGTGTCAGGAAAATATTTGGCATTGCAATATTTGTAAATGTATTTCTTCATGTAGTAATAAAAATGATTTTATTCAATAAATATTTTTAACTTTATATGTACATAATGTTAATAAATGATAATGAGTATTATAATATCAAAAATTATTTTATTTCCATTTTCGTGACAACCCCTAGCATACACGATGGCCGCGTAAATACCTACGCGAGCGAAGACATCGCCTAATACCAAAGGCGTTTCACAACTGTAAGGTCTGTGATATTACTAACAGTATATGATCGGATGACTTCATTAATAATTATTACAAAAACTGTAAATACACTGAATACATAATAAATGGCAGTTATATATCATAATAATTCATCTTGCAACATTTTGAAATACTTGTTTTTATTAGGAATAAAACAGTACCACAATGCAACTTATAAGTTAAATTATTAACTGCTGAATAAAATATCTACTGGTTTATTTAAAAAACTGAGTAAAAAATGCAGCAAAACTACTGCAGTGTCACCCACTTCGCTAATATGCTCTCCTAGTCGTTGCAGAGCTTCCAGGAGTAGGAACTTGTAACCAAACTTGACACATTTGCGAGTTGCTTTTGCACGTGGCCGTTCACAAATTGGGAAATTCTACATACAAGCGTGACAGTTGATACAAATATCATTACATACACACAATGCAATACATAGTATGTATTGCAATAGACATTCAAAGTCAAATGATTTTGTACAATACATTAGGTTATTATACAAAGCTTGATAATTTGTCAACAATTATTTCATAATAAAGTCACTTTTCTCTTACAATTTTTTTATAAGTAAGGATGTACAATGAGTAAAAATAAAGTGGATGCTGTGGTCCAAAAACACCGACATCTATCCTGAATTAAAAATTTAAATGCAGATGCGTTATCACCCGTAATAAATATGATGGTTCACTATACTCTATTGAGAGCAGTTTTGTCTATTACTATATACTATAAAATAGATGAAAAAAAAAATTAAATTAAAAGTTAATTAAATAATGTGTGTAAAAATGTTGTCAAACTTTGTTATTATATGAGGGCCCAGATTCCCCAAGAAATATTTTTTTAGAAACCAAAGTTGTTTGCATAATTTTAAAAATATGGAATGTAATCCGTAATTCACAGATATAATTTATTTTCTATGGAATATTTGCATAGTAACATTCATAAACTCACCTGGTTAAGGTTGGTAGCTAGTTGTTGCACTGGGAATAGTTGCTGTGGAGGGGGGTATGGTGGAGTGGTGGGTGTATGAATCGTTGTAACACCTGTGCACAAAAAAATACTTGTGAAACTTCTCATATAGTTTTTTTACATAATATGAACTAAAAAGATTAAAAAACCATTGCAAATAAATATCAAATATATGAATGCAAACTGCTGAAGCATTTAAGTTAATAAGATTAAATTTTTATGGGGCATAGGGGGCCTTTTAAAAGCTAAGGTTTTAAATAAATTTTATTTGAATGGAAACAAAAGGGTTTTAATTGCAACAATATTTGAAGAGGATAAGAAAAGGAAATGGTGGCATAATAAAAACATTCAAACGCATATTATTATTAGAATGATTTTTTGATTGCAAATACTCATATTAAAAATATATTTTTTTTAAATTTACCATTAGTGATAATTTTAAAAAAACTTTCGGTTTTGTTTTGTATAAAATTAAAGGTATTATATTATAATAACTTCATTTTAAACAATTTTAAGTTATCAGCACAAGATTATATTATATTACAACCACACCTTGTTTCTATTTATCTGTATTTAAATTGTTATCGAATTTGACAGTTAGTTATATGAATGGTGTAAAGCACAGTAAAGCAAAAGGAAATGCATCGTATGAGTATGGTGTTGCGGGCAGGCAGGCATCACGCAACTTGCCTTGAGCGCAGAATTGAAGGTCCAAAGCGTGGAGCGCCGACGTGGCGAGCGTCGGTGGACCTTAGAATAACAATCTTTGCTTAGCATCAACAATCATTTTTTCTTTTAATATTGTTCAAATATATAGCAATATATTATTGTAACTATAAAATGATTACTTATAAGATTAATCCTACACAAGAAGCCCCATCAATGGCCTAAATAATAGATTTGAAGTTATAGTTTTGAAAATAACTCAATGACATATTTTATAAAATCATAGTGCATCAAATAAAATATTTAAGTCCTATTCATAGTTCTTTAGTTATTCTGCAGAATCTGCATGGGGATATAATTGATTTTACAGCTTAGGTTGAATTAAAATATTAGCAGTTGTTAACTTTGTGCGACAAACTGTTTTATTTAGAAATAAAACACAACACTTTACCACATTATAATAACCTACATATATAATAAATAAACTCTCACCGGAGGGATCGGCCAATTCAAGCATGTTCCTCTCAGTCTCTGGCAGTGTATCATTTCGAGTTTGACCCGTAAGAACATCAGGTCGCTGAAAATGAAAAGAAAAATTGTATTATTATTGTGTAACCTGATACACAGAATAAGCACAAGAGTATACAGCTAACTAAGTGTTCTAATTATACAATGTTATCTCTTAATATATTATTTATACAAACAACAGAGATCATACTTTTTTTTGCCCAGGTGGATATGAAAGATCAGTATACCCAAATTTCCCATTTCTAAGCTGTGGTCACCATAAATTACAAAGCTTTATATACATGCATTTTCAAAAACAAAGTGAGTTTTCTCCTTCACCCAGTTTTGTGAATTTATTATGAAAATGATATCATGTTATTTTTTAAAACATTTTTATTACAATATCTTAATACAGAATGTTAATTCAACTCTACATTATGATCAAAAATACGTCTTAAACTATAGGATTCGGTGGAAATTACACATAATATATTATATAGTTTGGAAACATATTTGCATAGAAAATTAAATGTTGAAAATCAGGGTATCTATTTTCTTTAAATTTCCACAATCAAAACTCGTGATTTAGAGTATAAATAAAAATAATAGCACTGAAATGTTTTGTTATATGACTTCTTTGCGCCCCTTCATTATAACATTTTATCATTTCAGCACATAAAAAGGAGAAAAGAAAGTAATTACAGACATAAAGATAAATGCTTCATTCCCTTGCAAATTTAAGCAATATCATAATGTTTTATTACAAATACTATGTATACTTTAAATTTAATATAAATAAATAATGCTAGAAAGGCGTTTGCAATACATATATAATAAATAAAAACAAGGTATTTACATATACTGTTGTATATAAATATTAATATAGCTGTGAAATTATATAAACCATCAATCACCATTCAATACACACTAATCGAAAGGTTCAGGATTAATAGTTAGTTACATAACTTGCAATAACTACAAATCAAATAGAGGGTTTGATATTAACAGTGTACGATGATTATGAAGTCTACAATTGAAAGAAATGTGACTCACATTGAGCTTTTTTTCAATGCTGTTTTTATTTTTATATTTCTTGTTAACATCCTTCCACGTAAAGCCCGGCGGGAGGGATAACTTAGCCATGCTGTGGTGGCATATCTACATCGTGGGAAGCAAGCAGACAATATGAATATTTATATTGTGAATATCATGAAAAGTATAATATGCTACATACTTTTATAATAACGTTAGTCAATTCCTTGTGAAGTAGATAAAGATGAAAGCATTTATTTTCTATGATACATAACAGAAGAAATGAACAATATAAACCAGAGTAGTTATCTGACAGATGTAATCATATTTCATTCATTTTTGAATAAAGATAGCCAGAGGACTGACAGAAATTTTAAAGCTTGTGGAAATGGATTTCATGATGGTTTATTTATATCAAGCAGGATAAATTTTCCATTATTTCATGGGTTCATTTTTATTTATGATTATTGATTACATACCCTGGTATGTTAAATAGCAATTATATATGTTGAGTCCGGGGAATACAGACTTAAATGCAAAAAATGTTAGAGTAAAAAATGTTCTTGGTAGTAATAACAATAATGGCAAATTTTAAAAACCCTCAAGCCATAGTAATTAAGAAACAAACTTAAGCAAATAACTAATAAAATATAAAATAACAAATTTGATAAAGATGAATATCAATTTTTTTTAAAAATGTAATATTCCTTTCTATGTATATAGCATAATGTTAAATTTACCATGGATGAAATATGGGTACTCTTTCAAAGAACCAAACCATAAATTTTGTCTCAGAAATGACAATTATTTTCCTCCACCGGTGATCTTATTTTAGACTCAATGAATTACGTAAAATGTAATACAGTATGGCAATATTAGTTTATTACTAAAATGTGTGTTAATGGGTTACTAATTTCTGTCATGAGACAATGTAATGGTTATAGTGTTGATAATTAAGTTCCTAGTGGTATGAAGCGAGCGAAGCTGCTAAAAACAAATGAGTCATTGTAAAGAAAGTCTACTTTGCGTGTATGATTTAAGATCACGTTTACTGACTGAAAATTTTTAAGAGATGTTTTTGTTCTGCCAGTAAAATATTATAGCAAAAAATTATTAATAATTGTTATAGTAGAACATTTACCTTCCTAAGTATTAAATTGTCATCTTCAATAAATAGATATAGTTTAAATTGAGCTACTTTAATTTTAGAAATAATCAACAACTAATCACAATCCACGATAGTGAATTTAGTAAAATATTGTGAAAACTATGACACACCGCTAATTTGGGATTATCAATAAATTTGTTTAAAGAAACATGAAATAAAATGCTAAGACAGCATCAATTAATTAATAATTAAAATTAGTTTAGTATTGAAATTATTTTTTTAGTGCCATGTTCATGAATGTAGTCCTATTTCTAATCATACACGCATATAGTAGATTAAATATTCAAGTGTCAGTTCAATAACAAATTATTGCAAATAATATGATATATTCAGTAGCTATCAACAGTTGACATCATTTAAGACTTCGACAATATTTTTATATACCATGATATCATATAGGAATTAAGTTTTTAACGACGCAGTAAAGGGAATAAATAATTTGGACTAAATTATTATTACATGTATAAATGTAACTTAGGGAACACTGACCTGGTCCTCTAGAATATCAGGCGGTGGGGGCAGATGGTGGTCCGAATGAGGCGGCGCGGCGCGTTGTTTACGGGCACACTTGTGCTTGCCCGTGGTGGACGCCGGTGCGGGCGCGGGGGCGGGGGCGGGGGCGGTGGCGGGCGCTGGGGCGGGAACGGGCGCAGTCGCGGGCGCGGGAGCAGACGCAGGCGCGGCGGCGGGGAGGGGCGGCGCGGGCGCCGGGAGGGCTGCGGCCGCGGGTGCGCCGGACACACACAAGCCCGAGGCGGGCGCGCCGGACACGTACAGGTCCGCCACCGACGCGACGCCCGCGACCATGCCCGCGAAGAAGTTCGCATCCACGTTGGTGCCGCAGCCCGCCGCCGCGGCGCCGTTGTTCGCGGTCGCGCCGTTCCCGCCATTGTTCCCGTTGCCGTTACCGCTTTCTTTTTTCTTGATCTTCAGACCATCAGACCAACCTAAAGATGAACACGGAACACTGTGTTCATTTCAAGTGATACAAAAACCTTGGATGGTTTGGGAAAGTGTGGCAGATGTAAGCAGTTCACTACATAAAATGAGTATTAAACATATTAAATAAATACACTAACAGCAAGAACAACTTCTAGCACCGCATTTTTTATAAATGATTAATAATAATACGAAAGTAAGGTCGTCAAGTCTTATGCTCACCTTTGAGGTAGGCCTTCGCGAAGTTGGCAGACATGGGAGCGGGCGTGGGGGCGGGTGCGGGTGTGGGCGCGGGTGCGGGTGCGGGTGTGGGGGCGGGCGCACTGCCGGCTGCAGCGGCAGGTGCGGGGGTGGGGGCGAGGGCGGGTGGCGCGGCGAGCGCGTGGGGGTGGGGGTGGGGGTGCGCGGGCAGCAGCGCGCGCTGCGCGGGCGCGCCCGGCGCCGGCACGTGCGCTAGCCCCAGCGCTGCCGCCTGCGCGGAACTCAGCCCACCGGTATTCTCCTCTGCCGTTGCGTTGCCTAAGTCAAACGAACATTCATTTTTCATTATACAAACATTATTATGTGCTGTAAATTGTTTCGCATTTTTTTATCGATCTCTTGAAACTTCTGTAGATATTCTCCATCGAGTACCAACCTCTAGGCAACATCACGGAGTGCGGATAGTCGAGCAGCAGCTGCACGACGGCGGTGTGGCCCCCCTTGGCGGCCTCTATGAGGGTGGTGGAGTTGTCCTTGAGCTTGCGGAAGGGGTCCGCATCGCAGGCCAGCAGAAACTTGACCACGTCGGCGTGCCCGCCCGCACACGCCAGCGACAGCGGCGTGTGGTCGCCGTTCGCCGTCATGCGGTTCACGTCTGCACCCTGTTGCCAAAATTTAAAATAATAGATACATGGGTTATGTATTGAAACTAGCGATGCTGCAGTTAGCCGCTATTACTCGATATTTGACGTTATTCCAAATTTTCTTATTATTCGCCGATTAAGGGAAAATAATATCTATTATTCGACAACAGAAACTATATTTATTTTTCAATTTTATAAACAAAACCACAGATTTAATAGGAATTAAACTATAATTATAAACAATGTGTTACAAAATACATAATAAAAAATATAAATAATTATCAAAGCCAAAAATGTTATCAACCCTAGTAAGATGTCATTGTCACGGAATCAGATTATTTAACAGAAAGGCCTACGTAGCTATTTTACCTAATAATTGTCTACTTTAATAGTTTTTCTATTTTTCATTCATAAATTTTTGCTACCTTAATACAAGGATGTCATTATACTCAAGTACTGGCTTCAAAAATGTTAAGTTGGAAAAAAAATATGTTGTCTATTTGGTTATGTGAAGGACAGATTGTATTTCTTCGATTGCCCAACGGTTGCCGAGATGGAACAGCGTGTTAAATCGGTTTTCGCATCAATAACACCGACGATGGTGCGAAATGCCACAAAAGCCATATCCCGACGAGTGAGTTTGTGTATTGAGCAAGGCGGAGCACATTGAGCTGTTTCTGTAAATTTGACGTTTATTATGAAAAAGTAAGTGTTCGTTTAGGTTGTTTCGTTAGGTTAGGTCTTTTAAAATTTTTGACGTTCCGCGAATTAGGTAGAAATGTAGGTACATTCTGCGTAGTTTACTCTTTTAATTTTACTGAAATAGGGTTTGCAGATCAATGAAAATATTTTTTTTTTTGGGGTATGTTATACAGCGTTACTACGGTTCTTAAATATTGTGAATGGCCTCGTTATAAGGCCCTATTTAACCTCCTTTCGGCTTTACGGGTAGTTTTGTAACATTCCATATATGAGGAACTATTTGCATAATCTATAACTGAAACCACTGAGAGGTGACCAGCACCAAGTACAGACCTCGCGACCCTCCAATGTCATGCATCTCTCACTACGTCGTCACTAATTAGAGCTTTCCCTATAGTTCGCTTACTATTAAGAGACTGCCTCTGGCAGAAGGCCGCTCATAGTTGAAGATTTACTATGAAGCAAATCAAACGGTATGCATGCTTCATTGTTCGTTATGTGTGCAGCAAAGGATTGGAATAGCATTTTTTTTGTCAAGCTAAATCTGTTTTGACAGTATAAGAATATCTAAAACACCATATTTTCCCTTGAATATTGTAAGGGGCAACAGAGCGAAACCAACCAGGAGATGGGCAGCAACATCTACCTAATAATAATAATAAAAAAGGCAGCAGTTGCAAACCTGCCTGCCAAGTGTGCCAACTATGGAAATAAGAAGTCCCACAAGAGTCAATCTATAGAAAAGGCTTATGTTCAGCAGTGGACCTTTGATAGGCTGGAACGGTGATGGTAAGTCAGTGCGGTTTGCTATTTTCTGCTACGTACATCACCACTTTCCATTATGTGGAGTGTCAACTGTTAAAAAAAGAACGTATGTATGTGTTAGAAGTGGTTCGCAACAGTAGCAGAATGGCGAATTTGAACTCAAGATTTGTAAATTCGCGATCCGTACCCTCAAGCATTAGATCAGTGTCGCCCAATAAGAAAGAGCGAGCAGCATGTCACCTTGCCAACGAGGAACTGCACGGTGCAGACGTGGCCGGCGCGGCAGGCCTTCATGAGCGGCGTGCGGCCGCCCTCGCTCTCGTGCTCCAGCTCGGCGCCGGCGCGCAGCAGCACGTCCGCCACGTCCGTGTGTCCGTTCTCGCAGGCGTACGTCAGCGCCGTGTCGCCCGTCTGCGTCTGCGCGTGCACGTCCGCGCCCGCGTTCAGTAGGTACCTGTGTCACGGAAGTGTTCTTTGTAACATACAGGCTAATTAACACGTACTAAAATCCGATTTACGCCTACTAAAAGCTCATTTATACTTATTAAGTGGTCAAATAAATTAAAGTTGAACTTAAAATACTGATTTAAAGATATTGTAAAGCAATGAGCATTACAGCAAAAATTAAAAAAATATAATATTGTGTAATATTTTCCAACAAACTTTACTGTAGTATGTATTTTTCATCCACTTCGACCTTTCTTAAAAAAAGTCTTCAACCTGACGCTTCACCAAACGTATATATTTTTTTTAACTAAATCGTGTATGTACAAATTTGTCAAGTGATAAGCCACGCCCACCAACTTAACCAAAAAAGTAATATTAAATTAAATTTTAATTTACAAAGAAGTTAAAATTTAGTTAATTACTTGACAACTTAATATGTGTAGTAAATCAGCCATTATAGCACTTTATAACTTTTATTTTGAAAATGCGAAGACTATATTTTTTATTTCATCCATTACAAGCCACTGTTATACTCAAAGTCTGTGAAGATCTTATTATTTGTTGTGAAACTTATGCCTATTATTAGACATAGACAAGGTTGTCTAAGATACGTAACTTATGACGTAGTGAAAATAAAATTTACAATACTTAATTTAAAACAAGAATACTAGAAGTATCAATAGCAATATTAATATTCCTGTTACTCAGTCCAATAGTAAAATAGCGGATTTGAACCCGTCGTGGCTTCGAATACGCTGTTCTTTAACGTTAAGTTGACCGCACTCTTATTTAATTAGGTCACTGTAGAATTTGAAACATCTGATTATCGATATGAATTTTTTGGATCTACTTTTCAGAAAAACTTTTACGGTGTTACCTCACAAGCTCCAAATGGCCTTCTTGCGAAGCTTCCATGAGTGGTGTGGAGGCGCCCAGCTCAGCGTCGGCGCCGGCTTTTATGAGGAAGTCGGCCACCTCGAGGAAGCCGCCACAGCAGGCCAGCGTCAGCGCGGTCTCCTGCGTCTCGTCCGTCTGCGCGTTGATAGACGCACCCTGCCCCAGCAGTAGCGCTACCATCTCCTCGTGACCTACGGGAATACATTCCACTCAGTTTTGTTCAGTGTATTGATAAAATATTTCAGGATTTTGGCTTACGGAATCTAGATAAAAGACAGTTTGATTTGTTCCTTCCAGTATTCTATTTTAATTTATAAGTTATCTTTATGTGAAATATCTTAGAGCCCGATTGATATTATTTGATACTAGCTGTTCACCGCGACTTCGCCCGCGTGTAATTTAGGGTTTTAATTATACTGCGCGGAAGCCTAATTCTTTTTCTAAGATATAAGTAGCCTAAGTTACTCCTTACAACATCAGCTACCTGCCAGTGAATGTACTATCGAAATCCGTCAAGTCGTTTCGGAGATTAGCCGGAACAAACAAACAGACAGACAGACCGACAGACAGACAGACAAAAATTTTAAAAATTGTGTTATTGTTATAAGTACCGTATATACTTTCATATGGATTTAGTAAAAAGCTGTTATTTTAATATTACAAACAGACACTTCAATTTTATTTATTTGTATAGATATAGATGTATACACTAGCTGCTCCCCGCGACTTCGCCCGCGTGTAATTTATTACGATTGGATTTCATGGGTTTCAAGATTTTCGCGCGGAACCTTAATGATTATTCTGAAACAAAAGTAGCCTAACCACTCAACCGTCCGCCCCGCGCAAGTGATTCTCGCCTGACCTGTCCGCGAATTAAATGTCACTATTTTTTACGACCGCGCGAGACAGTCTTAACAAAAACGATTACTACTGAAAATCTACTATAGCTACATTGTTGTGGAATAAACGAAAGCATACAGTTTTGTAACACAGCAGCATTTAACTGCTATTTTATGCTGGTATTCTGTGAGAGCTTGGTCCTTCCTCGATTAAGCCAACCCATGCGCCCTACAATAAAAACATAACTGCAGCATGGCTGTACCACATATATTATACCTATTTTATAATACTCTAGTTTTACAGAATAGGTTGTGTTTTTTTAATAATTGGCTTTACGGCGCTGTGTTCTAGCCCTGAGCCTGAAGTTACAATGTATAATTATGCTTCATAGTATACTGCTTCAGAATATGTTGATGCGTCACATTGTGCGGCCCTTGGGAGATTTTTACGGCAACTTGAGCCAGCAGACAGCTGACAGTTTGCGATGGTATCTATCTAAAGGCGCCTAAGCAGACACTATCATGAGAATTACATCACCATCAGAGCACTTGTTTCACTGTTTCTATTAATAGTTCACATGCGCAAACATTTAATACACAAAATCGCACCACTTTTACATATCAAAATCCACTTCAAACCATTATTTAAACAATAATACAGGAGTAGTAATCCGTCGCCGGTCAATTTCCCGCCAAAACTCCAATAAATAGGTTATGCATGTAAGGGAAGGATATGCGTACCTTCGCGGGCGGCCTCCATGAGCGGCGTGTAGCCCTCGTCGTTGACCTCCTCGATGTTGGCGCCGCGCTCCAGCAGCAGCATGGCCAGCTCCACGTGGCCGCCGCACGCCGCCAGCGTCAGCGGCGACTCGAAGCTGTCCGTCGGCATGTTCACCTGCCGGCACGCCTACTACTCACTACAACTCCTCTACACGTGCCAACTGCCTTCACGCTTATAATGCGAACATTTAACATGTTTACAAATTTCATTTTTAGTAGTTACTTTTATTTTACTAGAAAACGATTAGTCTAACTCCAAAGTGATGATTTACGGAAAGTTTGCATTATAAGCCTGAAATTGGACGTCAAAATATTCATTTACATATAGTGGACAATTTGGAAAAATACTCATTTTTGAACCAATACTTTGATAATGGGAATGCAGCAATGATTAGTATATGAGATTTGTATTTGGTATTTACAAACATACATATTATATACGACTGTTTGTCGGTTATATGTATTATAGGTTTTATACATGTACACATTTTTTTGAGTTTAAAAATCAATACTATGTCCTTAACAATACATATTTAATTAGTAAAACTCTACTGTGTAGTGGTGGCATAAAATATATTGTAAAAGACAACATAGAAATATCCCTGTTTGAGATGGGTAATAGCATCTTCAAGATAAAAATACAAAATAAAAATTGTGGTTGCAAACCCCTTTGTCAAACGTAGCAAGCAACTTTAGCAAAAATCCTACCTATGTAGTATTATACAAATGAAAACTCGAACGTCAAAGTTTTTTTCCAAGCAGTTAAATATTATTTTTTTATCTTGATTAATATTAAGTATTTTAAAGATCCATTCGATTAAGAATGTAATAAAGTATTTCATGTAATGCTCATATTTTTTTTCAGAGTTGAAACCATTTTTTTTAAAGTATTCATTTAAGTTTTATAATACGATATTTTGCCCAACCAGGATTGAATGTAAACCACATTTTAAAAATAAGTAATATAAAGGTACCTGCGCGCCGGAGTCGAGCAGCAGGCGCGCGACCTCGACGTGTCCGTCCATGCTGGCCTCCATGAGCGCCGTGTGCATCTCGTCCGTCTTGTGCTCGCGGTCGGCGCCCGCCGCCAGCAGGAAGCGCACCATGTCCAGGTGGCCCTTGTAGCAGGCCAGCGTCAGCGCAGACTCCTTGAACTCGTTCGAGTGCGTGTTGATGCCGGCGCCGTGCTCCAGCAGGATCTTCGCCACGCCCACGTGCCCCGCGGACGCCGCCTAGTACGATCCACAACTACGTTTAACCAACATTGGCGTTGCACATTTACGTTTAAAAAAATCGTAAAATAGGAGTTGCACAATGGGAGCATCCACTACTTTTTCTGCCACCAAGGCTGCTCTACTTGGGAATGAGGTGAAATATTTGACACATTTCATAGAGAGGAAGTTAAATTGGTAGAAAAATATAAAATACTAGCAGTTCCCCGCGATTTCGCCCGCGTTCAATTAGGGGTTTTAATTTTTTTGCGCGGTACCATATTTTTTTCTAAAATAAAAGTAGCCCACGTTACTCTTTATAATATCAGCTATCTGCCAGTGAAAGTTCCGTCAAAATGGTTCAGCCACTTCGGACATTAGTCGGAACAAACAGACAGACACAGACAAAAATTTTAAAAATTGTGTTTTTGTTTTAAGTACCGTATACACTTTCATATGTGTTTAGTAAAAAGCTGTTATTTCCATATTACAAACAGATACTTCAATTTTATTTATTTGTATAGATATAGATTAGTAGTGTTTTATATTAATTAGATTAAAAATTTACACATATCGCTAAAAGTATAAGAAACAAAAAAAGAGTTAAAAATGTGGAAATAAATTAAGAGCAATCATTGCAACATTTATTTGTGTACATAAGTATACAACATGTAACAAAAATCCTGTGGTTCCCGTTTAGTACGTTATCAGGATCAGTATTCAAACCTATAGAAATAAGTTTTTTTTAAAAAACTCGCCAATTATTTTTATTATATTAAAAAAAAATTATGTGGTTTTATTACCTCTTACTGACACTAGCCGATGCTAAAGCTAAGTAAAGCGGGGTCTTTGACAATCCTCTTACTCCCCAGGCAATGCAGAGGTAATAAAACCACATACAATTTGCATACAATTTTTAAAAAAAAAATAAAAAAAAAATTGTTAAAGTTTTTAAAAAAAAGTTATTTCTATACGTTTGGATAATGATCCCGATAACGTACTTATCGGGACCACAGGATTTTTGTTACATATTGTATATGCTAGAAACAGAAAAACTTATTTTAAACGCAATTTTTTTCTTATGGGTCTCAACTAGCGACATCTGGTGAGCTGACAATTAATAACCCTCATTGTGCAGTTGCGTTAAGGCGACGCGCGTGTAGGTATGAGTGTGCGTGTGCGTGTGCGTGGTCGTCATCACCTCCATGAGCGGCGTGTGTCCGTTCTCGTTGTGGTCCTCGACGTTGGCGCCGTTGTCGAGCAGCGCGCGCACGCAGTCCTCGTGGCCGCCGGCGCAGGCGTACATGAGCGGCGTGTTGCCGGACCCCGACACGGCGTTCACGTCCGCGCCGTGCGCGATCAGCAGCCGCACGATGTCCACGTGCCCCGCGCTCGCCGCCTCCATTAGGGGTGTGCAGTCGCCCTGGTGTACAATAACACACCGTTCCAAACACTTTTATATAAAAATATGCCGTATTACTATACAAGTACACTTCTGCACATATGCCTCCCACATAAACTACCCCATTGCTCCTGGATTCTGCCAGTTGGCACGCTTGGCAATCTTTCACAACTTTATGCTGTTATCAGGAAGATGCTGCTGCCCATCTCCTGTTTCAGTTTCCCCCTGTCGCCTCTTACGACACTCGATATAGGGTAGTGGATATTGTTACACCACAACTAACCAGTTTTATATGCCCTAAATATACCCTATTATTCCTCGGCATTTATAAACTGTTAAAAAGCAAGCACATACCTGCGCACAGTAAGATTCTAAGACTTTAAAGTGGGTTGAGTGAAATACTTTTAATTTAATAATTAGTAAGTGGTAGGGACTCCTTTTTCTCTCTGAGAGCCCGTCTGGGTAGGTGTACCACACTCTTAGTTATTTCCAGCAACACTTGCTCTACTGTGTTCTGGACTGAAGGATATTGAGTCAGTATAATATCAGACTGTGAGGCATTCCATCTTAGTATGTACTTACAGGTGACAACACATATGTAGCCTTCTTTGTTTGCAGGTCTCGTTGGACTGCAGTAGCAACATACTATCATCAGGTATACTTGTAAGGTCGTTTGTTACTTCAGTTATATAAAAATATATTAAATTTATTTGTGAACCACCCACATCATATTGCGGGACGTCGCGTCGTGACTGTTATATGAAAAATGAGATTAAACCAAATTTTATGCTTATTCTGCGTGCACAATACAAATAAGTTCAAAATATTTGTAGTTGCATGCATTATCATCATTTCACACCAATATTAAAAAAGATTGTCTATGTAGTACTTGCGATATCTTTTTCTTGACAAACGAATTCGCAGACGACCTATAATGGTTCGTATTTAAAAATGCAGTTACACATTTAAATACTTAAATATTTTCCCTAAAAATTTGATATTCAAGGAATAATAATAATAATATTTTTTTGTGAATAAAAGTATTCAGTTATTAAAATTTACATAAAATTAATATGAGTACTTTAATTTGTCGATCATTAACTACATTTGTTTTATTATAAAATTTGCACCTGCGTCTTACAAATAAGTTCTTCTTTGCTTTGAAATAAATTATATAAAAATAACCAGTAATTTTATTATCGGTTTGAATAATAAGTTACTATTAATATCTACTACCTTAATGCCGCGATCTTCGACGCTCGCGTGCATAGCCAACAGCACTTGCGCGAGTTCGTAGTACCCGGCTGAGCAGGCCAGTGACAATAGCGACTCGCCCTCTTCTGTGGTCTCGTGAACGGAACGACCTTCTGTTAACAGCTTGCGCACGGTGCCCACGTCGCCGTCAGAGCAAGCCTCTGCCAGCGACGGCGCACCGTCAGCTCCGACGCCTGACACGACTACACCACCATTCAGGCTCATCCCGCATTGCGTGCTGAGGAACAAAAGTCACAAATTAACCTACAATACTGTATAGCTTCGTGAATTGAATTAACAGTGGAAATCAGATAAGATCAAAGCTTCAATAATCACATTTCGAATACCGAGCCTCGATCGGACCGACTCGGGAGTCAACGACTCTACCGCGATCGTTCCAAGAGACTTTCGGCGTCGAATCAATCTCGGATTGTCATCATGTGAATGCAGGTTGGCCAGCGTAAATCGATTATTGTACTTATCAAGACAGCTTTAGGGTATTGAATTACATACTAACATGGGTTTTTCCAACTCATTGTGTAGTATTAACGTGATTTCTTTTGTATGATTTATTTGTCTGCAAATACCGAAATTTTTATCGAGTTGAATAAAACTAAATAGTATTTAGACGTCAAAACAGTTTTTTTGCCCAATCAGTATGTTTTTTCATGAATGCTCATTTATTGGTATTTATAAGCAATAGCCGTTTCGTGGGACATTAAAGAACTTGTTCCAGAACAAAATAACTTTCATATCCTGTTTAAAAATAGGTCAATCAATTTAATATGAACCGTCCATTTAAGTATGAGGAGATAAAAAAATCCACATATCGTATTTAAATTGATCAACACAACACATACAACACATCACAATCTATATTTTACATATTACAATACTTTATTTTGTCAATTTTTCATTACGTCATAATTTGTCAGCGGAAGCGGTATTTTTCTGGAATTTCTTAGTTGACTTAAACAAAATACCTACGCGAAGGATTCGATTATTTAGCTATAAGTACGTATAAAATAAAATATTCACTTTACGCTTCTCACTTATTTATTCATTCATTTATTTAGCGAGGGCATATACAAAGTCTATAACAATTTAACACTGTTTTAAAACTATTTTTATATTATTTATAGTTTTTGAATTCGTTGTTATTTTTAAATACATATTTCATTCATGAATATATTAAGTAGACACGGTAGTAGATTATGAAAAAATTAAATTGACAAACGTAATATTCATTTATTATGGCAAAGAAATAAATATATTTAATTTCAAAACATTTTATGTATTAATGAAATTCTAATTAATCAAACTGCACTAAGCTTAACAAAGACTAGTTTTAACCTTCGAAGATAATTAGTTGATCTCAATATGTTCACCTTTGACCTTTTCCGATTCATTATAAAGTGTACTACAGTAAAGCATATTTTTCAAAGTCCATATATTTATATTTTTTATAATATTCTGTCGGATCACTAGCACAAGCGTAATGGAATATCGATTAAATATCGCATAACTTAAAAATGAACGTTTTTCATTTCAACTATGAACTTGATAAAATAGATTAAATAACTCTACCAAATAATATTTCTGTACAATGAAAATATACATATTGTTACAGACCTCCTGTTTATAGCAGCAAAAGCAGGTCAAACTCGGCAAATCTCTGGCTTTCTGAGATATTATTATGATTAGCCAAATTAAGTCTCAGGATTACTCCTTAACATCCGAACAAAACTCATAATTATAGCTATTGGTAGATTTAGAGCTTAGGGCACAACGACTAACACGATAGATAATAGATGCAATTATACACAACATTAATTGAGGTTCGTTCACTAAGTTAGTTTAATTTAAATCAGATTTTTTTTTAAACTGGAAACTGAAGCTTTTATAACAGTGCTATGTTTGTCTCTGGTGGAACGGATAATATGCAGTATCACAATCGTTATAGATAATCACCAAGGGACTCGTGAGTACAGATTATTTGTGATAAGCTACATGTATAAAGTAGCCATATCGGCGTAGAATAGTCCGGCAAGAGCCGGTCATTTGAAGAAGTGTGGACATTTTATTTAATGTAAGACATTTTATTGAAAATTCTAACCGAAACATTGAGTTAGTAGCTTCTGTTGAAAGCGCATCTGTATATCAAAGCCACTTTCCAAGTGGCCAATCAATGTTTATTCTGATGTAAATCGTTGCAACATTTTAATAATCTTTTAAACAAAAAAATAACAAAACTTTACCTTTTTAATTCTCTAATAGATTAAAATACAACAGTATTTAGCAAAAAAAAACAATTCAAATTTAAAAACAAAATAAGGATGTATGGTAACTAACTACATGCGGCAAGCTACGCAGCAACAAACTCGAGCATGATAAAACCTAAATTATGTGAATGTTTCTTTACTCAAAGGCATGCACGACGCACCCGGGACCAGATAACTGGGTCTAAATTACAACGTTGTGAGGTTGTGAACAAAAAAATCGATAGTAGATATAAACACAGTCCTTACTATGCAATAATAATAATGTCCTTCAGACCGACTTTCAGCGGCCATCCCAACGGAAACAAACCATCTGCGCAGGACGGGGTTATAGTGCACGAGCGCGTGCGCAAACACAGGTGCACTCTATTCCCTCACACTCATAGTCGGACGGCTTACTATAATATAATATAGTTTAAAACTGGAATGTTCCTTTGTAACAAAATTAATTTTACATGTAAAAAAATGTTACGTATCTTAAGTCTTATTTATTACGTCTGCAGCTGATTCATTAAAGGTAAGTACATAGTGACAAAATCAAATAAGTCGCAATTTCCTCACAGACAAAGTTATAGACGCTTTGTAGGAATCGGCCTTTCATCCTACAAGGTTTGTGTGACGTTTACGGTTGTCATCTCTTTTGGAACGTAAAGAGGATCGACCAGACTAAATAAGCTCGACTGCCAGCAGGCTTATTCGATATCTGTGTTAACATCAAAATGATAGTAACATTGTAGTACCTTGCGTCGTAAGTTTTAAGATGTAGGTATATAGCAATCGACGTAATGTACTTAAAGTGACTACCGTTTGATGCCACAGAAATTAGCAAATGGGCCTGCAGTTACAGTTTAGCTATTGAATTTCAAACGACTAAAACGAAATGCATTCACTTTTAATGCAAAACCTTGGTAATAGTAAGGTTTTTATATCTTGATCACTTCGCAGAAAAATGCGCTTAAGTCAGGTATTAGGCAAAGTAAATCCTCTTGTTGTAATAAGAGCGAAATCTTCAAGACCATTGCATGCATAGTCAATCTTTTTCATGGCTATCTTTTGTTTTCCTTTTAATCCGTATTGAGAAAAACTTGAACGTGACTGAACTTCGAAACATATACTTAGGATATTATTTACAAAAATCAATTTAGTTTACTGTTACTGTAGTCTGAACAAGATATGATTTAGTGGTCAGTTGTATATGATATTAGGATACTTTAAAAAAAAAGTGTCTCGCTAAATCCCTGTCCTAAGTACGGAAAAACGCACGAGTGTATTAAGTTTGTTTCCGCGGACACATACTTGCACAATATAACTTAGCCTATCCCCAGTTTACCGTAATCACCAAGCTTACTATGCGAATTATCGATCGCAGTATGAAACTTCTAACATCTTTGACGCTGCATTTTCGAAATAGGTATTCTACCACTTGTCAGATCTCTAGACTTTGTGGAATATATGTGCTTCAACTGGATCAAATATCTTGCATTTAAGGTTGGAAATTGTTTCTCCTCACGTCTCGCACAAGCTGCCTGACGTCTCCGTCGGCTGACACTGCTTTTTTCAATTATGATATTTGGAAGAAAGAAAGCGAGGGTACTCACGGTTTGTCCTGGTGGTGGTGTCGATGGTGGGCGGGCGGCTGGTCGCTGCGCATGCGCGTGAGTGCCGCGGCCGCCTCGTCCAGCGCACAAGACACTGATGACGTCAGCCGCCTCAGGACTTCTGGGTCTGCAAGGTGTTTGCCCTCTCCCGACAGCTTGCCGATGCCTGTTTGCATAATAACACACTTAGTTCACCCATTCTTAAAAATATTACTAATGTAATACGTAATTTAACTGCCTCATTGGTTTATAAGAATTAATTACGAGGTCCCGGGTGCAAATCCCTGGTCGAGTAAAAAATCGGTTATTGAGTTCATCAGAAGAACTCAATGAACTCATCTACTAAAACATAACTAAGATGTATCAAAAAATATTTAAAATGGCATTTATTTTTATCAGTAGCGGCATATTCTATCAGTTGGAAAATATTTGGTTATTTCAATTATATCGGCAGAATATTCATTAATACTTTATCGTTCGAAAATCAGAAGTTTCGATAACTTTAATGATTATATTATGAAAGTTAGACTATTATTTTTATAGAATATATTAGGTCAGTAATATTGATTTATGATACATGTGCAAATTAATAAGAAACAATAACTATAAACTTTGCAAAAATTACAAACAAAAGTAAACAGACAGCGTGGATAACATTCGAAGGCTTTATTAAAACACACCTGTGTACGACACAACCAAAATTTCATTGCAAAGCATTGTATGAAACAGGAATGTTGCGGACATTCGAATCCGCATCCGAAAATGCGGAACATCCGCTTTGACTTAGACATCTGCATCTGCATCCGCATCCGCATAAATCAATACTGATCTTTGATGCGGATGCAGATGTGGAGCAAGTCACGACACGATCATAAAATGAGAATGCACACGCAGGTGCCAAGATCCAACATTTATACATAACACAACATTTGTTTTATTTGATAGAGGTAATTCAGGAAGTGTCAGTCACAAAGTGTGTCTTCCATAAATATTTCGTCGTATAAATTATGAATTTAAAAAATTGAATATAAATGTCGCCACCAGCACAAAGTAATATCTGAACTTATTTTAAATCAGACGAAAGTGATCGGGATAAGTCCCAGTCCAAAATATGTAAAAAGTTACTCATGAAAGGGACGTAAGTACCATAACTGGCAAAATCATCTTAAATCGATGCACCGAGTTTACTTTGTTCAAAAGCTTGAGTAACGAAAAACAGTTGAAGAATAAAAAAATGATGCAGGTAAATTGGAATTTCAATCTAGTTTAAATAAAGTTTAAAAACTTACAGTCAAACTCGATGTAAAGTAATTCTCAGCTGTAGGCACTCTTTCTAAAAATTAATCAAATCGGAACACTACTTTACTGTCCTCTAACTTTTTTTTATAAGATAGGGTGACAAACGAGCCCACACTCCATCTGATGCTAAGTGGTTGGTGTGGCCCATAGACATCTACATTTATCCTCGTTTGCGAATCAAAATGCAAATGCTTTGTCACCCGTGAGGAATAAGATGGAATGCCTCTTTTCCAGTAAAAAGGGTCTTCGGTTTTCTACACACACCATAGCAGTGTTAAGCTGCTATTTGACGCTGGTATTCTGTGATATTTTTTGTTTTTATTATCAATAATAAAAACAAAAAATCTCACAGGGTTAACTGGACCAAATTAAAAAAAAGGAAGACGTTTACAATGTGATATTATAATTTATTTTAAGACTATTTTACACACGATTTCGATTTGATATTTTTACTTAAAAGCTGTACTTTTGAAGCAATTTAAAAAAGAAAAAAATATATACTTTAACTACTGATTTGAGACCCTTCTCCTTTTTTGAATTTGGTTAAAATCACTTGCAGGTTTTTATAGTAGTTTTTGATGTTGCATTTGATTGAAATCGGTTATTTTTCATGTTTTACTTTCGTTAATAATTTATACACAAATTACTTCAATGAGTTTCTGCGCTAAGGGACGCAGGTTCGAATTTCGCACGGAACCAGTATTTATATGGCCTACAAATAATTGTTCCGGGTTTGGATGTTGTCAATCTTGCCTTGATATTAGACGTTCATCTTCACTTTAAATGTAGGTCAAGAAGAAACACTTGACAACGCATATATTCTTTTAAAGAAAGAGTTGGTAAAGAATCGGCAGAAAAAAAAGGACTGATGTGGATCAAAATCTTCTGACCTGGTGGATAGTAAATAGAAGAGATTTGAAAATTCTCTCTGGATGTGCACGCAAGTACTTATCACCTCCACTGGCCAGCGTTCCCAGTGAACAATTATTTAGTTGCGCTGGGCGTATCCACGATCCACTATGAAACCGACTGGAGGCTAATAAACCTGCGATATTAATTTACATTAAATATAATGCATCGAATTTTAATATTGATTACTAAAAAACTTTTTTTTAATGTAACTTAAATAAAAGTATTTTGATTAAGATTTTTTACTCAAAATTTTATTAATAAATAAAAGTTATATAAAAATTATAGTCTTCTATTTAAGTATTCCCTTAAAAAGTAATTTTTCCTAAAAAAAAAACCGGCCAAGTGCGAGTCGGACTCGCGCACCGAGGGTTCCGAACAAATCCGTAGGTTAAAATTATTAAAAATATTTTTATTATACGATGTAACTAAAAATTTATGCTTTTCGCAATTTTTCCTTTATCTTTGCTATAATACGTTGCTTCGTGCCAAATATTAAGATTCTCAGTTCACGGGAAGTACCCTGTAGGTTTTGACTTTTGATTCCCTTGCGAATATAGAAAATTTGCGGCATAAACGGCTGTATCTTCTGATTGCGTTGGCTTAGAAGTTTGATTTTTTCATAGCCCCAAGGGACAGTAGACTTGAGTATTTGATATAAATTTCAGCTTGATACCTCTACACGTTCCTGAGAAAAAGGGTCTTGACAGACAGACAGACAGACAGACAGACAGACAGACAGACAGACAGACAGACAGACAGACAGACAGACAGACAGACAGACAGACAGACAGACAGACAGACAGACAGACAGACAGACAGACAGACAGACAGACAGACAGACAGACAGACAGACAGACAGACAGACAGACAGACAGACAGACAGACAGACAGACAGACAGACAGACAGACAGACAGACAGACAGACAGACAGACAGACAGACAGACAGACAGACAGACAGACAGACAGACAGACAGACAGACAGACAGACAGACAGACAGACAGACAGACAGACAGACAGACAGACAGACAGACAGACAGACAGACAGACAGACAGACAGACAGACAGACAGACAGACAGACAGACAGACAGACAGACAGACAGACAGACAGACAGACAGACAGACAGACAGACAGACAGACAGACAGACAGACAGACAGACAGACAGACAGACAGACAGACAGACAGACAGACAGACAGACAGACAGACAGACAGACAGACAGACAGACAGACAGACAGACAGACAGACAGACAGACAGACAGACAGACAGACAGACAGACAGACAGACAGACAGACAGACAGACAGACAGACAGACGGACAACAAAGTGATCCTATAAGGGTTCCGTTTTTTCCTTTTGAGGTACGGAACCCTAAAAACACTAACTCCGCATCCGCAACCACAGATGTGAGCATCTAAAAATCCGCATCTGCATCCGCAACAACCCTGTTATGATACAATGTGACAGCGGATGGTTTCGGTCGGCCAATACGTTCGCATAAGTGACAGATGGCTCGTAAATCAAAAACCAATCCTACATCTAAAAATTCTATTACTAGATATAGGGATATTTATTACTAGTTATATGTTTATTAAACAAGGCGTAAATATTTTAATTGACAATATAGGAACATTTCACATTATGTGTTGATGAATGTTTGGTATTGTAATAGATGAGTTAAAGCTAATTTTTTTTATTTAAAACTGCATAACTCTTTGTACTTTTTGTTTTAATTTATTGTTGACATCTAACTTTGTGTCTTTTAAAATAAGGGTGACAAACGAGCACATAGTCCACCTGATGGTAAGTGAGTCCTGTGGCCCATAGACATCTAGATCTATCCTCGATTACAAATCAAAATGCAGATGAGTTGTCACTCGTGAGGACTAAGATGGAATGCCTCGTTTCCAGTAAAAACGGTCCCCGGTTCTCTACACTTATCATACGAAACACAGCGGCGGCGTTCAGCTGCTATTTTACGCTGGTATTCTGTGAGAGCGTGGTCCTTACCCAGTCGAACCGATCCATTCGTGCCACAACTTTACCACTAATATAGCTGTATCATGGCTCTGCCACGAAATCTTGTATGTATTATGTTGTCTGTCTTATTTATATTGTGGCGGCGCTGTCGTCGCGCCACGAGCAAAAGACATCGAATCCTAAATCGCGCTAACAAAGTTCCGAAGTTAAAGCAGTATATATAGAATAGCTCTGAACTACCACTCGGAGCGTTAGCCGCTCCCCGGGCAGAACACCTTGCCCGGCGGGAGATCTCCCCTTTTCCTTCCACCCGCCACAATATTAAGACTTATTAATCTTGAATTTATCATACAATTATAATTAAACATATATATTTTTTTTACAGAATTATGTACATTATACAAAATTATGTATTTGCACGCCGCTGGTGAAATTGCGTGTACTATTTTTATCATAATGTCTGTAACAAACATATTTCTTGCAAATAAATTATTATTATTTATTCAAATATAATTTCGAGTAAGACACGCACGCACGCACGCACGCACGCATGCACGCACGCACGCACACACGCACGGACGCACTTACGCACGCACGCACGCATCCACTCACGCACGCACTCATGCAAGCACTATCGCATTATATTGAAAAGAAATACTCAAAATTATGAAGCGCTATCATTTTCAGCTAATGCCACACAACTCGGTCGGAACTGACATGAAATATTCGTCATCGTAAATTGTAATATTCCTTAACAGCGGTTAATTTACATTGCTTGTGAGCGCACAAATATTATACAAAAATAAAGTATTATTTTTTTTTCTCGTTTTATATCACTTTTGGAAATTTGTAATATATCAAGTTAAATGGCAGAGCCAGAGCTCTTATGGCTACTGCACGAATGTGTTAAGTCAGCTCAACCGAAGGAGGACACGCTGGTACAAAATACCAGCGTAAAATTGCAAGATAACGCTGCTGTATTTGGAACGGTTAGTGATGAGACTAGAGACGATTCCAGTCACTAACAACATCATAGTCCGCAGGGATGACAACGCATCTGAGTTTTAGTCCTTATGTAGAATAGTCTATGATTTTTCCTTACACCCATAGACGTTACGGCGTAACACGGAAATGGCATTGCATTCTCACGGGAGGACGAGTCCAGAATGACGTAATGAACCGTTATCGCCCCCAGTGCATACTTGTGATTATTACTTCCACTATCATAGTAAATATTTTTCATTAGGTTTACGAGTAACACGTTCACGAGTTTGATAGAAATAGTTGCATTCACCATTCTGTCCGCAGCTTGCTTGCTAACCGCAGTCGCTTCGCACTTTTCGTGCTGACGACTTTTTTTTGCATAATCCGCAGTCTGTTAGACAGCAGAAGTTATTCATTATTCTGGATGATAATCATTTCTTCTTGCTCTTCATTTCGGCTAAGGAAGCATCACACTATTTTCCCATTTTTATTGTTCTAAAAGCTTATACCCAACATCGGAAATGCACATAATATTATGTAGTAAATAGTTAATGTCGTCGGTAGCTGTAACCACAAACCTTAAACTACTGCCGCTTAAACCTTGATCCATATAGGAAGGTATGTTCAATACGGTGATAGTATAAGGCTCACTTGTGAATTAATACAATCACACATTAAAATTTAAATCCCATTTGAAACTAAAGATTAGTTTGGTAAACCTGTTTACTTTTCTCTACTACATTTTACTGCCGAGTAGAAGCCACAAGGCGTTTCCGTGGTCTTGCTAATAAGCGGTAAAGGTAGAACACCATGGGACTTTTAGTCAGAGCGAGTCCAACATAATCTATCCTTGTCTTACGTATCTCGTATCCCGTATCTCTAGTATCTATGACGTGACTCCTTCTGCTTAAAGACATGGAACTTACTTTATATATTTTTATTATTTACCTACCTTACAGCAGTATTTCATTGTTACATCAAAATTAAGTATTCCATGATGCACATCAATTTCCAATTTAGCCCGGGCACATGTTAAATCGTCATTTTACAACGTAGAAAAAAAATTCACTGCTTAATTGAGATTCCAGAATTAATACTCTTTTATAAATAAAAATATTCTGAAGTAATTTATGCTACGTTTTATTATGAATTGTTAATATGACTTATATGTATTAAATTTACAATAAAAATGTTTGAAAACATGTTTAAAAAAATATAATATTTATTAAGATATATTTAATTTCAATATGTAAACACATCTTCAATTTAAGACCACAAATTAAAACCATATATTTCATTCATTCATTGATTCACTACAACCCTTCACAAATTCACTGCTGAACATAGGCCTCCCCCAAGGAATTACAAAGTAGTCCTGAGCCACCTGCATCTATCGACTTCCTGCATGTCTTACCAAATATACATAAATAAACATAAATCAACGCTAAATATTTTTGAAATACCTAGAGATTGTTCCAATATCACAATAATATTAATGAAAACCACCAAATCGGCGTTACTTTAAATGTACGTGAAACTAAAAGTTAATTTCAACGAACTCAATCTTCTCAACTTTATTTTAATATAATCGAGATGAAATTATTGCTACCAGTTAAAATAACAATGTAACAAGATTATACCACCACTTAGAGTGTAATGATAAAAGGTGGGTTGGATGGTGTGACGGATAATTAAGTTTTTCACTCTATAGTGCACAGAAGGTTTTATCTACAACAGTCATTAATTTTAGTCTAAATAAAGGTAACGTAACGTAACGTTTAGAGCGATACTTTCACTTTTTTAATCAACGACTTAAAATAGTCATCAGAGCAAGTTTATGATCATTAGTAGGTTACATTGATTTGTGTTGTCATCGTATTGATGATGATGACGAAGACCAAAAATATTATAGAAAATAATTTATTGTACACGCTAGAAGTTAGAGTTGTCCAGTATACTATTAAACATAAAATAATTATAAATTCGTTTTAGCAGTTTCCGTGAGAGTACTCCTCCGCTTACATACCAACTCACAGTCTCAACTTACAGCGGGGTTTCTACCTTTTCTTGACCAGGGACCACAAGGTGAAAGAAATAACTAACACAAGTGCGAGTCGGACTCGCCCATGAAGGGTTCCGTAGCAGCAAGTAACATAATCTACGATTTATAACGTATTAAAAAAAAGTACTTACTAGATCTCGTCCAAACCAATTTTCGGTGGAAGTTTACATGGTAATCATGGTATCATATATTTTTTTTAGTTTTATCATTCTCTTATTTTAGAAGTTACAGAGGGGGAGACACGTTTTACTACTTTGGAAGTGTCTCTCTCGCAAACTATTATAATAATATATATATAATTAGTCAAACTACTTCAAATTACGAATAAGTTTCAAAGATGTTCGCGTTGTTATAATCTTAATTTTTCTCGATGTTGCATAATATTAACCTTCCTCACGTTGAACAATGTTCCCTCGATGTAGTCTACTACCGACTAATATCAAAGGATTCAATTTGTTTTATCACAACACCTAACCCTACAGTAGGTGCGGCCTTAACAAAGGCGCGTAACGGACTAAGTTATACAGACTCTCGCACGTGGACGTAAGGTGCATTTTGATTTAATACGCGCGCCACATTAATTTTTTTCGACGATATAATCGGTAGGCTAGTTTGACGAAGGTATTATGAACATCAGTGACGTTGTAACTAGGTTTAAACTCGCAAGTTTGCTATCAGAGTGATCCTTCTGTTCTTCTACTATTATTTATTCTGTGGTAGTAATATTATTTATTCTGTGACGACACTAACAACGCATGCGTTATTTTAAACTTCACAATGTTTAATGGCTTAACAGTTACCTACAAATTGAATAAATTATTGAAAGAATTATTGAAAGGTTGTGCCTTACAAATAAAATCGGAAAAATGTATAATACCAAATAAAAGCGTCTTGTAGACAAGTGTACGTATAAGAGGAGAGATACGTATTTCTTAACGCGCGTCTTTCAATTGATGAGTCATAAGTCACCATTCCTCTGCTGGCAGGCGAGCAGTTCCGACCACGTGTTATGTGCGCTACTTTTTTTTATAATCTTGTCATCAAACGCCCAGATTTAAATTATTTTGAATTTAGTAAATTGCAATAATAGAAGCGCCAATACTTTTATAATAATTTCATCGGCAGTAACATCGTTATCAAAAACAATCTTTAGTGCATGGAGCCAAAGCAGATTTATAAATATAGTACTTATCTATTTAAAATAAACTTTTTAACGCAGACATTTAACTCGTACATTGGCGATAATAATTCGAAATTTTAATTTTAGAACGCACCTGTAATATAACGGTTGGTAACCTATAATGGCAGGCGAGGTTATGCAAGGGTGATCGGAATATTTTAATAGACAATGCGTTACACAATGAAAAAAATCTATAATTATCTATTACTTTATGATGATAAAAGTTGTAATTACTATACGAAAATGGCATCCACATGAATGAGATATTAAATAATGAAATAGAAGATAAATGGATTTTAAGATGATAATCCTTAATTTAATTAGCTCTTTTGTCGAATACAAGTTGGAAATTTCTTATAATAAAATTAGGCAATTAATGATTCCGTTCATCCATCCATTATAGCCCATAAAGGTCTACTTTTAAACATAGGTCTCTCCATAGATTGACTCGATTTTGCTATAGTTACCACGCAGGAGCGTTGGCAACCGAAGATTTTTTATCATTTTCAATTGTTATCAGAAATATGCTGCCGCGTATCTTTTTTTTTATAGGATAAGGGTTACAAACGAGCATACAGTCCACCTGACGGTAAGTGGTTGCTGTGGCCCATAGACATCTGCATCTATCCTCGATTACGAATCAAAATGCAGATGCGTTGTCACCCGTGAGGACTAAGATGGAATGCCTCTTTTCCAGTAAAAAGGGTATCCGGTTCTCTACACACAGCAGCATTAAGCTGCTATTTTACGCTGGTATTCTGTGAGTATCTCCTGTTTCAGTTTCCTTCTATCATCCCTTAAAGTCACATGACATAATATTAACCCTTCCCTTAGACTATCGGATAACTAGACGTTCGGCGAGGCACCTTTGTTGTCGACCTTCCTCACATTAGAACCAAGCGGATTGCTTCGGTTGCTAATGCTTCCAGCAAATTAGCAAAGCAATGGAATAACTTGGCAGTCTATCCCCATCCTTGGGTCTTCAAGGCAAGAGTGGTTTTGTTAAGTTTAGCCAGAGCGCTTTACCATCTTAGGCTAGATATAGTGAATCTCACGCTGCTAAGTGACCGGTGTAGCAGTTGATTTGCGTACTGTCAATGTTTCTGCTGTCTATGGGCCACAGCAACCACTTACCATCAGGTGGACTGTGTGCTCGTTTGTCACCATTATCCTATAAAAAAAATCAAATGCTGAGGACATTGCATAATGATTTCTTAGCGCATTGTATCTCGTTTTATAAATTCTTTTGTTAGTAAAAATTGTTGTAATTTTTTGTACTTCTGATTTTAAGTTTTAACTTTCCATAGTTCTTATACTAATATTAACAATAGGCTACAAATGTTTATTAAGGCTTAGCGACAATTGTATCTCCTAGCTTTCCGCCGTTGTCTTTAAGTCTGTCTTTATTTTCTATTGCATTTGTTTGACATGCATTTGTTGTGTGTCATGCAAACTTGTTGGTTATTCTTAATAAGTAAATAAAAAAAAAACTAGAGAGTTAAAATAAATAAGCGAATCGACACCATCGTCCCCTATTCCGTAGGTACTACGGGACGATATGGGAAAGTGGCTATTCTTACACAGCCACTATACGGTTAACCGACTTTTATAGGCTGTAACGGTGATCTATGTGCGTTTTGATAGGCATAACTTGTTTTGTAAAACCTCAATGACTGCATCGTTGGTCAATTAACAGATTGGGTGGTATCGGGTTGGGTCAAAGTTTGTTACGTATTGGGATTTTCTATCGATAAATTTCTCAGTAGCAGGTAACGCAGTAAACCCGGGGTCAGGAAGTTTTCGGTGTTTTAACCTCGCGCCTCGGAAATAACGTAAAGCCGTTCGCCCTGCGCTTGATCTCTCTCCAGTCGTGTCGGAATGTCGTCCCATCGGACCAGAAGAGGATTGTGCTTGCGTTTGTAATCTGTCTTATATGGCCCTATGAAACAGATTAACACATACTTTTAAATGCGTAGTAAGAAACGTAGAAAATTCAACTATATATTATATATTTACGTGGTAGATCCATGCTGCAGCTATATTAGTAGTATAGTTGTTGCACGAATGAGTCGGCACGACCGGGGAAGGACCACACTCTCACAGAATACCAGCGTAAAATAGCAGCTTAACACTGCTGTTTCGTATGGTGAGTGTAGAGAACCGGATACCCTTTTTACTGTAAAAGAGGCATTCCATCTTAGTACTCACGGGTGAACGCATCTGCATACTGACTCATAATTGAGGATAGATGTAGATGTCTATGGGCCACAGTAACCATTTACCATCAGGTGGACTATCTGCTCGTTTGTCAACATATCCTATAAAAAAAATTAATTGCTGTCCGTTAGTCTGGCTTACACTCAAAAACGGCTCGAACGATTTTGATGTATTTTTGTGTTTGGATGGTTCCCAATATGGTTTAAAGTCTCATTTAGAATCGGTAGGTGGCGCTGTTGTCGAGATACAGTACCACCCGTAAGAAGGACGGATCGCTAGTCTTTTTATATAAAATTTTGGTGTGGGTGTGTTCGCAATTTTTGTCTTTCCAAACGGCTTGACCGATTTTGTTGAAATTTTCATGTGGCCACTTGGATGGTTCTCAGTTACAATAATTGGACCCAGTAGATGGCCTATTGTCGAGATCCAGAAATCACCCGTGCGTAGCCGAGGTTGATTGCTAGTATACTATATATTAACATTAAAATAAAATACGGATGTAATATTCTTGAAAAAGGTGCATCTCAAGAGAAAGTTATATGCTTTTAGAAGAACTTTTTCTAAGATGCCATAATATATGTTGAGGAAATGAACGCCGGTCTAATTGATGCCACAAGACGTAATAGATTAATTTAACGGCACTTCACTTCGTCAGTAAACTAGATCCCTAAATTGCGTCACATACGTATGGGTATATTGTTGCATTTATATTCACTACTAGCTGTTCTCCGCGACTACGTCCGCGTGGAATTTATTAACATTGGATTTCATGGGTTTTAATTTTCTGTGCGAAACTAATTATTTTTCCAAATTAAAAGTAGTCTAAGTTACTCATTATAACATCAGCCATTGAATGTCCCGTCAATATCGGTCCAACCATTTTGGAGATTAGCCGGAACAAACAGACAGACACAAAAATTTTAAAAATTGTTTTTTGTTATAAATACAATATATACTACCTAGTCGAATACCTATCAATAACGCCATAGATAACTGGAACACTTATATACGTCTCCTCTCACTCCTGGGGGGTTTAGATCATGGAATGTCCGCTTGCTGCTCCAAGTTTTATTGGCAGAGTTCACATGTCCACAATTTTTTTAAATTTTCTAACATGACGATGTTTAGCTTCACCGCCGAGCTCTTGGTCAATCAGCACATAAAATACATAATTTTATTAGTGCCGTTGAGAATCGAACTCTGTTTTTTTTCGCATTTTATGAAATTTTACGGCAAGCGCATATCCCCTGACCTACTACTCTAATACAGCTCATAATTGACTATTTAAATTATATAAATAAACATTAAATGTATAATCATAAAATGTATTTATTTAAAAAAAAGAAAAATTCAATTTAACTTTTAGCGATCAACTTTTGAGGCTTTTTTTATAGAAGGGGGCAAACGAGCATGCGGCTCACCTGATGGTAAGTGACTACCGCCGCCCATGAACAACCGCAACACCAGGGGAATCGCAGATGCGTTGCCAGCCTTTTAAAAAGGTGTAAGCTCTTTTCTTGAAGGTCTCTAAGTCGTATCGGTCAGGAAAAATCGCCGGTAGTAAACAATTCCACAGAGAAGTTGTACGAGGAAGAAAACTCCTTCCTTTATTACTATTTTATATACTATTACTAAAAACGTACAGTCGTGGAGGTTGGTTAATTTTTTTTTATTTCCCTTGTGATTTAAATGATATTCTTACCACCCAATGAGGAGCTTTGTTTACTTTGAGAGCGTGTATCATCATTAGGACCAAGTAAGCATAAATTGATGCGACCATGATCTCCTACAATGATATGAAACCGAATATGCTACCGTGTAATTCAGGGGTGCGACAAAGCAATGTTGTTTACTTGCCCGCGTCCACGTAAAGACGTCTACTATACTGCTACGTATACCAAGAATTCCTCCTGTATCGTGGAAGCGAATTATAAATGTAATATTATGTTGCACAAGGATAAACAACCGAGACAATCATTCAATTTGTGAATCAAACAATTGTTTTGTGCGATACCGGAGAATCGAAACCGCGACTCCTATGCGCAGCAGCTGAACGCTTAGCCATTACGTAACTGAGTCGTCAGGTATATAACTTCATACTTTTGGTTTTGAACCTTTATGTTCGATAAACATTGACGTTATCCTTGCTTTCAATTCATGCCTGTAACCACCCCTCACGCTTTTTCGTTACACTAGTATAGATCACTAGGACACACACACGGACACACCCCGTACACGAGGTTCAATACCCGTGATACGTGGCGTTTTTAGTTTTGCAATCCGTAACCCACACTGCGATAGTGGTTCAAGCAGAGGTTCGTACCTTCTAATGAGGGGCCCTTGAATCACATCGAGCTCTCCCCCTCCCCCTCCAGCTAGAGGAGCCTCTCTCTGAATGCAGGGATCGGGGTGCCTCGGGACTGCAGCCGGCAGAATCGTTGCACTCAATAGCTCGTAGGTCCTCGCATACGAGCTTAATAGCAGTGTTTGCACACATGTGTTCCTGTCTAAATGGTATACAGAGCCAGTAGGGTATAGACTGTGAGGCATCTTAGATGTGATATGAGACATCCATCCTAGTCCTCAGAGGTGTCAACGCACCTGTAGCCTTCTGTATTGGAAGGTGGCTCCATCCATAGACTGCAGTAGTCATTTACCATCAGGTGGACTGCAAGTTCATTTGTCACTTCAGTTTTATTAAAAGAAGGGAATAGAACACAATAACTTTCTAACATTTAAATAATTTTAAGAATTTATCCGCTTGTGTTCGAAGTGTCCGCCATAAACTCTCATTATAAAATTTGATATAAAGTAAAAAAAAAAAGAGAAATTCGTTCACATTGATGACATCGTAAATATAAGCAAGTGTTAACCCACGTACATATCTACATAATATTATAAAGACAATACATCCTAATTTGTCAGTGAGTTTAGGACCTCTGTCGTAATTTGACGCGGGTAACTCAAAAGGAGCCCACTATATCAATGATCGTATCGATTTCGCGGATACTCCGACGCGACGCCTGGCGGTTGCATTAACCGTCTACGGTACTTTTATTTTTTACACGCTTTTAACGTGAGCCGGGCCTTTTCATATAATTATATTCACTAAAACAGGTTTATTCACTAAAAATGTGTTACTGGAGGTAGAAAAATCGATCACCTAGTTTCGTCTCGTAAGTGTCATAAAAGGGGGCCATGGAAAATGCTAGTAAGATCTCCGAGAGATCCCGTATTTGCTAAGTACTCAGACCAGCGAACAGGATCAGGGTTAGATGATATAGATGCGAAACATTTGGTTCTGAAATCATCATACCCGTATGAGTACTTACATTATAAAAAGTAATTGCTTACACTATTTAAAGCGCTAGTCCGGTCGTGCATGGAGTATTGTTGCCATATATATGGGCTATTGCAGTGAAAAGCGACCTAGAGATTTTGGACTTAATGGAAAGGCTTACCCAAAGGGCTTATTGGTGACAGCAATATGGTTAGAATTATTCTCACCAGCCTCGAGCACAGACGTAAAGTAAAAGTGTGCAAGATTACATGACTTAACTCCTCCCTCTCCATTCCATCTCCATTTACATAGTAAAGCTAAATTATGATTGTAGCACGAAACACGAATGTGTGGGCTTGACCGGGGAAGAACCACGCTCTCACAGGATACCAGCCTAAAATTGCAGCTCAATGCTGATGTGTTTATATGTAGATGTCTATAAGCCACAGAATCCACTCACCATTAGGTGGACTGTGTGTTCGATTGTCACCCTTGAGTCACTTTTGACCACCAGACACTCGGCTGGTCTCCACCCTTTTGTTGTCAACATACCACGCATAGGAACCAAACGGTTTGATTCCACGTTCATAATGCGCGCAGCAAAGGAGTGGAATTATCTGTCAACACCTGTTTTTCCCTCTGAATGCACTTTACCATTTTCGACTGCATCAACACTTACCATCAGGTGGGATGGTAGTGATGCACCGGCGTATATTAGTAAAACAATTCATCCCTTGGGAGAGCTCTATTTCTAGCCATGGACTGGCAGAAAAACAATACAAATAGCAAATAATCACAACTATTTTTGAAGGTAAACTATATTTTAAAACGTATGAAAAATGTTATAGAACTATTCGATCATAGCTGCATAGAAGAGTCACTGTTACTGTTTGATAAATCGAGTATAAAACAAAGTCAGTGCACATACGCTGTAAAAATATAATAAAGTTTATCTTTTGCGTTTAGGGTTGCCAACATTTCTTCGGCGAAATATAGTATTTCATGGAAAAAGTAAAAAATAGACAAAAATATATTTGTTACTCATTTATTTTTATAAAAACTGTATTTTTGTTCTTCACTTTTTGCATATTAAAGGTAAGATATTTTCTGTATTTTTTAATTATGCTGCCATTTTTGACCTTGTCAATTTGTCATTTTGTCAGAAAACTCACTACAATGTTTTACTTTCGCAAAGATGTCATTTAATATTGTTATTTCGGGAGTAAAAGTTGTTCATTTCGATACTCAATTTTTCTTGTAAATTTCTTCTAATATTGTATATAATAAGATTTTGGTGTTGTAAATATAGTATTTTTGCGTACTATATAATTCTTCAACAGTATATAGTACGCAGAGCCAAAATATAGTACAATTATATATATTTTAGTACGGTTGGCAACCTTATTTGCGTCCTGCAACTTTGATAAATCGATGCTTTGCTATACACGTTTTCTTCAATGATGTCAGCAGATTTTAACAGGTTTATTTTAGCAAGTTGTTTTTATTTTGGAGAGTTTTGTAAACTAACGTTCTTATTCATAAAACGCCAAAAATATGGGTTTTATAACGATAAATATAAAAGTGGAACAATCATCCCAGATTCTTCAAACTTTCCCACAATAGCAATTGCAGCCCCGCATTGTGATATAAAAAAATTGTCTGCAAATAGTCTCATGCATCTCGCATTCTTTACAAAATCGTATTTTTCTTCGTTTCGTTATGTTGTGTTGATGAGTACCGAGTGGACTTCGGATTTTTGCACACATTGACCAAATCTAGAAATTGCGATCCACTCTACATAAATCACTTCCACCAGCTTTATATTGCACTTATATAATAAAAAAGTACACAAATAGCAAGAGGAGATTTCAATTTATACTTCTGACGTAGTTAAGTTAGTAGTAAAGTCTCGGATTGGGGCCGACTAAATCTAGTCCAGTTCAATCATTCAACAATTCAAAAAAAAAGAACTTCTTTGTCGTATCTCCTCAGTTTCAAGGCACTCCCCTTGCTGCCTCAGCCAGTAGGTATCGGAATCCTTGGCGTCGACATATCGAATAGTGTGCTGTTTCGTGGTCACTTGGAAGGGAAGGCCAAATTGACCTCTAAAAAGCTTGGCGTGCTCAGCAGAGCGAGACGGTATTTCATGCCGGCACATCGCTTGCAACTTTACAAAGCGCAAGTTCGGCCCCACATGGAATACTGTTCTCATCTCTGGGCCGGGGCACCCCAGTGCCAGCTCCTTCCACTTGACCGCATCCAGCGCAGAGCGGTTCGAATCGTCGACGACCCAGTTCTTTCTGATCGGCTCGATACACTGGCACTGCGTAGAGATGTTGCATCTCTTTGCGTATTTTATCGCATCTATCACGGGGAGTGCTCTGAGGAATTGTTCGGACTAATTCCAGCCGTTCAATTTCACCATCGCACATCGCGACAAAACTCGCGTTACCATCCATACCATCTGGATGATTGGCGGTCCACCACTGTGCGATTTAGAAGAAGTTTTCTCCCTCGCACAACTTCCTTGTGGAATCAATTACCACCAGCGAATTTTCCGGACCGATACGACTTAAGAACCTTCAAGAAAACGAGCTTACACCTTTCTAAAAGACCGGCAACGCATCTGCAATTCCCCTGGTGTTGCGGTTGTTCATGGGCGGCGGTAGTCACTTACCATCAAGTGAGCCGCATGCTCGTTTGCCCCTATTCTATAAAAAAAAAGTTATAATATCATTTATTTCGATTATTATTAAAAAAAAGTTAATTGAAAATAATTTCACTTGGACGTCGGTTGGTATGGATGTAAACCAGATATCTTTCGAAAAACTGAACATATAATTTTCATTTTTTTTTTTATTAACTTTAGATTTGAATTCTTGGGAAGCCTTTTGAATCTTACTATTCTTTTTTTATTTTATAAATTATTTGACTTTTTTCGGTATAAAAATACGAATCACCGGTATCAAGCAGTCAAAAAAATTTAGTGCTAATTAAACAGACACAATTTTTGTAGCTTTAAATTAAATACGTGCTCCGGTAATTGATACTGATTATTTAAAATATTACTTTGGACAGTGAAAACTTTCAAGATATCCTAAACCAAAAACGTACAAATATTAAAAAATACGAATCAGGTGAGTAATTCATAAAGTTGGCAACCGTGATAATTATGCTACGCAGTAGTCATACTGTAGAAATTTTGTGAATACAACAAAAAAAAAAACCTTAGCCCTCGTCCACAGTGCGAGCCTAGCGCGGTTGCGACGACGGGCGCGAATTATCAAACATATGAAACCGCCGTTTGCGTCCATAGTGTAGTGACTAAGGCGGACGCCTAGCGCGACGGGCATGAGCGGGATAGCGCGCGTAGTTTTCAAACGTTAATATCCGCGAGTTTTGGCCACACTACAGGCCTAGTCAGCTAGCGATCCAATGCGCGGGTGCGGGGGTATCAAACCAGTTCGGTCTTATCGCTCGGCGTAAGCGCGTCTTCATTTTTTTTTGTTAAAACATTTGTATCTTCTCTAGTGATTTTAGGTGATATTTTATTCAGGATGTAATCAAATGTTGATACGGACATTCTTCGAGTATACTCAAAGAATTTTCTAAAGTACAAATCTCAATTCTTCTTACAAATTAAAAAAATCACCATTTATTTGTCGGTTTTTATTTATTTCGTGCACACCCTCTCTAATGTTCAAAATCTCCCATCTCAGTATCGGACTATCTAGTAGAAATAAAAATCCTCGTCCATGGTTTACAACACCTGTAATACATCTAAGCACACCAACAGATCGCTCGTCACTGTGGCCACGGCACGCGCCCGCCGTCGCGCCCGCAACAGGCTCAAGTCGCCGCGCATTCACTGTGGACGCACACTTACAATTACGATTAGTCTCTGAATATTTTTCTATAAAAATGTGTGACAAATGCGCACATAGTCTACCTGCTGATAAGTGGATACTGTGGTCCATAGATATCCACATCCATTCCCTAATTGAGAATCAAATGCAGATCCATTGCCAACCTTGAAGAAAATATGAATGCCTAGTTTCCTTTAAAAAGGGTCTCCGATTTTTTACACTTACTCGTACAATACGTAACACCAGCGTTGTCACCCGTGAGGACTAAGATGGAATGCCTCTTTTCCAGTAAAAAGGGTCTCCGGTTCTCTACACTCACCATACGAAACACAGCAGTGTTAAGCTGCTATTTCACGCTGGTATTCTGCGAATCTTTCTCCGGTCGAGCTCGACCCCTCCAGGTCGACGCTCCAGGTCGGTCCCTTTTCCCATTCGTGCGTGCTACAACCATAATATAGTTGCAGCATGGCTCTACCACGTATATCCTAACATTGTCCTTAGTTTTTCGATATTGCAATCTAGTTTACCTCGAATTTTACTGCACCTACAGCTTTACATCGGTCACGTATAGGCCGTGAGAAATTAATGTCTCTATTAATGAATACTATAATATTTTTGTACCATGTTAATCAATATTGTTTGTTAGTTGAAGTATTTAGGTTAAGCCAAGGTAGCTTAAGTCATCGATAGAGACATTGTAATAAATACAGTCTGCATTTTTTAACTTTCCGCTATGAAAATCAATGATTAATTCGTAAATTTATTGATTTATTGAAAATCGGGAAGTTATGCGTTTCATCCCAGTTTTCGAAAATCGAGTTTTCTCCAACGAGGGTGTGTGTGTGTGTGTGTGTGTGTGTGTGTGTGTGTGTGTGTGTGTGTGTGTGTGTGTGTGTGTGTGTGTGTGTGTGTGTGTGTGTGTGTGTGTGTGTGTGTGTGTCTGTCTGTCTGTCTGTCTGTCTATGTGTGTGTAAATAAACCTCTCATAACTTTTGAACGAACTTGGCGGTGTTCTAATGGGCTTCACCAAACTTAGATTTTCTATTTCATTTGAACCGATTCGAACCAGTAGATTTTAAGAAATCTCAAAAGTAAAATTATCAAAAAAACGTTTATTTGAAATAACTTTTAAACAGATGTAAATTCCAAAATGTAATCGGCTCTTAAACTTAAAAAACGCCGTTTGCTGGAAACCGCATCAGAATCGGTTGATGCGTTGACAAAAAAAGTTTTTTTTTTGCAAATAACTTTGAAATTCTTCTCGGATCGTTTTTGATGTAATCGTTAAAATCAGCTGCAGTTATGTTTTCCTTTTCAATGTGTTTCAAGGCAATGCGGATCTAGGAAACGCACTAAGTATATTAAGTAATTAATCAGGTCGATCGAGTAGAAATATGAATAAAACTATACCAATCAAGTTTTATATCCTATACCTGAATTTCCGAATCAATTAATGTATACGATTACACGATAGCGAATAGTAAAACATAGTTACAGTGGAGATATTTTCGCTAATCTAATGTCTAGACAATAAAAGTCTAGCCATCGGCAAAGCGTGGCAACTAAGACTACGTCGAAAATTAAGAGACCTCTTTCTAAAAATAAACTATTAAAGGCCGATGCATTAGTGTTTGTAATATAATATTGATAATAATGATATAAAATAACGTGTTTGTTTGAAGTTTGAAGAAGAGCACCTCCCACCCTCTCTCAATTGCGTGCACTATGCCTATCACCACCGTGACGGGGTTGGTGTTGACGACATTAATGAAGCAAATTAAGTTCTAACAAGTATGCCCAAATATTCAAAACGCTACTCAATCTTAAGACGCCTTCAAGTCTCGTGCTGTCTCTATCACTTTAACTCAAAGTGACTGTGAAACCATGACACTTAACATCCTAAAATTGAGTAGCGTTTGAGTATATGGCCAATAGTGAAGCAAATTAAGTTCTAACAACTTCAATATAATGGATTTCCGTAATGTAACGCCTGATTCTATTAATTATTGTAATATAATAATAACCGTGGCGTGGTAGCGTAAGAGAATACATCACTTTTTGTATCTCGATGGTGTCTAAAGGTCTAATGGCTTCGGATAGATGGCGGTATAACTAACTCGCTTAGGCCGGACGTTAAATACCCAGACCGGCGACAGGAAGCATCTAAAGGTGCGAAACGTCTGATAAATGAAGAGAGCATTTATTTTTTATTAATCACCAACAATTGTTTAAACAGTGGTAGAGCCACGCGGCAGCTTTTGCTGTCGCACGGATGGGCCGGCTCGAACCGGGGTGGTACCACGACCTCACAGAATACCAGCGTGAAGTAGAGGTTTACCTCGGCGTTTCGCTTGGTGAGTGCAGGTGGCCGGAGGCCCTTTTTACTGGAAATGAGGCATTTCATCTTAGTCCTCACGGGTGACAACGCATCTGCATTTTGATTCGCAAACGAGGATAGATGTAGATGTCTATGGGCCGCAGCAACCACTTACCATCAGGTGGACTGTGTGCTCGTTTGTCACCCTTATCCTATAAAAAAAAAATTGTAGATGCCCACGTCCAGCAGAGAACTTTCAAAGGTTGATGATAATGAATATGATCAATGAAATATAATGGAATAACTTTTATATAATATAAATTACAAGAATGAAATTAAATTAATGAAAGTTATGCTTTACCATTGATTCAGAAGATATCTCTATCCTGGGAGGAACCAACAAGAAACCCAGCTGGATGATTTTTTTATTAAGAAACTATACTTTTAACAGTGGTAGAGCCATGCTGCAGCTATATTAATAGTATAGTTGTAGTACGAATGGTTCGGCACGACCGGGGAAGGACCACGCTCTCACAGAATACCAGCGTAAAATAGCAGTTAACACTGCTATGCTTCGTATGGTGAATGTAGAGAATCGGCGACACTTTTTACTACAAAAGAGGCATTCTACTCATGGCTGACAACACATCTGCATTTTAATTCGCAAACGAAGATAGATATAGATGTCTATGGGCCACAGCAACCACTTACCATCAGGTGAACTGTGTGCTCGTTTGTAACCCTTATTCTATAAAAAAAAAAAAACTGAAAAAAAAAAACAAAATATCTTTAAAAAATAAAAACCTTTTGTCTAGCTAGGTGTCACGAGTTTGAAAATAAAAATTAAACTTAATAAGAACGAGCATGATTGCAATGATAGCGCACTTTTTTCGACCTCGCTGTTTCAAGTCAGCGCTATTGGTGTTGTAATACACTCGAGCCCCTTTGCCCCCATGTAAAGGGTATTGAACTTATTCGTAAAGAGCAGACGTCCCCGTACGTCATAATATTTTTTGTTACGCTGTATATTAGCAAGGTTGTGTAATGAAATCCATGAGCGAAAATAGCAATAAAAATATGAAATGAATAGTAGAGATCACCTAGTCTAATTTGGAGGCTACTTACTACTTACTTTTGACACAAATCCGTAAGCTACGGCATTAATGGTTCGGCTTGATCGCGGAAGGACTGCGCTTGCACGGAATACCAGCGTAACTATGTTACAATAATAGCAACATAATGCTGTTGTGCTTAGAGACTCTTTACACTGGTAACGAGGTATTCATCATCTTAGTCCAAAGGGGTGACAACACACATCGGCATATTGTGACTTGGTTTCTACGTAAACTGAACTACGGTACATTCGCATGCAATTTCACTGGCGCGAGTTTGGCAAAAACACGGTTAAAAATTTCCTAGTCCATGGATTTATCTAGAACTATTCCTGCACACTGAACCGAAAACTAATTCCACTGACATTTTAAGCTAAAGCCCACGAGAAAACAAACCAACCTGTTGAATTACGCCAGTAATACTAAATTAAAGATTTCTTTGGTGATAAGATAAAATTATATTAGCAAAACAGTTTAAAGAAGGATTTTTCTGTTGTAATCACCTTAAAGGAATAACTAACTACATTTATTTTATATCTACATATTAGCATGTAACCATAAAACCAACACGTAAACTAGAATTGTAATTTCCTTATCATATTTAAATGGAGCTTTACATAGCATTACGCTTTACACTGAAACTGTATAGGTTCCGATTTATTATCTATGGTTCCAATTAAACGCAACAGTAAAATCGCGTAATAACTATCACAAAACATAGTACACTCGGTTTATATCGCAATATATCGATTTTAAACGTTTAGACAAAGTGAATGCGGCAGTAAAGTTCAAGGCGGCTGGAGTTTTATACAAATAGTGTTGTACACAAGCGTAACACGTGGGTTAATTAGGCCAGTTATTTTTCGCACACGAGCACAATACAATATTAACGTTATAAATATAGCACTAATTCGATATCTTTAATAACGAATCGAGGTTTTAAAATTTTTGTGAGTTACGGAGTGCCACGGAAACATCTGTTCGGCGCGTCCGAGTCACAGGCTGCGTAAAGCTGCAAAGAATATAATGTGGACGACCGCCTCTGATCAACTCCTATGGGGCGGTGTAAATAGACTAAGTAATAAGCGATGGCGACAGCGTCAATTTAAGCGGAACCGGTCGTTAAAAGGCCAAATTTAAGGTGGTATAATTAGAAAATTCAGTTACATAGTAATAAATTTCGGGTAGAGCATACTTATTCATTTAAAACAATACACGTGTACGACTAAACATGTAAGCAATATTAACAATACGTATCAATCGGTATCGTTATCAATAATACTCGCGTCAAGAAAACGTCACGGTAGTACGACTGATAGAAAACATGACGTCACGGCAATGGCGAAAGCAACATGTATAATAAAATGCGTTCAATGTATTGTTTGCGTCGCACTAGAATCAATTTTATGCTACGAGGGCGACACTGAAAGTTTTTAGAACTGGCCACTTGTAAACGATATAATAAAAAAAATAAGTTGAAGTTTTGAAAATGAAACTATTTGCCAATATTATTTTATTAATTTGTAATTTGTTTACGATTTGGCGGCAAATTAAAAATTGTCTGTAAAAATGTCAGCATTAATTTAACGCGAGAAAATTTTCGTACAATGATTTTTTATGACTTTCGATTGGCCTTTCGCGATGAAGCCCCATCTCGTGCCACTGTTTAGAATTGGTTTAATGAGTTTAAACGTGGTCGCACTAATCTCACCGATGATCTGTGTGAGGGGCGGCCTTCTACGGCGACGACTGAAGATAACATATTTAGCGTTCAAGTAGCTTAGTGCCAGGTGGATACCTCATAATTTCTTTTAATTAAATCTTAACTATTTCTGCCACTTTGTATTCCGGTCTGAAGGGTAAGAGAGAGAGACAGAATTACAAGCTGTGAGACATTCCATCTTAGTACTCAGATATGACAACACATCCATAACCTGCTTTTTGTTTGTAGTTGGTTACAGGTGACCATGAGCTGCAGTAGTTGCTTACCAGCAGGTGGACTGTCTACTTGTTTGTCATTTAAGTTGAATAAAATAATAACAATGACATTCCGCTTAGAGACAATAACCACAAGTATAAGCTGTATCGGACGGATTTCTTTTTTATTATAATTTTTTTAAATTATTGTTTTCTTTCCATTTGCTACACGAATAACACGAGTTAACTTCATGTAAAATTCGAAGGGTATGTTTGTGGAATCACATAGTAGGTACACCTACATTCTCAAAGTTAACTAATTACTACACTTTTGCATACTAAATTTTCGATACTAATTTCAGAAAAAAAAAGTACACAAGCACTGTGCGTAATGATTTGTAATTTTTTAATTTTAAAATGAATGTGAATATTATACTGTGCTTATTTGTAACTTAAAATTATTTTCTGATGCTATCACAAATTTACATATCATATTGCGAATAATTATAGTGACTAGCATTCGCATGATTATTTTTAGTTTCAAAGAATAATTTAAATGATTTGCTTTTTTGTAGTATTCACGAGGGTAAATTTTTTTTCCATGTTATGGATTTATTTGATTGATCAATTAAAAAAAAACTATTATTAGGTACTTCTTTTTATCCACAATTATGCCTTAACTTGGACCGCACAAGTCTGTTCGCCAGTGAATACCAACGTCTGCTTAGAAGTTAGTGACGTTACACGCCAGTAATGCGTCACACTTGCAATCTCACTCGATGTGCGAAGATATAAAGTTCAAATTCAAACGTCTGACACAACTCATATGTAAATCCCGTTTTGTTGTTTGACGCTACATGAAGTGTGAGAGTGCCTGCGCATTTATAAAAGTTCCATTATGAATTCTAAACTGTTTTATATTTCAATGAACTGCATAAATATGCGTCGCTGAAAAGTCGTTCGTACTCATAAATGGAATGCGCACGAAATTTCCCGTACGGCGCAAATAGTCGCTAAATGAATGGGGAGTAAAGGGCCATGTAAGTGTACCTCACAAGTAGGGTTACCAGGCTCAGGAAATAGGAATCCGGTAATTAAGCAGCTTACCGGCAAGAAAAAAAAAATATCCAAATAACAGTTTTCAGTTCCCCATTTAAGCTCGGGCGGCCTGTAGATCTACCTACAAGTATGCCGGAGTGGTAAAAATCCGGTCTTTTAAAATCAAACGGTGCACTTAAAATCAAATCTTTAAAAAAAGATGGTAGTTTATCGCTACTTATGAGTAGCGACAAACAGTTACATTGCATACAACAGTTGACGGTTATAAAAACTTATAATTAATTTAGCGACTCCATGGATCAACACATAGTATTATTCCAAACATACTAATGTTGAAAGAAGGACTTATTAGTCTTCTTTTCATCCCCGATTACGCATCCTATATATTTTAAAATAATTGCACCAATCAGATCCATGCTTATTATCACGACGAAATGTCCATAAAATGGTGCGATTTAATGACGCATATTTAGGGTAATTTATGTAACTATATAAACATATCTTTACAGCTTATTGTTTAAATATCAAAATGTATATAATTAAATAAACATCAAAACAGTCGTTTTATTTTGAATTACTACTGAGCTACTCCAGTATTTTTTACTTAATAAAATTTTAGTTTTAAATAAAAATTCTTTTCATTTACTTTATATGATAACATAGTTATTTATTTACTAAGCAATGGCTGGTAGATGACAAAGAACACTAGAAGGGCTGATTTTTCAATCATTAGATAAAATTATTCACAGGAATAGGATAAAGTATAACAAAGAAATTAAGGATTGTATCAATAAAATAGTTTAGTTTCATTTTTAAATTAATTAAAGTTATAATTGATAGGTACATAACTTTTACCTGACGATTTAAAAAAACCGCCCTAAGTTTCATATCTCTTCCTAGGAATAATTTTATTTCTAACGCTTTCACAAATTAATAAATTGCATTTATATTTTTAAAAGCATAAAATCCCAATCAAACTATATTTTCCAATAAAACCGGTAAATGTCATAGACATCATTATCTTTGTTACATGTCATCATAAGTTCACTGCTGAACATAGGTCTCCTCAAGGAACATCATAATTGCCACAACTTTTATAACACCCCAGAAATGTGATTACATAATTCTAATAGGCTACAAATAACACTGTCATGAAAAATTGCTTTAATTTGAGCAACTTCAAGTCATCTTTACACTTTCAGTCGCTTTAGTTTCTATGTTACAAATCTACATAAAAATAAGTAAAGTTGCAGCCTATTTACATCCCACTGCTGGGCACAGGCTTCCTTTAATTTCTGAGAGGGTTGTAGGGCAAGGAAATGTCCGTCGCGCTGCTCCAATGCGTGTTGGCGAACTTCACATGTCTTCAAAATATTTTTTTTCATATTTCTCAGACATGCAGGTTTCCTTACGATGTTTTCCTTCACCGCCGAGCACGTGGCAAATCAGCACTCAAAATTGCAACTAACAATTTCATTGGTGCCGGCGGGGATCGAACCTGGGTTGCTCGAGTACTGTGAAGCTTACAGCGAGCGCTAACCATCTGAGCTACCACGGCTCTATCTACATATTGACAGAGAAATATTTTAACTATCAACTAGCTGGTACCCGGCGCATTGCAGCCACAGAGAAAATAATTCTGGAAATATCGTTTTAAATTTGGAAGGGTTATATTGTTTAATTAGAAATGATAATACACTCATTGAAATTGAATGATATATGACTTTCAAATAGCCGGTACGATATCCGCGGCACCTAGTGTAATTTAATTGTAATATTCCTATAACCTTTGCGCAAGTGCAAGCAATAAGTTGACTAAGTTTTAGCACAATGAAATGAATGGTATGCAGCGCATAAAATATGAACACACAAATATTTATTTTTATATATTAGATTTACATAACCAATTAAAAAATTATTGCAATGAAAAAAAAAATTAAAATTGCAGTGTTTTGTTTATAACATTAAAGTAATTAGCTGTAGCTGACAGTCCATGTGATGCTAAGTGAGTATTGTAGATGAAAAACCTACAACAATCTGCAAGCAAAAAAAATGCTGCAGGTGCATTGAACACCTCACATACCCTATTGAATTACTGACTTTTATTGCCTTGTTAGCTTTAATAACAATTTACAACAGGGAATTCATTGCTGCTTGGCAGCAGAAATAGTTAGAAGGGTGTTACTTCCTAACAGATTTCTATTATTGTCTTTGTACCGCCGATTTTTATAGTGCATTGAAGGAGAGATTCTCAAAGTAATGAACCCCAAGCATTTCTCTGAGGGCAGATTTCACTGAGGGCAGATTTTTCAATCCTCAGATAAAAGAAACTGAATATAAAAGTGAAAAAACTTAACTATTTTATTCATACAACAGTATTATGGTGTTACAAACAATAAGCATATTGACTATGTGCCATAAATATATCTCAATAAGAAGTTAAATTTGTAAAAAATGTATATTTATAAGTTACATCCTATTTGTGCCCTACAGTTGAGCTGTGTGCCTGCCCTCCTCTAATTTCTGAGGGCTCTACAGAGCAATTAGTCTACCATGTTACTAAAGTGCGTTTTGGCAGACTCCACACATATTTGAAATATTTTATGCCTTAGACATGCAGGTATCCTCACCATGTTTCCTCCATCGCCAAGCACATGGTAAATCAGCACTTAAAATAGCAATTAACCAATTCATTGGTGCTGGCAGGGACCGGGTCAACCCGGGTTGTTGGCAAACGGTGAAATTTACTTTGAGCACAACATTTTCCTTTACCGGGAAGCAATTGGAAAATATACAATTTAAATTTTACATTTGTGCCTGTGACACAATGAAATCTTAATATATTAAATGCCTAACAACTGATTTCCCTGTTAGGATTGTGGCTATTTTATGGATACTTTATAATGGCGATATAAGTGGGCAATTTTAGTAATTATAAAAGGTAAATAATATAAAGGTCCTATTGAAAAAAAAAAACACATTTCATGAAAAAAACATAGCATAGGAACATTGAACTGAAGAAAACATTTGCTCTAATATCATTGTCCACCCACATGATAATAAATATAGTATATTTTATATGTTGTGTAAACAAATAAAGGAAAAAGATATCTTAAATTTTAATATATAATGATACTTTTCCACTGAATGTAATAAATTATAAACAAACAATCTATCAAAACAATCTTTTATATATTAAAGTGCAAGAAACATTTGATACTAGTATAATGAATATGACTGTGGAGTGGCGGTGTAAGCATATTCACTACCATATATTGTCCAGTAGGTGTCATAAGAGGCAACAGAGGGAAGTAAAGAAGGATATGGGCAGCAGCATCTTCCTAATGACAACCTAAACATAATGGTAATAGTAACAGTAGTTCATCTTAATTATTCTATTGATTGATTATTATGCATGTGCTTTATAGCAATTATCAGGGGAGGTTAGACTTGTGATGAGTTTTGTTAATGATGATATGACTATTCTTGTGATTACCACATAATTCTATTGTATATATTCTGTGATATAGATGTGATAGAGTGGAGAATTCTACAGTTAGCCCACCCTTGTTAAGTTTGCTGTGATATTGGATGCTCATCTTTGAGAATGTACCTTTAATGGTTTTATCAAAGCTTTTGTTTTTATATTTGGTTTATTTATGGTAGGTGTGTTTTTAAATATAAATGCCCTTGCTATATTTTACTACTATCAAGTCATATCCGTTTTCATAAGACAGGAATTTTGGTCAATCAGTATCCATATGTAAAATATAAAACCAGAAAGGATTTCATTAAAGTGACGGCTCATTGCTAATTAAGTTCACCTCTTCTCATTGTAAATTTCAATGCTGGTAATTGTACCAAACTAAGATTACACTGCCTGCAATTTGCAAATTAATAATAACATTACATACCATACCAATAAGCATATAGGGCATGTCAAAGATTTTAATATTTTTTTTATATATAAGAACAAATTATAATATCTGTTGGTCAAATTTAGATTCACAGCTAGTAAAACAAGGCACATAAAATAACATTACTTTACAAATATGCAACAATACATAACACCTCCTAACATTGATAACAACAGCTGTTATTTCATGCAATAATTCAAATGCCACTTCTGATTTCATATTTTTTTGAGAAATGAGTCTCAGACTGAACTTGTACTAACTTTATACGAGTTATCAACTAGTAATAAATGTCTAAATATGATTGTATGTCTTTTTTTAAGTATTTTTAGTTATCATTATGAAATTAGTAATAGTATGATGTTACTAAACCTTGTCATACAAAAATAAAAACTAAGTTAACCTATACTATCAAACAATCACAAAACATTTCATTTTATAGCATAATCTATATTATAACAACAAAAGAAAACTCACCAGCTACTTCAAGGAGTGTTTCGAGTCTCGCCTGCATCTCGGGATCGACTGCTCTTTCTGGGTCATCATGGGAAAGTAGGAACTTAGATGACTCTGCTGCACTACCTTCTTCTTCCATTTCCTGCTAAAACACATTCAGAATATTAGAACAACGTTTACAAACCAAATGTTGATCATTTATTTAAGTTTGTTTGTAAACAAGTTTTAATTGAGGTAGGAATAAGAATATAACACATTTATTATATTTTTTTTACTTCCTAATTCAGAAAACACAAAAACTAAAGCAGTAACAAAATAAGTCAAAATGTATCTGTTAATGTTTATTATCAATAAAATCAATAAATATTTATAAAACAAAGGTTTTAAATTATACATAACAAATCTGTACTTTGTTTAATTAAAAAAACATAATGAGGTCTAGAGTAAGATTAACAAAAATATATCAAGATTAGTTTTAGTGTAGGAATTAAATCTCAAGCTATTTTATGGACAGCTGGACTATTGTGATCAATCATGTAGGTTAGCAGTGTTAATGTTACCACTAGAAAAATAATAAAAACCAAAGCAATATAATTTGTTAGAATCACAAGGACCATTCAACATTAAGAAAACAAAATGTTATGATACTGAAACGTCCATTGCACACACATTATGCAGGTTAACATTAAGAACCACTCTGCAACAGCGATTGGTGTTGATGAAGCTATCGGCACACGGCAGAGTTTTCTTCAACTTACCAACAGGTCTGGCCTGCTAAGGCACAAACAAGCCAGCAAGATCTATAACACCAATGAAAAAAATATAAGATACACTGACAATGTGGTGCCTAGGGACGATCTTACAACTAATGTTTACAGTCAATGGTCCTTGCGATACGCGAATAACCAACATTTTTGCGCGAATCGCTGCGGGCGTTTTGCACAAGTGGTATGTGCGTGACGACATTCAAGCAAAACACTACACACTAATTTTGGGTAAATTCGTATAAATATCATATAGCTAATGCAATCACATAGAAATATTGACAGAGAAACACGATATTCAGTACTTCGCATTGACTAAATGCATGTGATTCAAGAAACATGGCCACCGTAGTTCGACCCTTATCCAAAACACAAATAGACAATGAAAAGATTTACGGCATATAGCCCTCAACGTAAAATTACAAAGAATCAATTGAATTTGTCAAGGGACGATTGGTATAAATAATTTCATGCATTATATACTCAGAAGAACGTATGTACCTGTGACTTTCTGACGTTTTACGGAATATTTGGCAAGCAACTAACACCGTAGCAATAAAGAAAAATTATCATATAACATATAATACACGATTAAAATCTATATTATGAATAGATGCGATTACAATATAAAAAGAAATCCTTTGCCTAATCATATACAAGATGTCCCTTGTAGTCTTTAGCGGTACAGATAATCACAGTCCTTCACTGCCACCGCCTCTGCCAAAAACAAAACACGTTTTACCTCGGATACAGAATCATCCTCGCTTTCTGAAGAGTCCGTCATGTATTTGGCAGGCACTCCAGAGTACGTTTCGGTTTCAGATTTGGCCGGACTCGAAGCCGAACTCTGAGGAGTGGATGATTTTACCACATCAAGTTGCACATTCACCTTATCGATATTTCGGTTTTCAGACTGTCCAACATTCTGCATTTTTATCCTAATCCAATACAACTTAATTAGTCTTTCAGTATCAACACTTTTTCTACGAAATTAGCACTTTCTTATATTAGCAAACAAAATTTATTTCGTCATTTAGCCAGATTGATACCCGCCATGTCTACTACTATGGCGAGGTTCCCGGATGCTTCAAGTAGGCTAACCAATTATCTCCCTCTGGCGACAAAATTGTGAACTTTTTCGTGCTGCCATCTGCTTTAAAAAATGCAATTTTGATATTCATAGACAATTTATACTTTTAATAAAATATTTACATGCACAAGTACTTCTTAAGGCGGCTACTGACATGCCTGCCGCAGGAAAGCAGAGAGCGGGAGTAGGAGTGGGGATGACCCTTAAGGTGGAAACTCCAGGATGACCCGCGAAATTCAAATTTCCTTAAGTTTTTTGCAGTTTGCAGGTCAGTGTCAAGTTGTATGTTTAACAAAATATGATTCGCGAGCGTAACGTGTATGTATTTACAGAATTATAATCATTATAATCATCAATACAACCGTCTATGTTCGTATAATTCCAATGTATGACTATTTCCGGAAAAACTCATTCAAAGGAATTATACGAACTTAGGGGGTTGTATTGATGATTATAATGATTATAATTCTGTAAATACATACTCTTTACAGTCGCAAATCATATTTTATTAAACATAACAAATTGCAAAAAACGTAAGAAAATTTGAATTTCGTGGGCTACCCTGGAGCTTTCACCTTAATTGTGATGTGTGTAGGCAAGCAGGGACAACATTTTAAGTCGGCCCTGCAGCAGAAGCGCAAGACCTTCCTTACTCCCTAGATCAGCCCTGCCGCTGTCGCGTGTGTAGCACAATGGGTCTGACAAACGTTTATTACTTTACATGCCAAATAAATCTACAAAATAATACGAGAAAAACTGTGTTTTTATTTTTTCATATCATAAAAATTGACTGAGATATTAACGATCAAAGTGCGTGTTTCCGAACGAAGATTTTTAAAAACGCGGGCGGGCGCTCACTAGTCGATGACATCACACCCCCGCTCATACCACAATCGCTACGCTCTACGCTATACGCTACGCATTAAAAATCAGAATTATAAAGTTCTCTGTGGTAAAAATGGAAAAAAATATTGTATTGTGCCTCAGTGCTTCAATTCAACAGTTAAAACACCTAATAAAATATTTTTTTAAGTGCCTGAGGACCCAAAAATGAGGAAAAATTGGATGACAGCGAAGGTTCCTCCGTCCTGTGGTGAAGCCACATTAAAAGTGCCACAGAATGTTTAAATTCGCCTTTACAAGCTGCACAATTTTCACAGGATATGCTTATTATCTCCTCTTCCTTCTAGTTGCATTGCAAAACACAGTGGTAAAGTTTTGAACGCACTTTGTGTTCAGGAGTTATTCGGCACTTAACGGTACATACATCTCCCTCTCTTTTTAACTGTATATACCCTATAGCATCATCCCCGTAGCTCTCTCTTTCTGACCCAGAACCATATAACACTTCAAAATAAAAAATCTACGAAACGTACGTTTTTAATGTACTATTAGAACGGCTTAACCGATTTTGATAAAACATGTCTATGAACCACTGTTAAAAAACAACATTAATTAAATACAAAATAAAAAACAAAACAGTTGACACATTTACGACTTACAGTACTACAGACAGACATACCGACACAAAAACAGACATATAGACACACAGACAGACACACATAGGAGTCAAACTTATAATACCCCTGTTTTCGCGTCCGGCATTAATAAATCTATACAAATCTATACAATAAAAAATTGAAGTGTCTATTTGTAATGTTAAAAAAACAGCTTTTTACTACTTATAACAACTTTGGTACTTATAACAAAAACACAATTTTTAATTTTTGTCTGTCTGTCGGTCTGTCTGTCTGTTTGTTCCGACTAATATCCGAAACGGCTCCACCGATTTCTACGGGACATTCACTGACAGATAGCTGATGTTCTAAAGAGTAACTAAGGCTACTTATATTTGAGAAAAATAATTAGGGTTCTGGCAATATTATTAAAACCCTAAATTACACGCGGGTGAAGGCGCGGGGAACAGCTAGTCTAGACATCTACACAAATAAATAAAATTGAAGTGTCTGTTTGTAATGTCAAAATTTCAACATTTTACTAAATGCATATGAAAGTTTATACGGTACACTAACAAAATACAATTTTTAATGTTTTTTTCTGTCTGTCTGTTTGTTTCGGCTAATCTCCAAAACGGCTAAACCGATTTTCACTGGCAGATAGCTGATGTCATAAAAAGTAACATAGGCTACTTTTATTTTAGAAAAAGAATTAGGGCTCCGCGCAAAAAAATGAAAACCCCCAAATAACATACGGGCGAAGTCGCGGGGAACATCTAGTAACCAATAAAAATGGTAAGTAAAAATTTGCGACTCACAAGTTAATCAGCACTGATTTTTTAAACGTTTTAATTTAAAGAAAACTGTACATGAATAAACTAAAGCGAGCATTGGATAAAATTAATGAAAAATGGGTAAGTATCAGTTTTAGTATAACAATAGAACAATAGGTACCTATTTGCCTGGTTAGAAAATTGATAAGTACGTAAATACCTAGGTAGTAGGACTTACCCACATCTGTTATATGGTATATGGGTAAATATTGACATTTTCTGTAAGTTTAAACTAATAAAACACATAAAATAGTCATTGACAACCTCGAGATGTGGATTACGCAGTACGAGTTACGAGTAGGTACTTAGTATTTTTTATCGTCACTCATATTAGGTAATTATTAAATGAAACACACAAACTTTCAGTTAGCTTTAAGTTTGTAGGTACAAATACCTACATAGATATTTGTTCAAACTTAAACCTAATATTTACCGAGGAGAGTAGGTACCTAATGCTTACTTAGAACATAGGTACGTACCGTTTCATCTTTTTTCCACGAATTTCAGCAGCTGTAAAATCCTGATTCTTCATGAAATATTGTGTCACCATCAAACTATCCACTCTTGGCAGATTGTTCAACTGTCCTTTTACAAAACCTTCTTCCATTCTATCACTACACGTTTCACTTTAGTGTAATCGGATTTAGAGGATAATATATTTCTTTGAAATACAAGCAAAAACACTATAAGTTATAGGAATACCATCAAAAACATAACTTGTAAAAAAAGCCAAGTCTCGCAACTCAGTTCTTCTACCGTAAAAAGTTGTGAGATCCATGTAATACCAAGTCGGTTAGTTTATTCAGTCCATAGATTGATACATAGATTGACTTGGCAATCGCATGAAAACACAATATATCTCACAAGTAATACATATTATATTAAATTAGATTGTTTAGTGCGATTGCCAAGTCAATCTATGTATCAATCTATGGACTGAATAAATTAACCGACTTGGTATTACATGGATCTCACAACTTTTTACGGTCGAAGAACTGAGTTGCGAGACTTGGCTTTTTTTACAAGTTATGTTTTTGATGGCATTTAATTTTTTTTTGTAGATAGTTATATATAGGTAGCCATTTACACCTATTATTCCATTATACATATAAAGGTACACTGATTCATTCACTGCAAATGTAACTTTGTAATACTATATGTTTATATGGGATTACAAAGTTATTTACGCAGTTGGTGTATCTCGAAAACTGGACCGAAATTGTAAAATATTTTAATTTTTCCTTGATTTATATATTAAACAATAATTGTATTCCAAATTTGAAGTTTCTATGTCTGCTAGAAGTGCCTTAGAGTTTTGATGATCGGTCAGTCAGTGAGTGACAAAATTAAGAAATTTTGACTAGTTATAATTCTTAAACTACTGGTTAAAATTTAATGAAATTTGAAATATACCGAGTTTATACAATGCCTGCATAATTAGTAAAAACTCAAGCTTCTAATTTTATCCATAACGAAGTTATAGGGTTTCGGAAATGGCCTGAACTGCTTCGAGAAAAGTATGGTACGGCCGTGCCACTTTTTAGCTCGACTTGGCGGGGCACTGCCGTGCCCCCAGATAAAAAAACGATCGGTAGAAAATGAAACGAGACCCGCGTAATTTGGTCAAACCGCACCGGACCAAACGCCGCGTTTTGTCGCGGTCGCGGTCTGCGGGGATGTGACTTCATAGCGTGTGCTCGCGTAATCTTTGAAATTAAAAAAAGCGTTTAAACTTCTCATCGTTATAACCAGGCTGGTGCAACTTCCATAGTAAAAATTATATGTACTACAGGGGTCAAATTTTAATGACGGTTATCTCTTCTTTTTGCTTTTCGTAATATGTCTATTAGCGACATTGTCAAATCAAATAGGTGCAAATGTCAAATCAGAGAATTATATTTGTATATATTTTATTCATTAAGATTGCTTTTAATTTTGCTATAGGAGCCGTTGTTCATTTGCAGAATTGTTAAGAAATTAAATATGCATTATAAAACTTTCCAATTAAGTAGTGCAAGAAGCGGAAAAAATGATAACAAGAAAAGGCTATTGGAGCAATATTTCCCTTAGATGATGAAATGTATGTGATGATTTCAACTTTAATAGTAATATAATATTTAACGCGAGCACATTTTTGGACTAGCCATCTACGTAGGACTGGTTTTTATAGTATACGATTGTGTGCACAAATACAAACACACTATTTCCTAAATCTGATAGTTCGATGGTGAGGCAATCTGAAACGAACTATACTTAGAAACTACACAGTCAATTCTGACTGCTAATATTCTATTTGTTCAATAAAATGTGATTTTATTTATATTATTTTTTCAGATGCAAGCAATGAGTGAAATAGCTGGCACATGCATCAGTTGAAAAGATATTTGTGACAAACATTGCATTTAAACCCAACTAAAACGAACTGTTATTTCATCAGTGGACTTAATTTAAACTTCTACAATTATGTTTATGTTAATTAGGTTTCAACTACATGTAGTAAAAGATAATATCCCTCTAAAGTCACATTTTGGTAAGAATTCGATTATATAAATAAACTCAAAGTTATTTGTAATTACTTGGTTATAAATATATTTTTTTAAAGATTCATCTACAAACATTAGCTATAATGAGCACTCATTTTGAAAGCGACAGTTAGTAAGCGATCTCTACGAATAGTATGTGTATAGGTACCTCTGTGAAGAAGCCTAGCGATTTGAACATAGTATTTGTTACACATAAAAGCAATTTAATCCAATCAGTGTTAAAAACCCAATAGTTTTACTCTTTAAAAAAAAGTAACGTTGTAAACAAGCATCTAGACGCAGACTATTTATTTTACAGCATAGCAACATTTGTTCAGTGCGGGAACTATGGAGTGTCACTCCATAGCGGGAACGAAGCTTCGGTCCTGCAATGCCGGAGTCAAACGTTTAGCCACTGCGCTACGGAGTCGTCATTTATTTTTTACTTAATTAATTACTAGTATATAAGTGCGTTTTTTATTTTATATTTTCTTTATACATATTTTTGTATCTAATTATAGAGATATAATTACAAACTGCTGTGTGTATAATTTAAAATTAAAAATTTTGTACAGCCGACTTCAATATAGGTTATTTGAGAATAACTCAATAACCATTGGTCTGACCTTGATCAAATTCATATGGGACCACACGAGAACTATTAGCTTTCATATAAAAAAAGAATCATCGAAATCGGTTCGCCCAGTACAAAGTTATGAGGTAACACACATAAAAAAAAAAAAAAAACATTCACTCGAATTGAGTACCGTCTCCTTTTTGGAAGTCGGCAGAAAATACATTAATTTCTTATCCTCATCGGCATTTTTACTCAATCCCCACGTTAAAAAAATTATTTCTCATAAATAATGCAGTATAGATATCTAACTTTTCTTATGTAAAAATATCGATAAACAATAACTAGACACGGCGGTCAAAAGTACTTAAGTCAATTTTTGCGCTAAATTCTAAAAAGTCACAGCAATCGTGTTTTTGTATCATCCGTCGACTGCAAGAAGCACGTAAGCCTCCGACGCTTAATTTAGACCATAGAGTAGAGTAATATATACCGGATTTAGACGCAACAGCCGACTGTACCATATAACTTATGTTTTATCAACACATCGAGCGGCGACAAAAATTAAATTGACTTAAGTTTTTTTATACTGTAAGCTGACTGACTTAAGTGGTTTTTTACAATGGTCCGGTTTTGTTCTTTATAATATTTTCAAGTACCTACCCCCTTTTTTAAGGGTCTGATAAAGTGGTAAATTTTAGTTAAGTCAAAAGAGTTTACATTTCTTCATTAGTTGTTATTTGTTTCTGTATGACGGTGGTGGTGTACGTTAAGTTAACTGTGTCGCAATGGATTCAAGGGCAAGAAAATTGGTGAATCTCGCCATAAATAATGACAGTGCAGCAATGAATGAGAATACAGGTATGTTGTGAACTTCTTTTTTCTGCTCTTGTCCCAGTAATTTGTATCGGGGTAAAAATTTTTTTGGTGTAAACGTTAGTTTATCATTTTATTACAATGGGTAATATGCAAAACTGTTTAATAACTTTAGTTGAGATTACCACACTTCTTTAGAAAGTTTTTTTTATATTTAAAAATCCACACAATTTCCAATCTGTTATCAGTTTTTATTATTGTTGTTTTTTACAGGTGACGAAAACCCATTCAGTAATCCACAACCAAGTACATCTGGAACCCTAAAACAAACTATTTTAGATGAAACAGTAAGTGACTTTTCTAGTGACGATTCTGTGGCCGATCCTAACTACTCTCCGGGCAGTCCTAGCTTACTTACACAACATAAAGAAATGGAAATTGCTGTTCCTAATGAATCAGTAGATATGCATATAATGCCAGACAACGAGACACCTGAAAACATTGGAGATATTTCTTTGCTACAACAAAACCAACCAGTGTCCTGTAGAAAAAAGAAGCAAGAAAACATATTAAAAAGAAATCTTGGCCAATCTTATGCGACAGCTTCTGGGAAAACTATTCGAAAACGTCAAATGAAGGAATTACCTAACTGTCGGAATAAGTGCCGACAGAAAATAAGTGATAAGCAGCGCGCTTTGATACACAAGGCGGTTTGGAATCTTGGGTCTTACGATTTAAGGGCAGCATTCATTTCATCTTTGATCATTATCCAAGAGAAAAAAACTGAACGTCTTCGTGTCGAAGATCCTGACAAACAAAAATGTAGACGGCATACTTACAAGTATCATTTCAACGTTAATAGTGAAAAAATATCGGTGTGTCAAGGGTGTTTTCTAAAAACCCTATCAATAAATGATAATTTTGTTAAACTAATCGGGTTGAAGAAACGTAGCAGCTCAAGTGGAATTATAAAAACAGACAAACGTGGGAAGAATACACCACCGAACAAACATTCTGAACAAAAAATTGAAGTGGTGGTCAATCATATCAATTCGTTTCCGCGTTATGAAAGCCACTACACTAGACGCAAAAGCACCCGGAAATATTTACCATCATATTTGACAATATCAAAAATGTATTCTCTTTATTCAACTTCACATGAAAATCCCGTAAGTGACAAGATTTACCGTAGAGAATTCCACAAATTAAATTTAAGTTTCAAAAACCAAAAGTGGACACATGTCACACTTGCGACCTGTTTAAAATGAAATTAAACATTGCTACGGACGAGACGAAAAAATCTGCTCTTGAAACAGAACGGGACGCACACTTGCTAGCAGCTGATATGGCTTACAATGAGAAGAAATTTGACAAAAATACCGCAGTTACAGATAAAAAAATCAAGTGTCTGTCTTTTGACCTACAACAATACTTGCCAACCCCAGCTTTGCAATCATCTGTAGCCTTTTACTAAAGACAACTTTGGACCTTTAATCTTACGATACATGACAACGGAACTGGAATGTCAACGCACCACATGTGGCATGAGGGAATTTCGGGTCGAGGAGCTAATCAAATAGCCTCTTGTTTGTTTTTATATTTAAAAGAACTTCCTGAAGAAGTTTCAGAAGTAATTTTCTACTCTGATACTTGCGGAGGACAAAATATGAACACCCATGTGGCTGCAATGTTTACCTACTTGTTGTCAGTAAAACCCTCTATTAAGTTAATAAATCATAAATTTATGGTACCTGGTCATACACATATGGAGGTGGACTTGGACCATGCAATTATAGAAAAAAAAAGAAAAAAACTGAAATTGAAATTTATCATCCACGTGATTGGATGCAATTAGTCAGGTCGAGCAGCAAAAAAATTACAGTTAAAGAAATGCGGCAAGCAGATTTTTTTGACTTCGCTGGATTATTGAAAGGATCTTTAGTAGTCCGAAAAAAAGACTATGATGGAAATATTTTCAAATGGCATGATGTGAAGTGGCTGTGCTACGAAGCTGAGTATGGCGTCATAAAATACAAAAAATGTCTGTCAAGAGATGAATGTTTCAATACCATTAATTTCAAACGGAACACGTGACGAGAAAAGGAATTTAATTTGATGCAGATTACTGCAAAGCCGGTACCAATAAGCATTGAAAAGAAACGTGACATAATATCACTTTTATCTTTAATACCGGAATGTTTCCATAATTTTCACCAGAATTTAGTAACTGCTACAGACACAACTGACGTTGATCCAGATATATCAAATTCTGAAGAAAGTAGTTTCTAGTTTATTATAAAAACTTAACTAATAAGCATTATTATAATTATTAAATATTATTGATAGTTCATTTTTATATTTTTAAACATTAATAGCTACGTAGTTGTATGGTACAATAATAAAAACTTAAGTTGCGATTTCTTTGCGCACATAAAAACTTAAGTCAGATATTTTAGATAATAATAAATAAGTTTGAAATATACTACGTGTAACTAGTTCGTGATTATGTAATAAAAAACAATAAAAATAAAACCCGTACTACATTTTTTTCACACCAATCGAATATAACCCTCCCCTGTAAAATTTTTGCTTGCAAAAAGATTTGACTTAAGTGCTTTTAACTTCCGAGTCTAGTATATCGATAAAGGATATATCGTCAAAATTATTCGAAGATAAACATTTAAAGCACTATTGTAATTTGTCAATGTTGTCAGCACTGTGTCTGAAAACTAAATGTCATATCTTGATGTTGGTAGAGTAGCTTGGCGTAATTTCCATAGATATAGTATTAAACTCCATACTATATCTATGGTAATTTCATACATTTACTTTTACTATGGAAGTCCCGCCTCTTAAAGGTAGTGATTATATTCTCTTTGGTTATAACTTCGGAAATACTGCATGTATTGAAGTGTAATAAAAACTAATGTAATGTAGATGATTTTTGCTACGATTTAATAGTATTTGGTAGTAATATTTTGACCCTTTTGTGTTCCCCATTGGGGCAATTTCAATTGGAGGTGGGCAAAGTGTATCATTTTTGCGATTGGAACATTTGCATCTCGATTGCTGAAATGTTCCGAAACACTGATATGTTTTGTTATATATATATATATATATATATATATATATATATAGTATTGGGCGTTTAATAGTTACTATATCTATGGGTGGTAATCTCTATACAAATATTTCTAGCCTTATGTCTATGGCCCTCAAGAATTGATTTTGACAGCTTTTGAATTAATTACTTATAAAGTGTAGAATACATGGAGGACCATCTCTATATAAGAAATAAATCCCTAAAAACGCGTCCAATAAGGGTGGCGCTGCAGTAGCATAGGATAAATTAAAAATAATGATAAGATGGAGAAATAAACAAGGACCGACCAACCCGCTTGGTTTTGTACTACGTAAATAGTTGAGATTTTGTATACTGGCATTTTACTAACTACTCTAGTCATGAAATATTTTAAATATTTGAATTCTGCTGACTTCACTCCGTTCACAACAGTTATTTTCATATCGTAGTTTTTCAGGCGCCAGTACCATGCCAGGTAGGTTTTGGAATCTTTATTTTCAGTATATAGTGGGACACTTTTTCAACTTTCGCGCCTTATAAGATGGTTCTCTTTGTACTCTACACTCCATAAAATTACTGGTTTGGGTTGACGTTTGAGTTTGACATTTCTGCCCACCTACGTGACACGGCAAGCGCCGACGCCAGCAATAAACAATTATTTTATTATAATTAATTAATGTTTGTCTAACATGTGTGACGTCATATTTGTGTATTATTCAAAATTTAAATAGAATATGTGTTCAATAATTTATATAATAAGTTTTACTTATTAGTTTGTGGTCAAGCCAAAGAGTATAGTAGGTCTGACCAACGACAATATTTTTTTAAATGAAGGAAATATAACTTAAGCCCGCTTTTCACTATGGGATATAATATAATATATATTACATCTCGAGATATAAATTAATATCGCTCACCATACATTTCATATGGAACCGTTTACACTGAGCTATAATATATATTATATCTCAAGCTATAAATAGTTTTTCGATCGACCGAGCGATATTTTCATATTATAATTCGCCTCCTGTACCCCGCACACCGTTCCGCGACCCCGCTGAACTGTGTACGGGGTAAAGGGGGGTAATGCAATGACCAATGACGAACGCAGACTGGTTAAAGATATATCTCACAGTGTGAACGCCTATCGCGGGATGTAATTTATATTTCGGGATATAATATATATTATATCCCACAGTGAAAAGCCAGCCTTATACTCTATTCCAATTGCGAAGTCCCTTTTGATACTTCTTAGAACGTAACTCTTCACGTTTCGCATAATTTGAAATAATAATCATTTTTGTTCATGGTCGTAAATCATTTAAAAATACACAATCAATCTAAATCATTATACAATTAATTCACTCACACAATCAACATATTGTTTTTAGACATCGTGTTTAAAATAATTAAAACTTTAATGTAGTTTTATTTTTACTTTTTTACATAGTGACGTAACTAAAAGAATCGTATAAAATCGATTATAGACAGATTCTTTTCGCGAGTGAAAATCTGTCAACACTGCGTCCACCTCATGATCACGACCGTCATTTTGTTTGTCTCTTCACTTCAGTACGAGTGCAGAAGCCTTGTATACGATACGCGTGTTCAGTTTGGTTGATTTTGTGTTGTATTTTTATTAAGTTCTTGTTATTGTAGTTATAACTGTTTGATAATTCTTTCGTTGTTATTAAGTTTTGACTGTTATTTGATTTGGTTTTTTTTTTTGTATTTATAAACACTATGGCCGAAACTAAGACCACCAAAAGAGCAGTGATGCGCAGTCAAGCGCAAGAGTTTGCAGTACGCCTACAAGATTACTTTGAAAGAAAGTATCAGAATGGTGGCCCATTGTTGCCACATTCACTAGTGACTAACCGAGTAAGTGCAGCTCTGGGTATTAGTCTAAAAACTTTTTCTCGAATAAGTAAGGATAAACATGGTAAAGATTTAATGGAAGATAACAAATTAAAATCGCCACTTAAGAAAAAAGTTACAAGAACGATAGTTACACATATCGACAATTTTGATAACGACGCCATTAGAAACCATATCTATGGCTATTATAGTAGGAACGAATTGCCGACTCTCGATAAATTGTCAATTACTTTACGAGAATCTGGACTGTTTCACAGCAGTAGAACTTCTTTCTGGAGGGTTTTAAAAAATGTTGGCTTTTCTTATAAAAATGTGATAAAAGGCGGATTTTGATGGAACGTAGAGATATAGCTTTAGCCAGATTTAATTTTCTAAGATCAGCAAAGTCCATTGCCGTTTGGAATAATGTTATATTTCTAGATGAGACGTTGCTAAATGCTAATTATACAGTTGGCAAGATATGGACAGACGACATTCCTCACTCCTTCACAAAAGTACCTAGTGCCAAAAGCGAACGCTTAATTATTTGTCATGCGGGTTCCATGAAGGGTTTTGTTCCGAACTGCCTCTTGGCGTTTAAATCTAAGAAAACTGTGGAATACCACGAAGAGATGAATATTTGTACCTTATTGACCAATTTGAATGAGCCATCGACGATCATTATGGATAATGCACCATATCATTCAGTACAAGTCAGTAAGCCTCCAACTTCTAGCAGCAAAAAAGCCGATATTGTGAAATGGCTGAATGACAATAATATTGTTGCTGACATGTCCATGTTAAAAGTTGAGCTGCTGCATTTGGTTACTATAAATAAGCCAGCTAGACCAAAATACGTATTGGACGAAATGGCTAAGGAAGCCGGACACAATGTAATGTGCTTTATACCCTACCATTGTCAATACAATGCCATAGAATTTATTTAGGCGCAAATTAAAGGCAAGAATTTAAACAAATCTTTTTTATAATTTATTTTTACCTATTTTAACATTTTATCTGTTGCTTTATTAACACGCAAACCTTTATTTTAGGTTATGCGGCTCGTAAAAATACCAGTCCACCGTTTATTGCAAACAAAATGCTGTAATTGTTGCAAGAAGCTTGTGATAGTGTTTCGGCCGTGAATTGGGAAAGTGTGGTTTTACGAACAAAAAATTTGATTTTCGCTGATTGGGACAGAGACATACATATCGATGCCGTCATAGATAACCAAATTATAATAAATACAGGGGATTCTACAGACGATGGTGAAGGTGATGACGACGATGCCGACCATGAATAATAGATATCGGCTAGTGATGATGAATATGTTCCATCTTGATAAAAATATCATGTAATATTATATAATTAAAATTAAAAAACAGTTTTATAAATTTTAATTTGATGCTAATCCTTTTGCTGTCAATGTGATTTTAATTTGTTCGTTATAGTAATCGAAGATCAATATCGTCAAGTATCGACTATAGCGGTACTTTACTAGTACTTGATTATTGACATCTGTCAAATAGGACTTCGTAATTGGAATAGAGTATAGAGTCAATACTATGTTCAATAGACTTAGAATATACTTACGCCAGTGTTATCAAAGTCTATGCTATGTTCTTATCCAAAAATAAAAAAATATCAACTAATGTATTGATATATTTGTATGAAGGTCACGTGAGCGCTAGAGAATGACGATATCAAGACGTTGTCAATAAATAAAATGTTTTGAGAAATAATCAGTTACTGTGTAGTGGCGGTGTATGAATATTCATATCATTTCGTGGGTGTCGTAAGAGGCGACTAGACTTGAGGAAAAGTTTTATTTTTAAATAACCGTGATCGTCGCCCGGTTACAAAAAGTCACAGGAAAAAATTATTATGACTTTGTTACGTTGATAACGTTGTAAAACTATTTGGAACATTAGAACGACTTCTTTAGTGATTTTAAATATGCATTTTAAATTTAGTACTGTGGATTTAATTTCAGTAGTTGATTTTTTATTACCTTCCTTACCTAAGCTACGTGGCTATGTTATAAGTACCATTCTAATTATTATTTTTGAAATACACGAATTTCACCTAACCAAGCCAATCAGTCGGTGTACCGTTCCAGTACACGGCACACGTACCTTCCTACACAGTAACTAGGTACACGTAGTTCCTTTTGTTTGGTTACATGTCAGGAGTAACGAAGAAAATAGTTCGATGGGGGTGCGAAGGAAAATGTTATTTTGGAACATAGTTAGTCATCGTGACATTTAGGCTGATCACGTTGACTTTTTCACCTTGATGTTAATTATCACTCACGTCTAGAGGCGACAGAGGGAAATAAATAAGTTGATGGCGATGTTTAGGACAGTGTTGCAGAGGTGGGCGAAATTTGTGTCAGTCAAATTTTGTGCTTACCTTTATTTCTATGGCCAATCGTCAGCAGTGGAAGGAAACAATAAGGAGTGGAAGGGGTAGTTTTATTATTTGAAAAAATATTTTTGTTTAAAAAAATAAGTCATCCTTTGATGACTTAACATGATAAATACTGTGTAAAATATAGAATGGTTTCAATTATTTTGTTAATTTTGGGTAAAGCTTAGAATCAAGTCGCCTGAATTTGGGGGGAGGGGGTGGTGGAGGGAAGGAGAGGGGAGTAGTAGAGGCACCCCCCACTTCCATTCCTTGCCGGACGTGCTTAGTTTTTTTATATAAATTTTAAATATCTCATTTTGAAGTTATGTTTTCGTAATGTTTTTGACAATATAAACCTGATTTGTGGTTGCAGAGAGTTGGAGGAGGGTAGCCCAACGCTACTCAACGTGGCGCAGTCGAGGGAAGCTCGGTCAACGGAGCCCCGCAAGGCGGGCCTCCTATTTCTGGATGGTTTATAAAAATATAACCGCGAACGGGATGGAGGGGTCTGTTCGCTCGCTTCACTCGCTCATTCGAATCCACCATCCCCTTCTAACCTAACCTGTCCGAGTTGGGGTGCCCCAACTCCCGAGCTCGCTTCGCTCGATCTCGCACCAAATAAAACACCAAAATATTGACTTCCACCATTTCCAAAAACGTCATAAAATAGCAATCAATCGGTTTTCAGAGGGGTAGAGAAGCCGTCCGAAAACAGGAGGCAGATAATAACAATAATGCGCACATTCACGTAAACTCGGAAGCAAAGGAATGACGCTTATGACGCTAGGCGCGAAGTCGAGTATCAAAGTAGTGATTATATACTTTTTGGTCGAATATATCTGTTACTGGGTACTGTCAATTTCAAAAGTTCCGATCAGGTATTAATTAGTGATTTATGAATATTTTTAGAAAATTATATTCAATATTTCGATGCAGCTCCGGCAGCTAAAATTGCATGGGGGCGCTTGTGATAAGCACCCTTGACCCCCCGACAATGACAGACTCCTCAAATTCAGGCGACTTGATTCTAAACCCAACCCTTAATTTTGATATATTGTAAAAAAAGACACGTTCTTGATAATGAGGGCTAATAATCTTCCACTCACCAGATGTCGCTAGTTGCGACTGAGGTAAAGTTTTTTGTTACACAGTGTCAGTTTATCAGAAATTTGTTTTAAATAATAGTTTATCATTATCTAGAGTATTATATTAATACACAACACAATGCATCAGTGGTTTGATTTTTAGTTTTTTGCACTTTATAACTCTTTTTTTTTTAAATCGGCTTTTAGTTATATTTTATAGTTTGGTTTATTCATTTCTAATGTAAATAATATAAAATATAACTAATAATACAGAAATAAACCTTAAAGATTACATTTTCCTAAGAAATTATCGTCCCCGCTATGAAATCTGTCAAATAATTTACCTCACTGTAAAGTGGCGCCGCCCTGGTGGCAGAAAAAGTTGTGGATGCCCTCATTTGCATGAATTTGGTAAATAAATTTTTATACAAAATATTGTATATGTACGCTAGGGATTGACTCAATTATATCAAAATTAATGTCGATTCAATATAAATCTTGAATGTTTATTTTGAATCGATAGACTTGCTCACACAACAAGAAAATAAATCCTCGGTTTGCGTTCTATAAATGTAATTTATTTTGCCGTTTGTCAAACAGATTCCCTCCGCATTCTATTATTAGAAAAAATGGTTAAGGTAATTGGACGGGTTGGTTGGAAGCCAAAGAAAAACTCAACAATGAGGGCTAATAATCTTCCACTCACCAGATGTCGCTACTAGCGACTGAGGTAAAGTTTTTTGTTACACAGTGTCATTTAATTGAGAAATTAGTTTTAAATAATAGTTTATCATTGTCTAGAGTATTATATTAATATATAACACAATGCGTCAGTGGTTTGATTTTTAATTTTTTGCACATTATAACTCTTTTTTTTTAAAAGTCGTCTTTTAGTTATATTTATAGTTTGGTTTATTCATTTCTAATGTAATTAATATAAAATATAACTAATAATACAGAAAGAAACCTTAAAGATTACATTTTCCTAAGAAATTATCATCCCCGCAATGAAATCTGTCAAATATTTTACCTCACTCAAAAGTGGCGCCGCCCTGGTGGCAGAAAAAGTCATTGCAGTGGCGACGCGGACCGGTGTGCAGAGTACAGGGGGCGAAATATTATATGAAAATATCGCTCGGTCGATCGAATAAATATTTATATTATGAGATGTAATATACATTACATCTCAGTTTAAACGGTCCCATTAAAAAGTACGGTGAGCTATTAATTTATATCTCGAGAGGTAATATATATTACATTATATCGTATAGTGAAAAGCGGGCTTAATAAGAAGCGCTGACCTTAGAGTATTAAACTAACAGGAGACGACATTGGAGAGCGTTCCCCTCTGTCAAAAGTACGAGAGCGCGGCTCATTCCCGTTATATAAAATTAGTTGCGCCGCGTACGGCGTCAGTTAACATGTAGTCGTAAGCGTGAGTTGACCTCCAGAAAAATGCCGAGTTGCAGTGTGTTTTCTTGTAAAAAAAGATCACAGACCTCAAATTTACAAAAAGACGACGTTACCTTTCATATTTAGGTATTTATTTTGATTTCAATAATTAATATAAGCATTAAATCACGAAAATTCTGATTAATATAGCTGAGCAGGGTGTGTTGCCAACTTAAAGTATTAACACTATAGTAGGGACTTTTGCACCACAAGGACATAATTAAATTTTGCTTAATTGTAGAAAAATGTCGTTTCTCTTTGTTCTTATTACACAAGACAAAATCGTGTTATTGAATAGTCTTAAATTCATTAATATTATTGTGATCTATTTGCAAAAGTATATTATTTCAAACAACATTAATAATCTTTAATTGTTTTTAACTAAATGAAAACATCAATTTAAATAGTTTTATTTTATATAAAACATTTTAAATAGATATTTTCATTTATGAAATCATGTTATGAAACGTCGTTCTTTTCGTTTCATGTTATGAAACGAAAAGAAGGGTAATTTCAAGTATATAAAACGGTATCATCAAGGCAATAATAGTGATGTTCACTGTAATATTTAGTGTCGATGGTTTTATTTGACTATAATTAATACCTTGATATATAATACCAATGTGTTATTTAAAATTCTTTTTTGTACAATGTTTAAAAAAGATCTTTGGTTTTACAGTTTTCCAAAAGATCTTTACAGGCGCCAAGTTTGGATATAAGCATGTGGCAATCATATAACCTGGGTACCTAAGCGAACAAGCACTATTTGTTCCTTGCATTTTGACCAATCGGTTTTCGTAATCCAATCAAACAATAAAAGGAAACTGAATGAAACTGCTGTACCGACTTTGAAATTATTGGAAGTAAGTTTATTATTTTGCTACAGGTTTATTTTACATTATGAAGGATAAAATTTAAAACATGTAACAAATCGAAATGGAAGGTGTAGTGAATGATATTTATTCATCTTAAAATGTTATTTACAAGTATATCGTCTTAGATGGTGTCAACCAAATTGTTGTTTTCAGATGAGACACGAATTATTAGCGCTTAAATAAATAAATAAGGACAAACAAATAATCTCAGTGTCATATCTATAATCTATTATTTTTAAATATATACAGAGTACTACACTTTTGTACTGTAGAACACAAAATATTACCGCTTTTTACGACGACATTAATTATTTTTCAATCCTAAGTAAAATGACGAAAAAAAGTATGTTTGTTTAAGCGTAAACTTCGGCCAAGAGATAGCAAATGTTTAATTTTTTTAATTGCTCCATTCCGTTGCTGCGTAGAGGAAGGACACAAACAAATAAACAAAAAATCACACTTTCACATTTATAATATTATATTAGTATGGATTGTCAAGAATGATAGATAAACTTTTGAAACTGGTTTACAATCGGCTTTTTGAGGGTGAAACTATACACTCCCGCTCTCTTTCTTGCTCTAGTAAATAACGTTTCTGAGTGACCAAAAAGGATAGAAGGACAGGAAAGTGCGATTCCGTGCTGCCAGATGTAGTTCAACCCTAGGTCTTAAAACGGTTTAACTCTATAGGTTGGGTAAAATCTGTAAAATTAGACCGTTTAAAACCCCTATACAGATAACCTTTTCGGTTGATCATGACATTAAAAAATGGTAAAAATATTTCATAGACTAGGCATATTATATATTTTTAAGCATACAGGAACATTATTTCGATAATGATTACGTTCCACATAACATTGAACTGGCAAACTTGGTGATGGAAAAATATGCAAGCACTAAAATTAGCTACCTCGTAAAAAAAGAGTGATCCCAAAAAGTGTATTCGTCACATATATACCAAACTTATTCACTTTTAAAACCAGTTAAAATATAATATAATACTTTTTCAATTTGTTTTAATTTTGGTAATTTTGTATTATTATTTTGTACCTTATGTATTTTTTTTTTATTTACTTTGAATGTAATATTACACATTAAACATTTGTTCATTTTTATTTTATTTTATTTGCTAATGTAACTTGCTTAAAATTTTATCGACATATCCATATCGACAAGGCCCTCGCACTAGTTGTTTATGGCTTATGCACTGTAACGATGAGACATTTATGAGAGATTTTCAAGGTTGTGTGCGTTTTGCTTAATCGTGTGCTCATATTATGCTGTGTGCGTGCGTAACGACGTGGCCCAATGTTTACGATTTGCTTAGTGTGCGTTACCTCGCCTCCCGCTAGATGTGACAGACTTTTTTGTTTGGAAATTTATGCGCATGGCGTCTCCTGTTAGTTGAATACTCTAAGGCGCTGACCAAGGAACATACTACTCTCCAAGCGTTTCTATATAGTTTGTGCTACTCTCTAACGAGAGGTGCTGACGCTGTCTATACGCCACCGCCAGTATATTTGAGTATATTCCAAAGAGTCTGTCTGTAACTGTCCTATACAGGAAGTAAATTCTAAGTCTATGGAATAAAAAACTTTGTCTAGGACACTAGGATACAAAGAGTATAGTAACTGTCCTATACAGGAACTAGGACAGTTCTTAATTACTATAGTCTTTGACTTAGTATCATAGATAAATAAATATGTAGCAAGCTATATCACAAAATCACAAATTATACAGTTGTATGTATGTGCTTAGTATTAGTATTATTTTAATACGGGCGTTATATTGAAATACAAACAGAAATTAATTATTTATTGTTATGACTACATACGAGAAGCGAGAACTTCTTGTAGTAAATGTGTTGTAGTGTTTTATGAAGTGTTGTTTGACTTTAATTCTTCGAATCAGTAATCTTGTAACAGAATTAATTGGCAACGGTGTAGCAATCAGAAATAAAATGGATAAACTAGTTAAAAAATATTTATATTATAATGATATTGTGTGTAACGAGCAATTGCGTTTATTAAGTAAATTATGCAAAAAACCTGTCTCATTGAATCATTAAAATATATTGTTAATGCAATAAAAAATTCGAAGATCATGTATTAATTTGAAATTATCGTGATTTTCAAGTAAAGATGAGTCTGCCGGTATTTTTGATAATCATTATGCCTAAAAGATTTTAAAGGTGCAATATGGCAAGGGACGGAGACCTGCCTACAATATTTAATCCGAAACGAGTTCGCGCGCCATCTGTTATAATCACTAGCGAAGAAGTACAGACGGATCAGGGTGCTGGTGGTGATGTTGAAAGAGCAAATGGGCCACCAACACCTTTGAGTCCACGTGCACCACTTACACCCCAAACTTCAATATCATCAGCACCGCCCTTGACTTCCCAACCCTCACTTCAGCAAGCTTATAGTGAATCAGCTACAAGCAGTCAAGATGAGGAGCGTCAGTTGCGTGACAAGAAATGCCCACGATCCTGCTGTTCCAAGTTTGCAAAGAAGGTGAGAAAGTGATAATATTGTTTAAATTATGTTATTTATTCTTACAAAATATAATGTTATTATTTTGATGGAAGTAATAATTTAAACTCTTCTGTTATATGTTATTCTACTACAGTATTAAATAACGCAATAAGCTTTCAGAAAGCTTTGCATAATTTTATTGTGTTGCAAATTATGCTTAATATAATTAAAAGAGGGTATACAACTCTGATAAGAAAATTTGTAGGTGTATCTTTCCCTTTCGCTTACCAATCACATTTCAATAATACTATGATAAAACAAGAGACAAAAAGTTGTAAGACGAAACATGCAACGTTTGCTCCTAAATACCGACTCATGTTACACCATGCTGATTAATGGATGAAGCTCCGGCAACTGGCAAGAGAGTATTGGCGGAAAATCTATTTGAATACACTTGATCAAAAATTGACTAGTAAAGGGTAGCAGCATTACTTATTACAAGAGTATCAGCTCTACATTCTCTCACTCATATACCGGTCATGCTGACTCTGGTAAAATCTTAATCAAATCTTAATCAGCAAGGGAATTCTACAAAATTTTAATAGATAAAATGCATGCACCACTCTTTTCAGTTATAAGCTTTATTTTGATGTGGTAAATTTTTTTGGTTGTTAATTAACTGTGTTATTGTGAAAATATAAAAATACACTTTACAGTTTGCCCATTTTTATTAACCCCCGATGCAAAAAGAGGAGTGTTATAAATTAAACCGCTATGTGTGTCTGGTTGTCTGTCTGCTTGTATGTCTGTGGCACCTCAGCTCTTAAACGGGTGAACAGATTTGGGTGTGGTTTTTTATTTAAAAGCAGATTTACTAACAGTGGTTCTTAGGCATGTTTTATCAAAATCGGTTCCGCCGTTTCAAGGTCATTTTTTGGGGATTATTTAAATTTTGAATTTGAGTTATTATGTGCAATATTAATAAAAATTTATGTGAAACGTTACAGGCAGTTATAAAAATGTAATCAAGGGCTTGCATATCTTTTGTTTTATTGCTAGTGTTGTGTTACAAGGCAAATTTCCTAAAACAATAATTATGAAATCACTTTTTTATAGGCTAGGGTGACAAACAAGCACATAGTCCACCTGATGGTAAGTGGTTCCTGTGACCCATAGACATCTACATCTATCCTCAATAAAAATGAAAATGCAGATGTGTTGTAACCAGTGAGTAGTAGAATGGAATGCCCCATATAGGCTGATACCAAAAACCAGCGAGCTATTCTGGCCTTTTAAAAAACTATGTGGGTATAGGTAGTAAATTGAGATAGGTGGTTAGCCCATCACGTACACTTGTCATCAATCTAATATCCTATTAGTTGCCTCTTTCAAAAAGCTAGTCAAGTAAGGCAATCGGTACTTAGTTATTTAGATAGTTTACAAGGGGCTGTTTTCCGCTACTCCACGTATAAGCGTGTATCTTGCGTGTGGACAGAGTTTATGTAATTATTCGAGTCATGAAATCTCCCCGAAGAAGTTCAACAGTTTTTTAATGTTGCAAGCAACTTCGGGGAGTGATCCCAGCATGCTGAGATGTTTAGCCCTGTATGTAGCGACCTCCGGACATGTCAGCAATATGTGGGCTGCCGTTTCTTCCTCCCATAGGGGAATATACCGATACCCTGTGCAGGGCATGCACAGGGGACTATCGGTAACACGTATGGTAAATAAATGTTTGTTAAAGAAGCCATGTCCTGTGATAGCACTTGTTACTATCCTGATCTGTTCAGTCTCATTAGAACCTTGGTTAAACAACTGTTTATTGCGAGCAGGGCCTCCCTAGCTTGTCTACAGTCTACTAGATTTTTCCAAAGCTGAGTGTGTTTATTAAAGTCTCTATGTACCAGTGAATGAATGTTGAATTTTTTGTTGGACGAAGGGGATTGGTATGATTGGATCCGGCCGGTCCTACAGTAACCAGAGCCGATTCTCTTCTGGCTAGTTCGTCTGCTGTATTGTTGCCTCTGGAACCACTGTGTCCCTTTATCCATTGCAGAGTTACATTCTTGTGTTTACATACCTCTCATTTAATGGTTGATGGCATTCATATATTAGTCCCGAGTTCACCACGTTGCAACTCAGAGCTTGTAGTACTGCCTATTAAAGCAAAAGCAAATACACTGAGTCGACATTATTATGGCTCATGGTGATTTTGGACCACCTAAAAAGAGGATTTTTGTCACACTTCGTCAACTGGTTCCCTCTGTTTCACTCAAACTAGAATCTTAAGTAACAGGCTTGAGAAAAGCCTTGGGGTACACAAAAACCATTTTATCAGGTAAGGAAAATTAAGTTATACAGCTGAGTTTCTTTTAATTTTTTTTTCCATCATTTAACCAATAATCTTGCTAGTGTTATACTATTTTGGAATCCTTATTAAATGCGCCAACTTTTAAAGTCACTTGCCAAACTCGTGTAGTACATTTTTTTTCAGTACAGTCATTTAAAACTGGGCAAAGTATTAATTTTGAATACTTGGTTGGGAAACAAAATTACATTTCCTTCTGGACTGGAGCAGTTGGCTGTAAATTTTAAGCAACAGTTTTCAGAAGCATTATTTTAAATTATATGATGAAAAGAAAATTAAAAAAAGTTAAAATTTGTAGCAACAGGAGTTAAAAGTCCATCACAGGCTGTAGATTTTCTCGATTTTTTTTATAAATGCCTGTAATTTTTAAAATACATAACAAAGATTTTTTTTATATTTTTCTTTTAACTATTATGAATTGACCTATCACCCGATTCCGCCTTGACGTCGACTTCTGGAACATTCTGTATGTGGATATTGAGGTCATCTGAGAAAGTGCCGTGTAGTGGCGGTCAAGAATATCCACTACCCCATATCCTCCCGTGGGTGTCGTAAAAGGCGACAAAGGGAAACAGGCGGAAGATGGGCAGCAGCATCTTCCTGATAATAGCCAATATTATAATAAAAAAAAAAACTGCGGTTGCCAACCCGCTCGCCAAGCGTGGCAACTATGGCAAATACCCCCCAATGACGAGAGTAACAAAGATACGGCCCCCAGTCCCCGGCGGCCCCGCTATTCCTGGCTACGGTGGCGACCATGGTAACGGCGGGGCAGGGGGTGCTAAGAATCTCCGGTGGAGGTTCGGTTGCCACCTACGACGACTCGACCTGGCAACATACAACGCACGCACCCTGAGGACTGACGAGAAGATCGTGGAGCTGGAAGAAGAGATAGACAAGTTGCGCTGGCATATTATAGGATTATCCGAAGTCCGAAGAGAGGGTGAGGACACGGTAATCCTCGAATCCGGCAACTTGCTCTATCACCGGGACGGCGACCATCTGTCCCAAGGAGGTGTCGGATTTATCGTCCACAAGTCTCTCGTTAACAACGTTGTCAAGATCGGGAGTGTGTCGACGAGGGTTGCGTACCTTATACTCAGAATCACCAAACGGTATTCGCTGAAGGTCATACAGGTTTACGCACCAACCTCGGAACACCCCGATGAGGAGGTGGAGGAAATGTATGAGGATATCTCTAGAGCCATGCATTCCTCCAAAACCCAAAATACGGTGTTAATGGGAGACTTCAATGCAAAACTAGGCACAAGAGAGAACGGTGAGCTGAAAGTAGGGAAATTTGGAATAGGGCAACGGAACCCAAGGGGCCAGCAGCTGGCCGACTTCATGGAGAAAGAGGGACTCTTTATGATGAACTCTTTCTTCAAGAAGCGGCCCCACAGGAAGTGGACCTGGTCGAGCCCCGACGGTTCGATAAAAAATGAGATTGACTTCATTATGACGACCAGACGACAACTGTTCAGTGATGTCTCCGTGATCGCGAGGGTGAAAACCGGCAGCGATCACCGAATGGTTAGAGGCACACTGAACCTAAATGTTAAGTTGGAGAGGTCTCGTCTGATGAAGTCAACGCTCCGTCCCCCTCGTGCTCTAATCCCAAGTCCCGAAACCTTTCAGCTCGAGTTACGAAACCGTTTTCAGTGCCTAGAAGACTGCAATGAAGTGGACGATATGAATGACAAGCTCGTGGAAACTGTCCATGCGGTCGGAGCTAAGTTCTGCAAGACCCGCCGCAGAAGAACACAAAAACTCTCCGATCACACTCTTAATCTCATGGTTGTTAGACGGGAGATGAGGCTACATTCTTCAACAGATTTGACAGCATCCAGGCAACTGAACAGACAGATCTCCAAATGCATGCGGCGGGACTTACGCAACTTCAATACAGCTCGTATTGAAGAAGCGATCGAGCGGAACCAAGGCTCCAAAGTCTTTGCCAGAGACCTGTCTGCCAGAAAGAGCCAACTGTCGAAGCTGAAGACCGAATGTGGCAGCATCGTTTCCGGGGCACCTGAGATTTTGAGTGAGATTGAGAGGTTCTATGGGCAGCTGTACACGTCATCGTTGGAGCCACACGCAAGTGTGAGTAACGATCCAAGAGCGAGTCTTATCCGACACTATTCCGAAGATATCCCGGACGTCAGTCTGAGCGAGATTAGAATGGCTCTCCAGCACCTTAAAAACGGCAAGGCCCCAGGCGATGATGGAATTACAGCGGAGCTTCTGAAAGCGGGTGGAAAACCGGTACTTGAAGTCCTTCAGAGGCTCTTTAATTCCGTCCTCCATGGTGGCATTACACCGGAGGCGTGGAGCAGAAGTGCGGTGGTCTTGTTCTTCAAGAAAGGCGACAACGCTCTCTTGAAGAACTACAGACCGATTTCCCTTCTGAGCCGCGTCTACATGCTGTTTTCGAGAGTCATTACGAATCGTCTCGCGCGCAGACTTGACGACTTCCAGCCCCCCGAACAAGCCGGTTTCCGAAAGGGCTTTAGCACCAAAGACCACATACATACTCTACGGCAAATTGTACAGAAGTCCGAAGAGTACAATTTGCCACTATGTCTGGCGTATGTGGACTATGAGAAAGCCTTTGATTCCGTCGAAATTTGGGCGGTGCTGCAGTCCCTTCAGCGGTGCCAAGTTGACTGTCGGTATATCGAAGTGCTGAAGTGTTTGTACAGTAGGGCTACGATGGCTATCCGAGTACAGAACCAGAGTACGAAACCCATCCAATTGCAGAGAGGTGTAAGACAGGGTGATGTTATATCCCCGAAACTCTTCACCGCTGCATTGGAAGACGTTTTCAAGCTTCTGGACTGGAAAGGATACGGTATTAACATCAATGGCGAGTACATCACTCACCTTCGATTTGCCGACGATATAGTCCTTATGGCAGAATCGCTGGAGGACCTAAGCACTATGCTCAATGACCTCAATAGTGTCTCCCAACGGATAGGTCTTAAGATGAACATGGACAAAACAAAGATCATGTTTAATGTCCATGTCACACCTATGCCGGTAGTTGTTGGGAGCACTAAGCTCGAAGTTGTTGACGAGTATGTTTACCTGGGACAAATAGTCCGACTAGGTAAGTCCAACTTCGACCGAGAGATCAATCGACGGATTCAACTCGGCTGGGCAGCGTTCGGGAAGCTACGACACATCTTCTCGTCAGACATACCTCAAAACCTTAAAACGAAATTGTACGACCAGTGCGTGTTGCCAGTGATGACTTACGGAACTGAGACGTAGTCCTTCACTGCTGGCCGTATGAGGAAGCTCAAGGTCGCTCAGCGAGCTATGGAGAGGGCTATGCTCGGAGTTTTTCTGCGTGATAAACTTAGGAATAAGGATATCCGCAGTAGAACCAGAGTAACCGACATAGCCCAACGGATTAGTAAGCTGAAGTGGCAGTGGGCCGGCCATATAGCTCGAAGAACCGACAACCGATGGGGAAGAAAGGTTCTCGAGTGGCAGCCTCGTACCGGTAGGCGAAGTGTAGGGCGTCCCCCCACGAGATGGAGTGACGACCTGGTAAGACATGCAGGAAGTCGATGGATGCAGGTGGCTCAGGACCGTGCTTTGTGGCATTCTTTGGGGGAGGCCTATGTTCAGCAGTGGACTTGTGAAGGGCTGTAATGATGATGATGATGAGAAAGTGCTAGATCCTACACCTTCATTTGTTTTAGAACCGTCTGTGAAAACTAGCCTCTTTTGGGCTTAATCCTTCCGGCTGGCTGGTTTCATTTAATTGTATCTTATACTTCTTATCCAATACAAATTGTTTGGGGATCTTATCGTACTTGGCTTGTAAGATAGGAATTTTTAAGTAAATTCTATCAATTATACCTGTATAAGGGACTCTACTCTTACTCCAAAGTGAGGGTCTTGACTCTAATGGTAGCTAAAGTTGCTTCTTGTTGTATGTGTAGTAGATATGAGCGCCGCGCCGGCGCGCCGCCGTCGCCGTGAATTCACGACGACAGTCAGTCGCAATTTCCTTTCCCGCTCACACGCGTGACTAGACCGCATTAGTTCGCCTAGTCGCCTCGCCAAGCTCGTCGCTCACTCAGTTGTGTCGAATATTTCACCAAGTGAACGTGTGTTGTTGTGACAGCAACTTCGACTACTATTGATGTTTATAAAACGAAAATAAAAAATATGTATGTAACCCCAATCAAAAATCTTTCCACAAAACATGCATATTTAACAGTGGTAAAGTCACGCGACAACTTTTGCTGTTGCACGTATGGGCCGGCTCAAGCCGACGTGGTACCATGACCTCACAGAATACCGGGGTGAAGTGGAAGCTCTGCTTCTGCGTTTCGTCGGGGGAGTGCAGGTAGCCGGAGGCCCAATCCCCCCCTCCCCTCAACATGGCAGCGGAATTAAATTTAACACTACCCCAGGAGGGTTCCAGCACCCCTGGTGATGGAGAATCCTTTGTTGAGCATCAACGACCAAGCTACTCCACTCCTGTCTACGGCTGCCTCTATAGGTCTCATAAGCGGCAATGCCGACACAGACCGACTCATCGAACACGTTCAAATGGCTACATATTCCTTACTACAGCAGATCCCATCCGCAGAAATAAGAGATAAGATTTTTAAACAAAGAAAGAAAAAAGAAGAAAGAGATAGTGATACTCGGCGATTGTAACGCCCACCACGCCGAATGGCTCGGTTCATGTATAACCGATCATGCGGGAAGATCTGTTCATGATTTTGCCTTGGCATGTGGTCTGACACAATTGTGTACTTCGCCTACGTGGATTTCAGATATGGAGGATCATGCACCTTTCCTGTTGGATCTTCTGATGACCCCTCATTCGGATAGATACCAGGTCTCCGTCCACTCCCCTCTTGGCTCCTTGGATCATTGTCTAGTCCTTTTTAGCCAGCCTGCAGAATGGCTGGCTAAAAAAGGCGACCGCTCAGACCCGTCTAATTACAGGCCTATCGCGATCACCTTGTTCTCCAAATAATGGAATCCATTATAAACTGCTAGCCCATGCGGTGCCCATGGTGTACCTTGAGGATCACCAGCTGATTAATGACCACCAATACGGTTTTCGTCGGGGTCGGTCAGCTGGTTATCTTCTGGTCTACCTGACTCATAGATGGGCGGAGGCAGTAGAGTCCAAAGGGGAGGCATTGGCCGTTAATTTGGACATTGCAAAGGCCTTCGATCGGGTTTGGCACAAAGAGCTTCTTTCGAAGCTCCCTTTCTATGGGCTTCCCGAGAAATTGTGCAATTGGATCACCAGCTTTCTTGCAGTTTCAAGGCACTCCCCTTGTTGCTTCAGCCAGTATCGGAATCCTCGGCGTCGACATATCGAGTGATATGCAGTTTCGTGGTCACTTAGAAGAGAAGGCTAAATTGGCCTCTAAAAAGCTTGGCGTGCTCAGCAGAGCGAGACAGTATTTTATGCCGGCACACCGCCTGCAATTTTACAAGGGGCAGGTGCGGTCTCACATGGAATACTGTTCGCATCTCTGGGCTAGGGCTCCCTAGGGCTTTATTAAAAAATATAAAGCTGTTTTTGGTAACAACACTATGGTTTTCTTTAAGTTTTTTTTTAAGAAATCTCTCCCTGATAAAACAATATCTAAGACCCACGGCCGGCCACGCCACGCCGCCGCCGCTGAGGAAATTTTCAGGCCACGCCGCCGCCGTGGAATTGGACTTCGGCGCTCATATCTAATGTGTAGATGAAGTAGGGTTAGTTCCAGCATAGCCTCTAAGGCTGCTGTTGGTGTAGTCCTTATGCAGCCTCTGGCATCCATACATGCCATTCTCTGGGAACGCATCTTTATAGTGGTGGCTTCATTTGTTATGGTCCACCATACTAGAGCGCCATATGTGATCATGGGCTGAATTACAATGGATGGTAGTTGATGTGTAAGACATTCATGGCGGTCATGTGCGATAGTTCGGTTGTACGGTGACTGGCACTGGAGCAGGCATTGGGGTGCTGTAGGCGTCCCTCTTCTATAAAGAAACAGGCAACAAAAGCAAAAAAAAAAAATTACTGCTAGTGGTCCAGCGCCATCCCAGCCGATTTCCTCCGATCCGAAAACAGACATTAAACCACCAGTAAGAAGAAAGAGAACACGCAATGGTACTAAGAATGCATCGTTTCGTTCTGGAATGTATTTCACTAGATATCCATCCACAAAATACACCAAAAGCTACTCGTATTCCACCATTAGCACTGAAAGGTCCTTGTATAAGGTTCATTGTGAGAGAAGAACTTGCGAACATAATAGATGAGACTATGCCAAAGACAGCTACACTGGCTGCATCGTTGATTCCAGATACCGCCAGCACGAGCTTTGGCATACCTTTTGATACACCATAGCCATTGCCTCGCAATCTATACAGGCATGGCACAACAACAGCCAGAGACACTGCTCTTACTATCTAGATCCCAGTAAAAAAGCAGTCCAAGAAGTAAGTTTGACATAACTGCGCAAAGTATGCATTCAAATGTCCAAGTAACTAAAGCTAGTTTAATCACCATGAAGAAGATTTTTTTCATTGCAACCGGATCTAAATCTAAACGTGCACGGGTTAAGATGATCGTTAAAGCTATTTTTCTTATGTAAGGGCACACGTGTTGATAGTTTTCATCAAAGTTTACAAAACCAACTTTCTTCATTACAATTTCTACTATAAGCATTCCAATAAGTGCAGGGAGTGTGGTGATTTTGACCATAGGCCAACCGCCAAAGTAAGAAGCAATGGTGAGAACAGCTAGCATAAATAATTGTCCATCTGGCGCTGCGGTATCGCCCATAACTATTCATATTGTCACCTGTTTCAAAATACCAAGTATGAAGATAGTTAAGGTCTGAGCAAAATGTCTGTAGGATGGACATAGTGGATAGGGACAAATTTTTTGCCAGTTTAGGGGTTCCCAAGAATGAATTACGGATTATTCTTGATGACACTTTTGGCAACAAGGGTACCACCAGGACCTTTCGATATGTTCGCTTTGATGAGACAACACTTTCTTGGAGTGTATGGAGGAGGTCGTTGAATATTTTTTATACCTCTGTGGCTGTACAGTTTTGTATAGCCACAGTATAATTTTTGGCGTCAGACCCCATCGTTTACCAATCATATTTCTGCATTTGCATTCTGCAAAGTTATACTAGCTTTGTTGATTTTGTTTTCTATGTTGTTTACAGTTCAGTTTACCGTCCAAGGTAAAACCTAAGTATTTTACCTCAGAGGATGATAGTTATTCAGCATTCGTTTTTGTGTGAACATTACTAGGACCGTTTTATTATTTACGATTAACGGTTAAGTCGTATTCCCTGCACCATCTCTCCACCATAGGGAGAGCCGCTTGGTTCACGTCGCACACCATGCTTGCTATCTTTCCAGAGTCCAGTAGTGATTGGCATTTAATTTGCTGATGAGTTCATTAATGACCATATTCCACAGGAGGGGTGAAAGAACTTAACCCTGCGGGCAGCCTTTCTTGATCTGCATTGTTTGAGATTAACACCAGCAATCTTTATTGTTCGTGTACTGAGCATGTTTACTATCCACTCTACTTAGTGCACCTTTTATGCTGGAGAAGTTCGTTCTGTCAAAAGCACCTTCTATATCTATGAAGGAACCTAGACATATTACTTTGTTTTGTGTGGCCCCTTCAATCTTTGTTATTACCATTGAGTTATATGTACTACGTACTAGAGAAGCCATTCCAAACAAAAATTGTGTCCTACTCTATGACTTCGCGCATGCGCGGCAGTAGTAGTCGCGCATGCGCGAAGACTTTAATTTAATATAAAATAAGATATTAATATTAAATAAATGTAAGAACTTAATATAAAATATCTTAATTTAATCTAAACAAACATATTTCTAAATAAAATGTAATAATAATTATTTTATGGAATTCACAAATCTTCAATTTACGCAATATTTAGTTTTTATGGATTGCACTACAGTTCATTTGAACATAGTCAATGTTCGGAATGGCTTCTCTAGTACGTAGTACATATAACTCAATGGTTATTACCTGGTGAAGTGAAGTGCCGATTCTGTCGATTTACCTCAGCTGTAGGCGTGTTGTTTGTCGTGTAGCGGTTAGTTCATTAGCGCGGACCCCTTTAATTCCCTTTCACACATCCTCTCTATCGTCTTTAGGAGAAAGGATGTGAGCCTGATGGATCTGTGGGATTTATAGTCTGTATAGTCGCTCTTACCAGGTCTGGGTATGAATGTGACTTTCACTTCTCCATCCCCTAGAAACATTTAAGAGCCAGAAATACTTTCATTATGGCAACAAATATGACTATTAGGGCTTTAAAGCCGTCAGACCCTGCCGCCTTATAGGGGAGGAAACTTAATAGCCCAATGGATTTTATCCATCGTTACCACTGTCTGGCTATATTCCAGTCTTCTGCTGTTTGTGTCAGTGTATCTTCATGCCTTCTTCTTCTTCGTGAAATGGTTCAAAGATTTAACGGAGGTGGCTCAAATGCTGTGTTCGATATTCTTACGGGTGACGAAAGCTGGATTTATTGTTATGACCCTGAAACTAAGAGACGGTCTGCTGTCTGGATGTTTCCTTCCGAGGAGTTGCCAACTAAAGTGAAGAGAAGTCGAAGCGTGGGAAAAAAGATGGTGGCCTCGTTCTTCGGAAGGTCAGGTCATTACGCAACACTTGTTTTAGAGGATCGTAAAACAGTTACTGCAGAGTGGTACACTAACAATTGTTTGCCACTTATCTTGGAAAAAGTTTGGGGGGAACGACCTCGCAGTAGAATACTCCTTCACCACGACAACGCCTCGTCGCACACCGTCAATTAAACAATCGACTACTTGGCGACTTCAGGTGTGGAATTACTGGTTCACGCGCCCTATAGTCCCGACCTCGCACTTTTCGATTTTTATTTATTTCTGAATAAAATGAATTATTTCGAGGAAAACGTTTTATGGACGCCGAGGAAGCAGTGGCTGCGTTTCAAAATGCCGTCGAAGAGACCCCTAAGGGACGACTGGGCAAAGTGCTTTTCTCAGTAGTTCCATCTGATGCAGCGATGTATTGATGTAAATGGACACTATTTTGAAAAAATATAATAAAACTAATAACTTGCTATTTTGTTCAGTTTTTGATTTTCTAAGAACTTTCAATGTCACCCTCGTAGTTTCCGTCGGGTTTCTTTAAAGAGATGGATCCCAGCGTGTTCTGTTTAGCTAGGATTTTCCTTTCTGATTAGCTTGTTCCCAAGTTTCTATCATTACAGCCCTTCACAAGTCCACTGCTGAACATAGGCCTCCCCCCAGGAATGCCACAAAGCACGGTCCTGAGCCACCTGCATCCATCGACTTCCTGCATGTCTTACTAGGTTGTCACTCCATCTAGTCGGGGTACGCCCTACACTTCGCCTACCGGTACGAGGCTGCCACTCGAGAACCTTTCTTCCCCATCGGTTGTCGGTTCTTCGAGTTATATGGCCGGCCCACCGCCACTTCAGCTTACTAATCCGTTGGGCTATGTCGGTTACTTTGGTTCTACTGCGGATATACTCATTTCTAAGTTTATCACGCAGAGAAACCCCGAGCATAGCCCTCTCCATAGCTCGCTGAGTGACCTTGAGCTTCATACGGCCAGCAGTGAAGGACCACGTCTCAGATCCGTAAGTCATCACTGGCAACACGCACTGGTTGTACAATTTCGTTTTTAGGTTTTGAGGTATGTCCAACGAGAAGATGTGTCGTAGTTTCCCAAACGCTGCCCAGCCGAGTTGAATCCGTCGAGTGACCTCTCGGTCGAAGTTGGACTTACCTAGTCGGACTATTTGTCCCAGGTAAACATACCCGTCAACAACTTTGAGCTTAGTGCTCCTAACAACTACCGGCATAGGTGTGACGGTGACGTGGACGTTAAACATGATCTCTGTTTTGTCCATGTTCATCTTAAGACCTATCCGTCGGGAGACACTATTGAGGTCATTGAGCATAGTGCTTAGGTCCTCCAGCGATTCTGCCATAAGGACTATATCGTCGGCAAATCGAAGGTAAGTGATGTACTCGCCATTGATGTTAATACCGCATCCTTTCCAGTCCAGTAGCTTGAAAACGTCTTCCAACGCAGCGGTGAAGAGTTTCGGGGATATAACGTCACCCTGTCTTACACCTCTCTGCAGTTGGATAGGTTTCGTACTCTGATTCTATACTTGGATAGCCATCGTAGCTCTACTGTACAAACACTTCAGCACTTCGATATACCGACAGTCAACTTGGCACCGCTGAAGGGACTGCAGCACCGCCCAAATTTCGACGGAATCAAAGGCTTTCTCATAGTCCACATACGCAAGGCAAAGTGGAACTGCTATACTATTTGCCACCTCAAAACCCGCGAGCGAAGACGTCAACTTATTACGGTATGGGGTCTTAGTCTTACGGGGATTTCTCCATGGTGGTGTAGCGGGTATATCGACCTGTAGTACGAAGCAGATCCATCTATGGTATGAGCATGAGGCCTCTTTCGACATATGCTACCCCGTGGTTAGTTTATCTGCTCCTTCTGTTGCAAGTGTGAGGTCGATTATTGCACGACAACGTTTGTTTATGAAATTTGGTTCGGAACCCATATTTAAAATGGTTAGGTTAATGCTAAAGAGGTTTCAACTAATACCTTACCTTGTTCGCTGGGTTTTTCCATTCTCCAGAGGGGATGATTCGCGTTGGAGTCCATCCCGATCACAACCTCTAGTCCGGTCCTCTCGCGGAAATTCACCCGCCTAATGAGGTCATGAGTGTCTTCCTCCGGCATGTATACCGAGGCGACGACTAATCTTCCCTTTTGTGTATTTTGTATTGCTACGGCATACATGTCTCTGGAACATTTGTTGATGATTGTGAACAGATATCTGTAGTCTCTCTAGGCTTGTCGTGCTCAGAGTTGTAGAATAACTTACCTTTTAGGTTGTTTAGGCCTTAGTCCCAACCCACGGCTCGTGGATTAAGGCTATGGCCGTCCTTTGAGCCTCCAACTACTTGCGTAATTGCGCCGACGCAGTTTCGCTGTGGTGGAGGCTGGCCTGCATTAGGCTAGTTCCGGACGAAGGGCACGCTATCGTTGATCGCGTACTCCCCGTCCCTGCCCAAAAATAAGCCTGCCAATGATCTCGGGTGTCATCGTCAGCCACCGAATCAGAATTGGACGGCAAAATGCAATCCTCTTCGTCACTCAGTGAGCCGCTGCTAAGCCCGATCTCTCCTGGGGGCTTCGGCTCGGTTGTACAGGCCATTTTTTACTGGATTTGGCATCCAGTGATTCCGCTGTACCGGTAACCATGGCCCCAGTATCCATGACTTGCGGGTAGTTATCTGCCTCTTTGCTTGGTAGAGTATCAAATAATTTACCTCCACGACCATGGAATTTTACGTATACCTCCCCAAATACACATGCGAGGCTTTCATTAGAGTCGGGATATGATCCTCCGGCACCGAAACAAAGAGAAACCACCCTCTTATCTGCCATGAGTAGCAGCCAGTCCCTGATGTTTATCCAACGGTTCTGGTACGCCAGCACACGACCGATTTCGGGTGATTCTTTCTAGGCTTCTTGGGCATCAGGGATAAGGATACCACACTTGATTCTCTGTGGTATCTCTGACTGTTTCTTTATGATAAGCTAGGTGTTGGATTTGAGGTCGAGGGTAGCAACGTTCCTCTTCAATCAATCCAGTGCCTTCTGATCATCGCTCTACAGCTTCAGTACACCTTCAGTCTAAACCGGTTTGCCTCTAAAAACTGGGCCCGCGGCAGTGGGGTTCTGGCTACTCAAGGTCTCGCAGATCATCTTCCTCTGTTTAGCCACGAGGTTGTCGTCAGCTACTTCCTTCGTTATGTGACCTGAACGCGCACACGTTAAAGTCACACCCAAATCTGCTTTAGCAGCGGAAACGTAGCTAGTTCTTGTAGCCTTTGGTTGCTGTTCGAATCGCACTTTTTTGTGCTTGCCTATCGGCGAGGTGGACTCTTTCAGCATCCTTTTGGCTGCTCTTTCCTTCTTGCCAGGACGCTTGGCCTCTCTCTGCTTCCTGCCTGATATCTTAGAGCTGGTCCCTGCGGTCGTGCCTTCAACTTGGGCTGGATTTTTATCCATCCCAGTTTCACCGTAGCTGCGGTCCGTGGAGCTCCAGCCCCAAGGACCGAGTTCCAGTAGTAGTAGAGCCCAGCCTCTTTGGTGCTCTTAGAAGCAGCCAGTGCTGCCCTTTCCCTACGGCCTTTTTCTCACTGCTTCTTATTCTTTTTCTTGACCTTTGCACCACTGCCTGCTGGGACAAACCCACCTGATGGTCCTTCAGGTCGGCAAGTGACCTTTTTGGGCGCCTTGCCCTTCCCCTTACGGCTCACTACTTGCCAGGCAGCATAGAAAAGGTCGTCCGTTATCCGGGGCTCCGCAAGAGTTTTGCTAATCGCGGTCCCTTGCTCCTTTCTCGCGTCCAGCGCCTCAGGTTTGGAACTGGTTTTGGGAACATCCAGCGTGGAGATTACCCCCTTGGTAGGGCCACCTATATTGGATTGTGCAGTCCGTGGAACGTTTAATGGCGGTTCCTCCTTGTTCATTGGTGCCTATGGTAAGCACCTCAGAAACCTGTCCCTCTTTCCTAATGGGTCTTAAATTGTCCATATTTTTTGTGTTTAAAATTCGTCCCCTCAGCTGCCCACCCTCCATGGAGCCCATACCTTTGGGAACGACTTACTTTAGAACAAAATTTCAGGCGTTAGGTTTACCGGGGGAATATAGGGACGCGAAGTTGGCTCACACACAGCGCGACATCGGGAGCTCAATCCAGCTGGCAGATAGGGCTTAAAAGGCCCATCCCTACTGTCCGAGAAGATTGTCACTTGCTCCGTCAGCATAGCCTTTACCACCACATAGCCCTTTTCAGGGAAACTAGGCAGGCCCCACATCCCTCGCCAGCGACCCTCTGATGGGACGCTTGGCCATTTTCCTATCTGTGGCTTGCAGATAAGGCCACAGTTTAGCTTGAAATCCGGACCAAGGAGGGCGTGTGTCATCTCGCCACTATATACCCCAGTGACGATCGACTCAAACCTCCAAGACTCCTTCATCCCCGCGTACGGCGCTCGACTGCGCAGGTCCTAGCACAGGTGGGTGTGGTAGTCGACCGGATACATCCACTCTCCGGTGAAACCACCTCTTTTTTCCGGGCTTGGGACCGGCTGTACCAAAAAGCACAGGCAGAGTTAAATAGGCACTTTGTTTTGATGTGTCTCAATTTTACATGGTATCTATTAGTCCCAGGCCAACATTGGATATTTCAGAAACAATTTAAACATTTGTGACGAAATATGGCAGTTCTAAACTGCTTCTAACCAAATACAGACAAGGTTTACAATTCAAATTTCAATTTCTGTAAAAAAATTGATCTTGAATAATATGGATTCTATCGCGTTTAATTATCTTGTTTTTTATTGATTCCCGACATTTCTGCAGCACCCATGGTCACGGGGGACCATGGTATGCGTGGGTTCAGTTTTAATTTTATTAATTATAGGATCCCAAGCAGGTGGTATATTTTTTTACGTGAGGCTATTGAAATTAAAAAAACATCCTAATATCAATAGAGAGGCTGGGTACTACCACCTGCTTGGGATCCTGTAATTAACAAAATTAAAACTAAATCCAAGCATACCACTGCAATACTTCAAGACACAGTAAGTTTATTCTGCTTAGATTGGACTAAAATTAATAATTAAAAAAGCTGAAGGTACTTCGGGTAAACTCTGACATCGGGACGTCAATCACCTCAGTCCCCTGTGACCATGGGTGATGTAAAGTACCCGAAACGTCGGCAATCAATAAAAAACAAGTTAATTAAACGCGATAGATACCGTAAAAGTAGTTTTATTCAATAATGTGTAGTGTTTGCGTAAATATAAGAAATCATTACAAAAAATTATTTGATATGGGGTCATATCCTCACACCTTTGACACCATTTTTCATCATCATTTCATTACCCTCTTTAAATCACAATTTTAAAACTACGTGGTGGTCATCACCTAATTTTCAAGGATCATTATAATTAATGTTTTAATTACAATTTAAAAAAATGTTTACCCTATACTAGGATTATCTTTGCACCGTGGAGGTGTTTACATACATAAATTGTTTTTACAGTTAGTTTTTTTGAATTTTATAATTTTATTATTAGACAGGCATTAACTTTACTTTGTTTTTAAAAATCAAGGTAAAGTAAGTAAAGTTAACAGGTAAGTTAAATTTGCAGCCTATATACGTCTCACAGTTGGGCACAGGCATCATTTCTGAGAGGATTACAGGGCAAGGAAATGTCCCAATGCCAATCACAGGTAATTACTTATCAAATGAATTTATAGGGAATGTAAATTACAGACACTGAAAGCCAAAATAAACCCAGTTCGAAACACAAGTGTGTGTTTTAGCTATGATTTAAATGAAAGGTCTATGAGTACATAGGCAGATATGCTGCCGACAAAGTCGATAAATACTATATAGCTTATTGCTAACCTTTATTGATTTACAGTCAGTGTTAAACGTGGATTGCACTTTATTCAAATATTTACATATATCCGTCTTTTATTTTCATTTATAGCTCTGTAAGCACTATATAGTACTCAATAGTTTATAGAAAACTAACTTGCAGATATACTTCGGCATCTGTGTGACCACAATGTTGGTGGCCTCGTGGGTAGCAGTGACACACTGCATCAAGCACATGTACCTTCAGGAGTATCCGCCGGTGCAAGACGCTCCGCAAAGCGCCGATCCTTCCACTTATAACTTCACTTCCAAAGTTCCTACTCATGTAAGTCATTACTTTGTTTGCGGACTGTTCTTATCCTCCTGTATCTCCTGTATCTTAATCAATTGATGTGTTTTGGTTTGTATATAGGATTGCCAACTTTGTTTATTTCAATATAGAATTTTTGAAGTAAATATAGTACTTATTGTATTGTACGTGGTAGAGCCATGCTGCAGCTATATTAGTAGTATAGTTGTAGCACGAATGGGTCGGCTCGACCGGGGAAGGACCACACTCTCACAGAATACCAGCGTAAAATAGCAGCTTGACACTGCTGTGTTTGGTATGATGAGTGTAGAGAAAGGGTCTCCTTTTTACTGGAAAAGAGGCATTCCATCTTCGTCCTCACGGGTAACGACGCATCTGCATTTCGATTCTTTATTGAGGATAAATGTAGATGTCTATGGGTCACTGCAACCACTTACCATCAGGTGGACTGTGTGCTCGTTTGTTACCCTTATTCTATAAAAAAAACTTATATGGTGAAAAAAATTACGTAAGTATAATATTTTTCATCAAGATCGGATAAAATGTCCAAACATTAAGATGCACACGCATCGGCTTTTAGCTACTAGTGTGTTTATGTATTAGTAACAAAAATAATAATATTTATTTAATTGTATCTTTCAATAGACGGAGTGATGACTTGGCAAGACATGCAGGAAGTCAATGAATGTAGGTGGCTCAGGACCATGCTTTGTGACATTCCTTGGAGAAGTCGTGGATAAATCATTACAGACCTTTACAAATACGCAATGTATTTGTATAGCGCTGTACTGATGATAATTGATGACGTTATAATCAATTTTTCATTTTTAATGGAATATTTTTAAGCTAACAGCTTACAGCTATTTATTAATGTAGCAATTTTGCTACTATATATTTTTAGAAATATAGTACCTCTTATATTGAAGTATGCTAGCATAGGATGAAAAATAGTACTACATAATTCTAGGTTCTCTGCACTCGCCATTATGAAAAAGAAGTATTAAACTGCAATTAAATACAAGTGTGTATTTATGTACGAGCTCGACAAGCAGCTCCTCTTTCAATCTTGATATTTTAGTCTCTTTCTACATTTAAATCATGTTCTTTTCCAAATATTTTTGGAAGCGCTTTTTTGCGGTAAAGGTGGGGTACACCTAAATTGATTTATCCTGAATCGAACCCTGCTCTACCTACATTCAAACTTGAGCCAAATTACCGCGCAATCTCCTTGATTTTTTATCTAAAAATATTAGACACTCCCATTTTTGCCTCAGCCAGTATCAGAATCCTCGGAGTCGACACATCGAGTGACGTGCAGTTTCGTCTTGACTTGACCGCATCCAGCGCAGAGCGGCTCGAATCGTCGACGACCGAGTCCTTTCCGATCGGCTCAATTGATTGGCACTGCGAAGAGATGTTGCATCCCTTTGCATTTCCTTTCGCATTTACCACGGGGAGTGCTCTTAGGAATTGTTCGGATTAATCCCAGCCGCCACATTTCACGAATGCACATTGCGGCAGAACTCCCGATACCATCCACATCATCTGGATGATTGGCGTTCCACCACTGTGCGATTTAGAAGATGTTTTCTTCCTCTTACGACTTCCTTGTGGAATCGATTACCATCAGCGATTTTTCCGGACCGATACGACTTAGGGACCTTCGATAAAAGAGCCTACTCCTTTTTAAAAGGCCGGCAACGCATCTGCAATTCCCCTGGTTCCCCTGGTGTTGCAGTTGTTCATGGGTGGCGGTAGTCACTTACCATCAGGTGAGCCGCACGCTCGTTTGCCCCCTCTCCTATAAAAAAAAATTGTGGCTCAAAGTAGGCCAATTTTTTCTTTCTTTTAAATAAGGTGTTATGAGCTGTAAGGATAAAGTTTTCAGATATGTCCGTCTATTTGGTATATTTTCCTTATTTATTGAGGAACTAAACTTCAACAATATCATAGAGTTGATACCGACTGTATTCATAACCCGTAAAACATGCATAAAAGCCAGCGACGGGTCTTACGTGACACTGAATAAAAATGGCACAGTTGGTCAAATGTAGCAACTCCTCCTTTTGTTTTGTTATAAAAACCGATCATTTCGGGCAAAGAAACAGTTTTTATCTTTATCGGGAAGAATGTGCATTGTTGACAGTAAATTTACAACCTTCTTCTGGCTACCTTTAGGTGGACAGTAAGCTAGTAATGTAAGAGGTCCACTGTAAGCAAACTTGGCGGAATTTTTCACAAAAGAACGTTGGTCTTTCATTTCTGCAGGTATCTCTTTTTTATTTTGTCTTAGAGTTCCAACTAATGTTATATTCTTTTCAAGTAATGCAGTAGCTGATGGAATCGAAGTAAACCAATTGTCACAAGTCAGGTTTCTATTGGTGCCGTGTATAGATGTCAAAGACTGGAGATAGTAATCTTGTGTCCTTGGAGTACTTTCTTTGCCTAAGTATACTTCTGCGTTTATCATGTAAAATGTTTTTGAATCATAAAATAGTACTATTTTTATACCATACTTATCGGGTTTGTTGGGAATATACATTCGGAAGGAACACCGGCCCCTGAATCCAAGCAGTTGTTAATCCATCGTGCAACAATCAGTGGGAGTGTAATAATCTAAACTTTTTTTTACTATATCATCAAATAATTCCCTTATCGGTACCAATCGATCTGCTCTCCGGCGATCTTCTCGTGTATTTTTGTCATCGAAACGTAAACAGTTTGTAAGGAACTCAAATCGAGACCTCGACATAGTAGCTCTGAAATATGGTATTCTAGTGTCTTTATCGAATAGCTCTTTTACTGTGACAGCATTTGTCTTCAAAACACCATACAAATAATATAAACATATCAGGGCTTTTATTTCAGAAATTGAAGTATCCCGCGTGTAAGATGAATTAACATTTCCAGGACCCTCCTCTAAATCGTAATTTTGTCTGTCGCTGTTATATTTTTGACGTTGTAATGTGATTTCAGCATTAGTGAAAGACACGATACGTCCTAGTACATCTTCGTCAAAAAACTAAAGACCAAGCCTCTAAACATGTAGAAATTTGTTTAGCAGGTCCTTTATTACCGGGTGGGTGCAATATTATATTTCGTCTTGGAGTACGTCCCGAGAATTGCGGAGTTTCGCCACTCCATTTGTATCTGTTTGCTCCATATAATCTTGTGGGTACTTCGAACACTTTTAGAAGATTACTCGTCCTCGCTTGTAAGCTGGCTAAAGTCTGATTATCTTCTGAATCTGACGAAGATTCATCTTGGTGAAAGTCTTCAATGATTTCATCAGGTTTGCCGTCTGACTCCACGCTTTTAACGATCTCATCGTCATCGGAATCATACTCGAGAACCCGCTCAATGCCCTCATTCGTCAACTCTCTTCTAGAACCCGCCATCTTATTTTACAATACTTACAACCTACAAAAGAAATGAACTTCTAAACACAAGAACATAGATATTAAAATATTTATAGCTAAAAATAAGAGGCTGATTTATTTGAAATATTTGTGTATTTTACTACCCATGGATGCTACAGCACCCTGCATTAATTATATACAATGCTTACCGGTATAACAGTCAATTTTCAACTAGTACAAAATGGTAAACATGAATTGACATCATCAGCCCTTCACAAGTCCACTGCTGAACATAGGCCTCCCCCAAAGAATGCCACAAAGCACGGTCCTGAGCCACCTGCATCCATCGACTTCCTGCATGTCTTACCAGGTCGTCACTCCATCTCGTGGGGGGACGCCCTACACTTCGCCTACCGGTACGAGGCTGCCACTCGAGAACCTTTCTTCCCCATCGGTTGTCGCTTCTTCGAGCTATATGGCCGGCCCACTGCCACTTCAGCTTACTAATCCGTTGGGCTACGTCGGTTACTGTGGTTCTACTGCGGATATCCTCATTCCTAAGTTTATCACGCAGAGAAACTCCGAGCATAGCCCTCTCCATAGCTCGCTGAGCGACCTTGAGCTTCCTCATACGGCTAGCAGTGAAGGACCACGTCTCAGTTCCGTAAGTCATCACTGGCAACACGCACTGGTTGTACAATTTAGTTTTAAGGTTTTGAGGTATGTCTGACGAGAAGATGTGTCGTAGCTTCCCGAACGCTGCCCAGCCGAGTTGAATCCGTCGATTGACCTCTCGGTCGAAGTTGGACTTACCTAGTCGGACTATTTGTCCCAGGTAAACATACTCGTCAACAACTTCGAGCTTAGTGCTCCCAACAACTACCGGCATAGGTGTGACATGGACATTAAACATAATCTTTGTTTTGTCCATGTTCATCCTAAGACCTATCCGTTGGGAGACACTATTGAGGTCATTGAGCATAGTGCTTAGGTCCTCCAGCGATTCTGCCATAAGGACTATATCGTCGGCAAATCGAAGGTGAGTGATGTACTCGCCATTGATGTTGATACCGTATCCTTTCCAGTCCAGAAGCTTGAAAACGTCTTCCAATGCAGCGGTGAAGTGTTTCGGGGATATGACGTCACCCTGTCTTACACCTCTCTGCAATTGGATAGGTTTCGTACTCTGGTTCTGTACTCGGATAGCCATCGTAGCCCTACTGTACAAGCACTTCAACACTTCGATATACCGACAGTCAACTTGGCACCGCTGAAGGGACTGCAGCACCGCCCAAATTTCGACGGAATCAAAGGCTTTCTCATAGTCCACATACGCCAGACATAGTGGCAAATTGTACTCCTCGGACTTCTGTACAATTTGCCGTAGGGTATGTATGTGGTCTATGGTGCTAAAGCCCTTTCGGAAACCGGCTTGTTCGGGAGGCTGGAAGTCGTCAAGTCTGCGCGCGAGACGATTCGTAATGACTCTCGAAAACAGCACGTAGACGCGGCTCAGAAGGGAAATCGGTCTGTAGTTCTTCAAGAGAGCGTTGTCGCCTTTCTTGAAGAACAAGACCACCGCACTTCTGCTCCATGCCTCCGGTGTAATGCCACCATGGAGGACGGAATTAAAGAGCTTCTGAAGGACTTCAAGTACCGGTTTTCCACCCGCTTTCAGAAGCTCCGCTGTAATTCCATCCTCGCCTGGGGCCTTGCCGTTTTTAAGGTGCTGGAGAGCCATTCTAATCTCGCTCAGACTGACGTCCGGGATATCTTCGGAATAGTGTCGGACAAGACTCGCTCTTGGATCGTTACTCACACTTGCGTGTGGCTCCAACGATGACGTGTACAGCTGCCCATAGAACCTCTCAATCTCACTCAAAATCTCAGGTGCCCCGGAAACGATGCTACCACATTCGGTCTTCAGCTTTGACAGTTGGCTCTTTCTGGCAGACAGATCTCTGGCAAAGACTTTGGAGCCTTGGTTCCGCTCGAGCGCTTCTTCAATACGAGCTGTATTGAAGTTGCGTAAGTCCCGCCGCATGCATTTGGAGATCTGTCTGTTCAGTTGCCTGTATGCTGTCAAATCTGTTGAAGAATGTAGCTTCATCTCCCGTCTAACAGACATGAGATTAAGAGTGTGATCGGAGAGTTTTTGTGTTCTTCTGCGGCGGGTCTTGCAGAACTTAGCTCCGACCGCATGGACAGTTTCCACGAGCTTGTCATTCATATCGTCCACTTCATTGCAGTCTTCTAGGCACTGAAAACGGTTTTGTAACTCGAGCTGAAAGGTTTCGGGACTTTGGATTAGTGCACGAGGGGGACGGAGCGTTGACTTCATCAGACGAGACCTCTCCAACTTAACATTTAGGTTCAGTGTGCCTCTCACCATTCGGTGATCGCTGCCGGTTTTCACCCTGGCGATCACTGAGACATCACTGAACAGTTGTCGTCTGGTCGTCATAATGAAGTCAATCTCATTTTTTGTCGAACCGTCGGGGCTCGACCAGGTCCACTTCCTGTGGGGCCGCTTCTTGAAGAAAGAGTTCATCATAAAGAGTCCCTCTTTCTCCATGAAGTCGGCCAGCTACTGGCCCCTTGGGTTCCGTTGCCCTATTCCAAATTTCCCTACTTTCAGCTCACCGTTCTCTTTTGTGCCTAGTTTTGCATTGAATTGACAGGAGAGTAGAAAATTTAAGGAAGCTGTGTTGCCATTAGTTAAAAAAAATATTATCTACCAAAGTTACCACAGGGTGACACAGCACCCTGGGTTCTAGGGTTAAATAAGAAGTTACTTATTTGATACCCGTAGGGGTGAAATTTTTCCTCCTAATTTATATTTACCCTTCAAGTATAACCTATTTAAAAAAAAAAGAATCATCATAATTGGTTCACAATCTGCGAAGATATCGCCTAACATACCTACAAAAAAAGACATACACTCGAGTTGAGAACCTCTTCCTTTTTGAACTCGGTTAAAAAGGCCTCCAGTTCTAGTCACACACCATACGAAATATCAGAGTTATGCTGCTATTTTTAGTTTATGTTGGTATTCTGTGCGAGCGTGATCCTTTGGTTCCCAACCCGCTTGCCAAGCCTGGTAACTATTACAAATATACCTCTATGAGGCAATCTAACGGACGGCATCTATCCTCGTTTTCGAATTAAAATGCAGATACGTTGTCACCCGTAAGGACTAAGATGGAATGCCTCGTTTCCAGTAAAAAGGGTCGCCGGTTCTCTACACTCACCATACGAAACACAGTAACATTAAGCTGCTATTTTACGCTGGTATTCTGTGAGATTCTCAGTAGCAGCTCAGAGACAAGAAATTGTCAGTGTTTCACCCCCATGACTCAGAAAGCATGTATAGGCCGTTGGTCCTGCGCCTTATTATACTTTTCGGTCTCCGGATCTTGAGTACACTATAATGCTGTCCTGCGATTGTAGACCGAATTTCGTTCACGGCTACCAGTCTCAGTGACGACCAAATAGCTGGTCTGCATTGAGACTGGTAGCTGTGATCGCGACCGTAACTGGACAACGTGAATTCGGTCTGGAGGACCTGTAATAAGGTTAAAGCGTGGCTCTTTCACGTTTTATACATCAAATAATTCTTGTGAGAATTGCCAGTAAAAAACATATGGACGAATACCAAGTGTTTCCATTACTGTATTGATTTTTTAATTGCACACAGTACACTGAAAATGAAGAAAAGTCCACGTATTATGTATTTATAATTCGCACATAAACTCCCATATGACTTATTATTATATGACTTATGACTAATAATGTATTTTTTTCCTGCCAGCTATACAACGCACCGTTCTTCACAGCGTGGTTCTGTACCAATTGGCTGATCTTGTTCTACCCTCTTTATCTGATCGTAATGCTCATACACAACAAGTGTAAATCGGCTCACGACATCGTTTTCGATGCTTTTAGCGACTTCAAAGAAAAGGGATTTACTTTTGGTAAGATAATTTTAAAGATATTATTATACAAATATATTCTTGTAATTCTTCACCATTCCGCAGAAGGCCACTGCTGGACATGGGCTTCTACAGTTTAATGAAAGTTCTTATGCGTTAAACTGTGGCGCTGCAGGTTTTGGATTCGATTCCCAACGAAACAACTTTTATGTGGCTTATCGATAATTGTTCCGGGTTTGTATATGTCATTGTGCAATTTATGTGTGTAAAACGGCTCAACTATACGGGAGAAATTCCCAGTGTATGGGATACGTTAGCCAGTTTGTAAACATTAGAAAAATAACTTGTGTTCCTTCTCCAGGTATTCTCAACTTATTTTTTGAACACGCTTTTATTAGCTTGGTATGTATCTATATAACGGAATTTCTGAATGCGATTTTCATCCTCTTCAAAACGTCGGATTGATTTGAAACTTCGCACACTTATTAAGAACTGATGACAATGCAATAATTTAAATAGTTTGTCCCCAAAGATGTTTTAAAACATCTTTGTTTGTCCCATTATCCTTGCCAGGATTATATGGATTTGCGAATAATTCATAATACAACTACGATTTCTGCCAGTTCAATCTACTGTAAGCCGCGTAAAAGAACTTCGTTCCAAAAAAAAACACGGTTTTGTAGTTAGCCGCACTAAAAAATAGATATTAAATAAAGGTTTAGAAAACTAAAAAAAACACCCTTTTGTAGATAACCGAACTAAAAGTAGAAAATAATTTCAATAAGTTTAAAATAAGAAATCATTGATTAACATAAAATATAATTTTATAATGATTTCCTATATTTACGCGAACACTACACGTTGAATAAAACTACTTTTACGGATTTTATCGCGTTTAATTAACTTGTTTTTCTTATTTTTATTAATTCCCGACGTCCCTGTGACCATGGGTGCTGGAAAGCACCCGAAACGTCGGGAATTAATAAAAATAAGTGAAATAAACACGATAAAATCCGTAAAAGTAGTTTTATTCAAATATCATTCTATTGTAATTAAGCGTGGGGTGCTAGATGTCATTTGTTTTGAATATTTTTGTGGATATGGGGATCAAGGGACGAAATGGGGACTATTGTTACGCTGCCACAAGAACTTACGACATTATTAGGTTAGTAGTTGCTTTGCACGTGTTACAATTACAACATGTAACACGCACTTCAGTTAACAACGCGTCCTTAATACAAATGTTACCAACTTATAATGCTAAGACAGTCGCTCTTAAGGTGTAAGTTTGCTATACGTTATTGAACCTTAATTGGGTACCCAAATTATTGTTCGTGATTGTACAAAAGAAGTAGTAATTTATTACTGTTATTTATTGGGTATTTATTACGATTACAATGCGGGGGTGTCTTCAAGGTAAAAGTTAATAGGCTTTTGTTGAGCTAAGTCGCACTGGGAAACTGAAATATGAGGTGGGCAGCAGCATCTTTCTGGTAACAACACAAAATAATAATAAGCGGCCAAATGCAGCATTTTTAACAGTGGTAGAGCCACGCGGCAGCTTTTGCTGTCGCACGGATGGGCCGGCTCGAACCGGGGTGGTACCACGACCTCACAGAATACCAGCGTGAAGTAGAGGTTTACCTCTGCGTTTCGCTTGGTGAGTGCAGGTGGCCGGAGGCCCTTTTTACTGGAAATGAGGCATTCCATCTTAGTCCTCACGGGTGACAACGCATCTGCATTTTGATTTGTAATAGAGGATAGATGTAGATGTCTATGGGCCGCAGCAACCACTTACCATCAGGTGGACTGTGTGCTCGTTTGTCACGCTTACCCTATAAAAAAAATGCGAGTCGTACTCGCGCATAAAGGGTTCCGTGCCATCGTAACACTCGTTTCTAGTAGGGGAGCCACTTTTAATTTTTTATTTATTTTTATAATTTGTTGTTATAACAACAACAGAAATACACATTCTGTGAAAATTTCAACTGTCTTACCTATTACGGATCATGAGATACAGCCCGCAGACGGAGAGACAGCGGAGGCTTAGTAATAGGGTGCAGTTGGTTACTCTTCGGGTACGGAACCCTAAAAATCTGCCGTTGCCAACCCGCATTCTAAGCATGGCAACTATGGCAAAGTCTAAGAGGCAATCTGTGGGGAGGCCTATATTCAGGAGTGGACTTTTGTTTGCAGTAATAGATGAAGCAAGTCAGTGCGCTTTACCATTTTCGGTTGTATCACCACTTACCATCAGGAGCTAACGTAAATCTTGACTAAATTAGCGTGGTTCCGCCAGCCCGTTTCCTGACACGCTGCGGACTGTTCTGCCTGCTGTGGGTGCTGAGCGTGTATATGTACACTTACGCGCTGCGCATTCTGCTGGCCACGGATGTGGTGGCGCTGTTCGCAACCAACGTCTCCTGCATCTACCTGCTCTCCTGGGTCATCCTTCACGAACAGTTCGTCGGTGTGAGGGTCAGTCATCACTCACTATGATCAAAATTCTAAACTTAGTTAACTTTACAGATAAAAACTAACATATATTTAAAAAAAGTGTTGGAGCCACCAATATCTGTAGTCAGTATTGTTTAAAGAATGGTTAATGCATTTGACCTCGTTTATTTGACTCGAATGACAAATATGCGAATAGCATATTTGTCATTAGTTTTAAAATCAATAAAATGTGAACTTTTGTTAGAATCGAACTTACTTGCTTGTCTTTATGATATATTCTTCAGTCTGTATCAGTACTTTGAGTCCACTGCTGAACATGAGCCTCTGTCAATAGGGAGGATTTGGATACATTCTGGTCTTGTTCTGGTCTGGTGGCTGATCATGGTATTTTAAGGTTAGGTTGGACAGAAATATCGTAATTTGGACGGGATTTAGACCCTCGAGAATTTATTCCTCTTGAAATTAAAAAAATAACTATTTTTAAATTAATAATAATTTTGAATCGGCTACATTATACGTTATTTTTATTTAATTACATATTTAACATTATTAATATATTTCCTGATTATAAACAAAAACGTTTAAAATAAAGTAACTTTTTGTTGACCGAATATTGCACGCTTACTTCGTGCTGGACAATTATGTGTAGCGGAAAAGGGAGCGCTAAAAGCCTTTTAACGTCGGAAATCCTCGCCTTAAGACTGGCGTAAAAGGATGGTTATATCGCTATCTAACGGAAACCGTGAGATCTATCTGCCATTTCCCATATTCGCCTCTTACGATACCATCGGGACGCAATGGGGTGGCCAATTATATTACTTAAATTATATTAATTATTAATTACTAATATAAAACTAAATCACGCTATTGAAGTTTTTTTTTATAGGAGAGTTGACAAACGTTCATACAGCTCACCTGATGGTAAGTGACTACTGCCGCCCATGAACAACTGCAACACCAGGAGAATTGCAGGTGCATTGAGGACCTTTTAGAAAGGAGTAAGCACTTTTCTTGTAGGTCCCTAAGTTGTATCGGTCCTGAAAACAGCCGGTGGTAAATTATTCCACAGAGAAGTCGTATGAGGAAGAAAACCCCCTAGTAAAACGTACAATGGTGGACCGCCAAGCATCCAGATGATATCGGGAATTTTGCCGCTATGTGCGTTCGTGACGTTTGACGGCTGGCATTTATCCGAACAATTCTTCAGAGCACTCTCCGTGGTAGATGCGAAAGAAAATGCAAAGGGATGCAAAATCTCCTCGCAGCGCCAATGAATCAAACCGATAGAAGAGGACTGGGTCGTCGACGATTCAAGCCGCTCTGCACTGGATGCGGTTAAGTGGAAGAAGCTGACACTGGGGAGCCCCAGCCCAGAGATATGAATAGTATTCCATGTGAAGCCGAACCTGCGCCTTGTAAAATTGCAGGCTGTGTGCCGGCATGAAATACTGTCCCGCTCTGCTGAGCACGCCAAGCCTTTTAGGGGCCAATTTGGCCTTCCCTTCCAAGTGACCACGAAACTGCACGTCATTCGATATGACGAGGATTCCGATACTGGCTGAGACAACAAGGGGAGTGCCTTAAAACTACGATACGGAAAAAGTTTTTTTAACGGTAAACGCGTTAACTTGTGTCTTCTAAGAATTAAACTGGACTAGATTTAGTCGCCTCCAATCCAAGACTTTATTCAGCAAAGACTCGACTTCTGACACAAGTTTGTTCCGGTACTCGGCGACGTTTTCCCGAGAAATATTTGCGCGGCCGGTGTATAGAGCATCACCAGTGCTGTTGTCTGCATAGCAATGAATGTTACCAATTTGCAACATATGATTGATATGCAGAAGAAACAGCGTTAGTGATAGCACGCAGCCTTGTGGAACACCAGCATTAATAGGCTTGTAGTCGGAGCATGCACCGTCTACTACGACCTTGATGCTCCGATCTGCAAGAAAGTTGGTGATCCAATTGCACTATTTCTCGGGAAGCCTTCCAATCCGCCTTCTCAGCGTGGCAACTATGGCAAAATCCCCTTTATAAGACAGTTAATGGAGGAGGCTCATGTTCAGTAGTGAACTTTTACTGGCTGTGATGGATGAAGCTAAGTCAGTGCGTTTTACCATCTTTGGCTGCATCACGACTCACCATCAGGTGGCATATTAGTAAAGCAAATAAATGTAAATGGATAATGAATGATTTTAATTCCATATTTTTCTTCGGTGTAGATAGTGGCGGCGATATTATGCGACACTGGCATAGCCCTGTTGGCGTACATGGACGGCATCACGGGCAGCTCTACGCTAGGCGGAGTCGTGCTGGCTGCTTGCGCCGCTGCTGGATTCGCAATATTTAAGGTCAGCATTTTGTTTTCAACGAGCAGTGCCTTTAAATTGCTACTCAGTTACTATTTTTATAGATTTTATCACGTTTAATTTACTTATTTTTAATTCCCGAAACGTCGGGAATTAAAGTTAAGTTCTGAGGGTAGAATCATCCTCAGATGCACTCATGATGGATGGTGCAAATATGCGTGCGTTACAACATAAAATACAAGTAAATATTAGCAAATCCTAAACAATTCGTCGCAAATGTATGGTACGCTTCTCGATGACGTTTTCCTTAAAATTATGTAAACAACCACGGTTGCTACGTTACCACATACACGATGCTTCGCTAGTGTAAAAAACGTTTACTCTCGATCTTACCAGTATATTATAGACGTGCCGACATATACATAACATTCTTTTTATTAATAATCCAACATGTTTAAATTAACCGTGGCGAGAGAATGCACTATCCGCATATCATTCTGTGGATGTCGTAATGGGTGATAAAAGGAAAAAAATAGAGGATGGGCAGCAGCATCTTCGTGATAATAAATCAAAATAATTAAAATGCGGTTGCCAAACCGCCTGAAAACGTGGTAACTAAGTCAGACATCTATCTGGTACAATCTATGGGGAAAGCCTATGTTCAGCAGTGGACTTTCAATAGGCTTTAATGAATAAATTAACGATGATATAGTTAACTATAGGGCGCAACTCGACGGGAATACTACTTCGCCACCCAATCTTTGTTTACAATCAACAAAGCCTATTACAAAATCTCTTTGAAACTTCACAATGACCTTACGTGTTTTTAACTAATAAACCTAATAAAGAGTTTCGTTTTAAACGTTTTGATTTTGATTATGTAATGAAGTAGACGTGTGATTTTTCTTGCGATTATTAATTTAGAATTAATATTTTTATGTTCGTTCAACATGCGATGTAAAGGGCACGCTAGTGCGTGATATAAAAACTTCACATTTAACTTACTTTTAAAGTAACAATTAAACTGTTAAATGTGTTCCAACATTTACAGTGTACCTTACCTTATAGTTTGCTAAGTTTTTCTAAAAACAGTATTCTTTAATGCAGATAAAAGTAAACAAGTAAAACAGCCTATACGTGTATATACTATACTACACGTTCATATATAATATACATATTGACGGCTCCGTGGTGCAGTGACTTTGCAATGAGTTGTTGCGCTGGGGCCGCGGGTTCGAATCATGCACGGAACAAGTATTTGTATGGCCTACAAATAATTGTTCCGGGTCTGGATGGATTGGTCCTCGAATTTATGTTTGTAAACTGCCTCTACGATACAGGAGAAAATATTAGTGTGGGGGTAACGTTTAAAAAAAAAATAATATACCTGCTGAGCACAAACCTCCTCTCCTTTCTGTTAGGGATGCTGCAATAAGTCTGCCCTGCTGCTTCAATGCGAGCTGACAGACATTTGCAAATGTAGTTTGTTGATTTAGAGACGATTTTTCAATCCTCAGGTAAAAATTATTCATAGGATAGAATACAACAAAAACAAATTAAAATTGCTGTACCAGCAACCTTAGGATTTATTCTGCGATTCGAATTACGGTTACCACTTTTTGATTTTCTCCTGATATTTTTTTTATAGAATAAGAATGACCAAGAACACAGTCCACCTGATGGTAAGTGGATACTGTGGCCCATAGACGTCTACATCTATAGAATACAATGATTTTTTTTCAATATTGATTATTATTACATAATACTTATTGAAAGTCATTTTTATTTACCACTGGTTCGGAAAATACCTCTGTCCTGAGAAGAACTAGCAAGCAACCTAACGCGAGTTTTTTTTAAAACATATTTCACTTAACAATAATTTTGTTTGTACAATTTTTAAATGAATTTTCATAGAACCAGCATGGTGGCGATCACCTTATTCCCAGGGGTTATTTTCATTCATGTATTCCTTGATATTATAATAACCCTTTTTGTGCAGGTTTTCTTTAATAAAACTTATAAACTTGTTTATTGACAAACATGTTCTGGGATTTTATTGTAAAAGCGTATACATTGCCTCATAAATGATTTACTGATTCTGTGGAGTCTAGTACCTGGCATTACAAGCTAATATTTATTCCTAGTGTTTAAAGTATGAACATCCTTATTCTTATTAAAGCTATTTATGTTTTTATGTACATACATTACATTTTCATAAATATATTGCGATGCCAAAATTAATACGTTTATTTCTTCAATTTTCTCTGAGGGACTCTTTACAATTTAAGTTATAAATCGCCCGTACGGCTTTCTTTTGCAAAACAAATATGCCTTCAATATCAATCTCATTACCCCATAGCAAAATTCCATATGACCTTACGCTAAGAAAGTAACTAAAATAAACTAATCTAGCTGTCTCAATCAATATCTGTGAGACTTTTAATCTTTCTTACAGCATATACTGCAGAACTAAGTCTGCTTGCTAATTTAGACTCTTTACAATTTAAGTTATAAATCGCCCGTACGGCTCTCTTTTGCCAACCAAATATGGCTTCAATATCAGTCTCAAGAAAAACAGTGGTATCCACAAGATTCAACTCCCCATTTAAGAGCACATTGGTATTCGAATGTTTTACATTAGATATTGTAAATTTTATATATTTTGTCTTATTGTCGTTTAAGACCAAATCGTTGGCGTTAAACCAATGTATTAATTTTCATAGAGCATAATTTACCTCGTCATAATTAATTGACTGCCGTTTGAGTTTGAAAATTAAAGAGGTATCATCAGCAAATAATGTCATTAATATAGATTAAGAACAGGAATAGGCCAAGAATCGAGCCCTGAGGAACACCGGAGGAACCTTTACCATTGATCACGACTTTTTGAGTTCTATTACTTAAATATTAAGTAATAAGTCTAAGCGCCAAATTTTGTACACCGTAATGTTGTAGTTTGCTGATTACTGCTCATGATGAACACAGTCGAAAGCCTTGGAAAGATCACAGAAAATACCTAAGGCATCTTGTGAATTATCCCAGGCATTAAAATATATTTTATAAGCTGAACACCGGCATCCAGACGTCGAGCGACCCCTTGTAAAACCAAATTGGTTTTTATGAAGTAATTTATTTGTATTAAATAAATTAACAATTGATTCAAAATTATTTTTTCAAAAATTTTACTGAGAGTTGTTAGTACAGTACAGTAATACACTGCCACCCAAAAGTTTAAGACCACACTTAAACGACATAATTATCTATAAATTGTAACGAAATCCCATAAGATAAATAAAAGAAATGTACATCTGCATATTCTATTGTTAATATCGAATATCTAAAGAAGTCATTCTTTTATTTACTTTCAAGTTATTGGACAATAAACATGTATTGTTTTCAAACACCGACAAACACTGCGTTAGAGCCCGGCGGTAGAGTCGTAAAAATATTTTATGATGGGCTAACAACTAATTGCTTTGCTTTTGTTTCCCATTGGTCAATAATTAGGATTATTTAGCTTCTGAGGACACGTGTTTCCGACTTATTATTACCTGAGTTTACATGATTTTGTTCACAATCTCAATTAGTCTAAATTTGAGGTTTCTACAGTGCAGTAGGGATGGGCAAAGGGAAAAAATATATCGATATATATCGAATCGATATTTTTAAACAGTATCGATATATATCGCGTGATAAATATCGATATATCGATATATCGTCATCATTTGAATGATGTAAAGATAAGGTCCAAAATTTTCTCTACTGACGGTTGGACGACGAAAAAAACGATACAACATTTTAAAATATATCGAAATTGATACGAATTCGATACTCTAAAATAAATATCCATATGTCGATATATCGCGACTTAAAATATCGACGATATATATCGATATATTTTTTTAAAATATCGATATTTCGATATATCGATATTTTTTACCCATGCCTACAGCGCAGACGTCTTAAAATGGGAAAAGCACGCGAAATTAGCAGTGAAGTGCGTTCTGCCATCGTTGTTTTACACAATGAAGGCAAATCCGAACGTGAGATTGCTTTACAATTGAAGTTATCGAAGATTTGTGTTTATAGCACAATAACTCGATACAGGGAGACGGGCACTTTTCCAGATCGTCCACGCTCGGGAAGGCCGAGAGCTACCACATCAAGTGAAGATCATTTCATTGTTGTTACCAGCAAGTGAAATAGACGCTTAACAGCACCGGAAATCTGCGTTGAAGTTAATAAAACCAGAGTTAAACCTTTATCTGACTATAGTAAAACAGCGATTAAGAGATGCGAAATTGTCGAAAGGCCACAAAACAAGACAAACCGGATAGAATGCACCTTTGTCCATCGAGATTGGACTGAAGTAGATTTTAAAAAAGTTATTTGGACCGATGAATCCATGTTTGAGCTATTCGGTTCAAAACGAAGAGTTTACGTTCGACGCAGTGACCAAGAAGAGATGATGCAAGACTGTGTAGTCCCAACAATCAAGCATGGTGGTGGCTCAATTATGGTCTGGGGTTGCTTTTTTAGTCAAGGAACTGGCGATTTGATCAAAATTGACGGAATTATGAAAAAGGAAGAGTACAAAGAAAATTTAGAACAAAATGCCGTTCCTTCGGGATTGCGATTAATTGGAGATGGATTCATTTTCCAACAGGACAATGATCCTAAGCGTAGCTCAAAATTATGCAGAGGATATTTGGAAGAGAAAGAGGCACAAGGGTATTAAAAACATGGTTTGGCCTCCTCAGAGCCCGGATCTCAATCCCATAGAACTTTTGTGGGAAGACCTTAATAGGAACGTCCGTAATTGTGATCCATCCTCGTGAGAGGAAATTTGGAATGCTTTGTGCGAAAGTCGGAGCAATATATCACAAGATACTATCAACAAAATGATTGTCCGTATGCCGAGACTTGTAAAAAAGTCATAGATTGCAAAGGAGGATTTTTTGATGAAAAATCAGTTTAGCTAACTATAGCCTTTTTTAGTATGGACTGTTAAGATTTCTTTACGCTTTTCAAGTATATTGATTGTCAAAAAGTATTTTATTGGATGATTTAACAGTTTAATTAAACATTTAATATTTTATTGAAGTTTTATTTAATTTTCCTACTTTAATTTAGGTGGTCTTAAACTTTTGGCCTGCAGTGTATGTATGGCTGAATATATAGTTTTTAACATATTACACATATTCTTCTGGGGCAGTCGAGTCAAAACAAGTTAAATTTCGTTGGTTTACAAATACAATTTCGCTAAAACTTAAGTGAATATATGTTAAATGCTACTCGTATGTTATATTATTTAGTTAGTATATTGTATAAGTAATTTAATAAATTGTTTTGTGTTATTTAGTTATAAGGTATAATGGGACTGACATTTTAAAAATAACGAAACGGTCTTGGAATTACGAGCACAGGCTTTACTAGTTGTAATAATTACTTTATCGCTGTTTATAAATTACGTTAAACGTAAAGATAAGGTTACGTTCTTTGCATATTTAACACAACTGCGTATTTGGAAAATAAATCTATACATTTTTTATACATACATAAATAAATTTTAAGTAGGTACCTGCCTTTTATCGAGCTCAGGGGGTTATTTGCATGCCATTAAGAAGAATAACCATTTGTAAATGTTTTGTCTGTTTGCATGTTTGTCGGGGCTAATCTTCGGAATGGCTGAACCAATTGTATACAAACTTCCGTAACAGATAGAGAGCAATACCAAGAATTACCTTAGCTATATATTTTATCCGAAAAGCTTTGAGGTGTTCTGTAAAATGGAAATATTTATAAAATAATTAAAAATTAAAAATTTTGTACAGCCGACTTCAATATAGGTTATTTAAGAATAACTCAATAACCATTGGTCTGACCTTGATCAAATTCATATGGGACCACACGAGAACTATCAGCTTTCATATAAAAAAGAATCATCCAAATCGGTTCGCCCAGTACAAAGTTATGAGGTAACACACATAAAAAAAAACATACACTCGAATTGAGTACCATCTCCTTTTTGGAAGTCGGCAGAAAATAAAGATGGCGATATTACGATTGAGTAAAGTTTTTTTCCACAGGTGCTATTCAGAAAGGTGATGGGCGAGGTGAACTCCGGGCAGCGGGCGTTGTTCTTCTCGATATTGGGCACGGTGAACGCGTCGCTGCTGTGGCCCGTGTGCCTGGCGCTGTACCTCACCGGCTCCGAGATGCTGCCGGCGCAGCGCATGCCCTGGCTGCACCTGCTGCTTGCCAGCGTGGCCTTGCTCGGTGAGTGAGGGACTTCAAACAAAAAAGCGCCGTCATCGCTTTTTCGAGCCCGCTACAGTTAAGAGTCCCTACATCACGTTTTGTTGTACGTAGTAGAGCCATGCTGCAGATATATTATGATGGTGGTGCAAATGGGACGCCTCGACCGGGACAGGACCACGCTCTCACTGAATATCAGCGTAAAATGCAGCTATGCAGCAAAATGATGCTATATTTCGTACGATGAGTGTGGAAAGCCGGAGACCCTTTTTACTGGGAACGAGGCAATACATCTTAGTCCTCAGGACTGACAACGCATATACATTTTGATTCATTTTGATTATGTTTATGTTTGTCGGCCACAGTATCCACTTACCATCAGGCGGACTACCTTATTTTGTATGTCACCCTTATTTTTATAAACAATCACGTGCTGATAGCTGTTTCATTAATTACCCACATAAATTAGTAAATAATTTCATACAGGAGACCTGACTTCGGATCATCATTCATAATTTTTATATAACACAAATCGGATCAATCTGTTAATCTAAAACATCAACTAACTAGGCTAGCTTGTCGAAATAGGAAACAAGCTGCCATCTAGCCAGGCTGACTTTGTAGCTGTGCGGCGCAGCATATATCATTGAAAATCAAACGTTTTATTCGATTTAGACTTGTTTTAAGCTCTTATGAACGTCATAATCTACATCGGTTCGCATTTAAAATATCAGTTTTAACAAAAACATAAGATTAGAAAAATATTCATACTTAAACAATTTACGATGTTCATTTTAAACTTTTGTTTCAGTGTTCCACCTGGTGTTTCAATTTGGCAACATTGTGACGTACAATATATTCGTCTCACTCGGTCTCATCACCGCTGTACCAGTCTCCGCAGGTGAACACAATTTTAATTGGTTCCAATTTCTCTAGTCATTCGTTCTAAAAAGTACAGTTGTGAATGTGTTTCTCGTTCATAATAGTGAGCTATAGGAGGTCATGACTAGGCTTGCCAACCGTCCCGGATTTTCCGGGACGTCCCGCTTCTGGGTAAATTTTGGACCGTCCCGCCATAACTCCTTGCGGGACGTCTTTTGTCCCGGAAATCGGTGATTATATGATATTAGTATCTATCTTGTACCAATTACACCTTAGCCGTAGCTTCGATACCACTTTTAAATGCATCAGCAGAGAGAGTGTTTTCTCTCTGTGGAAATGCATGGACAGACAGCAAAAATAAGCTGTTTGTTGACCACGTCAAATAAAAAAAAATTCAGTAAATTTTATAACCAATGGGTTTTTTTTGTTCTAACCAATTTGTATGTGGTGTGTTGTGTCCCGCGTAATATACCCAAGTCCCGGACGTCGAGCTGGGTAATCCCGGAAATGCCTTTTTTGGAGTTAGCAAGCCTAGTCATGACGTCTTTTTAGCCTGTCCTATACACTTTTCTTTTCGAACCAGTGGTAAAGTAAAAAATGACTTTCAATAAGAATTACACATGTGATCTATGTTGAATAAAAAAATATTCTATTCTATTCTATTCTTATGACTCCGACGAAATGTGATAATGGATTCTCTTACACCGTGTCGCCCACACATGACACACCTTCCTGTCGTTTCTATATTACTTTTTCTATTAATATAAATTTCTTGTGGTATAATTCGAAGCACATTTTGTTTAGTACTTGTCTAACCTTAATCATTATTCGTGTAGTGGCAATGTAAAAATATCCTCTAGCCCATATCGTCCCGGGGGTCTTAAGAGGCGATAGAAGGAAATTAAAACAGAAGATGGGTAGCAGCATCTTCCTGATAACAACTCGAAATAATTAAAAAATTCGGTTCAAGCGTGGAAGCAATCTATGACAAAGTCCTCTCTTTAAAGCAATTTATGGAAGAGGTCTATGTTCAACAGTAGACTTTTATACCGTAATGAATGGATGGATGGATAATTTTTTTTTTCTTGATGATTTTTATAGCCTTGGACGTGTTGGTATACGGTGCGCAGTTCGCGGGTATGAAGCTGGCCGGCATCATACTAATCGCGGTAGCCTTTTTCCTGGTCATGTTCCCAGACAACTGGCCTGACTACATCATGCGATTACTCAGGTATGTTTAAGTTTTTGTTAGTGTAATGGTGAAACTGGTGGCAATCATGGTTGGGTGACATTTGACGTTGGGCTTTAATGTATCGTTTATAAGTCGTCTTATTATAGGTTACAAAATATATAATATAAATAAAAATCAGTTGAGCAGTCATTCTCGCCGGTAAATGATTTTTACCACAATCACAATTCTGGTCCAGGACAAGCTTGAGCCTACAAACACAAATTGTTGGTTTTGGGACACTATCCTAGCCTATCCTCCGATCTTATCACATAGGGTAGTGAGTACTGTCTAAGTTAAGAGTAAGTGTCTTGTGTTTGCAAGCATTCTTGTGGCAATATATCTCCTGCACAGAAGGCAGTCATATTTTTATGATGACATTTTGTGCCGGTTGATGTACCGTTTCGTCACATATTGTGAAGTCCGTTCCCGAGCACGAAGAATTTTGTACAATGACCTATGTCAATGATCAAAACCATTTTTAAAATATAGTGTGAATCTGTACAATATTACGAAGTAGTAGACGAAAGGAAGTTAGTAAAAAAGAAATATATATATAATGCTTATTATTTAGTAAGTAATGTGATTTTATAGAGGCTTCTGAAATTGGCTTGGTTTAGTTTAAAACTGACAAATCAAATTATGTCACGTTACTAAAACGTGTATCTATTTAGCATTTGAAATATAATAAACCTAGCAAGCTAACAGCATAGCAAAGTGGCGAAGCAATCAGCTTTGTAGCGGTTTCTAACGGAAAAAAAATTTCAAAATAGGAGGTTCAGATGCCTCGGTGATCAGTAATCGATTGCTGAAAACAGAATTTGAAAATTCGAAACCGTTCTCGAGATAATCGTGGGACAGACGGACAGACGGACAGACATCGTGAAATCAATAAGTGATTTCGCAAGCTTCGCCACTTAATAAAACAAATCTGCTCTTTGAAATAAATGTTTATTCAAAATCCGTTTCCGTTTCAATGTCGGATGTCTGTTACATTTATGATGAATAAATTCATAGTTTTATTGCAGTTACCTATAGTAGTTCTAGTATATATTTGATTATCCAATCTATTTAATTTTGACTCTTTTTGAAGTGAAAACCTTTTTAGAATAGTTGTGTTTTGAAACTCGATGAAACGAAAAAGCGACACTAAAAAAAGACATACATATATATAAATCCTATAGGATTTAGGCTGCGAGAGAATGAGACAGAATACAGTATTCAGTGTTACATATTATCTCGGTCTCCTTTTCTCGTGGTTTCACATCTACCGCGTTTAAACTGCACACGTGTTTTTTTTTACGTGACTTATAAAATTTTGCTATTTTTCAATCAACAAACTTAACCTTTAAATACTATTTTAACCGAGAACAGTAACCAAGATTGTATCCCAATGCGGAATGTCGTTAAAACTCTCGTTTAGAAGTGAATTACAATGTCAAGACAAGCCAAAGGACACTTGCACTACTAGAACAAGCTTTATTGTTATGGCTAAAAGGTTTGTAATTTATGATGATATCAGATTATCAGCAATGATGGATCACGGATTTGTGCGAGCACTGCGGTAATACGAGGGTGGATTGAAAAGTACTCGGCCTAACACAGATCCATTCAATTCTAAAAATCAAATCCACCCACATTATTTAGTTCAGTTCAGACTAGTTCATTGTGTGAAGTTCGAAACGTGTGCGATAATTAGTTGTGATTTTATAAATTTATTAACAAAGTAATCGGAAATAATTTCCGCGAATGGAGCAAATCGAGCAGCGTGCCGTCATTAAGTACCTCCATAAGAAGGGGCTATCATCAAAAGCCATCCATGATGACATGGTCAGTACATTAGGCGATTGTGCTCTGTCATATTCATCCGTCAAAAAATAGATAGCAGAATTTAAGCGTGGTAGAGAGTGTGAAAGATGAACCCCGCTCTGGAAGGCCTTCGACGTCAACTACTGACGAAAATATTAAAAAAGTACTTGATTTAATAATGGGAGACCGCAGATTAAAAATTAGAGAGATAGCCGAGATTATAGGCATCTCTTATGAACGAACTCAAAACATCATTGTCAACGAGTTGGGTTTCCACAAGGTGTCTGCGAGGTGGGTTCCGCGACTGCTTTCAGTTGAACAAAAAAGGACGCGATTGACTATTTCACGCGACTGTTTGGAGTTATTTGAAGCCGATGCAGATGATTTTTTGAATCGTTTTGTTACTATAGACGAAACATGGGTTCATTACTGTACACCGGAAACAAAACAACAATCAAAACAGTGGAGAAGACCTGGTTCACCACCCCCTAAAAAGGCTAAGATTTTGTCGGCAAATAAGGTGATGGCTTCAGTATTCTGGGACTCGAAAGGTGTGATTATGATCGATTATCTTGAAAGGGGTCAGACTATAAACTCTGATTACTACTGCACCTTACTACGTCGTTTACGAGAGGAAATAAAAGAAAAACGTCGAGGAATGCTCAGAAGAAAAGTCCTGTTTCATCAAGATAACGCCCGTGTTCACACGTCAGTACAGTCAATGGCTGAAATTCACAACTGTGGCTTTGAACTGTTACCGCATCCGCCGTATTCACCTGATCTGGCACCATCAGACTTCTTTCTGTTCCCTAATCTAAAAAAGCACTTGGGAGGTCAAAGATTTTCGACAAACGACGAGGTCAAAGCAGCTGTAGACGCATATTTTGACTCTAAGGAAGAATCATTTTTTTTCAACGGTCTAAATGCTTGGAAGGGGAGGTGGCAAAAGTGTATTGAACTTGATGGTGATTATGTAGAAAAATAAAAATATAACTGATTTAGTATGTGTTTATTTTCTTGGTTAGGCCGAGTATTTTTCAATCCACCCTCGTATATTTATGCGCGAGCAACAGACAAGTTATGACGGGTTATTGTACGAAATTCTACGTGCTCTACTACGTATTGTACGGACGGAAAAAGAATAACTATTAAATAGCCCGTCGGAATAGACTGGACAGGCGCTAGGACATGATGAGAAGTTTATTTGAATTTGAGCCGTGGTAGCTCAGATGGTTAGCTCTCGCTGTAAATTTCACAGTACCCGAGCAGCCCGGGTTCGATCCCCGACGGCACCAATGAAATTGTTAATTGCAATTTTAAGTACTGATTTACCACGTGCTCGGCGGTGAAGGATAACATCGTAAAAAATTGCAAGTTTGAGAAATAAGACAAAAAATCGAAGACATGTGAAGTTTGCCAACACGCAGTTCATTGAGGCAGCGCGGCGGACATTTCCTTGCCTTAAAAAAAACCTCTCAGAAATGAGGGGGTTTAAAATTTTTACTTATACTGTTACGGACTAAGTAAAATATACCAAAAATGTAGCTCAATAAAAATATATATTTCATGACAAAAATAGTCGATAAAAACATCGTAAATCAAAGGACAATTGTGCAGTTGAGATAAATTTAGTTATAAACTGAAAAATATATTTAAAGTCATTTTATGTGTTTAATTTATTAATATTTAAAAGCCGAGATGGTACACTGTATGGTACAGTGGTAACAAAAGATGGTGTTATTCAACCGAATTTTGGAGGTTAGTACATGGTTCGAGTGCAGTGGAAGAACCAACTCTGAGATGTACCAGATATACTGATGGGGGAAAAGTAAATTTAAAAGTAGTGAAGGTGAAATTATCCGTCAGATGGAGCCGTCGTCGCCAACGCGGACAGCCAGGCTCGGGACGCAACCGCGACGCCATGGACTACCGCACCGGCTACATCCGCTCGCACCTGCGCTCGCCCTCGGGCCGCGTCAGGTGACCGCCCTCCCCACCCACCTCGCCCGGCAACTCCCCCCCGCATACCACCGCCAACGCACTATTCTAATAAAACTTGGACTGAAAGCCACCAAGGTACTATCTATGGAACGTTAGTGAACACCCGAGGAAGGTTCAATAATAGTAAAGATTTAAGTACCTCCAGCGCTTATATGACAAGATTCTGATTGTTACCAATTGAAAAAGTGTAAAGACAGAGCTACAAATAGTAAATTGTTATAATATATCCAAAATGCATGTTTATGTAGAATGTGACTTTAAAAAGGAACAAAGTTCATTAGGAATTAGCTGAAATTTAATAACGAAAGTGTCATAGGTGACAACTTAAAACGATCTATCATCAGTAGATATTTTCGTTGATATCATAAAAACCTAGATGAAGTACAATGCAAACTAAATTTTAATAAAGTTTACTTTGTTATTTTTCATCAGCTTATAAATATCTCTGCTGGCCTTGAGAACTCGAATTTTGGAGATGTAGAATGTTGCAAGGTTACGAATAAAAAAAAAACGAGCGCGCCTTACAGTAGTCGCATATGATGTGTAATATCTGACATCTCACCTTGATAATAACATAATATGTCTAATGAATACTAATAGTGAGTCAACTCCTTTGTTATACCGCAAAATACCTACAAGGCTGTCGTCCCTAAAAATATGCAAGGGTTGTCACAAAAACATTTCCTTAGATAATAATATAACATTTTTGTCTGTATTCCTCGAAATAATTTATTTTTCTATAAAAAGATACAAAGTAATTACTACTTTACAAGACTAGTTGCGTCTAGCTTCACCTGATTCGTCGTGATGGAAATAAAGACTTGTGCTTGTGTAGGTAAGTATCTCATGTATTCTGCTTAAAATACTGGATAGGGGGTTAAACAGAATAAATAAAACAGGTTAAAATTATACGTTGGTTCTGTTTATTCAACAAGCGCCGCTTCGTTACAGATCTGCAACGGACAAATATTTACGACTTTTGTTATTGGGTTTTTTTTAATTGTCTTTTGTTGAATTTAATGATATAATGAATTCTCGTCTTTACATATAATTCAGTTGAAAATCGTGAAGGAAAGCATCACATGGTTGTAATAAGAATTCAATTATACTTAAGGCGTCATCAGGGTTGTGGATGCAAAATTTTTGACATCCGCGGATGCGGATGCGGGTTTTTAGTCTCACATCCGAGAATGCGGTTGCGGAGTTCAAGTTTTTTTTAGGAAAAACTACTCTTTAGGGTAGCAATTAAATAGAAGACGATAATTTTTGTTTATTTATAAAATTTTGTTTTAAGTTACATTAAAAACATTTTTTTATAATCAAAATAAAAAATCATATTTAATAAAAAGTAAATATCGCAGCTTTATCAGCCTCCAGCCGGTTTCTTAGTGGATCGTAGGTTAGCTCAGTACAAATAAATAACTGTTCACTGGGAACGCTGGACGGTGGAGTGATAAGTACTTGCGTGCAAACCCAGAGAGAATTTTAGATTCACCTCTATTTGCTTTCCGCCAGGTCAGTGGATTTTGATCCACATCCAGTATTTTTTCTGCCGATACTTAGCATAGCAGCATAGATAGCATGTGGGTTGTCAGGTGTTTCTTCTTGACCTTCATCTTCACTCAATGAGTGAAATTGAACGTCTAACATCAAGGCAAGATCGACAACATCCAGACCCGGAACAATTATTTGTAGGCCATATAAATACCAGTACCGTGCGGGATTCGAACCCGCGGCCCTTAGCGCTGCAAGTCATTGAAGTCATTTGTATATTAATTACTAGCTGTTCCCCGCGACTTCGCCCGCGTGTAATTTAGGATTTTAATTATATTGCGTGGAACCCTAATTTTTTTTGTAAAATATAAGTAGTCTAAGTTACTCATTATAACATCAGCTGCCAGTGAAAGTCCCGTCGAAATTGGTCCAGCTGTTTTGGAGATTAGCTGGAACAAATAGACAGAGACAAAAATTTTAAAAATTGCGTTTTTGTTATAAGTACTGTATATACGGTCAAATGCATTTACTAAAAAGTTGTTATTTTGACATGACAACAGACACTTCAGTTTTATTTATTTGTATAGATTAACGATAGTAAAAACATGAAAACTAACTTCAATCAAACTCAACATTAAAAACTATGAAAACCGGCAAATGTTTTAACCGAAAGGAGTATTTTTTGTAGGTTTATGTATTCTTTTAAATTGCTTAAAATACCGCTTTTAATTAAAAAAAAAACCAAATAAATCGCGTGTAAAATAGTCATAAAATAAATGCTAATATTACATTGAACGTCTTCCTTTTTTTAAATTAACACTGAATTATATAAATAAATACAAAATATTAAAGTTAGGAGACAGTGAATTCGTGTTCCTATTTGATTAATTTTTAGAAACTCGATGAAAAGTAATTCTTAGCTATTGGCACACAATAGCTAAGAATTATTTTTCATCGAGTCTGATTGTAAGTTTTTAAACCTATGAAACTAGATTGAAATTCCAATTTACCTGTATCATCTTTTTTTAAGCTTCAATAAATGATAAAAGTAATATCGAGTAATATCGTGTTGCTGGGTGAACACCAAAAGCGTGCAACTGATTCCGTGTACGTGACACTCCTAAACGGGCGTAAAGGTACGCAAGCGAAGCCTACCGGTAGTACCGCAGACGTCGCGGGTATGATGGGGACTGCTATCTTTCATACCGCGTCCCATCGTTGCTCCGTCTAGTAGCCGAGTTGACTCACGATTAGTTACACATGGTAATAAGATAACATTAACATTTTTAGATCCTGTAAAAAGCCATTTTTTTTTAATCAAAATTTAAAAACTCAATTGAGCAGCGGCAGAAATTAACCTCTAAATTTATAAAAGCTAAATACTGAAATAGTTATTCGAATAATTATTCATTATTACTCACTTGCATTTTTATCAATGAACTGCACTTTTTTCAGACACTTATTATAACAGTTATTTACTGTTACAATAAGTGTCTGAAAAAAGTGCATTTATTAATATAGTAGTTTATATAAGAGCACACTACTACCACTGCGCGCGCTTATTGGTCAAATCAAATAGCGCACGCTTCCCCGGCTTCCTGTTACATACTTCCGTCCCTTTTCAAGAAATCACTCCCACAGATTGCGAGAAAGCGAGAGGAAAGATGTTACACATAAATGAAGTTCTATTAATTTATAGTTATGTTTTAAAGTACCTGAAACCAATACAAACTTTGAATATGATTACGCTATACCTAGAGCTTATTCAACTTATATTATTTAGGATATTTGAAAAAGATCTCATTACGAATTATTTTAAATTTTATTGTTAATTAAGCAAGTATTGTTATCATTTGTTATAAAAATAAATTAATTCACAATAACGAATATTGGCAGTATACTATAATAAAGAATACTTATATTGGGTGTTATGCAATACAACCATTTTTGTGGCTGTGGTAAGAAATAACACTTTGTATTCGGTAGTTAAGTAATAAAGCGATAGATTAACGAAGGGAAATTACATAGGGATTATTCATGATGCAGAAGAAAATTGACATAGGATTGATTCCAAATTTGTCTTACATTATACAGCATGTTTCATAAATCGTGGGGCCTCCTTTTTAGCAGAAATGAGTTCACCAAGCTGTTGTAACATATGCTCATAGTTATTAAGTAATATTTTACACATCTCGATATGCAGTAAAACTAAATTTCCAAGTGAAAATTATAGTAAATCGGGCGGTGAAGGAAAACGTCGTGAGGATACCCGCATGTGTGAGAAATAAAAAAAAATATTTCGAAGACGTGAAGTCCGCCAACATACACTGGGGTAGCGCGGTGGATATATATCCTTGCCTTAAAACTCTCTCAGAAATGAGAGGAGGGCCGTGCCTAGTCGTTGGACGTATTAAGTCTGTAACTTTAAAAGTTAAAGTTTGTGAGGATATTTCGTAATCTAAACCGTTACCTAAATTAGTAATCTTTTCCTTCCTTTGCCCATCACGTATTTGTAAAATGTCAGATCACACAATAAGTAAAGTGACCAACTATCCCAAATTCTACTGAGTAGTCCTGATTTAATTTTGCATTGTAATTTCTAAAGAAAAATTGACATGTAAGTCTTAGTATCATGCCTACATATGTCGGTGTCCGTTTGAAATAATGTAATGTCGTCGATCAATGTTCTATACTATTGTACATAAAGGACATTAATCGACGACATGTTGATTAAAAACTAGTTGATTAAAAAAAGGGTTTAATAAGGTTTTCTTAATTTTATTACTAATATTCATTGACATACGCTTGTTTTATATGTTGTTGAAGTTACCTATTACATGTTTTTTTTAATTTATATTTTAAATAAAATTCTAGTCGTCAGAGATTTAATGAAGTATGAAACAAAGGGTGAAGGGAAAAAACTTTTTATACTCCAAAACTCACTCAATTTATACTCAAAAATTCAATGTTTCATCTTTGGTCATGAACTATACATATTTTAAAATAGATTACAGTCTTGTGTTAACTTGCATGTAGCATAATTACGGTATAGTTTCTGTTGTTTAAGTTTTGATACAAATTAAATTTCACTGAATCTTTGTTTTTTTAAGTTTTTATATTTTAATTAAAAAAATGTTCAATCGTGTGTGTATGAAAGAATGAATGAGAGCAATTAATGCCCTTTTACGTTTCCTACGAAATCACAACATTATATTTAACTTATTCATGTTTTACGCGTGCATGGACTTTATAAAAAATGGAAGACCTTATTTGGCATAAAATCATTTTTATTGGATTTTAGTCAGTTCTAAATGAAAAGAAAATTTCTGCAAAACTTCAGACTAGATATTGTAACAAACATGTTTACTTGTATACATGATGTTGAGTCTGTTTCTTTCGAACAAGTTTTGTTTGGAATTTGTTCTTTTTTATTTATGAAAGAGTTCGAGAATTCCTCATATTATATCACGCAGACTGTCCCAAAGGTTCACTCTTTTGTTTACCATAAATTATATCCTAAAGGTCTGTGATATTTATGAACAGATGAGGTTTAATTAATTTAGTTTAGTTATAACTGTCAGTATTGTTTGCTACCTTTATTTTTTTAATTTTCTTGCTTTGGTAACCTAGTCTTGTGTTTGTCAGTGTAGATGTGTGTATGTGTGTGTTTGTGTAATAAATCATTGTATACTTATTGTGTTACACTACATTTTCAATCAACATTAAAACAAATATAAAAATTATGATGATAAGGATGATAGCTCACTGAGAAGTTTTAAAATGCGGGCGAAGGTTGTGTTTATATATACCAACACTGAACGGTTTTGACAAATAATTTTTGATCAGACAAATGAAGATTATATATACAGTGTAGAATGATGGTGGAACGTGAGTCATACAGTTGTGTTTATTTATGTAAATGTAGGAAGAGGGTAGCCGAAAGTTTGCACAATTTTGCTTGCAGTTGGTGGAGTATGTGTATAATAAGTAATAAGCACATATAGAAAGGTGTGCGAAGGAAATGTTTATTAAAATTAGCTCACTTTAAAGTTGAATAAACTGCCGGGATACAATTTTATTTATGGGCTGAAAATGCCTTCTCAACTTTCCTGCCTTTTCAACTTTCTTAGAAATTATACGTCCACGTCTTGTAATATTTTCACACGTAAAATTAATTAATGTACTTTATATATAAGACAAAACAGCCCCAATGTAGTTTTATTTTATTTATAAATGTCTATTTAAATCTATGTGAAGTCAACAGTACCTAATAATTTTATAACATATTTTTACACCATCTCATTAACTGAATACAATATATTACGATGCTAAAATGTGTTATAAGGGAAGTTTTGTAAATTATTATTACAATACCGAAAAATTAATTGAAATGCGAGTGTAGGAGTTGGTTTTAAGACAAAAACTTCATATGTAAATGAGTTACTTTTTTTTATAGAATTATACTATTTTTTTAAGTTACTATATTTGAAAATTACCAAACTATCTCAATATCTTCTTTTAAACAATGTGACTTTTTGCGTTATTTTGAATTGAAATAATGTAATTTTTAGTTGCAAAGAAAGTAATATCGAATTATTTTTCTGACCAGCTACAAATCCGCGCGATTAAAAAAAACATGCCGCAGCAATTTTGTTACCTATGCGATATTATAATATAACAAATTGTAACTCTCTTTATTGGAGCTTAGACAGTGTGTTCACAGGGTAAGAAAAAGTATTACCATTATCCTTTTCTTCATGTATTTATGTTAAATGTCGACTATGCTAAACTTAAGAAAGAAATGTCATCTCTAAATATTTGAATGATGAGGCGTAACAGAGTGGATTGTTAGTTCTTTGCATCATCATTAAGGCGGAGTATATGAAGACGGAAACGCAAATCATAATAATTGGCTCGGTTAAGAAATTATTAAGATGATCCCAAATCGCTATTTAATGTTGTACCTTACAGAGATTCCATAGTGAAACCGTTGTAAAGTTATATCAAATGAAAAGGCCTGTATTTTTAGGTCATGTTAAGAACACATTTTATAAAATCGTTTTTATTTTTCTTGTGAAAAAAAATATATAAACAAAAGCAAGCAGTTCAAGCGCTTGCGTCCGTCTGGCCAGTGTCCGCTGAAACATCTTGGAAATTGGACATACGTACGTTGTTTTTAACCGACTCAAAAAAAGGAGTAGGTACTTAATTAGACTGTATTATTTTAGTGTTACTTTTAATTTAATTGTTTAGTAAATAATTTTAATTGTTAACTTTTTTCTAGGTGAACCGATTTCGATGATTCTTTTTTTATTTGAGAGCTGGTGCTTCTCGTATGGTCCGATGTAAATTTGATCAAAATCTGACCATTAGTTTTTGAGTTATGGTTAATAACGGACTACATTGATGATGTTCTTATTTTATTTAAATTGAAGTCGGTTGTACAAAAGTTTTTATTTTACTACTTGTTTCTAAAATTCTCCCCGCTTTAGTACTAATTTTCTCAACAATTGGCTATTTGATAACTTTCAAAATATACTACAAATTATGGTCATCCTATCAGATAATAGCGTAAAAAAATATATTTCAATATATCGAGTTAAATTTTGTGTGAGTCGATAACAGCAACCTACCTAAGATAGACGGATTTATGGCAGCATATTTCTTTATGAATAACGCTGATTACTATGCTGCGGAACATATGAATGTGAAAATAGCAGAGTAAGTACCACATAGGTACTTACTTTGCTGTTTTCACTTCCTGTTACATTGGTGTATTTATTTACAAACCTTTTATGACCATCATTCAGAAGTTATGTAAAGTCTCATTTTAGGTTATTTTGAATACTTAGAAATTCCTTGTAAATTAAAAAATTGAATAAAATTATAAAGATAGCTTAACAACTTAACAGAAAACATTTGAAACTCTACATCGAACCTTGTAGGGTTTGGTTGAAAAGGATCCTTCCAACTAATGCTATAAGATTAAGCCATATTAAGAGTTTAGGTATTAAAGATGTTATTAATTTATATAAAAACCAATATTTAGCTACTATCTAGTATATATAAAGTTAAATATTACTTACATTAAAGTGATATTCACACATTGGTATGAGCTAAAATGCTCTTTTTTTTTTGGGATTCGTTGGAACAGAAACAACATTGTGGCACTACATTTATACAACATTTTACCGAAAAAATTTGGAGAAAAATTATATAATTCACTTCAGCTGCTCTGTTTTATTACGGTTATTGACTTGTTTATAATGTGTGTGACGTCACACATGTCACATGACCAGCGCCATTACAGAATCAGCGTTTTTGGCGCGGTTTTGGTAATTTAAACTTTAACTTTGATTTTTAATGTTAACACAGTAGATCTCCGGGAAATATCAATGTAGTGTGCTTATTGTGTAATAAAGAAACATTTAAAATGGTTTTCCAAAATTAGTCAAATAGCCTATTGCGGGGAGTTTTTTTTTTGCGCCCGAAGTAATTGGAAAAGGGCTACCACAGAGGGAGGCGGAAAATGCATTATGCATACCACGACAGCCGGTCTGTCCTGGTTATGCGGGACTCACTGCCTACCGGGGGACCTAAGTGATACCCGCTAAAAACCGCCTTTAGGGACTGGCAACCAGCTGTTTAAAGCTTCTTATGCCGTATCGGAAGCGACCCTCTTTTGGGAAAAGAGGGCGCAGCTATTGCGGGGAGTGTTCATTACGTTTTCATACTTATATTGTACCGTATTATAAGACGGCCACTCCGTGAACAGTGCGCTGTTGGACATAGGTTTTTCTTTATATTTGCCGTTACTGTTCTCGCTTGAGATCCGAGATTCTGTTCCTCATCGGCGGATTGGTTATTTTACTACGCCATTTGTAGATGACAGAAATTTAATCTTCTAAATCAATTTGGATGCCAAGAAGTGATATAGGTTCTATATAAATTATTGCAATTTTATTGGTATCAAACGTGCTATTTATAAAACTAGTCCGAAGAGCCGTAGACTTGACTTCGTGACATTGGTGACAAAATTAATTGCAGTTACAAATATAAATGTTCCTGTGAAGGTAGTTTTTGTATTTAAAAATCGCTATCGAGTCCGCTATTTATCACCACGTATGAAGTGTTTTAGTTTCAGATAGTTAACACCTTAATTGCATTCTTAAATGCTGTGGCTGGTGTATTTAATTATTTTCAATTAAATTGCTTATAATTAAGCGTAATGTTTAAACATGATATGATACAAAACAAATTTATTTTTTAATTATCGCATATGGAGAACCGTAGACAGACATTACAATAGACAGCGGGTCGCGTAACCACTATTCTGTCTTTCATTCACGCATCACAGTGCTGCCATTAATGCCAGTCATTAACACTGCACGAAACCATAAAATCAAATAATTTTCTAACTTAAAACGTACAATTATCGAGTATTATTTGCAAATAAATTTTTAAACAAAATAATAAACATTTAAACACTCCGTGACATTTGCAGTGTCTGCCACTAAATTTAATGCCAAACGGCTTGTTAGGTCGTACGGGAATAAAGACAACTATAGCTACGGGAATAAAGATAGCTATATCTCTTTCTTACAAGTGCTAATATGATAAATGCGTCCTTTGTTTTGTGAATGAATCAAAACATCACGCTGTCTATTGGATTCTCTGTCTACGTGGGGAACACTACTACACTACTGAAAATATTTGTCAAGTTATATATTTAAAGATGGTAAATAATTGATAGATAATTAGAAAAACTTGTTATAAAATTGTACGATACCATTATTGACTATTGTTTTGAATGGTTTGTAGGTGCCTTTACATGTGATGAGAAAGATTATAGTCATTGCTATTTGTTAGGTGATAAGTTTCTCAACAGGACACTGATTTATGTTTGCATTTGTATATATGATTCATTTTTGTATTTATCTATAAACTGCATGTAAAATATACTCATGATAATACATTGTAAAATTCACATGGACACAAATTATTTCGAATGGAATGTTCTCGTAAATATTTTGTTTTTTACATACTAAACATGCGCAAACGTTTAATATAATTTAATCGTTATTTTTAGCATTAATTTACAGTTACAAGCAAAACGATTCCGTTCGAAATTATGGGTGTTGGAACATTTCCAATTAGCTCAACATTATGTCGTAATGTTTGTGAATGATTGCTTTCGGATCGAAGTGTTAATGATTATACAATAAATTAACTGTACTTAGGGCACTAAGTCATTTTAAAACAATTACACTGTTATTGTGTTAGTTTTATATAAAAACCCTTTTTCCGCAGTTACAAACTCCTATTTTTAAAACAGTAACAGAGGCATATAAGTAGTTCAATTAAATTTAATAAAACATAATTATAATTAAAATAATTTTTTTTAAATATATCAAAATAAATGAAAATTCAAAAATAATTGTATCCAATTTATAGTGTTTTCTATTGGTTAATATTTCTCCAGTCTTTTTATTGTTTTATTAGAAAATTTAAAGACTGAACTAAATGGAATAATTGACTTATATTCAATTACACAGTCATTTATATAAATAGTATCTAGTTGTAGGTTATACTGGATGTCGTGCGTAGAGAAATAGGGTTGTTTATCGGTGTATAGCTGTTAGCAAAGTTTAAATTAGAGATATGGTTCGGAGCGTAAATAAGTTGACCGCTGTAGTGCCCACACGAGATAGCACCTTGGTCCCTGTGATTCAATTTGTTGATATGTAGCGATTATTTGTTGGTAATTAAATAAAATTTGTCATAAACTTTCTTTATTTTATTCTGCACCCATCTTGTTTTAATGCGAATATTTACTTACTTTTGGAATTTTTAAAGGTCTCAAATTTTATCTCAATAATAAATATTTCCGTAATCATTTGGCCGCAGACGTGTTCTCGATCGCAGTACCAAATGTTCCGCCCCTTTGACACTAATTCCTGTCGTCGGTCGCTAGCTCGGTTGGTTAAATGAGACGCACTGGAGTGGACTGTATATGATATATTAAAAACTTTTACCTACAACGGTTGTTGTTAAACTCAGGGACGAAGATGTATTTTTTTATTATATTTGTGCGATGCTGGCGTAGTGGCTGACTCAATGCCCGCGTCCCGCTACGCCCCCGCTCCTCGGATGTTGTGTTGAGTTGGATGACTCAAGTATGGATATTTAACATCTGAAGTACACTAGTGATATCGCCATTAGGCTATTGACGGCACGACGAAATGAGGTGATGCACTTCCTTACACAGCCACAAGACATCAATGTAATATCTTTCAAACCAACAAAAAAAGACGGAGCGCTGCGTACTTTATAAGGTGTGAAAATCAGGCCAAAACCATGCTTATCTTATTGTATGAACACGCGTACATACACGTATCTGAAATCATTTGCAACCAACATATTTTTTTTATAGGATAGGGTAACAAACGAGCATACAGTCCACCCGATGGCAAGTGGTTGCTGTGGCCCAAAGACATCTACACCTATCTTCGTTTGCGAATTAAAATGCAGATGCGTTGTCAGCCGTGAGGACTATGATAGAATGCCTCTTTTCCAGTAAAAAGGGTCTCCGGTTCTCTACACTCACCATACGAAATATAGCAGTGTTAAGCTGCTATTTGACGCTGGTATTCTGTGAGAGCGTGGTCCTTCCCCGGTCGAGCCGACCCATTCGTGCTACAACTATACTATTAATATAGCTGCAGCATGGCTCTACCACGTACAAAAAATATACGAAGCGCTCAGTCTTTCTTTGTTGGTTTGAGTATAATAATAAACATTATAATTTAATTAGACTAATGCCAGTCTTGTTTATTTGACAATCACTTCAGAAGTTTCATGTCATATAAATTTTAATACATATTTTTTTATAAATGCATAATGTCTAATTGATCCCGTTGTTGACGCGGTCCCACCTCCAGATGGTGCCGTCGTCGCAACAAGTGAGCAGCACCTTGCCGTTACGCGACAAAGTGACCTGGAATATATATATAACAGTTCTAATGTTAAGTGTTAGAGTAAAGCATTTGGCAGGAATGTAATTTGCCAGAGCATTGATGTTTTTTTTTTGTCGATATTAACGAATAAATTAAGAATGCCTCGTTAAATCTTAGAAAATTATTCTGGTTTTTGAAAAAAAATTAAAGCTGTGGTAGCTCAGAGGCTTGCTATATGCCTTGCTGTAAATTACAAAGTTTCAAAGTACGCGAGTAGCTCAGGTTTGATCAACGCCGGCAGCAACGAAATTGTTAATTGCAATTTTAAGTTTGGATTTACCCCATGCTCAGTGGAGATGAAAAATGTGAGGAAACCTGGTTTAAAGTCATTTTCAAATCATCTCAAAGTAATACTTCGCACAAAGAGTGCCTGATCTTACCGTAGTCACCACACTTGGCAAACAGTTTGCCAACTGAAGAAATTGTATAAAGTTTTTTTAAATTATAGGATAAGGGTGACAAACGAGCACACAGTCCACCTGGTGGTAAATGGTTGTTGTGGCCCATAGACATCTACATCTATCTTCGTTTGCGAATCAAAGTGCAGATGCTTTGTCAGCTGTGAGGACTAAGATGGAATACGTCTTTTGCAGTACAAAGGGTCTCAGATTCTTTGCACTCACCATACGAAACAGCATTGTTGAACTGCTATGTTACGCTTGTATTCTGTGACAGCGTGGTCCTTCCCCGGTCAAGCCGACCCATTCGTGGTACAACTATAGAATTAATATAGCTGCAGCGTAACTCTACCACCGTAAGTAAAGTGTTAAAATGTTATTTTTTTTTAGTAAGCCACAGTGAATTTTAGCCGGGATGGAAGATGTGATTTAGATGTGGACAGGCGTGTCGCTGCCGGGAACAAAGTCAATGGTGCCCTGACTGCGTTAGTCAAAAGGCAAGGCGTAGCGAAGAGTGCACGCCTTGCAATACATAACGCTGTGTTGGTACCGACTTTGTTATATGGCAGCGAAACCTGGGTATGCCAGAAGAAGCATAAAAGCAAGTTGAATGCAGTGGAGATGCGATCTCTTCGTAAAATGTGCGGCGTTACCATGGCCGACCGAAAGCGAAACGAAGAGATTCGCAATATGGCAGGTTTGAAAGATGACCTTATCACAAAAATTGATAAGGGCGTGCTTCGATGGTTTGGGCACGTTGAGCGAATGAGTGAAGACCGAATGGTGAAGAAAATATATAGCGCGAAAGTTAATATTAAAAGGTGTCGAGGTAGATCGAGACTAACTTTCGAAGACCATGTGAGCAAATTGCTCGAAGAGGGGAGGGTCAAGAGTACTCGGATACCTAGACGTGCATGTATGAAGAAGATAATGAATCTGAAAGAAGCGAAAGAGGTATGTAAGGATCGTGACACTTGGCGATCTGTTCTATCTGGCTACCTCGTCAGGGATTGTGCGTGAAGATAAGCAAAGCGAACAGTGAAATGAGCGACGTTAACTTTTTTCTATCTTAACGGCACTTCCTAATATAGCCTGCTGAGATGGGTGAGTCTCGGCTACCGATGCATAGCAGAAAATTCATTCAAAAATTCTGTCTGTACGGACTTAAAAATATTAATAAGGATTGGGCCCATATTCATACCAGGGATATGTTGCGGATACTGAATTTTTGACATAAGCGGATGCCGATGCGGGGTTCGTGTTTTTTTTTAAGAAAAGGTAAACGCGGCCCTTAGCGCTACAACGAATCATCGAAGTAATTTGTATATTAATTATTAACGAAAGTAAAACATGAACAATAACACATTTGTCTGAAAGTCTGACAAACTCAACATCAAAAATTATAAAAACCTGTAAGTGTTTTTAAGTGGCTTCAAAAAGGAGGAGGTTCTTAATTCAGATGTCTATATATATTTTAAATTGTTTAAAAAGTGCCGCCTTTAAGTAAAAATATCATAAAAAAGTCATAAAATAAATGACAATATCACTTTGTAAACGTCTTTCTTGATAGAATTTATTGATATACTTTGAATTTTATCAATAAATATAAAAGTTAGGGGAAAGTAAACTCGTGTTCCCATTTGATTAATTTTTATAAAGAGTGCCTATAGCTGAGAATTACTTTTCAATAAGTCAGTTCAGTAAGTTTTTAAATTTATAAAACTAGATTGAAATTCCAATTTACCTGCATCAATTGTTTTTTGTTATTCGAGCTTTTGAACAAACTAAACTTTTCTAGGTGCATCGATTTAAGAGATGATTTTTCAAAGAAGTTGTGGTAAGTCCCTTTCGTGAGTAACTTTTTCTACAAATTTTGCACCGGGACGTATCGCGATCAATTTCGTCTGATTTAAAATAAGTCTAGATATTACTTTTTACTGGTAGCGACAATTTAATTCACTTTTTTTAAAATCATAATTTATACGACGAAATATTTACGGAACACACAATAAATTTTATTCAAACACAGCAACCGAACGTTGTAACTGACACGTCTTGAAATTGAATAAATGATGGATCTTGTCACCAGGGTGTGCATTCTCATTTTATGATCGTGTCGTGACTTGCTCCACATCTGCATCCGCATCAAAGATCCGCATTGATCTATGCGGATGCGGATGCAGATGTCTAAATAAATGCGATGTTCCGCATTTGCGGATGTGGATTTGAATATCCGCAACATCCCTGATCCATACCCGTGCCTATAGTCAAACGATAGGCTGTTTTCAGCCTGAGTGGATAGACGAGGGGAGGTGGAAAAGAGTCAATAGTTACCTGGCGTACGGCCGCCACGCAGCGAGGGTGCACGAGCTGGGAGACGCGTGACCCTCCGGCCACGTTGCCCAGCTCCCACACCATCGTCTTGCCACACTGGTTGCCCAGCGCTATCACCTGCCAATAGAAGCAGCAGACACTAAGCTCAATGAACAGACTAAAACTTATAAAAAGCGTGAGAATTTCTCGGAGAGGCTCTATATTTAGCAGTGGATTTTAAAGGCAAATTTTTCGGTTCTGAAGAAAGTGCTCCCTACGGTAAGTAAGTAAGGCTTTCATGTTTAAACATTTGAATAGATTGACACAACCTTCAAACTCGTTAGCAATGGAACAAATATTGGTATCAAATATTTTTAAAAGTGACGGTGCCATGCTACCAGCAGTAGGGACGTATCCCAGGGGGAGGAGTGTATCCCTCATGAATTCTTTAGAAGAAATATATTGGCATCAAATATTTTTATATGTGACAGTAGTGCCATGCTACCAGCAGGTGGGATACAACCTGCTGCATCATGAATTATTTATCTGAAACTAAATGGGTTCAGAGAGACAATGCTTTCATAATACCAGTGATTTCATCAAATCAAATAATAATGGGTAAAATCAAGGGCAAATGAGCTAGAGGCGAGTCAACAGCCAAATGGAGTGATCAAATCACTCAGGTCATCGATATGTGACTGCCGCAAACAGGACACATCACGCGTGACAGAACCCAGTGGAGACCTTTACGATCCTCAGGATTGACGAAACAACTGAGGTACCCTCACGGACTACAATACAGTAATGAATGCACTCCTGCTTGTGGCAGAAATTGGAAGGTAGTTCCTAAATTTAACAATATATTTTTTTAACAATAGTTGGTTAAGCAGAACGCACCTCAACCATAATTATTTCTTTCTCAAATGATATTGATATGATGGTATCAAGAATGCAAAAAAAAAAACTAAATACATATCCAAGAACTATTTACATAAACGCGATTACTTTGTATGAATTGTATAAGTAATCATTATTATAGGTTATAGGTAATAATTATCTTTTTTTATTGTAACATATTTTGTTAACAACTATGCATCTGCCAACAATATTCTGACTTCTGTAGAGTAACCTGGCACAGAATGCCAAGCAATATTAAGTCCAATCAATGTACAATTTTTACATTTCTGCCAGCATGTAAATTATATTTAAGCTATCTTATCCATATGGCTTTATTTGTATCATTAGTTTGCGTGAAATGCTTACGAATTTATGATACATCCAGAGGTGTTTCCTTCAGCTACCAAGAGATGTACCTGTTGTCAAATTAACCAAAATTAGAAGGTCCAATAACAACCCTATAATTTGTCCAGAGTATGTGAAACATTAGTCACAAGCCTAATTTCATATTATCTTCTACAACATGTAACAAAAACCCTGTGGTTCCCTATAAGTGCGTTATCAGAGTCAGTATTGAAACGTAAAGCTATAACTTTTTTTTTCAAAAAACTTGAACATTAAAAAAATTAAGTTTTATTTAAAATAAAATTCAAATTTTATGTAGTTTTATTACCTCTAACTGACACGAGCATCGGTGAAGGGGAGTCTTTCACAATCCTCTTATTCTCGGGATAATGCAGAGGTAATAAAACCACATACTACACCACATACAATATTTTTTTTAATGTACAAGTTTTTTTGAAAAAGTTATTTCTTTACATTTGAATACTGACTCTGATAACGCACTAACGGGAATCACAGGGTTTTTGTTACATGTTGTATAAAAAACTGTCCGTTAATCTTGCTAAAACTCAAAAACAGCTGGACCGATATTGACGAAATTTTTAGTGTATGTTTGAGTAGGTCTTTGGATGGTATAGATTCACAATTGAACCTGTAGGTGGCGCTGTGGACGATATTAAAAAAATCGCCCGTACTAAGTCGAGGCGAATCGCTAGTTACAAATATATATATGTTACCGTAATAATGTAATTTAATGCATGAATCAAATGGTACAAATTTAAGGTGAAAGTAGACCTGTAGTCTTTTTGCTAATCAACAGACTTGTGTCTGTCCATTTCTATGTCCATACCTATCTTGGACAATAATATTACAGCCTCACATTAGCACTAAGGATACCATAGCCAGATGTTATAATAGTACCGATAGTTATGATTTTCAGCAATCCTTATTCAGCTAACTCCAACCACAGCTATAGACTTCAATAAATAATGATGATTCCAGTTATATTAGGTAAATATTGAAAAATGTACTCTATGCCAATTACTGTAATACATGGGGAATTCATGGAAGACTTTGTGTCATCCAAGATAATGGTATGATTATCTCCTATCCACGGAGAGCAGTGTCAAATCTCTGGTAATGCCATAGTCAATCTGTTAGCTATATTCATCAATAAGTGGTGAACTTAAATGCTCTATGGCCCATGGGTTTATGGATTTAAGATGATAATACTAACCCGCTGGCTGTAGTCGACGGCGAACCGTATGAACCAGATTTCACATTCCTTGTAGTCGAATCGGTGGACGATGGTAACTGCATTGTCACCGGGCCGCAACTCCGTATCCTCTAGCCGCCCTGGCTTCCAGCAGATAATCGCATTCTCGCAAGACTGCAATATTAATAAAAGTATGTAATAGACATGGTTAAAAGTAAAGAGTAACTCTAATTTACCACTCAACATTGGGCTTTTTAAATATTAAGAGGGTAACAGAGCAGGAACTGCTATAAGGATATTGCTAAATTTAATACTTAATATTATGGTAATATGAAGTATTTAGCATCATTAAAAGTACTGTTATAGCCTATTAAATTCCACTGCTGAACATAGGCCTCCCCCACTCACTCGTAGGGGGATGTTTGTCACAGTTGCCACGTTTGGGAAGTGGGTTGACAACTGCAGTGTTTTTTTTAGTCATTTTTATCAATATCAGGTAGTGGATGTTCTTACATTGCCACTACATGGTATTTTAAAAGTACATTACTTGATAATATAAATTTAATGAACCATAATTACCTTAGATAAAATTAGATCACCCATCCATCTCACACAATCAACATAGTTCCTATGAATATCACGCGTTGAAAAGTCAGGGAAATGTTCCTTTAGTGAATTAAAGGGTCTCAGGGCTCTATGTGGATTAAAGTTATAACTTTGTTTTATGGCTTCATTCATAGAAGGCTTATCTAGCCGCCACAGCTTTAAGGAGTGGTCCATCCCACAGGACATTATCCTCTCGCCTTTAAGATCAAAATCTGCACTAAGAACCTCATCTCTATGACCCTCTACACCACCAAATATTGCAATACAAACATCAGTCATTATGTTCCAAAGTCGTAGGGCATGATCTTTGCTAGCTGACAGCAAAAGGTTTGGATCTCGGGGATGAAACTTGACTTCATTGATAGCATGTCCATGGCCAATGTAGTGCTTGATACAAGTGTGTGTTGCAGGATGAAAAATACGAACGATGCCTCTTGAGCCCGCAACCGCTAACAGGGGCAAGTTGGTTTCTTCTTCATATGACCAGGCACAGGTGTAAAAGGTCTCATCTACCTGTGAAAGAATTTCTTATTTTTTAAAGCTGAGATATCTTTCAGCAGGTATTTAATATGAAGTATGATATCAGAATCTTTTTTGGGAAATCTTCCATACTAACATCTGGATCAGCATAACATTGTAGAAATTTAAATCCTCCTGATTCTGGGCACTCATATATGGATACACGGTTACTCCCCACAACTGCGAAAATCAGAGGCTCTCCTTCTCCAAGATGGTGGTTGAACTGACATCCAAATAATGGTTGGCCATGGTCCTCTTTGGCACTGCAACTGAATGCAAATATGGATAAAGTTTAGAAAATTCTATAAATTTGTATTGGGGTTAATCTTATGTACATAGAAAACTATAATGAGGTCTATCATGATATTTAACATAACATAACATAAACAAACACTCATGCCTGTCACCCAGAGGGGTAGGCAGAGACTATGAACTTTCATTTGGCACAATCCTGACACACCTCTCTCTCCTCCTTTACATCCATATATCTACACATACATTCTCGTGGGTTAAGGATACTCCTTATCTGGCCTATTTTCAATTTATTGCCAATTTGGTTGATAAACCTTCATCTATCTTCCCAACTTTGCCATTACAATATGAAGTAATTTATATCAGTTTTAAAGAAATAATAGCATACATTTTCATATTGGATAATTTGTAGTAGCCTAGCAAGCTAACTCCAAAAAACACCCTATAATATTATTATGACACACCATGGAAGAAATTCAGGACAATTTCTTAACCCTGTAATGTGAGACAGCCAGTGTATCTATACCAATCTATAAGCTTATACAGGCCTTACAGACGAAGCTGAGTATTGTATACATAGCTTGTTGTGCAGTTGAAAACATAGTTGTATAATTCATGTAAAATGTAGATTTTTTTTTTATAGAATGAGGATGACAAACGAGCACACAGTTCACCTGATGGTAAGTGGATGCTGTGACCCATAGAAATCTACATTTATCTTTGATTAAAAATCAAAATGCAGATACGTTGTCACCCCTGAGGACTAAGATGGAATGCCTATCTTCCAGTAAAACAGGGTCTCTGGTTCTCTATACTCACCATACGAAACACAGCAGTGTAAAGCTGTTATTTTACGTTGGTATTCTGTGAGAGTGTGGTCCCAGTTGAGCCAACCCATTTGTGCTACAACTATACTACTAATATACTGCCACAACCATAATATAAAGCAGTATGGCTCTACCACATATAAAACATTGTAATAGCTTAAGTATTTAATAATGATTTTTAGTATACTCATTAAATTACAACATAAGCAAATGCTTGCAATGCAATGACATAATAAAAAAGAATAGACAGATTACACACTAATATTATTGTATTTTAAAGTGGTGCAGGTAGTAGTAATACTATATCTACATAGTTATTTATTATGAAACGTTGTGCTAACAAAAAGAGATATAGATACCTATCGTTAGAAAAGGATGAATATACATAATTAGTTCCATATTGTTTGCTGTTGAGCACTCAAAGGCGCAAGCGCGTGACTTACCCATATGGAGGAGAATAGTGAAAAGTTAGTGTTGAAATAATAACACCAATTATGAACAAAACATCTATATTTAAAATAGTAATGAGACGTTTTTCTTATCTCTTAACAGTTGCCGTGTACTTTGTGCACCACTTAAAAACACAGGAAGGCATTTTTGCCATGAATAACTAGAAGATTTACATGCTGTAGCGAAGTATACACTGAATGCGAGTCCGGCAATCATCTGGCTTTCCTATTGCCATTCTAGAGCGAGTACGACATATCTATACTTTTAAAAACATCTTACTTACAATGATGGTTGACTTATCTCTTTTGGTTGACTAGATCTTTGAGTTATTTTTTATATTTTATTATATACAAGAAGCAAAGACCATCTTGTTACGCCAAACATAAAACAACTACAATAGCAACAGGCAGTAGTGTCAAAGGTACAAGACATCAGGTACCACAATAGTCAATCCACCTGGCAAGTGACTGCTAAGGCAAATCCTCCTTATTAAGGAGAGGCCCTAGTCCAATAGTGGACTCTTACAGGCTAATGATAATTTAAACAATTTATTATAGTTAAACTATCTATTGAGAATAACAAGACTGATTATACTTACTTGAATTTATAGGGTGGTTTGACTTGCTTTGTAACCTTTTTCTTGCCGCGTCGACGTTTCTTCACACGTGAGTTGGTAGGGGTTTCGCTACGAGACGTATTGTCTGTATTAGAAGTGCTTTCAACGCTTGAAGTATCATCCTACATCATTTCGATGAATTAAAATCTATTCAAGCAATACAATAACTTACCGGGGTATAATAGAGCTATAATCATATTCACAATAAAGAAATAGTGTTAATTATTTATATTAGACATATGTTAAACATTCTACCTAAAGATCGAATATTCAATTAAATTGTGAACACAAAGATACGATTCTAAATCACTGATTGAATGTACAGTACTTACAGCTTCGTTGTCCGAAAAATTCATAATTTATGCTACCTATTTTACAAGAACACAAATGATTAAATTCAAAATAAACCTTTCATACAAATAACATGAATAAATAGTGTTTTCTTTTTTATCATGAAACAAAAACAATCAGCTGGCAATGGCGTCCCAAACGTCAACGGTCAATTGTCAAATTTTCGCGGGAGATTAACAGTGTAGCCAAATTTTATTTGACAAATCTACTATACGGAGCAACAAAATCTACTAAATTGTACTAGCTAAAAACCATTTCTACCCAATATGTACTATATTAGTCGCATTATTTAAAACGTAGTATTATATAAATATTTTGTAATGCATTACTCGTATTTTTAAAACGCACAAAAATATATAAGGTTTGTGAATTTGTAGACACAATACATAGTTATTCATCATCATCATTATAGCCCTTCACAAGTTCACGACTGAACAAGGACCTTGGGGGACCAAGGAATAAAATAGGATAAAGGTCGCTCATGACTGTTTTTTTGCCAATAAATTATCAGTGAATGCAATCACGATTTTTTGTGTCTTGCTCTGTTCATGTGCATCAAAGAAATCACTTTGCTACAAACATAGTAAATAGATGCTTGGCGATGAGTGTTGAATGTATTTTTCTTCGGTATTGATAATAATTAAGAAAATAAGGTGTCTCGCCCCCACTCTGCATGATAATTTTGACCATATTTTGTTTCAGAATGAAATAACCATATCACACTTTCCCCTCATTTCAGAATTATATGAGAACATTATCAAATTAGTCAGGTTACACTTTATAATTTAAGTTATTAATTCTAAAAAACTCCATTATATTATGAAACAAACTGCACGTTAGTTGTTGTAGTGGTAATTTCCGTTCAATTAATTTAAAATTATAGTTTTTGCGTTACAGCGTGCATACTTCACACTTCACTATACGTCACTTCATACTTCACTATAGCTTGCTCGTATTTATTAATCTGTGCGCTCGTTGTTTTGACTCGTTCCGATTTCTTGTTATCCATGGCTAAACGTAGTGATTATATTCTCTTTGTCCATGGCTTTATTTCGCGATTTTACGAGTACTTACTTTTTCGCTTTTGATTGACCTTTGCTTCGTTATTGGACACCGATAATCTTACTTATACGACTACCCAGCCTTGTCAAGTTCTTTTCCAAACGTGTCATGTTCCAAACTATAAGTATCCAAAATGACAATTTGAACGATTTTCCCCAGCTTTCTTATAGTGAACTTATATTAATTTCATTAGGTACATACGAATTGAAACAGGCACGTTCCTACTATGGTGAACACATAAGAGCAAATGATGTTTATATAATTGAAGTGTACAGGGAGGCTAGCAGCAGTCTATTGCGAGAGCTGTCTGTTTCAAATACCTAATAGCTGTTTAGAGGAAGAATAAATTCAAGGCACATTAGCCACAAAACATATTTTGTATATATATTTGTTGACAGCTCTCGCAGCGGCCGAGAATCTATTCTTCAATATTATTGTAGAATAGATCAATTATATGGTACCTTAGTTGGGTAAGGTATTAGGACAATATAGTGCCACCTACACAGTTCCTTGACGATATTTTAATAATTATTGAAGACGATTAAAATACCTAACTAAATGCTTTTTGTTTAATAACCCTATTCCTATCTGGCTGAATTCGGTAGATATAGAGAATTAGGTAATTAGGTAGGTTGAGACATATTAATGTGTGCTTAAAAACCCCTATCACAGTCAGAGGTATCTGGTTCGATTCCTAGTTATCTTTTTTCGTATAAAAATTGATTTTAAGGGATATTTGTGAGAATAAACAAGTTGCCTGAGTGTACTCGAAGTGTAGCCAGCTTGGTTGTTATTTATTCTTATTTTTATTCTATTTATTATTCTTTAAATCTTTTGTCCCCTTTAACACTTGAAAAATATTCACTTAATAGTTAAATAACTATAGTATGTGCCATATCGATTGAGAAAAACGGACAATGACCTCAGATATGAGCCGAGTGTCAAAAGGCGTAACTTACAAAATCTCAATTTAGATGTGATAACAATATTTAAATATTGATATTATTCCCACTTCTAGGTCAGCACATATGTTTTGTTTTTTTGTTTCTTAAATAATATTGTCTGTGGTTCCTATAAACATAGTAAAATCTTACGGTACATCGCGAAAAATGTGTTATATTTTATATTTCAATTTATGGTAAGTAACGCAGCAATTCATTTAATAACAGTTTCATATTAAAAAAATATTTGAAGCAATATAATCACCATATTGAGCTTTTGCAAATTCATCCCTTTAAAATAAACAAAACGCGCGTTACGTCAGTTCGTTCTAAAAGAAACGTGACAATGGCAGCCAGAGATGCGTCACCTTTTTTGGGCCGGTCCGCCATTTTGTTTTCATTCGTGTTCGGATAGCGCTTGCGTGTGTACGTCTCGGGTAATTCATAGCATTCATTGCATTGTTTTAGTTGAGTTTTTACTGTTAAATTTGTTATATCGTTAAGTTTTTGTTTTTTGAATCTGTTATATTAGTTTTACTGTGACGGTCGTTACTAAATCGACATGAGTTCAGGAGAATTTGGTGAAGGACCCGGTCCTTCAACATCAAGTGGAAAGAGACGTCGCCGACCCATAATAAACGTAGCAGGTACGTACAAATAGGTACAAATGCGACGACGTAGCCTTTCTATTTCTTAAAGCGCTCTTTTTATGTGACCATGTGGTATTTATTTTCTAAAACAATATGTATTTATGTGATGTAGTACTATGGTAGTATATTTTTGTCATTTATTTACAGGCCCATCTTCTGGAACACCTTTAACGTCACCAGTAAAAAAGAGAAAACCTACCACTTTGTCGGTCGGGGAACAAGAGATTATCATTAATGTATACAAATATGTCAAAAACACCTGGCCCGAAGACGTGTATCCTTCAAACGTTAATATGGTAGAAAAGGTTTCGGAGATCTCAGGAGTCAGCAAGAGCACTATATATCGCGTATTAAGCGTGTATAGAGATTCCCATAAAATACCAGAAAAGGGAATAATTAATAAAAGAAAAAAGTCTGTAATTGACAAGTTGGACGATTTTGATAAATCGGCTATAAGAGCGAAAGTGCATCAGTTCTTTCTTGCAGGAGAATTACCGACTTTAGACAAAATTTTGCTCAGTATAAATCAAGATGACCAGTTGCCAAACTTGAGCAAAACTTCCCTGCGACGTGTGTTGCGCCATTTAAAATTCAAATATATAAAGAGAAACAGAAAAAGTGGTCTAATAGATCGCCCAGAGATAGTTCTGTGGCGTACCAGATATTTGAGAGAAATACAAATATTAAGAAACGAGGGACGTAACATTTTTTACCTTGACGAAACATGGATTAACGCAGGTCATACTATGGGAAAGGTATGGGAAGACACCACAATTGAATCTTCTCGTCAATCACGGTTAGAAGGCTACTCTACTGGCGCGAAAGCCCCTTCGGGTAAAGGAAAGCGATTAATAGTTGTACACGTTGGCAATGAAAATGGCTTTTTGGAGGGATGTGATTGGGTATTTGAATCATCATCTACTGGTGACTACCATGAGAGTATGGACGCTCTCCATTTCGAGGACTGGTTTAGAAAAGTAATAGAAAAACTGCAAAGCGGCGATGTCATAGTTATGGATAACGCTAGTTACCACTCCAGACGTTTAGAAAAAACCCCAACAATGTCTTGGCGGAAACAAAATATGCAGGAATGGCTAGAATCTAAACAGATCGCATACGTGCCCTCGGACACAAAGACCCACTTAATGGAAAAAATAAAGGCAGTTAAAGATAACTATCGAAGTTACGTCACCGACGAGATGGCAAAAGAAAAAAGCATCACAGTGGTAAGGTTACCTCCTTATCACTGTGAGCTTAACCCCATTGAACTTGTGTGGGCAGATGTGAAAGGGTACGTTGCACGAAAAAATACAACTTTCAAGTTAAAAGATGTTAAAAATTTACTTAAAGATGGTTTAACTCAAATCACGCCAGATAAATGGAAAAACTGTGTTCAGCATGTCCTTAAGGTTGAACAAAAAATGCGTGGCATGGATGATAGAATTGACCAAACTGCAGATCGCTTTATAATTAATGTTACAGATAGTTCATCAAGTGAAGATACGAGTGATGATTGCACCGAATAAAAATAAAGTTCTTATATAATATTAAAAATAAAGTTTTATCTTTTGCATAAGTACGTACTTATTCGGTGTCGTTATCACTCGAATCTTTATATGTGTTATAAATTAATGTTTTTTGTTGTTAAATGAATAAAGTACTTTATAACAATAGATGATTTTTCTTCTACAGCGATCTTTCACATAACTTTTTAATAATAGTTAATAAATATATATTATATCAATCATTATAAAAAAATCATTATAAATAAAGAAAGTACTACATATAAAATGTGCCTATATATTGAAGGTTTGTAACCCCTGGTTAAACGACCGAAAGGTCATTGTCCGTTTTTCTCAATCGATTTGGCACATACTATATATCTATAGTTAGAAATCGACTGTTACAATGTAGTTAAAATATAACCTCACTTTTATTTAATCTTAAATAACTCAGCTCCTAGATTGACAAATCTTGCTAAATTTTCAAATATGTGGTGTTTATATGTAAGCTTTCAAATGATCCAACTTTCATCTTGTTAACCTGGGCCCAAGAATGTATAGAAACGTATCCGTCTCCTTTGCCGATTTTTTACGTCCCAATAATTATGACAGCAAAATGAATACATCTGTCAGATGTTACTGTGGCTGTTACTACATTTAAATATTTTAGCTTTGAAATTTCATATTTTCTCACCAAACTCGGATTAAATAGTTAACATCAGTTTTAAATTTTACGCGTTGTGTTGGCGAAACACAGATATCATTCATGCTGTTTCGTTTTTTCCTCCACCAACTGATACCGCTCGCCCAGCCACGTTATGTATCGAGGTTATCATTCGATCATTATTAATTTTTTTTCGATCATTATTATTAATGATTTAATTCTTTTAGTGGTAATTAGTACAACTTACATGCTTCGGTTTAGATGTGTGAAGTGTGTGAAGAAGTGAAATGCAAAGGTCTTGTGGGTCAGTTTTTCGACTCGTCAATTTCTTCACGCGGTTGTATGTATTGTTGTTTTTAACAAACAAAGTGAGATTATGCGTGCGATGCAAGGATTTTATGTGTGTTTGAGGTTATGATTTGATTATGAATGTGAGGTCTTTTTGTATGATGCCGTTTTTAATAGTTTTCTGAGTTCATAATGTTTATTAATTTTTTCAGAATAACATTAAAATGAGTCTTTCAGAAAATGCAAAGTCTGCAACAATAACTAATCGATCAACAAGTTCTGATTTGCCAAAAAAGGAAAAACGCACATATATACAGTTTTTTCGATGTTTGGACGATAAATTATTCGTTCATTAGCTCAGTCCCAAAAAATAATTATAAAGCACATTGCGCATTTTTAAATAAATACAAGAAATTGGAACACTTCAGTATCACCCATGCAGGCCAAAATGGCTATAAAATCCTGTTTTTTATTTTTTATTTTATTACATTTTTAAATCAAATTCTCGATTATTTTTAGCTCCCGTCCCGATATTTGACCTACTGGACCTGGCAACACTTATACACATTTATAGCCACAGGAGTTTTGGCGGGAACTTGATCGGCAGCGGTTTGCTGTTCCTCTATTATAGTTTAAATAATAGTTTGAAATGGATTTTGATATGTAAAAGTGGTGCGATTTTATGTATTAACTGTCTACGCATGTGAACTATTAGTGGAAACGGTGAAACAAGTACTCTGATGGTGATGGATTCTCAAGATAAGCTGTTGGTTTGCATAGGCGCCTTTAGATACCATCGCCAACTGTCAGCGGTCTGCTGGCTCAAGTTGCCGTCAAAATCTCCCAAGGGCTGCACAATGTGATGCATCAACATATTGTGAAGCAGTGAACTATGAAGGATAATTATACATTAGGGGAAATTATAATAAACCTTAGAGTATTAAACTAACAGGAGGCGACATTGGAGAGCGTTCCCCGCTGTCAAAAGTACGAGAGCGCAGATCATTCCCGTTATATAAAACTAGTACCGCTGCGTACGGCATCAGTTAACAAGTAATCGTAAGCGTGAGTTGACCTCCAGAAAAATACCGAGTTGCAGTGTGTTTTCTTGTAAAAAAAGATCACAGACCTCAAATTTACAAAAAGACGACGTTACCTTTTATCTTTAAGTATTTATTTTGATTTCAATAATTAATATAAGCATTAAATCACGAAAATTCTGATTAATATAGCTGACCAGGGTGTGTTGCCAACTTAAAGTATTAATACTATAGTAAGGACTTTTGCACCACTAGGACATAATTAAACTTTGCTTAATTGTAGACAAATGTCGTTTCTCTTTGTTCTTATTACACAAGACAAAATCGTGTTATTGAATAGTCTTAAATTCATTAATATTATTGTGATCTATTTGCAAAACTATATTATTTCAAACAACATTAATAATCTTTAATTGTTTTTAACGAAATGAAAACATAAATTTAAATAGTTTTATTGTATATAAAACATTTTAAATAGATATTTCCATTTCATTATGTTACGTTATGAAACGAAAAGAAGGGTAATATCAAGTATATAAAACGGTATCATCAAGGCAATAATAGTGATGTTCACTGTAATTTTTAGTGTCGATGTTTTTATTTGACTATAAATAATACCTTGATATATAATACCAAGGTGTTATATAATATACTTTTTTGTACAATGTTTACAAAATATCTTTGGTTTTGCAGTTTTCCAAAAGATCTTTACAGGCGCCAAGTTTGGATAAAAGCATGTGGCAATCACATAACCTGGGTACCTAAACGAACAAGCACTATTTGTTCCTTGCATTTTGACCAATCGGGTTTCGTAATCCAATCAAATAATAAAAGGAAACTAAATGAAACTGCTGTACCGACTTTGAAATTATTGGGAGTAAGTTTATTATTTTGCTACAGGTTTATTTTACATTATGAAGGATAAAATTTAAAACATGTAACAAATCGAAATGGAAGGTTTAGTGAATGATATTTATTCATCTTAAAATGTTATTTACAAGTATATCGCCTTAGATGGTGTCAACCAAATTGTTGTTTTCAGATGAGACACGAATTATTAGCGCTTAAATAAATAAATAAGGACAAACAAATAATCTCAGTGTCATATTTATAATCTATTATTATTAAATATATACAGAGTACTACACTTTTGTACTGTAGAACACAAAATATTACCGCTTTTTACGACGACATTAATTATTTTTAAATCCTAAGTAAAATGACGAAAAAAAGTATGTTTGTTTAAGCGTAAACTTCGGCCAAGAGATAGCAAATGTTTAATGTTCTTTTAATTGCTCCATTCCGTTGCTGCGTAAAGGAAGGACAAAAACAAATAAACAAAAAAATCACACTTTCACATTTATAATATTATATTAGTATGGATTGTCAAGAATGATACATAAACTTTTGAAACCGGTTTACAATCGGCTTTTTGAGGGTGAAACTATACACTCCCGCTCTCTTTCTTGCTCTAGTAAATAACGTTTCTGAGTGACCAAAAAGGATAGAAGCACAGGAAAGTGCGATTCCGTGCTGCCAGATGTAGTTCAACCCTAAGCCTTAAAACGGTTTAACTCTATAGGTTGGATAAAATCTGTAAAATTAGGCCGTTTAAAACCCCTATACAGATATAACCTTTTCGGTTGATCATGACATTAAAAAATGGTAAAAATATTTCATAGACTAGGCATATTATATATTTTTAAGCATACAGGAACATTATTTTGATAATGATTACGTTCCACATTTAACAGTGGTAGAGCCACGCGGCAGCGTTTGCTGTCGCACGGATGGGCCGGCTCGAACCGGGGTGGTACCACGACTTCACAGAAAACCAGCGTGAAGTAGAGGTTTACCTCTGCGTTTCGCTTGGTGAGTGCAGGTGGCCGGAGGCCCTTTTTACTGGAAATGAGGCATTCCATCTTAGTCCTCACGGGTGACAACGCATCTACATTTTGATTTGTAATAGAGGATAGCTGTAGATGTCTATGGGCCGCAGCAACCACTTACCATCAGGTGGAGTGTGTGCTCGTTTGTCACCCTTATTCTATAAAAAAAACAACATTGAACTGGCAAACTTGGTGATGGAAAAATATGCAAGCACTAGAATTAGCTACCTCGCAAAAAAAAGAGTGATCCCAAAAAGTGTATTCGTCACATATATACCAAACTTATTCACTTTTAAAACCAGTTAAAATATAATATAATACTTTTTCAATTTGTTTTTATTTTGGTAATTTTGTATTATTATTTTGTACGTTATGTATTTTTTTAAATTTACTTTGAATGTAATATTACACATTAAACATTTGTTCATTTTTATTTTATTTAATTTGCTAATGTAACTTGCATATAATTTCATCGACATATCCATATCGACAAGACCCTCGCACTAGTTATTTATGGCTTATGCACTGTAACGATGAGACATTTATGAGAGATTTTCAAGGTTGTGTGCGTTTTGCTTAATAGTAATTATGCTGTGTGCGTGCGTAACGACGTGGCCCAATGTTTACGATTTGCTTAGTGTGCGTTACCTCGCCTCCCGCTAGAAGTGACAGACTTTTTTTGTTTGGAAATTTATGCGCATGGCGTCTCCTGTTAGTTGAATACTCTAAGTAATAAACCGAATAAAAATACTCAAGACTTGGCCTAAAGGTCTCTAGATACCAGGCCATAAACTCCAAAAAAAAATAGCCACAGACTATCGAAAGACGCTAGCACTCGTATCACAGAATACCTTTGTATAAACCGAAATCGTATTTTGAAAAGCTGCAGGCTGTGTAGTCAACGCTTTACCAGAAATGTTGCCATTCATTTTATTTCTTTTAATGTTAAGAAAAATATTGCAATTAAGACAAAATAAAAGATCATTTTTATTTTCAAATTAATACATAGTGTTACATGATTTTTTTAAAAATAATAATAATAATAATGATTACAAAAAGGCATTCGACTCAGTGCCTCATACATGGCTTAAGAGGGTCCTGGTTCGAGACTTCCTCGGGCAGTGTATGGGGCAGTGGAGTACGATCCTTTGTCATCTAGGCCAGCGGATGATGGCTGCGGAGAATCACATAAGGATAAGAAGGGGTATCTTCCAGGGCGATTGTTTGAGTCCAATCTAGTTCTGCCTTTCTTTGAACCCTCTCAGTACCTTACTGGAGGATTCCGGGCGGGGATTTCAGCTTCGGAAAGGAGGTACAAAAGTGACCCACCTTTTCTATATGGTTGATCTCAAATTATTCGCTTCCAGTCGCTCCCATCTTATGGAATTGCTAAAGATCACTTGTGATTTTAGCAATTCTATTGGAATGGAGCTGGGGACGGATAAGTGTTCGATCCTCCATGTCGAAAGGGGAAGGGTTGCTAACTCTGAGCATAGAGCCGTTTGGTCTCCCCTGCTGAGGGCTTCCATCTGATTGGGTTTTTATTTATTTATGTATTTTTTATGTATCTATTTTATTTTGTTGATATTTATGTATGTTTATCATTTTCATTTACAATTATATATTTATACAGCCCAACCAGATGAGAAAATTATATAGATACTCCTAAATAATAATAAATAATACGTATATTTTGGTAATCTTGTTAACAACATAATACCTATCACGCGCTATCGAGTAAAACGCAAATTGAACTAAATTCAAACTAACATTATTTTTCATCGATGTTCGCAAATAACATTGTCTTTACATGTAGCCGCTCAGTAAATGTCTGTGTAGTGAAGGCAAACGTAAAATTGTACAAGTACTTATTACAACATAAACCCCTAAATAGAATTTTTATAATAAAATGAGTGACATTTTTACGCATCCCTTGGTAGAGAGTAATTGTGTTCTGCGGTACGCATTATCATGATTTGTACTACTACTGAAAGTAACAGTTTATAGAATACTTATTTATTCTTAAAGAGTTGTGAAATGACTTGAGAGTATCTTCTTTACATTGTTCTCTGAGTATATATATCCGCTACTTCCCTTAAGGATTACAAAAAAGTAAGATTACAAAAAAGTAAGTTTAACTCAAAGAGATTTAAAATATATACTCTACTAGTAAATTAGCCGCTTGTCGCAAATGCGACAACTCCTCCATGTGGTATCAAGTAAATACAGAGACTTAAAATGTAGACAGCGCGAAAAGGTACGCAAATCCCAGGCAGCAGTGTCTGTTGTCAAATATATATTAGATACTACTCAAATGTCTGGTTTAACCTCTAGAAAATTTGTTATTAATAGTATGTGTATATTAAGGAGTGTGTGAATGTGAGTGTAGGAGTGTTGTTGCATGTATGATGTGGGTGTGTGTGTGTGTGTATGTGTTGGTGGATGAAGAAAGTATAAATACTAGTTGCTTTGCAAAATAAAATTTTACTGATCAAATATGAAAGACGGCATACTGTTAGACTGTTACCTGTAAATCAGTGCCGGATTAACCACGTAGCAAGAGTAGCATTTGCTACGGGCCCCGCGCAAAAGGGGGCCCCGCGTGAAACTTATTAAGATATATTTTTTTATAATTAAGGTATATTTCATTTTTTTGATTTCACAAAAACGTGAAACGTTACACCTTTTCGACCAAGACAAATTACGTCAGACTATCGGTAACCGATTATTTCGTTGGCGAAAATAAAACATAGAATTTCATACGGTAAACGCACAAGTTTCAACGCCCACCATGCCGAATGGTTCTCGCACTACCGATCCCACCGGGAAGATCTGTTTACGATTTAACCTTGGCATGATCTGACACAACTGGTCGCTTCGCCCACCTGAATTCCGGATGTGTTGATCATACACCTTCCCTGTTGAACCTTCTGCTAACATCTTATCTGGACGGCTATCAGATCTCCGTCGATGCATTCTTGGCTATTCGGATTACTGCGTGATTCGGAGTGCAGTGTCCATCACTAGCTCATTGCAGGCGCGATCGAGAGGCTGCCGCCATGTCTGGCACTATAGGTCAGTGGATTGAGATTGGATGCGGGTTTTTTTGCACCCTACCCATGGTGGCGGAATTGCTTCACGTTTGCTGATGATCCCCAAAATTTGTTGCTGAGTCTGTCGTTGATGTGGCGTTTCAGCGGATGGAATTTTTCATTCCGTCATCTGTAGTGCCTATCGGTGACAGATGCCAGTCACAGTTTGGACGCTCCTGCAAAATTGCGTTGCGGCAAAAGCAGAAGTGTTACAAGGCCTGTGGTGACACATCGCCGTCCCGGGATGCAACACGTTTTTATGTGGTAGAGCCATGCATCAGCTATATTATGGTTGTACCACGAAAGGGTTGGCTCGACCGGGGTAGGACCATGCTCTCACAGAATACCAGCATAAAATAGCAGCTCAATGCTGCTGTGTTTCGTACGGTGAGTTTAGAAAAGCGGAGACCCTTTTTACTGGAAACGAGGCATTCCATCCTTAGTCCTCAGTTTGATAGATGTAGATGTCACTTACCACTGATCAGGTGGTGTGCTCGTTTTTCACTCAAAAAGAAGTACAACTCTGCCTCCTGGTCTTTCAAGAGAGTTATCGCTAGGGCAAAGTCGGAGCACATTGTAGAAATTTGTCTTCCTTCTGCAACTCGTGCGTTCTGATCCCTCGCCAAGGTTGTCCAAAGGAATTTCTGTGATGCATCAGTACAATCTGTGCACAGGGAAGATGACTCGTTGGCCCACGTCGCAAAGGAGAAAGCTGTTCTTTTAGGTTCTCTTTTTGCGTCTAACTCAACTGTCGAAGACGGGGAACATATCGCTGACCACCCCGCGGTATGAGTGCTCCATGCCGGATGTGTTGTTTACGCAGCGCTTGATGCGCAAAGCACTCCTATCCCTGGACGTCACGTCAACAAGTCGAGTGGACCTATTGGAATCCCCCAATTGTGCTTAAGACGTGTGCTCCAAAGTTGGCGACGGTTGTTACGCATCTTTTCCGGCTTTTAATCTTTAGGCGTCATTCCAGGCTCATGGAAGACAGCCTTAGTGCACCCGATCCCTAAAAATGAGACCGCTCGGACCCGTCAACTACAGGCCTATCGCTATCACGTCCTCGTTCTGCCTGCTTATGCGGTACCTTGAAGAGCATCAGCTGATTAGTGACCGTCAATATGGTTTCCGTCTAGGTCGCTTAGCTGGTGATCTTCGTGTCTACCTAACTCACCGATGGGTGGATGCAGTTGAGACCAAGTGGAAGGCCCTGGCGGTTAGTTTGGACACAGCGAAGGCCTTCGATCGGGTTAGGCACAAAGCGCTTCTTTCGAAGGTCCCCGCTCTTGGGCTTCCCAAGAAATTATGCAATTGAGTCACCAGTTTTTTTTACAGATCGGAGTATTAATGTCGTAGTATACTGCGCATGCTCCGACTCCAAGACTGTAAATGCTGTTGTTCCACAAGGCTGCGTGCTATCGCCTACACTATTCCTTCTGCATATCAATGACATGTTGCATTCTAGTAACAATCATTGGTATGTAGATGACAGCACTGGTGATGCTTTATACACCGGCCGTGCTTATATTTCTCGGGAACACGTCGGCGAGTGCCGGAACAAACTTGTGTCTGAAGTCGAGTCTTTGTTGAACGAAGTCTCAAATTGGGGGCGACTAAATCTAGTCCAGTTTAAGCCCGATAGAAGGGTTTGCGCGTTTACCGCAAAAAAAAACTCTTTTGTCGTATCACCTCGATTTCAGGGCACTCCTCTCGTTGTCTCAGCCAGCATCGGAATCCTTAGCGTCGATATTTTATGAGACGTACATTTCCGTAGTCACTTGGAAGGGAAGCCTAAACTGGCATCAAGAAAGCTTGGTGTGCTTAGTGGATCGAGACGGTATTTCATGCTGGACCACTGCTTATAGCTTTACAAAGCGTAGGATCAGCCTCATATGGAATACTGTTCTCATCTCTGGGCCGAAGCACCTTCCACTTGACCGTATTCAAGGAAATGCGGCCCCAATTACGATCGGCTTGATCAACTGGCCTTGCGAAGAGACGTTAGATTTCTATGCATCTTTTACCGCATATACCACGGGGAGTGCTCAGAGGAATTATTCGGATTAATTGCAGCTGCTGAATTTCACCATCGTACACTGCGACAGAACTCTAAATTCCATCCTCATCATCTCGATGGCTGGCGGTCAACTACTGTGCGATTTACGCGGAATTTTCTACTTCACATGACGAAACTGTGGAATTTACTATCACCAGCGGTTTTCGGGACCGATACGGCAAACTTATGCTCATAAAGGACATGTCATATTTATCTAAAACAAAATGCGAGGAGTTAATCAAATTAATTAGCAATAGCAAGTAATGCATCAAATGCATGAAGTGGAAATAATGAAATAATGACAGTTACGTGGAATGGAATATTAGAATGCTTGCAAGTGACTACTGTGTCGCTGCAATCGTTTAAATATCCTTTAAGAATCATTTTATGGATATGTCCAAACAATGCGATTGATTGCGATTGTTTGGACTCTCACTCACTCTCACTCCACTCCCTGGACATCCACAAGTCAAGTGGGCCTGATGGAATCCCCCCAATTGTGTTGAGGACGTGTGCTCCAGAGTTGGCACCGTTACTAACTCGTCTTTTCCGGTACTCCTACTCCCTAGGTGTAGTCCCGAAATCATAGAAAACAGCTTTTGTCCACTCGATCCCCAAAAAGGCGACCGCTCAGACCCGTCCAATTACAGGCCTATCGCTATCACCTCCTTGTTCTCCAAAATAATGGAATCCATTATAAACTGCCGGTTCATGCGGTACTTTGAGGATCACCAGCTAATTAGTAACCGCCAATACGGTTTCGTCGGGGTCGATCAGCTGGTGATCTTCTGGTCTACCTGACTCATAGATGCGCGGAGGCAGTAAAGTCCAAGGGGGAGGCATTGGCCGTTAGTTTGGACATTGAGATGGCCTTCGATCGGGTTTGGCACAAGGCGCTTCTTTCGAAGCTCTCTTCCCGTGCAATTGTGCTATTGGATCACCAGCTTTCTTGCAGATAGGAGCATCAAGTTCGTTGTAGACGGTGCATGCTCCGACTACAAGCCTATTAACGCTGGTGTTCCACAAGGCTGCGTGCTATCACCAACGCTGTTTCTTCTGCATAACAATGATATGTTGCAAATCGGTAACATTCATTGCTATACGGATAACAGCACTGGTGAAGCTCTATACACCGGTCGTGCCAATATTTCTCGGGAAAACGTCGCCGAGTATCGGAACAAACTTTTGTCTGAAGTCGAGTCTTTGCTGAACAAAGTCTTGGATTGGGGGCGACTAAATCTAGTCCAGTTTAATCCTCAGAAGACACAAGTTTGCGCGTTCACCGCTAAAAAGAACCCCTTTTTCGTATCTCCTCAGTTTCAAGGCACTCCCCTTGTTGCCTCAGCCAGTTTCGGAATTCTCGGCGTCCACATATCGAGTGACATTGCAGTTTCGTGGTGAAATGGAAGAGAAGGCCAAACTGGCCTCTAAAAAGCTTGGCGTGCTCAGCAGAGCGAGACAGTATTTCGTGCCGGCATAACGCCTGCAACTTTATAAGGCGCAGGTTCGGCCTCACATGGAATACTGTTCCCATCTCTGGGCTGGGACTCCCTAGTGCCAGCTCCTTCCACTTGACCGCACCCAGCGCAGAGAGGCTCGAATCGTCGACGACCGAGTCCTTTACCATCGGATCGATTCATTGGCGCTAGAAGAGATGTTGCATTCCTTTGCATTTTCTTTCGCATTTACCACGGGGAATGCTCTGAGGAATTGTTCAGATTAATCCCAGCCGCCAAATTTCACGAACGCACATCGCGGCAGAACTCCCGATACCATCTACACCATCTGGATGATTGGCAGTCCACCACTGTGCGATTTAGATGTTTTCTTCCTCGCACAACTTCCTTTGTGGAATCGATTACCACCAGCGATTTTTCCGGACCGATACGACTTAGGGACCTTCAAGAAAATAACCTACTCCTTTTTAAAAGGCCGCCAACGCATCTGCAACTCCCCTGGTTCTTCTGGTGTTGTAGTTGTTTATGGGCGGCAGTAGTCACTTACCATCAGGTGTGCCGCATGCTCGTTTGCCCCCCTACTATAAAAACATTTTCAGATATTTAAGCAGAAGTCAAAGATCTGACGGGATGTCTTAAATATCAGCAACAGACTTCAAGACGAAACACAAATTAAACGATTTTAGCGGTTCTAGTACACTTGAAACACCTGGTGAGTAGTTTGAAATTGAGGTGTTTGTTTTCATTATTGATAACTTACTATCTGCTTTAGATAAATGCACGAAAGCGTACCAAAATCTAACTGTATTTTTGGAATATTTCGTCACTTAAAATCTATTACAGCAGAAGAGATTTTTAAAAGCACCTCCAATTGTGGTCAGTGCTTATGCAAGTGGTTTCGAAGACAGCATAGACGGCGAATTAGTGCAGTTTGCCGAGCTGCTCAAGACGGATATGGCTGGTGCATTTGGCAGTACGAAAACCATGTCTCTGTTTTAAGAACCCATAGCAGATCAAGGGTCCCTCGATAGAATTTGCTACGGGCCCCGCGCCTACTAAATCTGGCACTGCTGTAAATGTATGTATGTTGGTGAGATAGATTTCAGACAATTCTTTTTAAAAGATTTTAAAAGTTTTTTTGGCATATATTTAATACAATAATAAAAACTATAATAATAATAAAAAAAAAACTAATACTAGAAACTTAATTATCATAGAGTCCTACTCCCCGCGATATCGTGCCAAGAACGCTGGCTGCGTTTCCCTGCTGAATGGCTATACTTAGTCTTTGAGCGAGAAAAGAACCAGCCCTCTTATCACCAGCAGCAACGACCAGCCGCGGATGGAGTTCCTTTAGGGACTTCACCGCACGTGGACCCCACAGACCGATAGTCTCTACAGCAAATGGCACAAATCATCTCTAAGAGACATATATTTGCGCCACTTAGTTCAGCTGCCTCTGATGTCGCCCCGGCTCTAAACGAGGTACCTAATATTAATTAAGTCATCATCATCATCATCATTACAGCCTTTCATAAGTCCACTGCTGAACATAGGCCTCCCCCAAGGAATGCCACAAAGCACGGTCCTGAGCCACCTGCATCCATCGACTTCCTGCATGTCTTATCAGGTCGTCACTCCATCTAGTGGGGGGTCGCCCTACACTTCGCCTACCGGTACGAGGCTGCCACTCGAGAACCTTTCTTCCCCATCGGTTGTCGGTTCTTCGAGTTATATGGCCGTCCCACTGCCACTTCAGCTTACTAATCCGTTGGGCTATGTCGGTTACTCTGGTTCTACTGCGGATATCCTCATTTCTAAGTTTATCACACAGAGAAACCCCGAGCATAGCCCTTTCCATAGCTCGCTGAGCGACCTTGAGCTTCCTCATACGGCCAGCAGTGAAGGACCAAGTCTCTGATCCGTAAGTCATCACTGGCAATACGCACTAGTTGGGTGGTACAACCAGTGTGTGATTAATAAGTACCTATATATAATTGCATAGGATATATTTTAAGTATTTTATTTAATTTATTATATATAAAAGCAGACTGACATGGGTACTGTCTAATAGCAATACGTAAAAGAGGTATAGGCGCCACAATATCAGTTCTTCTCTGTTTTGATGGGATTCATTAAACGGTAGGGATTTATGACATTTTAGAACGATGTTAAGAACATAAAGCTTTCTAACTGCGAGAATTTTACTAATCTGATATATGTAATTTGAATGTCTTAATTTGTATTAAACTGTAACTAAAATTTATATGCATAGTATTTTATTTATAAAGAAATATGATTTTCGGTTATAATTGTTATAATTGTATAATATGTGTGTTACCTCATACCTTTTTTCTAGGTGAACCGATTTCGATGATTCTTTTTTTAAAGCTGGTATTTCTCATGTGGTTCCATATAAATGATCAAGGTCTGACCAATAGTTTTTGAGTTATTCTAAATAATTTATATTGAAGTCGGTTGTACAAAATTGTTAATTTTAAATTATTAAAATTATTTAAATCGATTTAACACTGTCCCATCTCTAGACACGCTTAAACTGCTATAACGTAAAGACTATAGTAAAGCTCTGTGAAGTGGAATCCCACAATGTTTTTTGTAAAACTACCTATAATAAATAGCGAAACCGATAATAAGTAAAAATTCTACCAAAAATATGCCAATCTACCCAAAAATTCTAAAAAGTATGTTATTGACGGGCCCAAACATAATATCATCAAAGCTTAAAATGTAAAAAAAATATAGTAAGTATATTATCTAATCACTGTCACGATTTAATGGGTACGACTAAATGTTAATAATATTTAAAATGTCTTTGGGTACGAAACATGTTTGACATACTAATTTCAAAATCAAAAGTTTATTAAAAAACGACGTAGTTTTTGTGCCCTTGGATTTGGAAACATTTATAATGATGCAGTAGCAGTGATATTTTAAATTTATTGTATTTTTGATGAATTTTGGCGGGAACATGTCCGCCAAGCGGCCGGCGAATTGCTTTTTTTTACAGGATAAGGGTGACAAACGAGCACACAGTCCACCTGAAAGTAAGTGGTTGCTGTGACCCATAGACGTGTACTTCTATCCTCTATTACAAATCAAAATGCAGATGCGTTGTCACCCGTGAGGACTAAGATGGAATGCCTCATTTCCAGTAAAAAGGGTCTCCAGTTCTTTACACTCACCATACGAAACACAGTAGCGTTAGTCTGCTATTTTACGCTGGTATTCTTTGAAAGCGTGATCCTTTCCCGACCGAGCCGACCCATTCGTGCTACAACTATACTATTAATATAGCTGCAGAATGACTCTACCACGTAAAAATAATAGTATCATGAAGTAGACTTTAATATATATATATAAGTGGTGTGCTGGAGTTCATCATAAAGAGCTTAGTCTTCTCTATGAAGTCAGCTTGACCTTGGCTGCTGTTGCCCTGTTCCGATTTTCCCTACTTTTATCTCACTGTCCTTTGTTGTAGTTACATTTGCGTTGAAGTCTGTTGAAACCGTATCTTGTGTTTTGGATAAATGCATGGCTCTGGATGTGTAAGATACGGTAGGTAAAAGGTACGCAACCCTTGTCGGCACACTCTTGATTTTGATTCCGTTGTTAATAAGTGCCCTTGTGGACGATAAATCCAATATCTCCTTGGGATAGAGCAAGATGGTCGGGTCTCGAGGATTATCGTGTCCTCCAGCTGTCTTCTGACCTCAGATAATCCTGTAATATCCTAGTTCAACTCGTCCGTTTCCTGTTCCAGCTCCAATACATTGTCGTCAGTTCTCAGGGTGAATGTGTGAAATGTTGTCATGTCGAGTCGTCAAAGGTGGAAACCGGATCTCTACTAGAGATTCCTAACACCCCCCCAATTTACAGTAATATTTAGGCCTCCTTATTGGAGAGATTCCAGTATACTTTTTCGGCACTCAGAGAATGAAACTGGACAGTGAATGTGCTTCTGTCGCTGCTAAATGGAAATAAATAAATATAACAATAATATTATTATGATTAAGTTATAATTTTATTTAATTCCATCATTGGAGTACATCACAAGTTCACTGCTGATTATAGGGTTCCTCCATAGATGGTCACAAAGCCTAATAGTCCTAAGCCACCTATATCCACCTACTGAAGACCTAATGAAAGATGTATCTACTGCATTTTACTCCATCTAGTTGACCCCGCTTAACACTGCCCTTGTCTGTAACGAGTACGAGCTTATCTTTTGACAATATAATTTTCACAATATGCGATTTTACAGTATTTCTTGAAATTAAATTAATTTTAAATATGTAACGATTACACGACCAACATCTAACCGATGACAGCAAAGTATTACAATGTACCTATATATGTTTAAATCGAATGAAGGATAAAATAAAATGGACTATTCATATGAATAAATATATATTTTAAATGCTAAAAAACAATACATGCATTAAATAAACAATGGTTACATCAAATTTCAACATGTGTACTATAATAAATTATTAATTAAATGGTAACAATATTTGCAGGCAATCATAAAGTATAATTAGATATAACTAGTCACAGCCATTTTATTAAACTAATTACACATAATTTTATTGATTAACACTTTTAAATCTACTTAATACTGATATGTAAACTACATAATTATTATGCGCTACTTGAACTTATTTAAAAGGATATCCTAGCGGTCATAGAATTATTACGTACGTAATAATATTACGTTTACGTAGTACGTAATAATTTACGTTACATTATTAATTAGTACGTACGTAACAAATCTATGCCTAGCGGTGTTTAGTCCATATAAAAGTATTCCTCTGTTTTCTCCCTGAATATTTTTTTTTTATAATTTAGTCATGACCGTGGTTGCGAGGACCTTCAGTCGAAAACATTACTTTATAATTATCCTTCATAGTTCACTGCTTCACAATATGTTGATGCGTCACATTGTGCAGCCCTTGGGAGATTTTGACGGCAACTTGAGCCAGCAGGCACCTGACAGTTGGCGATGGTATCTAAAGGCGCCTATGCAACAAACAGCTTATCTTGAGAATCCATCACCATCAGAGCACTTGTTTCACCATTTCCACTAATAGTTCACATGCGTAGACAGTTAATACATAAAATCGCACCAATTTTATATATCAAAATCCACTTCAAACTATTATTTAAACTATAATACAGGAGCAGTATACCGCCGCCGATCAAGTTCCCGCCAAAACTCTCTCCCTGAATAACGAACGACTTTATAGCAAATATTCTTTACTATAAAATCTATATTTACCATTGCCATGTTCATATGTTTTTATTTTCCTAAATTAATTATTTAATAAAACTGGGAACTTTCTAAAATGATTAGTGCTGACCATTTAACACCGTTATAATGTGACAACTCGCAAATAAATTTACCTAACGGTTAATTTTTGTTTAATAAACGGGATAAAATTCGTAAAATACGTTTTATTTAATGTGTGGTGTAGAATTCGTGTACTAAATAGAATAAATCATTATTATCTTCATAATTTTTTTTGAAGTGAAAACTTCTTTAGCGGCGTTGTGCACTTTTTTGTAATGGGTAAACAAAGTTAAACTCGCGTCAGGTCACGTGTCCTGATCGAAAATTCGTAAGACGGACGGAGAGTAGACAGCCGGCGCGGCGTAGGAGAGGAAGTAAGTTAGGTTTAATTAATTTTCATTTATTAATTAATATAATTTTATTATTAAGATTAGGTTTCGATCGAGTCTACTGTACTGCTTGACGAAATTATTAATATAGATACATATGTACTTACACATTATAGATGTAATATTTGTAATATGTTTATACTTTATAGCATTAACCTATATTTTCATAACATCACAATAAGCACATGTGCGGTGTAGGTTTACCAAACAAATAATTTCGAATGAAAATAAATGAAATAAGATAATAATAAATAATCTCCGCTATTCTAAAATATCAAAAATGCACAACGTTAATATTCAAGTTTTCTCTTCTGCCGGCACTCCCGGAGTGCAACCCGTCGTTTTTTTTTAAATTTAAAATCGATTCAGTATTTGAAACAGGGGAATACGGATTTCGTCAATTTTTTATAATTTAAATTAATTGGTATAATTAGACCGAGCTGCAGTTCTCTCTCGGTGGTCTTTATCACTCGTTTGGGCGCTACCGCAATAGGTCTTTAAAAGCCTATTCTTCATATTTTTCTGCCCGTATAGCCTCTAAAGAATATATTACGGACTTTGGATATGCAACTAGCTTCTGCTCGTAGCTTTCTTTGCAGCTTTCTGTTTCGTGCAGCGTTTTTGTTACCATCTGCGTGGAAACAGTAACGCCTACATGTTACTTTTACCGCGGTAATTTAAATTTTCCATTGGTAAAATGTCCAGGACCTAGTTTACCTGTCTGCTAGATTTAATCCAAATCTTTTTAAACCTTGATGACTTACAAACACCCAAACAACTTCAAAAACTTTGTATGTGAAAATTTACATCATATAGACTTAGTTACATCATTATATTTTCGCTTGTATTATGTTCTCTAAATAAATAAATTTTCACATTGTTTCTACTACAAAATTGTTAAATAATTAGCTTTATTATTAAGTCTTAAGAGCCTCGAATTTTATCAGTGAGTCGGCGGTAAACACGTGCATGCATGACGTAAAGCCATTTTTAACCATGGCAAGAATTTGGCTACCCGTGCATACACTCCCGGGTAGCCTTGTCTTGCACAACCGCGTCCCCAAGATACGATGCCTGTAAAATATCAAATCGTTCTATTAATATTTCATGTGTAGGTCGTAGGTGTGGCCGTGTAATGGCGTTGTAAGATAATCTATCACTACATTTTGTTTAGTTGATATAGTAGTAGACTACCTCGTGAGTGCCTCGTTGGTCTAATAGTTGTAATGGTGCAACTGCTGATCAAGAGGTCCCGGGTTCGAACCCCGGGTCAGGCCAAAAATGTCAGTTATTGAGCTTTTCCATCAAAAAATTCTCAGTAGCTGCCCGGAGTCAGGAAGTTGGCGGTGTCTCACCCCCGTGCCTCGGATAGCACGTAAAGCCGTTGTGGTCCTGCGCCTGATCTCTCTCCGGTCGTGTCGATTACATCGGACTATGAGAGTGAGGGAATAGACAGTGCACCTGTGCTTGCGCATACAGTTATTGTGCACTATAACCCTGTCCAGCTCCGTTGTCTAGTCTCCCTTGACTCTGGAGGACATTATTATTATTATTAGGCGACTAGAATAATGCCAGAATGATCTTATAGCTTTCGATAGCTGTCTTGCGACAGGCGTAGAATACTATATATAGATCAGCGACGAGTTGCAAATGTCAGAAGCGCGTAACATTCTGGTACTTGATTATCAGTAACAATTACGACAAATCTTCCCTACATCGAGAGAGGCTCAATTAAGGAATCCAAATGCCGCAGACTGGTATCGACATACGTTCAACAACTTGCCTTTGAAGAATTCATTTGGGGGCCTTATTGTAACAGTACAAAAGGCTTATAAAGAAGAGACATAATGTATAAATGGTAAATGGTTTTGGCCCGCATCACAAAATTAAGAAATTGTATTATAAAGTTGTTATTGTTAACAATATCTCGAAAGAAAATAAAAAAAGACTAAGACTTCTATGTACACTACCATATCGACAGTTCAGAACAAAAACTGCGTCCCGGCTGTGGATCGCGACGACGGGACGGTAAATATTCCACGCAAGTTATAGTTAAATACTTGTCTGAAATAAACTTCAAATCGCGTTGACCAAGTGCGCACATAAATAATAACCGCGTTATATTAGTTATATTTTTTTTATAGAATTAGGGTGACAAACGAGCACACAGTCCGCCTGATGGTAAGTAGTTGCTGTGGCCCATAGACATCTACATCTATCCTCGATTACGAATCAAAATGCAGATGCGTTGTCACCCGTAAGGGCTAAGATGGAATGCCTCGTTTCCAGTAAAAAGGGTCTCCGGGTCTTTACACTCACCATAGCAGCATTAAGCTGCTACTTTACGCTGGTATTCTGTGAGAGCGTGGTCCTTGCCCGGTTGAGCCGACCCATTCGTGCTACATCTATACTATTTATATAGCTGCAGCATGGCTCTACCTCGTAAGAAGTAAGAAGAAGTATATTAAACAAAATCAGTGTTAGATTGTCGAAAACAACGTTCGCGGTTAATAAAACAAAGAACTAGTTCTTCTTGCCTGCTGGCAGTCGACCACAGAACACAATTATTCTCTACCGAGAGCAGTCGACTAAAGGAGTTACGGAAAATTTACCGTCACTTAATGCGCTGTGTCAGATTCGCAGAGGCCTTTTAGTAATATATAAAGAAGTCTTTGAAAAATATGGTTATTATTTATTTATGTTCATTTGTCGGTTATGATTCGTGTTTTTATTAAATTAACTTACCAACAATAGTAAAGTGCGGTCGCGGAAGTAGTAATGGACCACCGGAGTCACCGGTGCAAGAATCTTTCTCTGGGGCGTTCGCGCAGAGCATTCTTGGCGTAACTTTTCTTCGCCCATAACCAGCTCCCGTGCACTCCTCTTGCGCCCAAATGTTAACTTCCGCCTAAGTATAACTAACATTAGAGTACCAGTAAGAGTGGAAAAAAAATTAGTGGAAATCTGTGTGAAAAGGGAACCGACGTCGTTTGAGAGGGCGCTGAAATGTCTTAGTGCGTTATTGCTGTCTTACGAAGTCGTCACAGAAGGTCAATTATAAGTTTTGATATTGTATAAGCTTAATGGTTAAAACAGTAATAAAAAAACCCGACTGCGGTAAATATTTTATTGAAAAAAAAAACCTTCCCACCCGTTTTTTGCATTAGCAGATGCAATATATAAACATTATATACGTAGTCTGTAACTCCCTCAATTAAGACAAATCTAAAGACACCTCATATCTTAACACTTTCACTGTCCGGTTTTCAAACACAATAGTAAAACAATAGCAATGACCTATATGTAGTGCACGGGACAGCGAAAGGGTTAAAATCCATCAAGCTGTTTAGTCTACAGTGCGTGCCAAAGAAATAGACTTACATACATACATACAAACTATCGAAAAATATTATCCTCCTTTTGGGGCAGTTGGGTAAAAAAAAAACATCATCAATATCATTAAAGCCCTACACAAGTCCACTACTGAACATAGTCCTCCTCCAAGGTATGCCACATAGCACGGTCCTCAGACACCTGTATCCACCAACTTGCTGTATAATAACATCTTACCAGGTTGTCACTCAATCTAATAAGGGTCCGCCTTACACTTTGCTTACCGGCACGAGGTTGTTAATGTCACTCGAGAACCTTTCTTCCCAATGAGGGCTAATAATCTTCCGCTCACCAGATGTCGCTAGTAGCGACTGAGGTAAAGTTATTTATTATACAGTGTAAGTTAATTGAGAAACTAGTTTTAAATAATAGTTTATCATTATCTAGAATATTATATTAATACACAACACAATGCGTCAGTGGTTTGATTTTTAATTTTTTGCACTTTATAACTGTTTTTTTTTAAACCGGCTTTAAGTTATATTTTATAGTTTGGTTTATTAATTTCTAATGTAATTAATATAAAATATAACTAATAATACAGAAAGAAACCTTAAAGATTACATTTTCCTAAGAAATTATCATCACCGCTATGAAATCTGTCAAATATTTTACCTCACTGTAAAGTGGCGCCGCCCTGATGGCAGAAAAAGTCGTGGATGCCCTCATTACCACTTCAGCTTACTAATCCGTTTGGCTATCCCGGTTACTCTGGTTCTATCGCGTTAAATAAAATATACTTAGTTTATACACGCCTTAACTGGGTCTAAGAACTTACTTGGTTTTTAAGAATTATTTTAAAATATAAATTTTTGTTCCCCTTCCTGCCACGATGGTTGTCTTTTCGCACAAAGTCTCATGTAAAATGTATTTGTTTTGCCATAAATATAAATTAACTTAAATAAATTTTATTAAAACTAAGTAATTTCTGAAACATTATTCACCTTCATAGGGATATTTGACGGTGGTCCTTTTTCTATTGTGCTTCCCCAACCTGACACTATAGCTTCGACACCTTCAAGTCTGTTGTCGTCATCGAAGTCTGAAAAGTCAACAGAAAATTATCGCACGACCTAAGTAGTGATCTTCATATTCGCAGAGGAAATAGAACGTTGGATAACGTTATTGACTCCTTGGTTTGGCAGTGTTGCACACAACACACGCACGCACGCACGCACGCACGCACGCACGTACGCACGCGCACGCATACGCACACGCACACGCACACAAATACGCACACGCACACGCACACAAACACGCACACAATACACGCACACGCACACGCACACGCACACAAACACGCACTCGCATATGCACACGCACACGCACACGCACACGCACATTCACACGCACACGTACACGCACACGCACACGCACACGCACACGCACACGCAACCGCACACACACACACACACACACACACACACACACACACACACACACACGCACACGCACACAAACACGCACACAAACACGCACACAATACACGCACACGCACACGCACACGCACACACATACGCACACGCACACAAACACGCACACAAACACGCACACGCACACTCACACGCACACGCACACGCACACGCACACGCACGCACACGCACACACACACACACACACACACACACACGCACACAAAAGTCCACGTTGGGTGGTTTTGAAAGAGGGAAGGAATATGCACGTAAACCATTGGGTTTTATTTATTTAATATTCTTTATTACACAGTATTACAAAACCTACACAAAATATATATACAAAAGAAGTATGCGGTGGTCTTATGTATTCTCCATGGATATGGTGACGAATGAGAAATTCTAATTTAGAACAATACATGAAAGTCAATAATATTTAAAATGTATATTGCACGTGAACGTTTTTATTTATCGTGGCATTGGTAACAATACAAGGCAAAGAAAATTCATTCTAGGTACGTAGTAATACGAACATCAAGTTTAGATGTCTATATCAATATGTTGATACACTAAATTGCAACGTTTTTGTTAGTCCATGAAGATAGTATCATGAAATATCACTATCAAAACCTTTTTGATACATAAAACTACGTCACATTTACGTATCAAAATCACAGCACGGTAATACAGGAGCATCCACCGGTTTTCAAGTTCCCGCCAAAACTACGTTCCAAATATTTATCGACTTAATGTCACACGCAAATAGACTAAGTATAACTTCATTAAATGATCTATGCTATCTACATGTAGGCACAGAGTAAAGAAGACTGTAGGTGCCGGCTGTACTATTAACTATTCTGTGGTACCGGGAACATATGTAACGGTAATACCCTCAATCATTTTGTTTCAATGTTGATTCAATGCATTTTGTGGTGCGGTTGGTGTTCCGAGTACGGATATGGTCACACAAAATAATCGGATTTGATATGATTAAGTATGAGGTGGGTATAATCACGTGGGGTCGCATTTTTCTACTATATAAAAATATACCTATGTAACGTCGGTTCAACTTACATCTAAGATATTTTAATATCATTGCTTTTCATGAAATGTTTCTCTTCGTTTCTTTACTGAAGAAATATAAATACATGGTTTACGTACATATTTAACGTGACAGTATAGACTTAATGGTTAAGAATATGGATTGCGAAAGTAAAAGGTCGTGAGTTTAAATCCGCCATTAGATTTCTGTCGTAAACTCGTAAACCACACCTAGTACAAGCATTTTATGCTCAGTAGACGTGATTAACGGAATTATTGGTAGTGTTATCGACATAGCTAGTAATTCAAACAAATAAGTATCACCTGTCGTAAACCACACCTAGTACAAGAATTTTATGGTCAGTATATAGCAAGTATTTTAAATAAACTTGCATGAAGCATGGCGGTGTCGTAACGTGGAGTATTGGGCAGAAAACGTCGAGTGGCAGAACATTAGATGGGGTGGCATTTTGTTTCTACATTAACAGCTATACGGGAGATCTTTTTTATAGAATAAGGGTGGCAAGCGAGCATACATTCCTCCTGATGGTATGTGGATGGTTTGGGCCATAGACATTCGAGTATATCCTAAATTAAAAATCAAACTGCAGATGCATTGTCACCCCATTAATGGAAATGGAAAATGGAATGACCTGTTTCCAGTAAAAAGTGTTCTCTACACTCACCATACGAAACACGGCAGCATTATGCTGCTGTTTTACGTTGGTATGTGAGAGCATAGACCTTCCCCGGTCGAACCGACCCATTCGTGCTACACTATATACAGCTGCAGCATGGCTTTACCACGTAAAAGATAGGATTAGTAGTTACCGAATTCAACAGTGGAAGATTTCGAGTGTTATTTTTTTAATTATTAAATAGTGTGTTTTTAAGACATTTTTATTACGAAGATTTATTGTTTTAAAACTAAAACAAAATGAAAAAGTTTTTCCCAAATCTCGTATCACACTTTTAACGTTGACCAGTTTTCAATATTATTTAATCATTAAAATCCGCACAAGTTGCAATAAATTTATCAAATTCCGTTAAAGTATGTTAATTAAAAATGAGGTTCAAGAATTAATTATAGCTCGAAGCGTTATGAACTCATTTTAATGCTATTATAACGTTACAAAAATTCCTTCTCATTTGGAGCGATGATTGATCGTAGATAAAAATAAATTAGATGCTGTAAACATTTCGCTAAAGGGAAACCCCATAGATATAATAATATTTCTATGGGAAACCCATTTCCACCTAATAAAATAACTTACATATTATTACAAACAATATTACATTTCTTTCTTTATTGTATAGTTTAAATATAGTGTTAGAACGTGGTAGCTACAGTAAATTTAATTTGTTTCCATTTTTTATAAAATGCTAGCAACATCATGATCAGTGGCGTAAGATCAGCTGGAAGGGGCGACCTGAGAGGGCCGTGAACTTAGGAGGATAATTTAAGGTAGTCAACGTGCTTAAACAAGTTAAACAAAATATTGATTGAATATTCGAGGACATAGATAATACAAGTGAAGTTAAATAAAAAGCTTTTAAAATGTATTTAATAGAGCCATGCTGTAGCTATATTAGTAGTATAGTATAGCTGTTGCACGAATGGGTCGGCTCGACAGGGGAAGGACTACGCTCTCACAGAATATCAGCGTAAAACAGCAGCTTAACACTGCTATGATTCGTATGGTGAGTGTCGAGAACCGGAGACCCTTTTTACTGGGAACGAGGCATTCCATCTTAGTCCTCACGGGTGATAACGTATCTGCATTTTGATTCGTAATCGAGGATAGATGTAGATGTCTATGGGCATAGCAACTCTTACCATCAGGTAAACTGTGTGCTCGTTTGTCACCCTTATCCTATAAAAAAAATGTATCAAAATTTCAATGCATTTGTTGAAAAATATATCACCCAGTTAGTCTTATAACGTGTCCAGAACGTATAAAAACACAAACTAATAGGAAGGACAGCCCTTCGTAAGTCTACTGCTGATCATAGACCTCCCCAAGGAACAGTCCTCAGCCACTCGCATCCATCGTCTTCTGGCATCTCTTACCAGGTCTAGTGTTGACCGATTTAAAACTGACACTCGAGAACCTTTCTTTCCCATGGGTTGACTGTTCTTCGATCTAGGCCGGCCTATTACCACTTCAGCTTACTGAGTTACTGATCTTGGGTTATATCGGTTACTATCGTTCTACTGGGGTAGTACTTTCTACTACACCGTTGAGAAACTCCAAGTGTAACATTCTTCGTAGCTTGCTAAGCGACTTTGAGCTTCCTCATACGTTTCTTTTTTATAGGATAAGGGTGACAAACGAGCACACAGTCCACCTGATGGTAAGTGGTTGCTGCGGCCCATAGACATCTACATCTATCCTCTATTACAAATCAAAATGTAGATGCGTTGTCACACGTGAGGACTAAGATGGAATGCCTCATTTCCAGAAAAAGGGCCTCCGGCGACCTGCACTCACCAAGCGAAACGCAGAGGTGAACCTCTACTTCACGCTGGTTTTCTGTGAGGTCGTGGTACCACCCCGGTTCGAGCCGGCCCATCCGTGCGACGGCAATAGCTGCCGCGTGGCTCTACCACTGTTGAATACGTCCAGCAGTGAAGGACAACGATCCCTATGTTATCACTTGCAACACACACTGGTTATACAGTCTTTTTGACAAGTTTTGAGGTAAAAGTGACGACAAGATGTGTCGTAATCTCCCGAACGCTGCCCAGCCGAGTTGGATCCGCCGATTGACCTCTCGGTCGAAGTTGGACTTACCTAGTCGGACTATTTATCCCAGCCAAACATACCAGACAATATCGAGAGTAGTGATACCAAAAATTATCGGCAAAGGTGTGACATGGATATTACCATCAAAATATATATACACTATGCGCTAGATTTCGCATTCCGAACATTGACTATGTTCAACTGAACTGTACTACAATCCGTACAATAAAGTAAATATTGCGTAAATTGAAGATTTGTGAATTCCATATATCGTCGTTGCAAATTTAAAATCTCCCATGTGTTAAAAGTAACTTATCGAGAAAATAGCAAAAAACTTCCCTCTGAAAAATTTTCTTTGAAAACATTTTAGTTCCATTGGTTATTTAGTCGACACTAGAAGTTGAAATGTAAATGCATAGGAATTGTTTTATATTAGTAAGTAAAGCTGACGTTATAGCCTATTTAATTATTTATTTACACATGGGAGGTTTTAATTGCAAGATTTTTATCACATAGAAGTTTTTGAAAGGAAATTAATTAAAATAAAAGTTTGTATTTTTGTATCGTTTAATAAATTAATTGTGATAAAATATAAAATATGGATATGAACCCTTTCATATTTTGACAAAATACAAATTTGAAATAATTAGTACTTAACTAAATAACAATAAATGCAGACTAAGTCCCTGGTATAAATGAAATTGAATCATAAAATGGATGATAATCCTTGTCAATTACGCTCTTCCGATCCTGTAAATGTTTGTGTTTGCTCTCTGTTATTTTAAGTGGCAATTGATATAATCGTTCGAGCAACAAACTTTCACGAGAAGCAACTCTTTGCCGTTGTAGGATGATCCAATCGTCAGTGTGTGCAATTTATATAACACGGATCCATCTGGCAAATATTCGAGCACTCTTATATCTACTTCAACAGGATCTCCGTTTTTCTTGCCGGGTCTTATAGACTTGAAGTTTGATTCAAGTTTTTCATAGTTGAGAAAGAATTCGTAGTGAATTGATTTGACATCGCAAGGATTTCTTGGGCGAGCTTGCTGCATGCGAGCTACATAGTCACTGGATGCATGAATAGGAGGTTTAATATACTGCTCAGTTGTTGAATGGACACTGTCTACTTCCATCATTGTATAGCATTTTCCTAAGTACAACGGCTCAATTGTGAGTTTCCTTCTTTGCGATAGATCGCTCAGAGCACTGGATAATACCCGGTTCCTGTTTTGGTGACTATAACCGTCACAAATAACAATGACTCGTTCAATTTCCGGGGCCAGGTTTGAACAAGAATTAAACTCATTAGAAAATACACCCCCATCAGCTTCATGCCAAAAGTAAATAGTAAATTTTTTCGTTTTGCATTCATAGACAGTGAAATTATGACACTGTAACTTAAGTTTATAATATAAGGCACTGGCCAAATGCTTTAGTGCAAGCAAAACACTCTGTACATCTACCGTAATCACAACTATCTTATTGTTGGCCATATTGATAGCATCTTTTTTTGCTTGACGAGCTTCATTCTTCTTATTGATATGATTGATCATCATACTCTTTTTGTGAAATATTACCTGCTTTAAAACTACAGCAAGTATCACACTGATCTTTTCGTGGATGGTGAATGGCTATATTTTCCTGCTTCAAAATCCTTAAGAAAGTCGGTCTGCTTGCTGCTTGATAATTGTTATCCCTACACCATTCAACAAATACCTCGTGCATGTGTTTTTCAGACCTAAATGTAGACTCAACATACATCTTACTGGAACTCGCCCGACAATAATGACTAGATACTTTCGGAACCAAATCAACATCTTAATCAACATCAAAAATTAATATCAACATCTCTGATTCTCATTAACCATGTCTGATTCTTTGGTCCAGCGCTTAAAACTGTTTTCACCTAAAGAAAGTGTATTTAAAAAGAACAATCTACATACTCTGACTTTAGTGAATTTTTCATCGCATTTGTTCAAAAAAATATCATGACCACTTCCTTTTTTTTGTTGAAACCTGTTCTTTGCGCCGACGACGTCTTACTCCTCTCCGAACTGCAGCAGCCTTTACAAAAGCTTTCTTTTCTGCCCATGTCTTGAGGTTCCAGAAATAAGAAAGAGTCGTTTTACGTTCTTCTTCTGTAATGAGCGCGCACAAAAATGAAGTTTTAGATTTCGAATCTGTATTCAACTGTGTATGTGAACAACGTGGTTTCATTGTTCTTTTAGGTGTTTCAACCCACGGTTTATATTTACTATCATCAATTTTCTTAAATCCTAGGTAGGCTTCTCCTAAAACTCTAGCCTTTCGGTTCACCTGTATAATATTGCATTGGTTTTCATTATCCTTTGTAGAGCTTACTTGGTGCTCAATTTCATCGTCTGCAGGCAGGGGAATGTTTGTCAGAGAGCTTAAATTTTTTGTCACCGATGACAATAATGGTATTTCATCATCACTATCATTTAAAGTAAGCTACACTCTTCTCTTTTTTTGAGGGTGGAGCCCAGTGCGGGTCCTGTACACTATAATCGCTACCAAATGACAAATTCGCATCTAAGTCTGGTAGTAAGGGTAACATTGTGGTGGCGGTAGTGGTGATGACGTCATTTTCATCCTCTGCTGACCTGCTGCTTGCCTGATTAGAGATCTGTACGGAATGTATGATAGCTCGAGTAGACATTTCCAACGGCGCTTCTTCGTCACCATTACTTAACAAGACTTGTTTAATGGCTTTAGCAGGTGATGGTGATCGCGAAAATGAGAGTGAATGCGATCTCGGAGGTACAGCAGTTTCGGATTCAAAATCTTCCAGCGTTATTAATGAATCGTCGAGATACGGAGGTAATTCCTTCGACCCGGTAGCGGCGGCTGTAACTTCGTCGACATTATCGGCAGATAACTCAGGTTTTAACACTAAATTTACCGTTAGGTGTCCTCAGTATCCCCGACGAATACTTTTATCCATCTAAGGTATAATTAATATTACACTATCACAGTATTTTATTAATTTCACACACCGTAATAACTATAGAATAATAGAAAAAAACAAAAGGTCCGTGTTAGCGCGCCACAATGTCAAGTGAAGTATGATCCTAACCTCTATTTATTACCCATCTCACTTTAATGTATGCATGAGGTAACATTGTGCTTTCTTTCTAAGAAATAGGCGCAAATTTGGCAGAACGCAGCGCCGAGTATCACATAGGAGATTACATGGTCCTAAAACAAAACTGTTAATAAAACCTCCTATGTGTGAATTAGGCACATAGGAGGTTTTGATGAACAACTAAATGTTGGCTGACACTTGAGATATTTTATAAATGAAATGTATTTCAGTGCAGGAATAAGATATTCACATGGGAGTTTTTACAAAGGCAACTATACAAACTCGCTTTTAAAATATCTGCAAATCTTATTTTCAACGAAAATGACACATAGGAGGTTTTAAATTTGCAACGACGATATGTATCATTATTACATTTTATCTAGAAATTTGTTTGTTTAGATTAAAATAAGAGTATTTTATATTAAATTCTTATATATATTTTATATTAATATCTTATTTTATATGTAAGTCTTCGCGCATCTCTACTACTGCGCGACTCTACTATCTCCCGTGCATGTGCGAAGACATAGAGTTGCGCACAATTTTTGTTTGGAATAGCTTCTCTACATATCCATATCCACTGAGTACATATGTACTCAATGGATATTACACATGATCTTTGTCTGATTCATATTCATTTTATGACCTATCTGTTGGGAATAGTGACTATTGAGGCCATTGACCATAACGTTTAAGTCTTCCAGTGATTCTGCTATAAGCACTATATTGTCGGCAAATTGAAGGTGAGTGATATACTCGCCATTGATGTTGATACCCTATTCTTTTTAATGCAGCGGTGAAGAATTTCGGGAATGTAATGTCACCCAGTCTTATACTTCTCTCTAGTTGGATAGGTTTCGTACTCTACTCATTGCTGCTGAGAGACAATAAAGACACAGTTCAGTGGTACTTACCAGGTAAACAGGCTGGTCTGTACAAATTGTCCGGGATGGGGTCAGCCAGGCGTAGCACCGCGATATCGTTGTCGTACGTAAACCGGTTGAAGTCCGGGTGCTGAGTGACGTGCGAGACCTGGATGCCATCAGAGAGCGAGTTGTTTACGTCGTATTCTCCTACGAGGACTGTGAGCCGGGAAGCTTCCACTCTGTAATATAAAAGATAATGTTAAAGTAAAAATTAAGGCGCTTTCTTCTGATATAGGAGTTACACTCTGTTGACCGACTAATGGCGGGAAATCAGCCCAAAAATCCTGGCCTTAATTTTTTTATGGGCTACAAGGCCTTCAACCAAAATTTATATTTACATCTTACAGAAAATATGTAACTGTTAAAAAATTTCTACACGACATGTTAATGCGCCATATTGTGATGTTTTGTCGGCATCTTAACCCATTCTCTGTCCCAAGAGCCACATATGGTACGTTGCTATTGTCCTACTATTGTGTCTGAAAGCGAACAGTGAATGTATTGAGGCGACAAAATAACTTGAGGTTTATGTTAACGTCTAAGCACTTATTTCGTCGCAATTTATATGCGAATCAAAATCCACTTTAAACTATTTAAATAATGAAGCAAGAGCAGTAATCCGCCAGCGGTCAATTTCCTGCCAAAACTCTCCCTGTACTTATATAAATTTGAGAGATTGCTGAACATAGGCCTCCCCCAAGTTATGCTACAAAGCACAGGTCCTAAGTCACCTGCACCCATCGACTGCCTGCATGTCTTACCAGTTCGGCACTCCGTCTAGGGGGGGGGGGGGGTCGTTTTTTTTTTATAGGATAAGGGTGACAAACGAGTACACAGTCCACCTGATGGGAAGTGGTTGCTGCGGCCCATAGACCATCTGATCTACATCTGTCCTCTATTACAATTCAAAATGTAGATGCGTTGTCACCCGTGAGGACTAAGATGGAATGCCTCATTTCCAGTAAAAAGGGCCTTCGGCCACCTGCACTCACCAAGCGAAACGCAGAGGTGAACCTCTACTTCACGCTGGTTTTCTGTGAGGTTGTCAGTTTTTCGAGATATATAGCCGGCCCTTTGCCACTTCAGCTTACTAACCCGTTCTTTAATCTATGTCGGTCACTCTGGTTCTACTGCGGATATCCTCATTCCTAAGTTTATCATGCGAATAAATCCCTAGCCCTCTCCATAGCTCGCTGAGCGACCTTGAGCGTCCTCATACGGCCAGCAGTGAAGGATCATGTCTCAGATCCGTAAGTCATCACTGGCAACAGGCACTGATTTTACAATGCCCTTCTCAGGTTTTGAGGTATACATGACAAGAAGATGTGTCGTAATTTCTCGAACGCTGCCCAGCCGATTTGAATCCGTCGATTGGCCTCTCGGTCGAAGTTGGACTATTTGTACCAGGTAAACATACTCGTCAAAAGCTTCGAATTTAGTGCTCCCAACAACTACCGGCATAGGTGTGACATGGACATTACACATGATCTTTGTTTTGGCCATGTTCATCTTAAAACCTATCCGTTGGGAGACATTATTGAGGTTATTGAGCATAATACTTAGCTCCCCCAGCGATTCTGCCATAAGGACTATATCGTCGGCACAACGAAGGTGAGTGATGTACGCGCCATTGATGTTAATACCGTATCCTTTCCAGTCCAGTAGCTTGAAAATGTCTTCGAATGCAGCGGTGAAGAGTTTCGGGGATATAATGTCTTATATTGATAAATGTCTTTGTGTTCTTCTTCGGCGGGTCTTGCAGAACTTAGCTCCTACCGCATAGACAGTTTCCACGAGGTTGCCATTCATATTGTTCACTGCATTGCATTCTTCTAGGCACTGAAAATGGTTTTGTAGCTCGAGCTGAAAGGTTTCGGGACTTTGGATTCGAGGGGGTCGGAACGTTGACTTTATTAGACGAGACCTTTCCAACTTAACGTTTAGGTTCAGTGTGCCTCTAACTATTTTGTTATCGCTACCAGTTTTGACCCTCGCGATCACTGAGACATCACTAAATAGTAGGCGTCTAGTCGTCATAATGAAGTCAATCTCATTTTATGTCGAACCGTCGGGGCTCGACCAGGTCCACTTCCTGTGGGGCCCCTTCTGGAAGAAGGAGTTCATCATAAAAAGTGCCTCTTTACCATTAAGTCGGTCAGCTGCTGGTCCTTTGGGTTGCGTTGCCCTATTCCGAATTTCCCTACCTTCAGCTCACCGTTCTCTCTTGTGCTTAATTTTGCGTTGAAGTTTCCCATTAACACCGGATAATGGGTTTTGGAGGAATGCATGGCTTTAGAGATGAATATTTTCTCCACCTTCACATCGGGATGTGCTGAGGTTGGTTCGTAAACCTGTATGACCTTCAACGAATACTGTTTGGTGATTCTGAGTATAAGGTACGCAACCCTCGTCAACACACTCATAATCTTTACAACGTTAGTAACGAGAGACTTGTGGACGATAAATCCGACAACTCCTTGGGACAGATGGTCGCCCTCCCGGTGATAGAACAAGTTGCCGGATTCGAGGATTACCGTATCCTCGACCCTCTCTTCGGATCTCAGATAATCCCATAATATCCCAGCGCAACTTGTCTGTTTCTTCTTCGCTCCAGGATTTTCTCGTCAGACCTCAGGGTGCGTGCGTTGTATGTTGGCAGGTCGAATCGTCTTAGGTGGCAACCGAACCTCCACCGGAGATTCTTATTTCTTAGCACCCCCTGCCCCACTGTTACCATGGTTGCCACCGTAGCCAGGAATAGCGGGGCTGCCGGGGACTCGCGGTCGTCTCTTCGTAACTTTCGTCATGGGGGGGATGTTTGCCATAGTTGCCACGCTTAGCGAGCGGGTTAGCAACCGCAGTTTTTTTATTGTAGTATTGTTTTCATTAGGAAGACTCTGTTGCCCATCTCCTGCCTGATTCCCACTGTCGCCTGTTACAACAGCCACGAGAATACACGGCAATCTGCAGTGCGTTAGTGTAATTCTGTTTGCCACTGCGTTGTCTTATCAATATGACAATATTTTGTTACCTAAAATAAGCTATTAATAAAAATAGACTAAAACAATACGTATTTTTTCTTTATTCTTTTTTATTTTTTAAAATAACGTTACCTCCACACTAGAGATGAGGGATAAGCATTTTTCTCCTGTATCGTGGGGGCAGTTTACATACCTACATAAATTTCACAAGGTCAGACATCCAGACTCTGAACAATTATTTGTAGGCCATACAAGTACTTGTTTCGTGCGGGATTCGAACCTGCTGCCCTTAGCGCTGCAACTCATTATTAAGACACTGCACCACGTAGTCATCAATGACAATGAGCTCTGCTTGTATTGATCATAATGTTTCAGATTATTATGAGAATTCAGATTATTCCTACGTACGCAAATGGGTAAAAACTGAATTACTAAATTTCATTACATTTATACATAGTCAGGTCATAAGTATTGTCATCAGTAAAAACTTTTCTTTTAGAATGCTGGCCACAAAAAAGTTTATTGAATTCGAATTTCGAATTGTTCATGAAAATAAAACTGTATACTTTTTAGAATTTTACTCATTTTCAAATATGGAGTGGACTCTTAAAGAAGACCGTGTTGCAGTTATTGCGTTGCATCGTTGCGGTTACGCGCCAATTCAAATTTTTGACATACTGAAAAATTTGAATATAACCAAAAGATTCGTTTATCGTAACATCAAACGATACAATGAAGACTCTAGTGTAGATGACAGGTCAAGAAGTGGTCGCCCTCGGTCTGTTAGGACTCCAGCAGTGATAAAAGCTGTGAAGGCGCGAATTCAAAGAAATCCCAAACGTAAGCAGAAACTGTTAGCCCTTCAGATGGGGTTAAGCAGAACCACGGTGAAAAGGGTGTTAAATGAAGACTTAGGGCCTCGGGCATATCGAAGAAAAACAGGACATCGTTTGAATGCTCGTCTAATGGACCTGAGACTGAAGAGATGCCGCGCTTTGTTGAAGCGGTACGCGGGAAAAAAATATCGGGAAATTATTTTTTCGGATGAAAAAATTTTTGCCGTAAAAGAGAGCTACAACAAACAAAATGATAAGGTGTACGCACACAGTAGTGAAGAAGCGGGCAACCGTATTCCGCGTGTCCAACGAAGTCATTTTCCATCCTCGCTCATGGTATGGTTGAGGGTTTCTTATTGGGGCTTAACAGAGGTACATTTTTGTGAGAAAGGTGTAAAAACGAATGCAGTTGTGTATCAAAATACAGTCCTGACGAACCTTGTGGAACCTGTTTCTCATACCATGTTCAATAACAAGCACTGGGTATTCCAACAAGACGCCAGCTCATAGAGCGAAGAGCACACAAGACTGGCTGGCGGCACGTGAAATCGACTTCATCCGGCACGAAGACTGGCCCTCCTCCAGTCCAGATTTGAATCCGTTAGATTACAAGATGTGGCAACACTTGGAGGAAAAGGCGTGCTCAAAGCCTCATCCCAATTTGGAGTCACTCAAGACATCCTTGATTAAGGCAACCGCCGATATTGACATGGACCTCGTTCGTGCTGCGATAGACGACTGGCCGCGCAGATTGAAGGCCTGTATTCAAAATCACGGCAGTCATTTTGAATAAACTTTAGTGTCATAAGAATCTATGTTTTGTTAAGTTCATTTTGGTATATAAATGGTTACATAATGAATAAACTTGTTTCAATTATTTTATATTAAACATGTGACAGAATTTATGACCCGACTAGGTACATACATACTGGTCATACAGTAGGTAAACGTTTAAACATGTTTAGTTTAACAGTTTCCCTCTCCGCGAAACAAACACCACAGTTAAACAATTGAATTGTTCATTCAAGATTCATGGTACAGGGAAAAGGTTACTGACGTTTTAGCTTTAGCTCGACATTTGATTTCAAATTATTAAAAAAACTACTTGTGAAATATCTATGAAGTAACAAAAAAACTAATTTTTAAATTTTTTTGTCATTAGAAATCGTAATTGATATTGGGTTACATTCGCCTTTTAAAATACAGCTGCACCTTAAATTCTTTCGCCCCCGCCTATAACATGTACTAATATTATTACCTACTATAACTCTAACAGTGGTAGAGCCACGCGGCAGCTTTTGCTGTCGCACGGATGAGCCGGCTCGAACCGGGGTGGTACCACGACCTCACAGAATACCAGCGTGAAGTAGAGGTTTACCTCTGCGTTTCGCTTGGTGAGTGCAGGTGGCCGGAGGCCCTATTCACTAGAAATGAGGCATTCCATCTTAGTCCTCACGGGTGACAACGCATCTGCATTTAGATTCGCAAACGAGGATAGATGTAGATGTCTATGGGCCGCAGCAACCACTTACCATCAGGTGGACTGTGTGCTCGTTTGTCACCCTTATCCTATTAAAAAAAAAATATTCTTTACCCACATCCGCGGTAGATTGTAACTCTATATATCTATATCATAAGTCGTAGGTTAAGGTTCCAGAATAGTAACGTCATAGATCCCTTCGCATTTTAGCATTCACGTCGTTAACTAAGAAAACTCAATGGGCTATTTAAATGCACGGCACGATTTCTTACAAAAGAAAACTAGTCAGCCGCGAAACGAACTAAAGAAAGGAACGCATAGCTGGCGCATCTAATGCATGATCTTGACCTCTTTGTTTGAATTTAGAATGAATTAGTCCACGCGTTATTGCAGCAACTCTTAAAACCTATTCAAAGTAGACGATAAGTCTTAGAACTATAATCTCGATATTGCAAGGCCAACTTTGATATCAGAGGGTTTGTTTGGATTGTTGGAATCATTTTGTTTATAAATATTTGGATAAACACTTCATTAAAGAACTTCTGAATTTTACTTTGCACGTTTTGTTAAATTTTCACTACTAATAAGTATTTTTGTAGTGGGTAAAGTAAAGCAATGTATGTATTCTAGGTTATTAAGCATGATCTTGCCGTTTTCGATATTTGTAGGTGACGTCACCGATTTAAAAAAATAATATACAGAAACTATAAGTTAGTGCACTTTACATTGTAGAGTGCGTGAGGGTAATATGGTCATCCGGTTGAGTTATAAGAAAGTGACCATATGGTCACTTTTATGGTCACTTTCTTATAACTCAAAAACTACAGCCTAATTTGCATAGATGGTTTTGTGATACGATAGCTCTTCATCAGTCATTTAAATAATAAAGGGTCAAAAGGCCGCCGCTTTATCGACGCCATTTTGACAGTTGATATTATAGTAAGTACGTGAGGGTGATATGGTCACCTTAAGCTTTATCGCCCTATAAAATCAAAATTAGGAGAAGAACAGAGACAAAACCACAAATTCGTATATTATAACTAATATATTAAGAAATAAATAGCAAACAAGCTTTGGAAATAATTAGGAACACTCACACACAGCTAACTACACTACACAATACAAAAATCGACTAAAATATTTACAATAATATCAACTGCCAAAATGGCGTCGATAAAGGGGCGCCTTTTTGAACCTTTATTATTTGATAGACTGATCAAGAGCTATCGTATCACTGAGCGTTCTATGCGAACAACGCTGTAGTTTTTGAGCTATAAGAAAGTGACCATATTAACCGGGTGACCATATTACCCTCACCTACTATAGTTAGCTTTTTTTTAAGTTGATTTTTCGAAGTGTTGCTAATTATTGCCAAGACTTATTTGTTATTTTTTTCTTTATTAGTTATATTATACGACATTGTGTATTTGTCTCTGTCCTCCACATAGTTTTGGTTTTATAAGGCGGCAAAGCTTAAGGTGACCATATTACCCTCACGTACTTTGCGGTTACATCATCATAGGCGACAATGAAACTGAAGCAGGAGATGGGCAGCAGCATCTTCCTGATAACAACTCGAAATTATAAGACTGTGGTTTCCAACCCGCTTGCCAAGCGTACCAACTATGGCAAATATCCTCCTATGAGGATCTATGGAGGAGGGTTATATTCAGCAATGGACAGGCTGTAATGGATGATGAATAAGTCAAGTCAAGCACTGGCTTATAAAAAATAAAGAAAGCGCAATTTGCTGAACAAACACACGGTGTTAGACAATGCAAATCTACCTACTAACCTTTCAAATTCTGCCACTTAACGCGTATTACATGACAAGAGAACATGGTAATGAAGTATGGATAACGATTTCGTAATACATATGTAGTTTGTTTTGATTTCAAAATAGCCGCTTTTCTTTTGTAAATTAATAAGAATATAATGTGTACTTGCAATTGTAGTCACGGTGAAACTGCATCTTTATTTTTGTGGTTTGGTTGTACTTTATATCTCGACAACAGCACCACATACTGGGTCCAAATAAACCATCCAATCCAATGTAAACCATCTAGGGATTCAACACGTACAAAAAATCATCAAAATCAGTCGGGCCGTTTTTGAGTTCTTTCACAAATGGGTCCAAGTATTGGGACTGTAAGGCTGTATCTCAATATAAACTTTTATCTTTTCTACTGACTTCAAAAAGGAGGAGGTACTCAATTCGACTGCATATTCTTTTTTTTTATAGGATATGGGTGACAAACGAGCACACAGTCCACCTGATGGTAAGTGGTTGCTGCGGCCCATAGACATCTACACATATCCTCAATAAAGACTCAAGATGCAGATGCGTTGTCACCCGTGCGGACTAAGGTGGAATGCCCCATTTCCAGTGAAAAGGGCCTCCGGCCACCTGCACTCACCAAGCGAAACGCAGAGGTAAACCTCTACTTCACGCTGGTATTCTGTGAGGTCGTGGTACCACCCCGGTTCGAGCCGGCACATCCGTGCGACAGCAAAAGCTGCCACGTGGCTCTGTTTTTTATGTGTGTTACCTCATAACTTTTTTCTGCGCTGAACCGATTTCGAGGATTCTTTTTTTATTTAAAAGCTAGTGCTTCTCTTGTGGTCCCATAGAAATTTCATCAAGGTGTGATCAATGGTTTTTGAGTTGTTCTTAATAATTCGTATTGAAGTCGGTTGTAAAAATAATTTAAATTTTTTATTCATCATTCACCATCATTACAGCCCTTCACAAGTCCACTGCTGAACATAGGCCTCCCCCAAGGAATGCCACAAAGCACGGTCCCGAGCCACCTGCATCCATCGACTTCCTGCATGTCTTACCAGGTCGTCACTCCATCTTGTGGGGGGACGCCCTACACTTCGCCTACCGGTACGAGGCTGCCACTCGAGAACCTTTCTTCCCCATCGGTTGTCGGTTCTTCGAGCTATATGGCCGGCCCACTGCCACTTCAGCTTACTAATCCGTTGGGCTATGTCGGTTACTCTGGTTCTACTGCGGATATCCTTATTCCTAAGTTTATCACGCAGAGAAACTCCGAGCATAGCCCTCTCCATAGCTCGCTGAGCGACCTTGAGCTTCCTCATACGGCCAGCAGTGAAGGACCACGTCTCAGTTCCGTAAGTCATCACTGGCAACACGCACTGGTTGTACAATTTTGTTTTAAGGTTTTGAGGTATTTCTGACGAGAAGATGTGTCGTAGCTTCCCGAACGCTGCCCAGCCGAGTTGAATCCGTCGATTGACCTCTCGGTCGAAGTTGGACTTACCTAGTCGGACTATTTGTCCCAGGTAAACATACTCGTCAACAACTTCGAGCTTAGTGCTCCCAACAACTACCGGCATAGGTGTGACATGGACATTAAACATAATCTTTGTTTTGTCCATGTTCATCTTAAGACCTATCCGTTGGGAGACACTATTGAGGTCATTGAGCATAGTGCTTAGCTCCTCCAGCGATTCTGCCATGAGGACTATATCGTCGGCAAATCGAAGGTGAGTGATGTACTCGCCATTGATGTTAATTCCGTATCCTTTCCAGTCCAGAAGCTTGAAAACGTCTTCCAATGCAGCGGTGAAGAGTTTCGGGGATATAACGTCACCCTGTCTTACACCTCTCTGCAATTGGATAGGTTTCGTACTCTGGTTCTGTACTCGGATAGCCATCGTAGCTCTACTGTACAAACACTTCAGCACTTCGATATACCGACAGTCAACTTGGCACCGCTGAAGGGACTGCAGCACCGCCCAAATTTCGACGGAATCAAAGGCTTTCTCATAGTCCACATACGCCAGACATAGTGGCAAATTGTACTCTTCGGATTTCTGTACAATTTGCCGTAGGGTATGTATGTGGTCTATGGTGCTAAAGCCCTTTCGGAAACCGGCTTGTTCGGGAGGCTGGAAGTCGTCAAGTCTGCGCGCGAGACGATTCGTAATGACCCTCGAAAACAGCACGTAGACGCGGCTCAGAAGGGAAATCGGTCTGTAGTTCTTCAAGAGAGCGTTGTCACCTTTCTTGAAGAACAAGACCACCGCACTTCTGCTCCACGCCTCCGGTGATTTTTTTATTAATAACAAGTAATTTAAAATTTTTGTACAAACGATAATATAAATTATTAACGATAACTCAAAAACTACCGGTCAGATCTTGATTATATTTATATGGCATCACACATTTATATTCGCGCATATGTGTTGTCTAGCATATGTTACTGTTACCCTTACAGTCTATTAAAGTCTACTGGTGAACATAGGCCTCCCCCATTGATTGCAACCGCAGTTTTTGACGTGACAACGTCTTATAAATCGATGAAGCTCGCTGCACGCACGAAAAAACATGACTCATGCGGCGTTACCTAGGCGTTCCATTTAAAGTGCAAGCGAGAGCGCGGCACGAGCGACTGTGCGAGCGAATGTGGTGTCAATTGTTTATAGCAACGATAATTGCGGCGATAAATGTAATGATTCTTTTGATATTAAATATTTCTTATAACGTTGTCACGTTCAACTATCGTCAGTAAACCGACTTTACAGACAACCGATTTTTTTTTTAGTCGTTATTAGGAAAACGCTGCTGGCCATCTCCTGATATGTTTCCCTCTGTCGTCTCTTACGACACCTACGGGACAATATGTGATAGTAGATATTCTTACAACGCCACTACAAGGTAAGTACTAGATTGTGTATAGACAGAATTATAGAACAAATTTTCTCTTTAAACCATCTTCTGTATCAGAACCATAAAATATTTCAATATAGATATTAGTGTAATTTATACAATTTTAATTCTATGTATTTTAACGTTTTTTTTTGCAATCCATTTACCAGCCACGAATTTTCCTTGTTTATATCATAACCAGATTGTGTCCGCGTTTCAGTTTTATTTATGGTTTGTTTATGTGGGTTGGTTAGTGAAATTTTCCACTAAGTGGTGATGGCATTTAACTGATCCAATTCGAACGTAGCGACAATTTTCTGACACTACGGAAGTTAATTTTAATAATGATAATTATAATGGATAATGATAATAATCTTCCTTTTAATTATTATATTTAGACGACAGTTAATATTCACAAAAGTAGGATATTACAACATATTTTTATTTCAAGAGCTAGTTTTCCCGCCTAAAAGATATAGTGCCCGACGTACCCGTGTTGGATGGAAAGTTTATGCGATAAAATTGAAATTAGGCAAAGTGATTCGAACTCTTCGAGGAGTCATGACTCTTTTTTTTTTCATTTAATGCCATCATAATATGATGCAACCACTACTAAGAATATATACCCAGCTCCTATAAGCAATACTAAGATAGAAAAAATGCAAAATTAAAATCAATGTATACTTGTTTAATAATTTCACCCGTCTAATTCATAAATAATTAATTGAATGAACATCGTTTGTCATTCCTTTATCTTTTACGAGTACTTTGCTAAATAAAAAAATACACGCAATTCAAAGCGACAACTGTGAAGGAAAGTTTTGAAATCGGTTATTGTTTTTCTTCATATTTGCAGTTTAATGTGAATGCAAATGTATTTACTGCATGCATAATACAACTTGGCTTCGAAGCTCATGTTTATAACGTTGTTATTACGTAAAACTGTATTCAAGTTTAGTTTGTTACGCAGTAATAAAATTTTGTAAACATTAATTTTGTAAGCTATTAAAAAAAATTCTCAATGTTTTGGAAAAACATTTTCGGACGAAATTTTATTTACATAAACTAGAGCGTTTAGGTTAAATAACATTAAATAATTTAAATCTAATGTTTATAATACATTTACATTTTTTTATAGAATGGGGTGATAAACGAGCACAAAGTTTTGATCCACTTATCAATAGTAAGTGAATCAAAATGCAGCTACGTTGTCACCCGTGAGGACTACAATATAATGCCTCGTTTCCAGTAAAAACGGGTCGCTGGTTCACTGCACTCACCATACGAAACACAGCAGCATTGAGCTGCTATTATACGCTGGTATCAGGTGGACATCTATATATCTATATATATATAATATGTATTCTGTGAGAGCGTGGTCCTTCCCCGGTCGGGCCGACCCATTCGTGCTACAACTATACTAGTAATATAGCTGCAGCATGGCTCTACCACGTATAAAGTATCACGTATAAATATTTATTTCGGACTTTTCTTTTTTTGTTGTTTATCCACGTTTGGTTAGTAGATAACTTAAACTTAAAAAAGTTAAAGTTACAGCCTATATACGTCCTACTGCTGGGCACAGGCCGGTGATAAACGAGCACAAAGTTTTGATCCACTTATCAATAGTAAGTGAATCAAAATGCAGCTACGTTGTCACCCGTGAGGACTACAATATAATGCCTCGTTTCCAGTAAAAACGGGTCGCTGGTTCACTGCACTCACCATACGAAACACAGCAGCATTGAGCTGCTATTATACGCTGGTATTCTGTGAGAGCGTGGTCCTTCCCCGGTCGAGCGGACCCATTCGTGCTACAACCATAATATAGCTGCAGCGTGGCTTTACCACGTAAGAATCACTATATTTTCCGTATCGTGATATATGTCGATCATTTTAAATAAATAAATAAGTCTTTTTTTATATGATAGGGTGACAAACGAGCATACAGTCCACCTGATGGTAAGTGGTTGCTGTGGCCCATAGACATCTACATTTATCCTCATTTGCGAATCAAAATGCAGATGCGTTGTCACCCGTGAGGACTAAGATGGAATGCCTTTTTTCCAGTAAAAAGGCTCTCCGGTTCTCTACACTCACCATACGAAACACAACAGTGCTAAGCTGCTATTTTACGCTGGTATTCTGTGAGAGCGTGGTCCTTCCCCGGTCGAGCGGACCCATTCGTGCTACAACTATACTAGTAATATAGCTGCAGCATGGCTCTACCACGTATAAAGTATCACGTATAAATATTTATTTCGGACTTTTCTTTTTTTGTTGTTTATCCACGTTTGGTTAGTAGATAACTTAAACTTAAAAAAGTTAAAGTTACAGCCTATATACGTCCTACTGCTGGGCACAGGCCTACACTCATTTCTGAGAGGGTTTTAGGGCAAGGAAATGTCCGTCGCGCTGCGCTGCCCTAGTGCGTTTTGGCGAACTTTACATGTCTTCGAAATATTTTTTTTCTTGTTTCTCAGACATACAGGTTTCCTCACGATGTTTTCCTTCACCGCTGAGCACGTAGTAAACCAGAACTTAAATTTGCAATTAACAATTTCATTGGTAATTGAAATGTTAGTAATACGTAGAGAACTTATTACTAATATTTTGTCATTAGATATAACAAAGGCACTTTCAGAATTGAAGACGATAAATATTCTTTAACAGTGATTTATAGGATTAACATTTTTTGTTCTAAGGATTAACACATAATCAAATAAACATAAGGTTGAATTTCGTATGAAAATAAATAAATTCATCACAGGGTCTTTTATCTAAATGTTAATAAAAACCACTTGTTACACTGACTCATTAAACACCGAGTAAAGAAAAAAAAAAAAAAGCTCACAAGAATGCAGTTTTTTCTAATAATATTTTTTATAGTAATTTCAGAAATTGCTTATTATTTTCTAGTTGAACTGGAATAAAACATAAATCGCATGGACGTTGCCTTCGGCGTTGAGTGAGGTGTTTTACTAAATCCATGTCATTTATTACATACAGCCTATAAAAGTCCACTGCTGAACGTAGGCCTCCACCATAGATTAGAATGGATTATGTCTATTTACTATGCGGTTTGGCATACGCAGTCTTTTTGATAATTTTGAGTTATTATCAGCAAGATGTTGCTGCTCATCTCTATTTCAATCTGTCGCTTTTTACGACACCCACGTCACGATATGGGGTAGTGGATACTGATACTCTCACATCGCTATTATACGGTTAACACAATCCAATGGTTGTTTTGCGAAATGATGTTTCTGAATTGCTAATAACTAAGGAGTTTCACCTATAACAAGAATTGATATAATGATTTCTTATATTTACGCAAAGACAGTTTCAAAAACTGAAGGTAGCCGAGCTAACTATGACCTCGGGACGTTAAATACCTCATTAACCTCCGTGACCATGGGTGCTGGAAAGCACTCTAAACGTCGAGAATTAAAAAGTTAAATTAAACGCGATAAAATCCGTAAAAATTAGTTTCATCATCAAAGAAATGATATGACTAAAAATTGATTCTTAATCGAATTAAGGAAGTTACATAGCAGATAGGCTGAAAATAACAATTTCGAATTATTAATTGATAATGAAATAATAAGGATTTCGAAAACATAATCGCTAACAGGAAGCCATATGGAATGCGAAACTGGGAACAACTTTCCAAGTAACAACTTAACACGTTATCTAATTAGAAGTCAGCAGCGCTGCGCTCTCGTAAAGTTTTATATAGCTCTTGATAAAGAACGTATCAGATTTTAAAAGACTTTTTAAAAAATAAACACATTTTTATTCTGCTAATTGGCATATTAAATTTTATAAGTGCACTCGATTTTTGGTCGATCACTACTGAATATCGACCTACATTAGTTGTTGTTTGCATCATACACATTATACTTTAATTTTATTAACTTTTAACGCTGATAATGGCTTAATAACTTTCAGCGTGAAATGTTTTTATCAAAATTAATGAAAGGAAAATTAATCGATTAACTAAGAAAAAGAAGTTCTGATTACTTATTTTTATTTTTACAAGTCTTATGCCTAAAAGAAGTAATGCCTGTTAAATATTTAAATTCATTTTTCATCATCATCATCATCCTCGTCAGACAATAACACTCCGCTGCGGGAAAATCCTCTTTTTTATTCATAGGAAAGGGGACAAACGAGCATGCGGCTCACCTGATGGTAAGTGACTACCGCCGCCCATGAACAACTGCAGCACCAGGGGAATGGCAGATACGTTGCCGGCCTTTTAAAAAGGAGTAGGCTCTTTTCTTGAAGGTCCGTAAGGTCTCCTATAGTAGCATTGATTTTTCCGACTTTTTTCTCCTTTCTATATTAGATATTTTATCACTGTGATCGGTGCGTTTAGCATTCAGATTGGTTATTACAGTGTCACACGTCTCAATCTATTATACGTCTATTATATACATATCATAAAAATTATACGTCGGAAATAACGAAAGGAATAATCATATTGCACTAGCGAAAATCATGAGACATTTCGGGTATTTTGCCAGAGCCGTATCATTATCATTTAACGCCGTCACCATACTGCATAAGCAAAAAGCTAAAAATTGTTTTTTTGTTGACTTTGGCTTTGATTTATATTTTTAATTTGAAAATTACAAGTAATCTACATACTAACATATATATTGCGTATATATCATATCACCCCCTGTAGGTGTCTTAAAATAGAAGGAAACTATTTCAAATGCTATTATGAAGAGTCAGAATGTGTCAAATAAGGCACGTATGGCAATTCATAATGCTGTGTTAGTGCCTACTTTAATGTATGGTAGTGAAAGTTGGGTCTGGCAGAAGAAGAATGACAGTAGAATAAATTAAAAAATATGCTAGGGCTGAATCTGAATGACAGGGTGAGAAATAATGTGATAAGAGAAAAGTGTGATTTGCAAGATGACGTTGTGGCCAGGATTAAGAAACGAATGCTTCGGTGGTTTGGTCATGTAGAAAGAATGAACGAGGAAAGAGTGACAAAGCAAATTTATGTTGCAGAAGTGAACGGCAGAGTCGGGAAGGGACACCCTAGACGAAGGTTTATCGACCAAATCGGAGATACATTGAAAATGGGCCAGATTAGGAGTACCCTTAACCGACGAGCGTGTATGCGTAGATATATGGATGTAAAGGAGGCGAGAGAGGTGTGTCAGGATCGCGCCAAATGGAAGTCCGTAGTCTCTGCCTACCTCTCTGGGTGACAGGCGTGAGTGTTTGTGTGTGTGTGTGTGTGTGTGTATTTCAAATGCCGGAAACGTCTTTAATAGATTCCAGAATACTCATTTCACTCAATATTACTGGGATTTTTACTGGCCGAAAATTAAAGCAGTATCTTAGGAGGCACTATAATCGCAAATTTAAGCAAATGTAGATGTTACGATAAAACCTCCAAACGTAAAAAGGCCTGTATCTAATAATGGCCTGTTCACAAACTCATGTTGAACTTTCCTAGGCCTTAGTTGAAATTTAGTTTGACTTTTTCGTATTTAAGCGTTAAGTCAGCTTTAACCCTCAGTACGTGCTTATATGTTATCATAAATCTAATTTCATCAGAAATAGTTTCAAATAAATGATACAGAACAGATTATATTTTCATTGACCGCCAAATGTGACAAAAAAAAAGAGTTTATGTAATGATATTTTCACGGACTTCGGTATCGTTCGATTACTTAGGTTTGTTTGTTATGTCAAAAAATATTTTCTTACAACTACTTACAATTAACTTTCTGGTTCTTTTCTCGCTCAAAGGCTAAGTATAGCCATTCAACGGGGAAACGCAGCCAGCGTTCTTGGCACTATACCGCGGGGAGTAGGACTATATGATAATTAAGTTTCTAGTTTTAGTTTTTTTTTATTATTTTAGTTTTTAATATTGTATATAATTAATTTAAATATTTAAAGTTAAATTAACTTTAATATTCAAATTGAAAAGAAAATTATATGTTATTATATTCTTACACCTGAGGTTAATGACTGCAAGATAAATGAGTTTATTACAAGTAAAACTGTGTAAGTTGTCCAGTCAAAGTTTATCTCGGTCATGAACAATCGTGAAACTGCGCTCTGAATACACTTGACTTCAGTTTTATCTAATATTCGCAAGCTTAAAATGCGACACTGTATAAACGTACATTTTATTTTTGGATTTGGGTAACATTGACTTACTCCTAAAATGTGCTTCATTACCACCACTCTCGGCGAAGTAGGCTAAGCTTGTATCGTAAAGTAGCCATAATAAATCGATTTTGTATTTTAACTTTTTATCAACCAGTTCGAGTGTAGCACAAAAATGCAGGTTTACCATATTGGTCAGTGTTTAAAAAGTAAGTAAGTAGAGCAAAATGTATCGATATTTATTTTAAAAGGTTATAAATTTATGGTGGTACACTTTCATTAAAAGGAATGAAAGAATCGCTTCGAAATCGTGTCACAAGGTACATTATGTTCAAAATACAATATATGTTAGTCCTCAAGGGTGACAACGCATCTGCATTTTGATTCTTAATCGAGGATAATTGTAAATGTCTATGGATACAACATTCACTTACCATCAGGTGGACTGTGTGCTCGTTTGTCACCCTTATTCTATAAAAAAATCGGTTGTCTGTAAAGTCGGTTTACTGACGATAGTTGAACGTGACAACGTCATAAGAAATATTTAATATCGAAAGAATCATTACCTTTATCGCCGCAATTATCGTTGCTATAAACAATTGATACCACATTCGCTCGCACAGTCGCTCGTTCCGCGCTCTCGCTTGCACTTTAAATGGAACGCCTAGGTAACGCCGCATGAGTCATGTTTTTTCGTGCGTGCAGCGAGCTTCATCGATTTATAAGACGTTGTCACGTCAAAAAATTACAGTAGAATGAAAATCATGAAGATTCTTAGGTATATCGTGTTTATGTTTATCGGGACTTTTTTTATAAAACTGAAGTGACAAACTAAGTTACAGTCCACCTGATGGTAAGCGGCTACTGTAGTCCAAGGACACCTGCAGCCAACTTCAAATAAAGATGACTACGATGGAATGCCTCACGGCCTTTAAAATTACTGACTTGCTTTACGCTTCTGCCCGGAACAGAAACAATTTGGCGGCAGACATACGTAAGAATGTGACACCTACCAAGACGGATTCCTATGAGGAAAGAATATTTTTTTAAATAAAATATATCCACCTAAAAATAAGGGCTTTTCTCATTGACAACTAGTGGCGCCGGTATGAGGGGTTCAATTTTATAACGTTATAAGTTATAACGTTATAACCTGTAATAAAATTTAAAGTATTTGAACTTTTTTTTACTTATTACTAGCTGTTCCCCGCAACTTTTCTCGCGTGTTATTTGGGGTTTTAATTTTTTTGCGTGGAACTCTAATTCTTTTTCTAAAATAAAAGTAGCCTAAGTTACTTCTTGTGACATCAGCTATCTGCCAGTGAAAATCCCGTCAAAATCGGTCCAGCCGTTTCGGAGATTAGCCGGAACAAACAGACAGACAGACAGACAGACAGACCGACAGACAGACAAAATTTTAAAAATTGTGTTTTGTCATAAGTACCGTATATACTTTCATATGCATTTAGTAAAAAGCTGGTAATTTAACATTACAAACAGACACTTCAATTTTATTTATTTGTATGTATATGTATGTATGTATGTATGTATAGATGTGTAGATAAGCCAATGCTTGACCATGATCGCACTTGGTGGTAAGTGGTTTTTACGTGGTAGAGCCGTGCTGCAGCTATGTTATGGTTGTAGCACGGATGGGTCGGCTCGACCAGGGAAGGACCACGCTCTCATAGAATACCAGCGTAAAATAGCAGCTTAACGTGTTTCGTATGGTAAGTGTAGAGAACCGGAGACCCTTTTTACTGGAAACGAGGCATTCCATCTTAGTCCTCACGGGTGACAACGCATCTGCATTTTCATTCGTAATCGAAGATAGATATAGATGCCTATGGGCCACAGCAACTATTTACCATCAGGTGGACTGTGTGCTCGTTTGTCACTCTTATCCTATAAAAAAGTGGTTATGTAGTCCTAGATAGTAAATCGCACTGTCTTAGCGTAACAAAAGCCTATTCACCTTCACTCTTGCCTTGAAGACGTCCAGATTGTATTCGGACGGAAAGATAGACGCCGGCAAATTATTCTACTCCTTTGCTGTACGCTTTACAAAAGACAAAGCAAACCGTTTGGTTCTAATGCGTGGAATATCAAAATAAGAAAACAATGATAATAGACATTAAAAAAGTTTTGTAAACACAAACATCTGTTATTGAACAAGATATGACGACCATTTGCATATTTATTTGCATAACTCATTCGAAAGCAAAAGAAAATTAAGTGAAATTTTGGATGGCGTGGAATATTTATTTATTAACACTTGTTGACTAAAGCTTAAGTGCGTCGTCATCGATAACCGCGCACTTTCGAATTGCAACGGAATCGAAAACAAAACTTTTTTTTATACCTTAATCGAGAGTGTTCTCAGCTATGTTTCAAGAAAATCTGTTCAGCCGTTTAAAGATCGTCATCTCTTTTTGTTTCGGGGGTTTTGAAAATGTTTAATCAAAAAATAAACAAGACTTTTATAACAATTCCTATATAAGTAAAATTTTAATATATAATTTATAAAAAATAGGATTTGTTATAAAAGTCTTATGTCGTATTCCATGACATAATCGACTTAAATAACAAATTTTTATTGAATTATTACGTAATAATTCTATGCAAATTTTATTAGAATCCATCCAGCCGTCCAAGCACACGCTTTTACATGTTTATAGCATAAAAGTAAGATTTATCTTAAGGAAGTAAAAAACTTTCTCTAGAATAACACTTGCTTTCATAGTACACGTAAAGAACATTCATAACATAATTAATTTCGCTGTGAACCTTATGTTTAGTTACGAATAGACATGGAGAATGCGTAATTAGAAATTTTGTTAGCGAAATTTTGTATGTAGCGTTCTTTATTGTGTCGACTTGAACTCAGATTTAAAAATGATTACCCATTTAGGACTAGACATTGTATTTTTATGTTTTTTTATAACCACTTAAGAATGACAAACGAGCTCATAGTTTATCTGGTGGTAAGTAAATGCTGTGGACCATAGACATTTATCTTTAAATCTATATCTATACATATATACACATACATATACATATACATACAACTAAGTAAAATTGAAGTGTCTGTTTGTAATGTCAAAATAACAACTTTTTACTAAATGAATATGAAAGTATATACGGTACTTATAACAAAAACACAATTTTTCAAATATTAGTCTATCTGTCTGTTTGTTCCGGCTAATCTCCGAAATGGCTGGACCGATTCTGACGGGATTTTCACTGGCAGATAGCTGATGTTATAAGGACCAACTAAGGCTACTTTTATTTTAGAAAATTTGGGTTCCACGCAAAAAATTAAAACCCATGAAATCCAATCGTAATATATGTCAAGCGGGCGAAGTCGCGGGGAACAGCTAGTTTATTTTATATTAATCTGTTGTCTGTTGGCGTAGCTTTTTTATAGGTTAAACGGGCATACAGTCCACCTGATGCTACGTGTTTGCTGTGACCCATAGACATCTATATTTATCCTCAATATAAAATCAAAATGCAGATGCGTTTTCACACGTGAGGACTAAGATGGAATGCCTCTTTTACAGTAAAATGGGTCTCCGGTTCTCTACACTCACCATACGTGCCACAACTATACTACTAATATAGCTGCAGCATGGCTCTACCACGTATGTACCATTGCCATTCTTCTCTATTCCTGCTGTCAAACATACATCCAATGCAAGCACTACTACGTTCCGGTCTGTAGGGTATAGATCCAGTATAACTACACGCTGTGATGCATTCCATCTTAGTCCTCACAGGTGACGGCGCATCTGTATCCTTTTTTATCTGAAATTGACTACCGGGTTCCATGAACAGTAGCCTCTTGCCATCAGATGGACTACAGGTTCGTTTAATAGCACGGCGTTAATCAGTTTAAATATTTTGATGCTTAATACATATGAGTTTGGAAATTTAGTAAAATGAAGTAAGATTTAAATATAGGAATTATGAACTGTGGTGGTGTGAAGTTCTTTTTCAATTTTGTAAAAAATATAATTATGATAATGTTTTTAATTTTAGTTAAACATATAAATGTTTAAAATTGAGAATTAATTTTGTATCTATATATTTATTTTTAACATTAGCTTATATGTTACAATTACTCCTATATCGGAAGAATATAATTGTTTATTTCATTCCGTAAATGTGATTTTTTTAAAAATTATGCACTATTTTTTTTTAATATAACACGTTTATTTCATATTCCTACATTATCATCCAATTCTGAGCTATGTTCAAAATTTCTAGTCTCTTATTCATTGGTAAATAAGTTTCAAATCAATTACTAAATTCCATTCGAACAGACCTTAAAGTTTCAGCCGGTTAGCTAAGCGGGAAGTGCTCGAAGAGTTGCAAGATTCCACCCGGAATAACAGACAAACACACAGACAAACAAGATAGTGACTTGTGACTTGACGTGAAAACGTGGTCAAGAAAATCACTAGGAGCCATAATGCCGTAACATATTGGCACAGGCGAACAGAACGGAATTATAAAGGTTCCTCGTCCATGACAGCGGAATTTAAAATAAAAAAAAACTATAAGTATGTGCGTATTAAAGGGCAAAATAATCTCACTCGAAGATGCAATGTGTAGCGGTGATGAGATGATCCCGGGCGACGACTGTGGCTCCGCAGATGACTTTACCATCTCTCTTGAGCGCAGCCAGCCATGGAAGCTCTCCAGGGGAAATCGCTCGTCCTCCCACCACTCTTGCACCGCGTACCACCCCGCATGCTGGGAATAAAATAAAACTTTTATTCATTATAGAATTTCATCATATAATTTAATAATAGGACTGTATGATAATTAAGATACTAGTTTTAGTTTTTTTTTAACACGTTCACTGTCCGGTTTCCAGACACAATAGTAAGACAATAGCAATGACCTATATGTAGTGCACGGGACAGCGAAAGGGTTAATTATAGTTTCTAATATTGTATATAATAAAATATTGTATATTATGTTATGTAAATTAAATTTATTATATATAATTATATAATATTTTATAATTGTATAATATTTTGACGGCTCCGTGGCGCAGTGGCTTAGCAATCAGTTGTTGCGCTGGGGGCCGCGGGTTCGAATCCCGCACGGAACAAGTATTTGTATGGCCTACAAATAATTGTTCCGGGTCTGGATGTTTGTCCTTGTGCAATTTATGTTTGTAAACTGCCTCCACGACACAGGAGAAAATCCTAGTGTGGGGGTAACGTTTTTCATTAATAAAAAAAAATTATTAAATATTTGTATGTATCTACTTATTCAGTCATTTTTATTATAATATGATTCAAAATAAACCTCTGTCTTGCTAAAACCAGCAAGAAAGCACTGAAACACAAAAGTGGGTTAAGTTACGATTAGTTGATAGATAAGATCGAGTTATATGTACTATGTACTAGAGAAGTCATTCTAAACAAAAAAAAAATGTGCACTACTCGATGTCTTCGCGCATGCGCGGGAGATAGTAGAGCCGCGCATGCACAGTTGATTTAAGCGCGTTGAGCCTGCGCGGTCAGTTTTTACTTTAACAGTAATAGAGCCACGCGGCAGCTTTTGCTGTCGCACGGATGGGCCGACTCGAACTGGGGTGGTACCACGACCTCACAGAAAACCAGCGTGAAGTAGAGGTTTATCTCTGTGTTTCGCTTGGTGAGTGCAGGTGGCCGGAGGCCCTTTTTACTGGAAATGAGGCATTCCATCTTAGTCCTCACGGGTGACAACACATCTACATTTTGATTTGTAATAGAGGATAGATGTAGATTTCTATGGGCCGCAGCAACCACTTACCATCAGGTGGACTGTGTGCTCGTTTGTCACCCTTTTCCTATAAAAAAAAACTTTACTTTGATATCTTGTATTATTAGCGCCGCTTCACACTGCATGTATATTGAAATCACAGCCTAACTAGTAGATTTAAAACCACACTAAATGACACACTGTACGGATTGCAGTACAGTTCAGTTGAGCATAGTGAATGTTCGGAATGCGAAATCATGTATGTAGTACATATATATCGATGATAGATGATGTTTGTAATTCACAGAAAACGGCTCGGAGAGTGAAAATTGCGCAAATACTGTTTGCAAACGAGAAATTGAAAATAACGTGAAAAAAGAGCCGAGTTCGGTACAAAAGACAATCGTGGATCTGAACGTGTGCTATGTTATATAGCAATTTCACAAATCATAGCTGTATGAAAAATAAGCCAGCCACGTCCGTTGATAAGCAAGGTGAGGAGAAAAGTTGGCTTCATTTTCCTTTAAGGTGGAAGCTTCAGGGTGGCCCGCGAAATTCAAATTTTGTTGCGTTTTTTGGAATTTGCAGGTTAGGGTTAGGTTGTATATTTAACAAAATATGATTCGCGACCGTAGCGATTATATGTTTACAGAATTATTATCATTAAAATCACCAATACAACCCTGTTGATTGTTTTTCACTGTATTTATTTATTCATATAAAACAAAAAATAAATTGTCTGTCTAAAAAGGACTGTTGGGAGGGGTTCGGTTAGCTCTTATTATTAACTTTGTAATTGATTATAACTTAATAATAATAATAGTAACTATTTATTCCTTGACCAAAAGAAGCAATGTATATAAAAAAAAAATATTTCAAAATAAAAATACAAATGCAATAGGGACAATGAAAGGACATCGACTCAGCCAAGTGTTGCAGAGATTCTATAACGTTATTATTCTGCCAGCACTTTCCAAGCTCAATTTTTTATAAAGGCTTATCAGGTAGGTATTTATTGCGAATGAAATTGGTTTGGAGAGAATACCATGAAATACGAAAAAAGTTCACTGATGAGCATACGTACGGTACGTAGTCACACAAAGACATTTTTTACCCCCGACGCACACAGAGGCAGGGGTGTAATTATGTTTAACGCATATATCTGTGTATCTTTCTGTGGCATCGTAGCTACGAAACGGATCAGCCGATTTAGATTTAGTTTTTTTTTTGTTTGAAAGTTGACTTGATCGAGAGTGTTCTTAGTTATGATTTATGATATGATTCAAGAAAAATTTTCAGATGACATCCACGACTTTTTCTGCCACAAGGGCGGCGCCACATAAAAGTGAGGTATAATATTTGACAGATATCATAGCACGTAAGTTAATTTGTTTGGAAAATGTAAAGGTTAATATTTCTTTCTGTGTTATTAGCTATATTTTATATTAATAAGATTAAAAAATAAATAAACCAAACCACAGATATTCATAAAAATAGAAAAATTTAAAATATAGTCAAAAATGTGCAAAAAAAGTAAAGAGCAAACCTCACAGGCATTTATTTGTTTATTAATATAATACTTTAGAAACTGATAAACTTTTATTATAAACTAACTTTGTAATTAAATGACATTGTGTAACAAAAAACTTCACCTCAGTGTCAACTAGTGACATCTGGTGAGCAGAAAATTATTAGCCCTCATTCAAACATTCTTCTATTTATCAGCCCGTTTTAGTCTATTATACTTAGACACGGGCTTCTATTCTACCATTTTAGGAAGCCTTTGCCTTAATCGTCACACTTGACTTTACACACTTTTGACGCCGTTCCCGTTGCCGGTGTTGGTATTTTACGTCTGGCGTAAACAATAAATATGGTGATTAAGGGTGACAAATGAGCACACAGTCCGCCTGATGGTAAGTGGATGCTGTGGCCCATAGACATCTACATCTATCCTCGATTAAGAATCGAAATGCTTATGCACTGTCACTCCTGGAAACTAAGATAGAATGTCCCGTTTCCAGTAAAAAGTGTATCTAGTTCTTTATACTCACCATACGAAAAACAGTAGCATTAAGCTGCAATTTCACGCTGGTGTTATGTCAAAGCGTGCCCTTCGCCAGTCGAGCCGACCTATTCGTATCTACTGCAGCCTAGCTGGAGAGTGGCTCTATCACGGTAAAACTACCACGTTATTTCTGGCATGCCCTCTTTCGCACCCACGTAATGAAATGAGAGTATGTATTTCTCTTACTTCGCCACCAATTTCATATTATACTTTAAAAATATTTGTGGCAGCCCTTAACAGCATGCAGGTACGAGAACCATAAACTTCCTTCATTTTTATCGCTCATTTAAATCTTCCCGAACAAAGAGTACGGTACGGTGTTATAGAGAGCAAATATTGCATTATATTTTAATAATGCCATACAATTTGGAACACACAGTTATCCTTCCGTGAAATTCAATGATGAAGGTGGACGGAGAAGTATGATAAAAACTTTCCCCGCCGTTGCTTTATCTTGACGGAACTGTATTTATGATTTGATTATAGTTTACATTATTTAATTTTGTAATTGAATAAAAAAGAATAAACGCAAAATTGCGTTAAAGTTGCACTAAAGAAACTCTGTGTAATGTTTCTGAAACCTCCAAAATATGTGGAGAGAGAAATATCTAAGCCTAAAGCTGAATATTATACAGGCTGTTATCTGTCATTACTCTAAAATTACCCGTATTCTTGGTTTTTTTTTATAGGAGAGGGGGCAAAGGAGCATGCGGCTCACCTTTTAAGTGACTACCCCCGCCCATGAACAACTGCAACACCAGGGAGGGAATTGCAGATGCGTTGGCGGCCTTTTAAAAAGGAGTACGCTCTTTTTTTGAAGGTCCCTAAGTCGTATCGGTCCGGAAAAATCGCTGATGGTAATCGATTCCACAAGGAAGTCGTGCGAGGAAGAAAACATCACAAACACAGTGGTGGACCGCCAATCAACCAGATGGTGTGGATGGTATCGGGAGTTCTGCCGCGATGTGCGTTCGTGAAATTTGGCGGCTGGGATTAATCCGAACAATTCCTCAGAGCACTCCCCGTGGTAGATGCGAAAGAAAATGCAAAGGGATGCAACATCTCATCGAGACGATCGGAGAGGACTCTGTCATCGACGATTCGAGCCGCTCTGCGCTGGATGCGGTTAAGTGGAAGGAGCTGGCACTGGGGAGCCCCTGCCCAGAGATGGGAACAGTATTCCTTGTGAGGCCGAACCTGCGCCTTGTAAAGTTGCAGGTGGTGTGCCGGCATGAAATACTGTCCCGCTCTGCTGAGCACGCCAAGCTTTTTAGAGGCCAATTTGGCCTTCTCTTCCAAGTGACCACGAAACTGCACGTCACTCGATATGTCGACTCCGAGGATTCCGATACTGGCTGAGGCAAGAAGGGGAGTGCCTTGAAACTGAGGAGATACGACAAAGGGGTATTATCTCTATTATGAGTTTTTGAGATTTAGATTAAGTAAATTTTGCAGACATTTTATCTAGAACATGTCGAAAAGTTATTATTATTATCATTGCTACTTGCATTCACTGCTGGGTTTCCGGAATGCCACAAAGCATGGTCCTATGTTAATTGCAACCATCTGCATCCACTTTCTGCATACTTACCAGACTGGTCATCACTCTAAAATAGTTTTAAATAAAAAAAATATTATAAATAAAAAAATAGAGACATGTCCGTACGTCTCTATTATGATCCGATAATATTAATTGTAAATATTACATACAATTAAATTTTTATATTCGGACTAATATTTATAATATTATTTAATTTTCATTTTACGTGGCACAGCTATATTACTGGTTCGACCGGGGAAGGACCACGCTCTCACAGAATACCAGCTTAACGCTGCTGTGTTTCGTATGGTGAGTGTAGAGAAGCGGAGACCCTTTTTACTGGAAACGAGGCATTCAATCTTAGTCCTCACGGCGGACCACGCTTCTGCATTTTGATTCGTAATCGAGGATAGATGTAGACATTTTGTGTAACTCAATGGGCCACAGCAACCACTTACCATTAGGTGGACCTTGTGCTCGTTTGTCACCCTTATCCTATATAAAAAAAAATTAACAGGAATAAACTGTAAAAGCTCAATTACCTGCTGTGGATATGTTTTAGAGTATTTACTTATAAATACTTTAAGGGATATGTTTTTAATGTATGATAGAGCTAAAATAATACAGAATTAATGGTTTGGGTCGCCCAAGGACGAGTTACGCTTACACAGAATCGTAGCGTATAATAGCAGCTAATGCAGCTGTGTTTCGAGGGTCGGCGACGAGAGAGACTCTTTTTAGTGTTAACAATATGTCATCTTAGCCCTCAAGAGTAGCCACGGTGTCTAATAATCACATTGTCTATTTACTCCCCGTCCGATTGCTCTGTTACCTTTATTTGTGGAAAATAAAAACATACAATCCTTTGCACATGAAACAATATTTGCGCACTCATTGACTTGTATAATTTTAAATCATTTTATACAACTAGCTACCCGCTCCGATTTCGCTTAGATAGGATAGGATAGGATCTATTAATGTGGGGTCGTTTACATTTAAGATAATCAAAGACCACTTATTCTATCAATTTTCCGTTTTTTAAATCTTCAAGTTTTTTCGTTTAAATATAGCCTAGATTCGTCTCGGCTTTGCTATCTATCTGTCTGTAAAGTTTCATCACAATCGATTCAGCCATTCAGAATGTTAACCCGGACAGACAGACATTATATCTTAATATCATAAGAAATATGTAAACCTGAAATTTATGTATATTTTTGTATGTGTAGATTATGAAAAAAAAGAAGCAGTGCTTCTGGAATGAAATGTTTCCTTGGAGTTATAATTTTTAAAATCCTGGATAAATTTACATATTTAAAAAAGAAAATATTTGTAATGGCATCCCTTATGATAACAGCTATATGTAACACAGTGCACAATGTTTTTGACCGCATGTATTAAGATTTACAGACATTATAAAATTTATTATTATAAAAGCACGCATCCGTTGTATAATATTGATCTGGAGCAGACAACGGAGAGCTTATCTTTTATAACTGATCTACTGATTGTAAGAAAATTGTATATCTTACACACTAAAAACATATAAATGTTTGTTTTTTTTAATCCAACAAAGGAAGGGAAGAGATTGCAATTAACTCTTATAGTGTTAATTGTGCATTTGCTAGATGTCGATACAGTTTTTATGGAATAAGGGTCACAAACAAGTGCACAGTCCACATGGTAAGTGCGTGATGTGCCCCTGAGGATAGATGTAGATGTCTCTACATCTATTCTCGATTAAGAATCAAAATGCAGATGCGTTTTCACCTCTGATGACTAAGATGGAATACCTTGTTCACAGTAAAAACTAACTCCTGTTCTCTACACTTACCATACGAAACAGAACAGCATGAAGTTATTATTTTACGCTGGTATTTTGTGAGAGCGTGGTGTTTTCCCGTTCCCAGGAATTCATTCGTGGTATAACTACAATAAAGCCGCAGCATGGCTTTACCACGTTAAAATAAAAAAAATATTAAATAATATGCCCATCTCTACAATCATTTACTAAAAATCTTATCTAATATTTGGACAAGGAAAGATAACAAATTCGTTTATAAAGACCCTGTGTTGCGAAAATAATAAAAAAAAATATGCTTTGCTTCAATACATAGGCTAGAAGTCATTAAATACCATAGAAATTCAAGTTATTTATTTACATTTGTAGGTATATAATCTATTTTAAAATTATCAAATTGGTTTGTGTATCCGATACTTATGTAGTTGTTTGGCAAGCGTATGGCGAAGTATATGTAAAGTAGCTAAAAATTCGTTAGTTTAAAGTTTGAATCCAATATTTGGGTAATACTACAGAATAAATAATAGTACAAGAAATAATACGATAGAATAAATATGGGTAATACGCAAAATATATACTTTAAAAATGAAACATATAAAGGTTTGGTTTTCAATCTAGATGTTTTACACGAAGGAAGGAAAGACATTGCAATTAACTCTCCTTATAGTTAAATGTCATTATTTTTTTATAAAATAAATAATTTTATAGAATGTTAAACATTGAGTTACAAGTACTACGTACTACATATGTATCGATGGTGACAAAAGAGTACTAGAGTAGCTGTAGACGTCTATGAGCCACAGCAACCATTTACCATCAGGTGGACTGTGTACTCGTTTGTCACCCCTATCCTAAAAAAAAACCGTTCACCGGATGGTAAGTGCATGCCCTAGAGGATAGATGTAGATGTCTCTACATCTATTCTCGATTAAGAATCAAAATGCAGATGCGTTGTCAGCCGTGAGGATTAAGATGGAATGCTTCGTTTGCAGTAATAAGGGTCTCTGGTTCTCTACACTCACCATACTAAGCACAACGTCATTAAAGTACTATTTTACGCTGGTATTTTGTGTGAGCGTGGTCCCGGTCGAGCTAACTTATACATGCTATAACTATAGTATAGCTACAGCATGGCTCTACCACGTATAAATGTGAACATTTAAATTATAAGCAATAAATAAGTTAGATCATTTAAAATAATTGAAATAAAAAGGTAGGAATACTATAGATGTTGGATGTAATCTAATTTAAAATGTAATAATTCTGAAAACGCTTATTTTGCATCAAGCAAGAATATCGGTTTAGAATCAAATAATGTGTAACTAGAAATTTATACTGAAACCACGGAATAAATAATAGTCTAAAAAAACAGAGGCTCTTTTTTATAGAATAAGGGTGACAAACGAGCACACACTTCACCTGATGGTAAGTGGTTGCTGTGGCCCATAGAGATGTCTATCCTCGTTTGTGAATTAAAATGCAGATGCGTTGTCAGCCGTGAGGACTAAGATAGAATGCCTCTTTTCCAATAAAAAGGGCCTCCGGTTCTCTACACTAACCATACGAAACACAGCCACATTAAGCTGCTGTTTTACGCTGGTATTCTGTGAGAGCGTGGTCCTTCCCCATCGAGCCGACCCATTCGTGCTACAACTATACTATTAATATAGCTGCAGCATGGCTCTAACACGTTTTAATCAATGTCAGATGTAAAACTTTTACGATGTAATCGGAGGTTGGGATAAAATGTAGTATCACAAACACAGGAACGATCACAACACAAAAATACCCAAAAACTAAAAGTAGTTTCTTTATAAAATACTCGCTTCGCCTGGGGATCGAATCTACAACCTAGTAATCACGTATTCTGACCACTAAGTCATACAGCTGACACAAAAAAATAATTACAATTACATTCACATTAGTGTAAATATGTGTCACATTACAAAATCGATTTTGGTCATCGTTGTTATATTGGCAACATCACAAAGTTAATAAACCGAAAACCAGGTTAATGTCAGCTATCAATGTTCTTGTGCCAATTACAGCTTCACTTAAAAATATGAATGCACTGTAATGACGGATCATGAACCAAAAACTATTTAGGGTTGGTTCTTTAATTAAGAATTGCAAATGAAGTAAAAAAGAAAGTAACTACCTACATACGCCTAACAGTAGGGCACAGGCCGCTTTTATTACTTCGGAGTGTTTTGCGATATGGGGCATGAATTCGGTGGGCAGTTATAGTGCGTGTTAGCGGTTTAATATACCTTAGAATTTTTTTTTAGTGATAGAAGTTCGAAATATATTTTTTCCATTTTCCCTTTGTCACTAAGCATGTAAATCAGCTGCTAAAATGACTAATATAATAACTAACAATTTAATTTCTCCTTACATTTAACAGTTATTCCTAAAATGTGAACTTTGTGGATAATGCATGTTTATAGTTTTCATAACGAGCATGTCAAAATTCTTAATTTTATTTTTAATCGACTTTAAGTGTTATCTGCTTTATCTGCTTATTTTCGCGTATTTTGTAACTAAGGTTTCCAACATTTTCCAGACCAAATAATTGCTATTTCGAATCCAATATCCGAATAGACATTAGATAATAATATGCTGTAATCATTTTAAGCTTACTTAACAAATAGTGCGTGATACGTGTTATGTGTAATACTTTAATAAAAAATATATTTACAAACAAAGAAATGGAATAAAACATTTTTTATTCCATTTCTTCCTGGATTAACTTGTAGAAAATGCGATATGGCATTAAGTTTGCTGTTTGTAACCTTTAGTTGAAGGATATTTTAGTAAAGAATAAATATTTATAATATATAATGTCTCACATAATCTTATAATGTAAAAGATTATTTTTAAGGGACCGTGTGCTTTTGAATTTTTCCTGCCCTGAAATTGTTAGAAATCAGAAAGTAAATCAGATTTCTTTCTGGCAATGGGACGTATGTAAAAATGTATTTTTAACATTGAGTTATATGTACTACGTACTAGAGAAGCCATTCCGAACATTGACTATGTTCAACTGAACTGTACTGCAATTCGTATAAACTAAATATTGCGTAAATTGAAGATTTGTGAATTCCATAAAATAATTATTATTACATTTTATTTAGAAATATAACATGTTTGTTTAGATGAAATTAAGATATTTTATATTAGATTCTTATATTTATTTTATATTAATGTCTTATGTTATATCAAATTAAAGTCTTCGCGCATGCGGGACTACTACTCCCGCATCCCGCAAACATAGAGTAGGACACAGTTTTTGTTTGAAATGGCTTCTCTAGTACGTAGTACATATAACTCAATGATTTTTAACAAAGATGTTGTTAGTAGTAATCAGTTTAAAAACATTTCAATAAAACTGGCGGGAAAAATTCATCGGACTGTATTTAAAAAAAATATAATAATTAAAAAATGCAGTCCGATGAATTTTATCTACATATGTAATAAAATAGTAATTAAAATTAAAATAGATAGGTAAGGGATAATAGGAAACTCTCAAAAAAGCGTGCTAAACTACGGACCAACTGTGCACTCAAAAAGGAGACGGTACTCAATTCGACTATATGATTCTTTTTTTTATGGGTTTTTTCTGGGTGAACCAATTTCGATGATTCTTTTTTTATTTGAAAGCTGGTGCTTCTCATGTGGTCCCATATTAATTTGATTAAGATCTGACCAATAGTTTTTGTTTATTCTTAATAGTTTATATTGAAGTCGGTTGTACAAAATTTTTAATTTTAGATTATTATAGGATAAAGGTGAACAACAAATACACAACAATTCACAAACGAGCACACAGTCCACCTGATGGTAAGTGCCCATAGACATCTATATCTATTCTCGATTACGAATCAATTGTCATCCGTGAGGATTAAGATGGAATGCCTCGTTTCCAGTAAAAACGGGCCTCCGTTTCTCTACACTCACCATACGAAACATATTTTACGCTGGTATTCTGTGAGAGCGTGGTCATTCCGCGGTCGAGCCGACCCATTCGTGCTACAACTAGGTATAGTTGTAGCACGAATATACAGATAATATACGTATAATACATGGTAGAGCCATGATGCAGCTATATAAGTAGTAACTTATATATGTATTATTTGTATATTATCTATAACTTTTACTAAGTATTTAAAATTAGTAAACAATTTTACTTATCGCAAAAATAATGGCAGACTCGATGCAAAAAGTTCTGTACCTAACCCTTTCACCTTTTATATGACCAAATAAGCGTAATCCAGTGTAGCTTACAGCTTAAAGAGAATGCAAAATAATCTACAGTGTACATTAAAAATTGCGACTTTACAGTTTGTTGTGTTCCACTAACATTCTTGATAAGGATAAAACTGTTATCCTCAGGATATCACGAAGTTCGAGAAGTGGGAGAAATATGCATGCACATTGAGCCGGAATGGCGCCCTGCTGTTTGAATTGAATGATTTTTTCGATATCTTGGTACGCTTAAATAAACACATTAAATCCCACAATAATACAACTTAATTTTTTTTTTATTATTATAGTTTTTAATATTGTATATATTTTTTAAATTTAATTAATAAAATTCATAATATAAAAAAAAAATTTAAACGATTATTAAAGATATTGATAAAATGTCGAATTGTTTTATTAGATATTGATACGACGCGCTCGTTAATTTGGTACAAAAATTATATCAAAATCAAAATGTTCAAGTTCTAATTAATATTTTGTAAAAATATTATTAAAGTTATAACTAGCTATAGAAAATTATGTGCCTGTTGTTAATTGGTATGCTCATCAAATTCGATTATGCGTCTTAGTTTGTAAGATGTTTAATGTGTATTCTGGAAAGTTTTTGGAACGCTAAGATAGCCTTAATTTTTTATCGATTATTACATCTACGCGTTTAGAAATTACCGTCTTAAATCAAAATGTTGACCCGTTATAAATTGAAACTTTGCCTAAGTAACTGTAATTTTATTCGATGTTAATAGTTTGAATCTAACGTATCCACATTTTTGATAGGTATCTTTCACACACGTGAATATAAGTATATAAAGGATTATATTTCTTTATTAAATACTTTCTGACTACGTTTTCGCTTTCTACTTTTGCATGTACTTTATTTCTAAATTGTCCTCAAGTGATGTTTGTTTGTATAAAAACCAAATGTGTGTAGCGGATACTTATACTCATTTATAAAACGCTGTGATTCCTTTCATGCCGTAAGTGCTTTACTCTCTAAAACACTCAAAGCTTATTTTATTCATGTTTTATGATATAACTTAAGGAACCGGCACCGAGAATCTATTTAGTGTTATATGATATTAAAACGGAAGTTTGCGCATCAAGCGCTTACAGTGTGAGTACAGATTACGTATTAAAAGTAGGTCAAGTTTAAATTTAGAACTAGCAAAAGGAAAATAAAATTTTGTTAAAAATATTTCCAGAAAAAAGTTATAATATTCAATCATAATGCGTGTCACACGTTTAAAAATATAATTATAATTTATTTGTTATTTTATAAATAAGATACGAATTTATATTAGTAATAGATTTTGAATAACTTACCACGATGAATTCTATAGATGTAAAAAAATAATAATATATGTAGGGAGCAAACATAATTATGCTCTATTTTTTTATCGCAACCATACCATTGGCACAATATTTCCCGGGCTTTCCAGGCACGACGCGAACACACAAATTAATAAATATTATAACCTCGATGTATAGATTTTTGTTGTAAAGGTACACTCACTGCAAGGTTTGCAGGCGCGTGCTGCCGCAAACACAGCTAGGAGGCACAAGGTGCGTAACATGTCTGCCGAAGTCACAGTTCACTCTGGAGGCAGGGGGAGACGCCGACCCACCTATTATAGGCCGCGGGCGGCGCCTCTGATAAGGCCTCGGGGCCAGGGTGACCGTACCAGGCCAAGTTCACGGATACGCGTCAACTGAGCGAGTGACGATGAGTAGGAGCGCCGCCGCGTCACCCCACTGCTTGCTCTGGTGCGTGGTAGGATCGCAGGCTTAGATAGTGGGCTTTAAACCTACTGCTTATAATACGCAATACAAAATAAAACATATTTGTTTATAATTATTAATATTATGTTGGTCGCTTTCTTTATGCATCATTCATGTTTCGAATTAGGAGCTATGCGAATACCTAATAAAAATTCATATTAAAATTTATTATAACTTATAATTTTGTTAACTGTTTATATTTGTATGTCAATCAATGAAGCATTCATTACCATAATTACCATACGGCGCCTCTTACTCGCGTCGACTATGGGAAGTGCGAAATAAACGCGACAAAAAAAAAACGGCCATTCATGATCGACTCGAGTAATGTATACTAAAGTAACGGAATCATGATACCTTGCGACAAGTTTCGCCTGGTTTCCTACAGCGTGCTCCTTTCGGCACAATTAAGAAGAGACACGCCCTTTATTCACAATTTGGAAAAGAAAATTTTACTCGCATTGCCGTCTCCGTGTGAGGTGATTAATTAAACAATTTCTTGGATATCTTTCTCACGTGGCTCATTCTTTATAAAGAATGATGTAGAGATTGCGAAATATTGATCAGATCAGAATCTGAAACCTAGCAGACTGAGAATATTGTAGTGTTGCGCTGTAACACTAAAATATTTTGTTACGTAAATTTGTTTTGGTGTGTGCAACTTGCCAGTGACCCAGTTTCACATTTTAATAGTTACAAAGGAATTATCTTGCTTGGATTATCGGAAAGATGTCGAAGTCATTCAATTTTTCTGTACCTCTCATTATTTTAGATAATCTACACAAATAAATAAAATTGAAGTGTCTGTTTGTAATGTTAAAATAACAGCTTTTTATTAAATGCATATGAATGTATATACGGTACATATAACAAAAACACAATTTTTAAAATTTTTGTCTGTCTGTCTGTCGGTCTGTCTGTCTGTTTGTTCCGGCTAATCTCCGAAACGGCTGAACCGATTTCGACGGGACTTTCACTGGCAGATAGCTGATATTTTAAGGAGTAACTTAGGCTATTTATATTTGAGGAAAAGAATTAGGGTTCTGAGCAATATAATTAAAACTCTAAATTACACGCGGGCGAAGTCGCGGGAAACAGCTAGTTTTCTTTATAAAAATGAAGTGACAAACGAACTTACAGTCAACCTGCTGATAAGTGACACCTGCGGCCAACTTCAAAGGACAAAAACTGCTACAGGTGCGTTGTCATCTCTGAGGACTAAGATGGAAAGCCTGTAATCATACTGACTCTCTGTACTCTTCATCATACACTGCTATTTGGCGGCACTCGTTTAAAACATTTAATTAAAATATTTTGTCACCCGATCCTATGGCGACTAACGCCGGAGTTCTTCAGAGTCCGTTATTTCCTTAACTTTTTTTGTGCTGCTTACTCCTTTCTAGCCAACGAACTTGCGATTCCCCTGGTATTGCGGTTGTTCCTGAGCGGCGGTTGTCACAATCAGGTGAGACACATGTTCGTTTTCTTCTATAAAAAAAATATTAATGGTCTGCTTATGTCTGGTATCTAATCATCGATGATCAGTCTATGGGTATGACAGGAGATGACAGCACAGTTGTGGAGATATACCAACCGAGTGCTCGGGTCAGTCGGGTTCAAATCTAGTCTGAAAGAGAAGCTATGGTTGAGCGTGTGAATCTATGCCATTTCTGCCAAGAATGCCTGTAGGCAGTATCCGAGTGGGGCGATGCCAATTTTCTAAGATTCCACGCCTTCAAACGACTAGTGTGTCTCTTCACTCCAAAAAGGAGTCAGCACACCTTTGCTCTTTCTTTCCGATGTATTGCTTGTATGATGTACTGTTATATCGACTGCCTTCAGTTGTTGGGGGTTGAGCTTTTCTTAAACCAGAACTTGGGGCGTGGGATCCAAGGCCAAAGCAGCTGCAAGGAAGCTAGGAGTATTTGCAAAGGTGCGGCGGTACTTCACTCCGGGACAGTTGTTTACTCTACATAAATCGTAAGTCCGGTCGTGCCTAGAGTATTGCTGCCATGTATGCTTCAAAAACACCCATTTTCTATTATATGCTGACCTTAAAATTGTTCGGAAAATAAACACAACTGAATATTGTGTTAAATTGCAAAATGATCTAGATCGTATGTCTGCTTATGGTGCAGTAAGTAATTTTCAGCTGAGCTTATCAAATCGTAAATCCACCACAACCACTAAAAATATTAATGTCATCAATTTAACATACTCTCTTTGTAACACTCTCTTGGAAAAAGTTTCCATAATAAAAGACCTGAGAATAGTATTTGACTCAAAGCTACATTTTGATGCACATAATATTGGTCACATTACGGTTAAAGGTTTTCAACTTAGTGCTTTCTTAAGAAGGGTCTGTAATCTGTTCGAAAGGCCTGCGACGTATTTATTAGTATATTCACTCATTAGGTCACAACTCGAATACGTTACTTGTGTTTGGAACCCAATTACAGTTGGAATCGGTACAACGTAGTCATCTTCGGTTTTTAAACTATAAATGCTTTAGGAAATGGTCATTATATCTCACTCTTTTAGATAAATTCTCAATTTACACTCTAAAAATGAGAAAATTATATTTTGATTAATTATTTTTATACAAAATCTGTCATAATGAATTAGATTGTAATCAACTTATAAGTCAAATACATATCTTCGCATACCTAGTCGACAGTGGCAAATTATCCTAAAGGCAAACTAGGCACGTGCCTAGGGGTGAAAGGTACCAAAGGAGCGCGCGGGGAAATTTTTAAACGAGAAAAAAAAATAAGTATGTGTGGCTCACCTGATGGTAAGTAATCAACGACGCCCTGAACATCCGTCACACCAGAGGAATTGCAGGTGCGTAGCCGGCCTTTTAGAAAAGAGTAGACTCTTTTCTTGAAGGTCCCTAAGTCAGAAAAACCGCTGGCGACAGTAAATTCCTCAGTATGGTGCGAGGCAGAAAACTCCGCGTAAATCGCACAGTAGTGGACCGCCAGCCATCGACATGATGAGGATGTGATTTCGAGTTCTGTTGCAGTGTAAGATGGAATTCCTCTGAGGACTCCCCGTCGTAAATGCGGTAGAAGGTGCATAGAGATGCAACGTCTCTTCACAAGGCTTCGTCGACGATTCGGGCTGCTCTTCGTTGAATACGGTCAAGTGGAGTGAGCTGATACTGGAGTGCCCCAGCCCAGACATGAGAACAGTATTCAAAATGTGGCGGAACCTGCGCTGGTGACCCAATTGCATAATATCTCGAGAAGCCTATAAAAGGGAATCTTCGAAAGGAGCGCTTTGTGACAAATCCGATCGAAGGTCTTCGCTATGTCCAAATTAACAGCCAGGGCCACTTGGTCTCGACTGCTTCCACCCATCGGTGTGTCAGGTAAACAAGAAATTCACCAGCTGAGCGACTTCGATGGAACCCGTATTGACGATCACTAATCACCCGATACTCTTCAAGGTACATCATGATCTGCAGTAAATAATCTATTCCATTATTTTGGAGAACAAGCAGGTGATGGCAATAGGCCTGTATTTGGATGGGTCCGAGCTGTCACATTTTTTAGGGATCGGATGCACTAGGGCTGTATTCTTTGAGCTTGGAACGACGTCTAAAGCATAGAGAACCGAAAAAGACAAGTAAGTCCCGGTGCTAACTCTGGAGCACACGTCTTCAGCACACTTGGGGGAATCCCATCAAGCCCACTTCACCTATAGACGTTCAGGGAGAGTAGTGCTTTACACAATGAGTACTGTGTGAACAGTACTGTCGAACACACTTCAGGATGGTAGGCGGTCCCCCTGTCGTCGAGAGTCGATAGAACTTAAAACATCAGCTTTCTCCTTTGCGATTGCGATTAATGATGGCTTACAGAAAGTGACGTGGACAGGCTTAGCGGGAGACCAGAACGCACGAGTTTTCCGAAGAAAGGCGAACCAGTTTCTCGCCAATTCTCTCAATGAGCTCAGAATTTTGCCTAGCGATATAACTCGTTTGAAGGACCTTGAAGCAAAGTTGTACTTCTTTTTGAGTGCGCCAGTGTTTGCATTCCGAGACGCCCATGCGTTGGCCGAGGCCTTGCTCCTGCTTTTGCCACGACGAAATTATGCAGGAGCAACCAAACAAAGGATGGGATCTGCCGCCGATAGGCACTACAGAAGATGGGATGAAAATGTCCAGCCCCTGAAGCATCACATCGATGACAGACAAAGCAACAATGTTGGAATCATCCAGCTAGAAGAAAATCCGCCCACATGGTTAGGATGCAAAAAACCCCGCATCCCAACCCAATTTGCTGACCTATAGTGCCACTTACGGCAGTGCCTGATATGAGCATATGGTGGGCAACGTATTCACGATCAGGCAGTGATCCGAAGAACCAAGAGGTTATCGGCGGTGACCTGATATTCGTCCGGATGAGAGGTCAGCAGAAGTTCTAACGATAAAAGATCCTCCACATCTGAAATTCACGTGGGCGAAGTGAGTTGTATTATACCATAAGCCAAGGCAAAGTCGTAAACAGAACTCCAAGCATGATCGGTAGTACGAGAACCGAGCCATTCGGCGTGGTGGGCGTTGAAATGACCAATGGGATTAGAAGTTAAGAGAGTTAGGACGTGCTTATGTCAATTTATTTTTTAATATCGATCCTAAATCTGTGCACGATGCTCACTACTAACGAAGGAGGCTCTGGCAACTAAAAAACATGCTGATTTCATTAATAAATAGTAGCTTACAATTTTTTGTAAGAAAATAATGTCTTTTGAAATTAAATTCGACTTTGCTTAAATCAAAACTCTTGGTGGTTTTTCACGAAGTAGAGTAAAACAATTGGTTTTACACAGTTTACAGAAGCACATTCTTCCACCAGAAACATAAAATTGCATCAAGAACCTAGTTTTGAAAAAGGAAACCGAAAAAATTGCAACGAAATCTTGAAAAGAAGTCTAACAGTGCTTTTACGGAGACTTTTTCTTACTATATGTAACCTATTGGTTATAACACCATAGAAGTTTCAGTGTTCCACATATAGGAACAACTACATCCAGATTTGAACATCATACTTGAAACAAACTACATCTTTATTATGAGTTGTGGTTGCGGAACGAATGGATCGACTCGGCTAGGCAATGTCCATGCACACACAGGATACCAGCGTGAAATAGCAACATAATGCTGCTGTGTTTGGTATGGATTGTTTTAGAACGAGAACCAGAGAGCTTTTTTATTAGAAATAAGGCATTCCATCATAGTCCGGTGAGACCGTAGGTATCTATATTTTGGAACTTAATCGATGATGGATGTACGTGTCTATGAGCCACATTGTCAATTTACCGCTCGGTAGAATGTGTGCTCATTTGTGACTCTTATTTGTAAAAAATATTGATTGTAGGCGAACATTAATTAGCTATTGCTCTTAGATTTGAGCCAATAATGATACTTACCTCTAACTAATCATTCTTAAACATAATAACTAGGGTAACATGGTCACCTTAACCTTTGCCGCCCTATAAAACCAAAACTAAGAGGATGACATAGACAAAAACACAATGTCGGATACTACAAATAATATATTAAAAAAAGAATAGTAAACAAGCTTTGCCAGTAATTAGGAACATTTAGAAAAATCAACATAAAAAATAACAGATAGTGACCATATTTACTGTGCTGTAAACTTTCAACACTAAGTCTAGAACATGTAAATGAAATTGTATACTTGGGGAGTGCTTTTAGCCGGGATGGAAGATGTGATTTAGATGTGGACAGGCGTGTCGCTACCGGGAACAAAGTCAATGGTGCCCTGACTGCGTTAGTCAAAAGGCAAGGCGTAGTGAAGAGTGCACGCCTTGCAATACATAACGCAGTGTTGGTACCGACTTTGTTATATGGCAGCGAAACCTGGGTGTGCCAGAAGAAGCATAAAAGCAAGTTGAATGCAGTGGAGATGCGATGTCTTCGTAAAATGTGCGGCGTTACCATGGCCGACCGAAAGCGAAACGAAGAGATTCGCAATATGGCAGGTTTGAAAGATGACCTTATCACAAAAATTGATAAGGGCGTGCTTCGATGGTTTGGGCACGTTGAGCGAATGAGTGAAGACCGAATGGTGAAGAAAATATATAGCGCGAAAGTTAATATTAAAAGGTGTCGAGGTAGACCGAGACTAACTTTCGAAGACCATGTGAGCAAACTGCTCGAAGAGGGGAGGGTCAAGAGTACTCGGATACCTAGACGTGCATGTATGAAGAAGATAATGAATCTGAAAGAAGCGAAAGAGGTATGTAAGGATCGTGACACTTGGCGATCTGTTCTCTCTGGCTACCCCGTCAGGGATTGTGCGTGAAGATAAGTTAAGTTAAGTTAAGTAAACTTTCAAAATGGCGTCGATAAAGCAGCGCCCTTTTGACTTTTATTATTTGATTGGCTGATGAAGAATAGAATAGAATAGAATAGAATAATTTTTTATTCAATATAGATCACATGTTCTTATTGAAAGTCATTTTTTACTTTACCACTGGTTCGAAAAAAAAAACCTCCGTCCTGGGAAGAACCAGCAAGAAACCCAGCGGGACTTTTTTTTAAAGCAAATTTTACAATAATGGTTATACAACTATATAAGTACTACTATATAAGTACTAAGTAAGAAGAGCTATCGTATCACAGAACTATCCATACAAAGAAGAAGAAAAGAGAAGTTATGAGGTATAAAAACCATATTACCATGTTACCTTCATATATACGTTAATAACAAGCATATTAATTTTTGATTTTAAAGCATTTTCGATCACAATCCCGCTTGCCCTGCGCGCCAGCGGATATCACTCAATATGGCAAGTTGGCAAAAATAATTGTATTCCCTGTTCATAAGTAGGGAAAGTATATAATATAAGAAAGATATATTTGTAATATTTTCGTTTATTAATTAATTGATTTAATTCATTAATAAAGATAAATATTACAAAATATCGATATATATTCAAATATTCATAGATAAGTCAAAAATCATAGTCAAAAATTAGAAATAATGAGTCTGTGACATATTAGACCTAAAAATTATAAGTGGTTCTTTTGTTAAAAAGGAAGTTAGGGCTCATATACCTAAGTAAGTCCACCGCTAGGCACTGTTTAATTTTTAAGACGGTTATGGAGCAGTTTCTCGTACTGCTCCAGTGCTTGTATGACAGCGGAACCTTCAAAACAACTTCGTGGCTTCCCTAATCGTACTGTCGCTAAAAACGCATACATCTTCGCAAAAATCAAGCTCCGTTACGCAACCTGTACGTAATTTCACCCGCTGCCGGATGGGCGGTGCTGTTCACTTTAATTCTCTTATATTTGGACAATCTTGCCCAATAGCTTACGTAATCCAGGACTAAAGCGATGCATTCGATGTTTTGCAATTTCTCAGGTTTCGTTAGCGACTTTTACGCAGTTATACTGACCTACCATAAAACATTTTAAGCGATCGCAAAACTCAAATGTCTTTCGGAAAGAACCTAAAAACTCTTTTAACACGTGGATGCTGGCTGATATTTATTATAATAGGCCGGGGAAAAAGTCTCTCCGAATTTTGTTTCCTTATACAAAATGTTTGATTAACTTGAAGAAAAATCTCTTTTGTTGTATGTTGTACTGTTTGTATTTGACTGATTTTAATATCAATACATACAGGACATTAAAAAAAGAAAAAATAAATAAAGTAAAAAACACTTTCCCGCCATTTTTCAATAATTTTTCGGTACGCCAAATTAAGTGAATCTAACGAAGAAATTCGATACTTTCTGAAGTTTTAAAATACGACTCAAGCCGTGAAAAAATAATTGTGACTTTTATGCACCTAATGCAGTGTCAGTAAGAGTAGCACAAAGTTGGTTCAAGCGTTTTCAGTCCAGGAATTTTGATGCCAAAGGTGCAACTCGGTCTAGTCGCCTTCATACGGATAAAGTAGATACCAATTTTGAAAAAGTGGAGCAAGTTCGGCATATTAGTGGTTCCGACATAGCCGAGGAATTGAGGATTGACCATAATAGTTTCGTCCCATTTGAAAAAGTCTGGCTATACAAAAAAGCACGATATTTGGGTACCACACGAGCTCACTGAAAGAAACCTAATGAACCGTGTACTCATTTGTGACTCTCTAGTTAAACGTGATGAAACCGAACCATTTTTGAAAAGACTGGTGATGAAAAGTGGATCTCCTACGACAAGAACGTGCGAAAAAGATCATGATCAGAGGGTAGTCACTCCACAGACTGTAGCGAAACACGGCTTAACTCGCAATAAGGTAATACTGTGTGTATGGTGGCATAGTTTATTACGAGCTTTTACCGCCGGGCAAAACCATCGACTCGGATCTCTACTGCCAACATCTAATGAGACTCAAGCAAGAAATTGAGAAAAAACGGCCGAAATTGATCAACAGAAAAGGAGTGGCCTTTCATCACGATAACGTCAGACCACACATATCAATTGATGCATACGTACTTACAAGATGGCAACAAGTTATCGAACAAAATGGCAGATAATATATATTATAATTAAATGTAATTAACTTTTAAAGAAAATTTAAAAGTTAATTACATTATTTATTTTTATTTTAAACGCTCGTCGGTTAAAGGTACTCTTGATTTGGCCCATTTTCATTATATTGCCAATTTGGTCGATAAACTTTCGCCTAGGGCGACCCTTCCCGACTCTGCCGTTCACATCTGCAACATAAATTTTCTTTTTCACTCTTTCCTCATTCATTCTTTCTACATGACCAAACCACCGAAGCATTCCTTTCTTAATCCTGGTCACAACATCATCTTGCAAACCACACTCTTCTCTTATTAAACAATTTCTCACTCTGTCATTCAGATTCATCCCTAACATACTCCTTAATGACCGCATTTCTACAGCATTTATTCTACTCTCGTGCTTCTTCTGCCACACCCAACTTACACTACCATACATTAAAGTAGGCACTAACACAGCATTGTGAATTGCCATACGTGCCTTTTTGGACACATTCTGACTTTTCACAATAGAGTGTAGAGCCCCATTCACTCTATTTCCTGCATTCACTCGTCGTTCTATATCCTTATCATATCTACCATCCCTGCTAAACACACATCCCAAATACACAAAAATAAAAAAAATAAAAATAATAAAAATCTATGTAAATATGAAATTACACCATTTGAAAATTCATACAAGTTCTGGGCTACGTTGAAAATATTTTTTTCTATGTTCTTTTTATTAAACTTACATAAAATTATCTAAGTATATCCATAACTTTATATAAGTATCCATAAAACCGAAATCTAAACGAAGTTTTAATTTGCACTTTTTCAATCAAAAGCTGCTTTTATTTCTCTAAGCCAATTATAGCGGGTGCCATAATAATTTCTTGGCGCCATTCTACTTTCTTAATTATTTATAAAGACCGCTATGAACTACGAATTCATATTATTCCGGTAAGATCCCTTATCATCGGTTATCTTTAAAATTGAACTATTGTAAAACTATATGCTTACAGTACCTTTAAAAATTTTCATCAGTTTAAAAGAAGTAAACTTTAACATACGTACAAGTATATAACCTTGTCTCCTTTGTGGGTGTGTTCGGTGGAAAGAGCCAGGACACAACAATGAATCAGTCGAAGATCGCAAGAACTGTGCCAAGGCGATGGTACCGCCCGTATGTTGATAACGACGAGCAGCCTTCTCTACATTATTTCTAACTATTGAAAAGGCATAATATAAAACAAATAGTTTTTAGAAATATTATTATCTATTATTACAAAATTTTTTTTACTAAAGTAGACAAGTTAACTAGTGAAATTAATACGGACTATTTAGGTATTTGAATTCACATAATTATAAGCGGTTATTCCGTTAGCAGCTCTATGTTAAAATAAATATTTAATATTTATTTCAATACACACTATAATATAATAACTTTAATACAATCATACTTTCATTGATTACAGCTCATCTTTACAGAGCATAGGCCTCCTCCTCTCCACCTTCATAGATTGCTTAAGAAGGGGGATATTTGACATTGACCACGCTTGAATGTTTTTAATAGTTAAAGTTAAAGTTGAGCCGTGGTAGCTCAGATGGTTAGCGCTCGCTATCCCCGCCGGCAACAATGAAATTGTTAATTGCAATTTTAAGTGCTGATTTACCACGTGCTCGTCTGTGAAGGAGAACATCGTGAGGAAACCGGCATGTTTGAGCGATAAGAAAAAATTTCGAAGACGTGTGAAGTTAGCCAACACGCATTGGAGCAGCGCGGCGGACATTCCTTGCCTTAATCCCTCTCAGAAATGAGAGGAGGCCTGTGCCCAGCAGTGGGACGTATATAGACTGCAAGTTTTGGTAGATTTTTATTATTAATTAATTATTATGGGGAAGACGCTACTGTCCATCTCCGGTTTCATTTTCCCTCTGTTGCATCTTGTGCGCCTACAGGATGACAGGTCCAGTAAACTCTACTACACGGCAAAATTTAAAATACAGTAGCAATAAGTATTTAAACTGAAAAATAAGGCATCATAATTCAAGTCAAAAACGCATAATGCTACATCACAACTTACATTTATGATTGCAACATAACAACGTATTCCGTTTTGTAAATTTTTATGTATGCAAACATTTATCTGCATATCGAAAGCACATAAATATGTTCCACGAATCAGGTGTTGGCAGAATTCTTTGTCTTTTTCGATTTAATTTAATATTGAAATATTCAACGCGTGTCAACAATTACAAAGGTCAATTGAAAGGCCACATTATTTTCTTTTCGAAAAATGCTCGAGTGTTTGTCGAGTTACATTGCATGTGGTAGTGTCTACCCAATCTTATTATGTATTTGAATATTTAAAAGCGGAATGCACCAGTGACACGGTATCGTGCCCCTGATTTGATAACATGGACCTGCATGTATTATTTGACCATGTATGTGTCCCACATATTAAACTTATATTGACTACCTACTGAGTGAAAATAGGTCACAATGTGCTTTTCATCTCTTTATTTACCAACACCATTCAAGGTCGAATAACATGTGTAATATTTGCAGCATAATTAAACACATGTAATACGATATAAAGAAATTCTTCATTTAGAAATATTAAATAATGCGTTTACTTTTAGCTAATAACTCATTCAATATTCATCGTTAAATGTATTATGTTGTTAATGTTTCTCTGGTTGATATATCTTGCAAGTGATAATATACGACATTATCTAATACATTTTAAGTAACGAGGTAAAACTATTTAAATCGCGAACATTTGTGGTTAATTAAAGTAAATAAATAAGTTATTGAATACCATTCATTATACAGTTTTTGGTCTTGACGTTAGATATTATATGTTTCTTTTTATTTTTTAATAATAATAATAATAAGGGTATCGAACAGTAAGCTGCTGACATACCTTGAAACAAATGACCTCCTCAGTCGAACTTCTTGTGTTTTTTAAAGGATAGGGTGACAAACGAGCACACAGTCCACCTGATGGTAAGTGCATGCTGTGGCCCATAGATATCTACATCTATCCTCGTTTGCGAAAAAATGCAGATGCGTTGCGGTCTCCGGTTCTCTACACTCACCATACGAAACAGCAGTGTTAAGCTGTTATTTTACGTTGGTATTCTGTGAGAGCTTGGTCCTTCCCCGGTCGAGCCGACCCATTCGTACTACAACTATACTACTAATATAGCTGCAGCGTGGCTCTACCACTTGTGTACGTCACTTACGTCTAGGGCTAGGTCATCGAAAAGAATGGTGAAACTCTAGCATTTTCACTCGATATCTTGAAGGCTTTTGACAGGGTTTGGAACGCAAGTCTGCTGAGTAAGCTTCCTGCTTACGACATTCCCACCGAATTTTGCAGCTGGATATCTGACTTTCTGAGTGAACGGTCATTCAAGGTAGTCATAAATGGCTATTCTTTTGACCTAAAGCATATAAATGCCGGAGTTCCTTAGGTGACACCTAAGGAACTCCGGCATTAATACGCTTTAGGTTCTCTCTGCGACTCATCAATGACCTACTTCTACCAGGTATTGTTGGGTATGCAGATGACGGCACAGTCACAGAGAGATTCATCTCCAGTCAAAAGACGGAGGGGCAGTAATACGTTTGTCCACTCAGAGAGGCCATGATGGAGCGGATAAATGCGACCTTAAGTCTTGTCTCCCAATGGGGTGACGACAATCTGGTCACTTTCAACGCCGCCAAAACGCAGGCCTGTCTGCTCTCCGCAAAACGGAGTCCATTTGATCTGACTCCTGACTCTGATCTGTAAAGGTTACAGGTTTCATGGTCATCTCGAGCTTCTCGGCACACACTTAGGTGCTAACCTCAACTATGACGCTAACATTGAATCGAAAGCACAAACTGCGGTCAAAAAACTGAGTATTCTAAACAAGTTAAAGCGATACTTGACGCTTGGACAGCTTCTAACTTTATACAAAGGTGAAGTCCGAATATACATGGAGTTTTGTAGTCACACTTGAGATGGCTCAATAAAATATCAACTTACAGCACCGACTCAGAGTAACGCAGAGCCTAAAGGCTTATCGGCGACAAGAAGCTGTTGGAAACTAAGCTTGACAGCTTAGCTCACCGCCGCCTAGTTGCTTGTTTGTCGGACTTCTACAGATTGTACTTCGGATAATGTACCATGAGATTCATTAGCTCATACCGCTATCTCCATTCGCCTATCGGAGTACCAGATATACTGCAGCTTACCACCCACACTTGGTTGATATTCGGAATATTCGCACTAAGCGCTATAAGTCACCTTTCATAATACGCACAGCATTCCACTCCTTGGAGTGGAATGTCCTGCCTGCCCTTTTTTCCGAGTGCATATAACCTGAACCTCTTCCAGGTGCGTGTTAACAGGCTTCTCCGGGGCAAAATTGCCCCATAGTAGACCTCATCTTTACCCTCCGGCCAGATGGAGAATGAGCCCATTTTTAATAAAAAAAACTTTAATTCTTATACTTGGAGACATATTATAAGCATATAAAAACCAAATAACCAGACAAGTACGAGTCCGACTAGCGCATGAAGGGTTCCGTACCATCGGAAAACACGTTTTTGGTAAGGAAGCCCCATTAATTTTTAATTTACGTTTATTTTTATTATTTTTTGTTATAGCGGTAACAGAAATACACATTCATCGAAAATTTCAACTGTCAACTCTTACGGATCATGAGTTACAGCTCGCTGACAGACAGACGGGCGGACGGATGGACAACTGAGGCTTAGTAATAGGGTCCCGTTGTTGGTTACCCTTCGGGTACGGAACCCTAAAAAAAGAGAATTGCACCGTTCATATGATGAAACATTTTTTTCTTTTGTCACTATTAGTATTCTATAAAAAAATATATAAATATTGTAAAGAAAAGAAAGTAATGTTAAATTAATACTATATTTATTCTACTTGCACTTTTAACATAAAAATATTGAAAAACATTTTCGACACAATACAAAACATCTTTTCACCATATTCGAAGGGGCTTACACTACACTGTCTCCGTCGTGGATTCTAAATTAAATGGGTATAATTGGGGTAAGCTTTAATCTACTAGATTTATATATTTTTTGAATCATGTTTGCATTGATAGTTAATCATATTATGTTTCGACAGCCTTTTTAAACTCTCCCAGTTTGTTTTTTTACTCACCGTAGGCGTAGCGTGTGTTTGCTGTCATCAGGGGTCGCTTTTAAGCCGAAAGCCTCTCAACCCCGTCCCTTTCATTTCCGAAGAACCTTATAATCGGTAAATGTTTTCTACAGTCTGTGAATAATTTGAAATAAAAGAAAATAAAAAGACTTAATTATCCTTTGCAAGTGTATGTATATGCAGATTAGGTCTTTTTTTCAGAAAGGGGAATGCCCACTGTTCATAGACACTTTGGCCATGGGTGCCCACATATAAAAGCATATGGGAATGATAATATGCAATTAAAAGAATGAAATGGTTAAGGAGTTGGTTTAAAAAAAGTCCGGATTTTTAAGATATAAAGGTTTTTTATTTTCACAAGAACAGTTTTTTAACAACAAAGTTAGTAGTAAGTTTATTAACCGCAATTGACACAGCGTAAATGTCCTTTTGAATAACTTACTGAGAGCTGGAAGAAACACTGGCCGCTGTGAAAGCTCGGGTCATCGTTAACAATGGATATCGAGTATATGAAGAAAGAGATATGGAAGAGAAATATGGAACTTCAATAGTAGCCCAGTAACAGTTAATTTTAATTATTTTTAAGTTTACGCTGATCTAATTTAAAAAGTTAATGGGGACTGAATTCTATTCCCGAAAACCCAAAATGCTACTGCCACTTCTTATACCGTGAGCTGGCAAACGCTTTCCATTCTCTATACATACATACATTCTATTTTCTCTATACATATGCTATTTCGTACGTGGGCCACTTAAAAGGTATTACGTAACTAAAAAAAAGTTATATGGTTAAGGATTTTATTATGAAATCTTTTCAAAGAATTCTCTGCCATTCATCTATACAAAATTTTACGCGTCTGAACCAATTTTCGAACGCATTTTTTCAAGTCTTCCTCAGACACCTTTTCTACGATTTGCTCAAACGCAGCAAGGGTATCTTCCGGCGATGAAAATGTATGATAGGGAACAAAAAGAAATCAAACGTGAACCAAATCAGGACTGTAAGGTTTGTGATCCAAAATCTTAACCGGAGTCCTGTCCAGGAAGTCCCTCGTTTTGAATGCTGAATGTGTGTCATGACACGACACCATTCTGCGTGGGCCTGCTTTTCAGCATCGGTGAGGTTGTACATCCAACGCGAAAGCATCATCCTCACGCGTAGGTGAGGTGTTCGTGTAAACTCGTTAAAGCTCCCCGATCCAATGTGCAATATGTGCTGAATCTCTTTACACGTAATTGGCCTATTCTCTTTAATACATTTTTTCATTGCTCTGTCTATGACTATTGACTACGCTATGAATATGCTGCAACTGTCGTCATAGTGCAACAATCAAATTTTTTTATTAGAAGTAGGGTGACAAACGAGCACACAGTCCACCTGATGGTAAGTGGTTGCTGTGGTCCATAGAAATCTACATCTATCCTCGTTTGCGAATCATAATGCAGATGCGTTGTCACCCGTGAGGACTAAGATGGAATGCCTCTTTTCCAGTAAAAAGGGTCTCCAGTTCTCTACACTCACCATACGAAACACAGCAGTGTTAAGTTGCTATTTTACGCTGGTATTCTGTGAGAGCGTGGTCTTTCCCCGGTCGAGCCGACCCATTCGTGCTACCACTATACTACTAATATAGCTGCAGCATAGCTCTACCACGTAAAAAAAATCCTCATATTCTCTTAATTTCTTCATATTTCGACGGGGAAGTGCTAACAACTCCTAACTTACAAAAACCAAATTTTACAGGAGGCGAAAAAAACCGTTTATTATTTTTCCCAGAAGTTTTAAGAAAAAAATGTGTAAATGGCAATTTTATACTTAAATGTACCCGCTTGTAAGGAAATAATCAAAATTTGTTTGGAATAGGTATTTAGCGAGATAATGTAAGATAGGAGGTATCACCAAGCTGGTGTGGCTGAAAATTTAAAGATAGGATAGTAATTTCCATACTTCAAAAAAGTAACATAAATCATTGAAAATTATTATTTCTTGTTGAAGTTTTCAATCATATTCAGCGATAATATAATAAAGGAATCGAAAAATTACTAAAAATAGACCAAATATTCAAAATAGGTGATTTCTTTGAAGATAGGAGTTATTGCCTTTCTATATCACCATCATCAGCACACTATCGGTTAAGATAGAAGGTATTTTCAAAATGAAATACTGTTATAATTCTGAGAAATCAATTTTTATTCATTGCAATTTTTATGTATAGGGTTTCAAACTATAATCCTTTAATTACTGTAACATTATTTATCAATAAAAACATCCTACAAAAAAGATAACTCTTAAATTAGAACAGTCCCACTTCTAAAACTAAATCAACGAGAATGAAATTGAATGCTTTAGGTCAGCATTCTAAATTGAGAAAGCGGAAAAAAAAAGGAATTAAAAAATAAAATATCAAAGACACACTACATTATGCATTTGGGAATTCCCATGATCGTAACTATGAGAATATGCACAAAGTTTATCAGTTCTAATCCTTACAAACGTAAGTCAACTATAAAAATGGAACAGGTAAGTATTTGGTACAGTTAAATACTATTAGGATCACTTACTAATTTCTTTAAAAAGAAGGGAAACAATAACTTTGTTTATATTACTGTCTAATCCAGTCGCAATCTAGTTGCGAATTCAAACTCCTCATTACACTGCAACTATGGAGGGCTATGCTCCAATATTTTAGTTTCACTTTTTTAATGATCTAACTTTAGGCGTAGTGTGTACCCGTATGAAATGTATTCTACTCTGGTAACTCTTCAATGACTCTAATGATAACTAATGACTCTTAAGACAATAAAAATATGCAGAATCTTTTTCAGTCCCTCTGTTTACAAACGTAAATTAACTATAAAAAATGTTTAATACTATTTTAGCTCACTACTTAATAAACTTTCTGTTAAGAATATCGAAAACATGACTAAGATAAAGGAACAACTTTTTTGTTAAAAGTATAATGTTAATTTTTATTATATTAATTATTATCTAATCTAATTCTTTATGAGGCAGGTTATCATAAAAGGAATGACAATCACATGGCAGGGCTGATTTAAACTGCTGAAGATATTTCGATAACTTTAGATATACGTATTGGTGCCGCATGAAGATTAATGTGAATGGTTTGAGGAATAGCAAAGCTTTTCTGGGGTAGAGATAGCTCTACCCCAGAAAAGCTTTGCTATTATTAATGGATAGCATTCAGAGTCAAAATCTAGCTTAACTTGGCACGGATGTCCACTACTCATGGTTCACCTCTTTTTCGGCCAGGTCTGATGCTTTTATAATACCAAGTTTTAAGATTAGCAAAATCCTTGATGAAATCATTATCGAGTTGAACATCTTCATACGACTGATCTTTCCGTATTTACTTGGTCAGTGTTGCATAATCGTTAGGCAAACGAATTTCGCGATCTTGAGTTTTTGTTCAGTATTACTGTGGACGGAATTGCACTGCATCTGCGTATGGCCCGACTCCAGATACTTCTGGGTAATAACCACTCCGTGTTTTTTACTAAGGTCAAGTAAAGCATTATCGGTGGGTTTAAAGGCAAACAAGGTCTATCTATGTAATCGACTAAGCATGAAGCCAATGTACTGGCTATCAAATCCGCTTCTGTTTCGTCAAACCAATTACAAGTGCAATGACGGTTTCCTAAGTTGTAAACCGTAAAATTATGACACATTAATTTCGTTTTAAAATACAATGCACTTGCAGACAGAAACGGAGATGATTTGACAGCCTCTAAATTCATTGTCAGAACTATAGCTTTCTTATTGTCGGTTTTGTCTTCGTCATTAGCTTTTTTCTTTTCTTGCTCGGTTCTTTTTTATAACATGTACTTGGTAATCCTCTTCGTTTAAGGTCTCAGCTTCACACGCACAGCAAGTATCGCACTTGTCTTTCTTTAATGTGTGTAAAGATAAATTTTGTCTTCAAACGTATACCTGCAAACTGACGGTAAATCTTTTTCGATGCAATATGTAGTATAGGATCTGTATAGCTTTTTTATTGACTGAAAATTCGGTTCAAGGTACAATTTGGTCGTTTCTTTTCTGGCGTAATAAGAACTACAATGTCAGTTACTTGTAATTTATTATCCGTGCCAATGTACTAATTAAAAGTAACTACGCACACTTGTGCGTTAAGATAGAATAAGGTGGTCGAAAACGTTATTCGTATCTGCGGGAAACAACATCTATTTAACACACAGTACTTGTTGAAATCTGCATCGACTTGCTTATTTTGTTTAAGAAACCGATTTTAATCGTATTACTTATCCGTAAAACTTTACTTATACGTACAATTTATGATCGTTAAACCAAAATTTAAAATGATAACAAATATTTTAATTGAATAATTGACTAAAACATTACGTAGAGCGGGAACTCTGTACTTGCGCATGAAGATAGGAGATATTAGTTCAAAGTTTTATTTAAAATGAAGTTACGAGATTTGTCCATTAGTAAGTTAGAATATATTTCCTACCAAAATTAATCAGGTTGTGATAGAACTTAATATAGGAGATATTTCTTCGGTCCCTAGCTACGTCAATTTTGCGAATTTCAACTTAATTCATATACCTACCAGTAGACGCGCAATTCATTATAATATATCGAACTGCATTCATAAGTCGTTTTCGTAAAAAAATGTAAGTTAGGAGTTGTTAGCACTTCCCTGTCGATTTGTTATACCAGTGATACATGGTTGCCTTTGAAGGGCCTTTGTCATATTATATAAAATCTATTAAACGATTCGTTCGGTTTTAGGCGACATTTGAAATCGTAAAAAAATAATTTCATACCAATGCACCCGACGCAGAATACATTTTTTAAATGAAACCCTTATAAGGATAGTTTTATTGCAATTAAGGTTGTAAAAATGTGGAGGTAAATTTACAATCAGAATTCAGAACATTCTTACTTTTTAACCGACTTAAATAAAGGAAGAGGTAGTCAATTCGACTGTATTTTTGTGTGTGTTACCCCAGAACTTTTGCTAGGTGAATATATTTTGATGATTTTTTTTATTTGAATGCTGGTGCTTCTTCTGTGGTTCCATATAAATTTCATCAAGATCTTATTACGTGGTAGAGCCTTTCTTCAGCTATATTATTATGGTTGTAGCACGAATGGGTCGGCTCGACCGGGGAAGGACCACGCTCTCACAGAATACCAGCGTAAAATAGCAACATAACGCTGCTGTATTTCGTATGGTGAGTGTAGAGAACTGGAGACCCTTTTTACTGGAAACGAGGCATTCCATCTTAGTCCTCACGGGTGACAACGCATCTGCATTTTGATTCGTAATCGAGGATAGATGTCTATGGGCCACAGCAACCATTTACCATCAGGTGGACTGTGTGCTCATTTGTCACCCTTATTCTATAAAAAAAGGCGGATTGGCGTTTTCGGAATCAGGATGTCTCCTATTCTCTAACGTTACTTCCCGTCGTCGTAACGTCTTTTAAGCCTTTATCATAATTTTCTTCCTTAAAGGCCGATGTTTACCCGCCTGCCAAGCGTGGCAGCTATGCCAAGTATCCCCTTATTATGGGGGAGGCCTATGTTCAGCAGTGCACTTTGATAGGTTGTATTAATGAATAGAATAGAATAGAATAATTTTTATTCAATATTGATTATTACATAATTCTTATTGAAAGTCAATTTTTTATTTACCACTGGTTCGGAAAATACCTCTGTCCTGGGAAGAACCAGCAAGAAACCCAGCGGGATTTAATAATTTAATGATTATAATGACGGTGGTTAAGTGCAAAAAATGCAAAAAAATATCTGGATCCGAGAGATGGCGCTGTTTTCGAGTTACTAAAAATTACATTGTAATAATTCTGGAGTGAATTCGAATTCTAGTGAAACACATCTCGCCACCACACACAACAATATCTACCGAATCAGCTAGTATAACGTGATGTTAGTTAATTATTTTTGGGATATTATAAAGGTCGCTAACCCGCTACGAAACAGTATGTTATGGTGGCTTCCAGTAGATGGTGGTACATCTCATTTACGCCAGGCGTACCCAGACCAGCAACGAGGAGATGCGTTATAGGGGGCGAGACATCTGGTACTGCAATTATCAATCTGCCAGCCTAGCGCCAAATCCTCGCCTCATCGGAATAAGAGGCCCAAGTTCCGCAGTAGACTTTAAGGGGACGATGAAGAAGATTAGGTTAGTGTGAAGGGGGCGTAAGTGAAATATGTGCGTAAGATCGCAGCGCGAATTTTGGAACTTCATATTTGTTTTATTTTATGTGCCTTTAAACGCAGTAGAGCCATACTTCAGCTATTATTTGCGTGGTTGTACGACGAATGTTTCGGCTTGACCGGTGAAGCACCTCACAGAAAACCAACTTAAAATAGCAGCTTAATGCTGCTGTGTTTCGTATGGTAACTGTAGAGTACCGGAAAATCCTGTATACAGGAAGAAGGCATTTTTATACATGGTAGAGCCATGTTGTAACTATATTAGAAGTGTAATTGTAGCACGAATGGCTCGGCCGGGGAAGGACCACGCTCTCACAGAATACCAGCGTAAAATAGCAGCTTAACACTGCTGTGTTTCGTATGGTGAGTGTAGACAACCGGAAACCCTTTTTACTGGAAAATAGGCATTCCATCTTAATCACTGAGTTATATGTACTACGTACTAGAGAAGCCATTTCAAACAAAAACTGTGTCTACTCTATGTTTTCGCGCATGCGCGGGAGTAGTAGTCGCGCATGCGCGAAGACTTTAATTTGATATAAAATAAGATATTAATATAAAATAAATATAAGAATTTAATTTAAAATATCTTAATTTCATCTAAACAAACATGTTATATTTCTAAATAAAATGTAATAATAATTATTTTATGGAATTTACAAATCTTCAATTTACGCAATATTTAGTTTGTACGGATTGCACTACAGTTCAGTTGAACATAGTCAATGTTCGGAATGGCTTCTCTAGTACGTAGTACATATAACTCAATGATCTTAGTCGTCACGGGTGACAACGTATCTGCAGTTTGATTCTTTATTGAGGATAGATGTAGATGTCTATGGGTCACACCATCCACTTACCATCAGGTGGACTGTGTGCTCGTTTGTCACCTTCTCCTATAAAAAAATCCTTAGGAGTGATAACGCATCTTTATTTTAATTCTCAATCGAAGATAAATGTAGATGTCTATGGGCCACAGCATCCACTTACCATCAGGAAGCCGTGTGCTCGTATGTCACTCTTAATCTATAAGAAAAGTGTAAAGTGTTACTGGCCCTGTTATTATAAGAAAAACCCATGAAGTGTTCATTTAATGCAATATGAAAATATAAAAACACAATAATGCACAATAATACACCGTGGTTTAGTCGCATCTATAATATTTCGTAGTTTTTAATAAAATCGTAAAAGTCGCACAGCTGTACTGGCTGCATTTTATGATCGCCCATGTGAAAGGTTAAGAGGTTAGGAGGAACAATTTGTATTGAATATATTTTAAAGTTAACATTACGGTTTACGGTACTTGGAACTGTTCGCGCCTAATTGCAGTATAGAATTGTCAATTGGTGATAGCACTTTTGACAGCGCCTAACCTAAGGACATTACATATTACTTTTATAATATAGATTCAGATTCAGATTCTTTATTTGCCACAACGTAGGTACAGATATAAGATGGTACATTACTAAGTGTTTCCGCTACATTCTGCCTTATGGCATGCAAAGTCATAAAAACTAAAAGATACAATTCAGATAGCAAATTAACCAGTAATATGTCATTCATATATAATGTAAATTCTCGTTTATGGTATTTTAATTTATTTTTATACATATTTATCATTTAAAAAGTCTTTTAAACAATAATAACATTTTTCTAATAATAATGCAGTCAGCTTAAATTTAAATATTCTTAGAGGTGTTCTTTATAAGTGTCCGGAATTTTATTGTATATTATAGGCCCCAGTGACATAATATTTTTTCTAATTAGTGCTGTTTTATAATTACCAGTATGTAATAAGTTTTTATATTGTGTTCTCATACGACCCGAACGAGTTCTAATCTCGGCTAGTGACGGAAATAAATTTAAATTCGTTTTAACAAAAATTGCAACTTCCAAAATATACAAACACGGGAAGGTAAGTATTTTTAGTGACCTAAACACAGACTCACAGCCGTCTGTAGATGTTAGATTTGACATAGATCTTATACAGCGTTTTTGGGCCTTGAAAATCTCGTCCCTTTCACTACAATTGCCCCAAAATATTACTCCGAATCTTAAAATTGGCGCAACAAGTCCGTGATAAGCTGTCAGGAGTGTACTTTTGTTTACTTTATGTGATAGGTAATATAGCACATAAGCTAACTTGCTCAGTTTGTTACAAACGCCTTCGGAATGAGGTTTCCAAGTGAGCTTGCTGTCGACTTATATATTTAGGAATTTTGCAATATTAGTTGAGTCCACATTTTGTCAATTATAACTTATAATTACGCTAGGCGGGGGTGTCCGTTGGTAAAACTGCATTACTTTTGTTTTTTTGAGATTAAGAGGATTGTGAAGTGCCGATACGCGACGCGAGTAGGTATTTTCAAAAATGCTATCTGTTTCATAACGCACGGTCTACCTCCCGCCGGGCTCCGAGCGTGAAGAACACAAATACAACGTATTACACTAATTCTTACGCACACTACGATACCAACAGGAGGAGCGTTCATTCATTCCTAGCCTATATTTGCGTACATTTACGACAAGTCACATAATGAATTTGTTTGTGTTACTTTGCAATTTTATTATATTGCATAGTCTATGTAGACGTAGGGACTTACTACATATAACTTATAGAAGTGGGCTATTATTTTTTATGTAAGTATCTACCTATATACTATGTGAGTGATTATAAGATGTGTATTACATTCAATCAACTAAAATAATTTTATACATTTTAGTTTAGAAGAGAAAGATTAGAGACAAAACTAAAAATATGCAATTTGCTTCGTAAATCGAAAGGACGGGCAACAGGTAAGTAGGCGTACTTACTTACTTACTTACTTATAATAAATTACACTTACTTTGATCGCGTACCTTACCACCTTACATACTATTGTATGTACATTGGTTGACTGGTAGGAGATAGACCGAAATTTATTCCACAAAATATAAAAGTATGGGATAGCTGATGTTGATTTGACTACAAAAACGGAGGGGGTTCTATATTCGGCTGTATGTATATTTGTTTTATTTTTATATGTTGTTATATGTTCACCGATTCCTCTGGACCGATTTTGAATACTTACCTATTCTTTTCTTGTTCACAGTTGGTCTCATACAAATTTTATGGAAATCATTTCAACCATTACATATATATTATGTTGTAATTGAGTTTTATTGAAATCGGTTGTACAAAATTTTTAATTTTACCACTTGTCCAGTAATAATATTAGTCCGTTAGAAGAAGTTGTTCATATCACTGTTACTGTGGATTTCCGATGATTCCAAGGAAAATGCTAAAATTTTCGAGATACAAAGATTTGATTAGTAAAATTTCTATACGTGGTATAGCCATACTGCAGCTATATTACAAATAATTACCAGACAGTAATATGCAAGGACGATGTACTTCAGTTGGCGAAGGCGAATTTGACAAAGAGAATCAAAAAGAATACAATAATAATAAGTCATGTAAATATATATATATATATATATATATATATATATATATATATATATATATATATATATATATATATATATATATATATAATACATCACACGTCTTCGACTGTCGACAACTCCCGATGGGTTTATTGGACATGATTCTGTAAATGAAAATGTCTTATTTCTGATTCTAATATGCTACATTTGGAGGTCATAACTAAAAGCAGATGAAATTTCGTTTGATACGAGAAGAACAAAAAGAAACAAGAAACCATGATTACTATTATCAGGTCCAGGGATAATTACATATCACTGCAGGGCTAGCATGGGCAGGAGACAATTTTATCCGCAGGGAAAGGAGAAAATCAAATTATCCCCTCGCTTAGTTCTATCCACCCTTCGAGCATGGGGGCACACCGGTGGATATAATATCCACAATAGATTAAATGGGAGATTGACTTATACATAAATAGATTTTTTGTATGAATATACATAAACTTAAACCCACGTCCAACGAACTAGGATGAAATTGTCAGTTTCAAATGTCAAAAAAGTATAATTTTTTATCTTTTATTTAATTATGTCTACCTGTTATGTCAAACGGGATATACTTCCCCCGTTGCCATGCTTTGACATAGGGACAAGATAATTTTATCTCTTGTCAGTGGATATAATCGGGGGATAAAATTTTTGTCCCCAGCCCATGCTAGCCGTGCTGGTAGGCAATTTTGTTTTTTCGTAGTATGGACACAACTGTTTCATGTTTTGGTACTTAATTTAATAAATCATGATCATTTTTGGGCAACAAAAATGCAGTCAAGACTTTACTCATTTCATTTTTAATGTTTCTTACCACAAATGATTGACCCTCTGTGTTTCAGAGAAATGGCAGTTCGAGAAAGAGTGTAATTAAGTAATATGTAATAATAAACAATAATAATTTCTTCAAGTTGTTACTTTTTATTTATTTGCCTACCCACTTTATTGTAATCTCGAAATATTTTTAATTTAATGTCCTTATTCAATAAAGACTAAATTTGTAACTAAATAATCGATAAACACTGAATAATCACAGACATTAACTTTTTCATCTTTCTAGGTTATCGATATTATTTTCTCTTCCCTAGGCGATAATAATATCGATAACACCTCTAAAAGTTACAGCCTATATACTTGTCCCACAGCTGGGCACAGGCCTCCTCTCATTTCTGAGAGGGTTTTAGGGCAAGGAAAGGTCCGTCGCGCTACCACAATGCGTGTTGGCGAACTTCACATGTCTTCGAAATATATATTTTTTTTAATTTGTCAGACATGCAGGTTTCCTCTCGATGTTTTCCTTCACCGCCGAGCACGTGGTAAATCAGCACTTAAAATTGCAAATTTCCTTGGTGCCGACGGGGATCGAACCCGGGTTTCTTGCGTACCTACTGTGTAACTTATAGCGAGCGCTAACCATGTGAGCTACCACGGCTCATTTTACAAATATAACTTTTATTTTTACAACATAATCGTAAAATACTAGTATTCACACCCCACCACCCCTAACATCACTACAATATGCGCCTGCCTCCCGACCCGTATCGTGCGATAGAGAGAGTTGCAAGTCTTGAAGGCAATTGCCTACATTTTATTTTTGAAATATTGTTTCCGGCGATAACGTTTTTACCCCCCTAAAACTTTACAAAATAAGACGATTTTGGTCTTATTCGATTCAGTACACTTTAATCTAGGCCTGTACGTTTTACTTTTTTAGTAATCAGTTTAGTTTAATTAAAAAAAAAATAAAAACGCTGGAGGAAGTTTTTAAGTCAAAAATATAGATATTTAGATGCTAATAGCTTATACTGTATACAATATTTCTTTAAAATAAAAACGTACGGGCCTAGTTTTTTGTCATATCTACAACATTTCCAAAAATTATTGAAATTGGACTATATTTACGGGGGGGAAAACGTTATCGCTTTTTGTATGAAAATTTACAGCTTCACAATCCTCTTAATAACTGAGTTATTAATGTCAAGCCATTTAATAATACTTTTTAATGTTCTATTAATCTCACCTTCATAATCGGTTATATCATTACATTTTATTATGACCGTACTATCATCTGCAAATAATACCATAGGATATTGTATATGCCGTGGTAAATCACTAATGTACAGGAGAAACAATGGTGGCCCCAGAACGCTACCCTGTGGTACGCCACATTTGACTTCTCTACTGTCTGATATATATTTAATCTCGCGTTTGATCTTACAATATATTCTAGAGATTTCTGTGTACTGCTTTCGGCCACTCAGGTAAGAGGTTATAAGCTCCAAGACATTTCGTCTTATGTCATAGAAGTAAAGCTTTTTTAAAAGGACATCGTGACTTACGTAATCGAATAGGCCGGAGGCCCAATTCCCCCCCCCCCCCCCATCAACATGATAGTGTAATTTAATAAAAGACTACCCCAGGAGGGTACCAGCACCCCTGGAGAATCCCTCGCTGAGCATCCACGACCAAACTACTCCACTCCTGGGCGTGGGTGCTCAGGCTACCCCGCGTATTCTGGGGGAGGGGGGCGAAATTCCGCTCAAGACGAAGCCTGCTCGGGGCAAGCGGAGCAAGAAGATAAAGGCAACCCCTGCCACGCTTACCGTGGATTTCTGCAATATCAGGGGACTTCATTCAAACCTTAACGCCGTCCACTACCATGTGGAGAATGCTAAGCCGGCCTTGCTCTTTCTAACCGAGACACTGGTGTCCTCTCCAGCTGACACTTCGTATCTCTCCTACCCGGGGTACAAATTAGAACACTCGTTTGTGCCCCGGGCTGGAGTTTGCGTGTATGTCAGAGAGAACATCTGTTTTTGACGCCTCGGCAGTCTTGAAGGTACGGACCTGTCCATCCTATGGTTGCGCGTAGACAGCGACGACCATCCCCGCGTCTACGGGTGCCTCTATAGGTCCCATAGCGGTAATGCCGACACAGACCGACTCATCGACCACGTCCAAATGGCTGCAGACTCAGTGCTACAACAGGTCTCATCCGCAGAGATCGTGATACTCGGTGATTTCAACGCCCACCACGCTGAATGGCTTGGTTCTCGTTTAACCGATCATGCGGGTAGATCTGTCTATGACTTTGCTTTGGCATATGGTCTAACACAACTGGTTACTTCGCCTACGCGGATGCCAGATGTGGAAGACCATGTACCTTCCCTGTTGGACCTTCTGCTGACCTCTCATCCGGACGGATATCAGGTCTCCGTCGATGCCCCTCTGGGCATTTCGGACCATTGTCTGATCCGGAGTACGGTGCCACTCACGCTCTAATCGCAGTTGCGATCTACAGCTTGCCGCCGTGTTTGGCACTATAGGTCAGCTGATTGGGACGGGATGCGGTCTTTTTTTGCATCCTACCCTTGGGGGCGGGTTTGCTTCTCGCCGGAAGATCCCAGCGTTGTTGCCGATTCTGTTGCTGATGTGGTACTTCAGGGTATGGAACTTTTTATTCCATCCTCTATGGTGCCCATCGGAGGCAGATACCGGCCATGGTTTGGTCACTCCTGTAAAATAGCATCACGCTATAAGCAGGAGTGCTACCAGGCCTGGGCTGACGCATCAACGTCTCGTGATGTAAACACCAGCGCATTTAAAAAGAAGTATAATTCCGCCTCCAGGTCCTTCAAAAGCGTCATTGCCAAGGCAAGGTCTGATCACATCGGCAGAATTGGCGAGAAGCTAGTTTGCCTTCCTTCGGGAACCCGTGCATTTTGGTCTCTCGCCAAGGCTGTCCAAGGGAACTTCTGTCAGCCATCTCTTCCATCTCTGCCCAGAGAGGACGACTCACTGGCCCATGCCGCAAAGGAGAAAGCCGATCTGTTGAGCTCTCTTTTTGCGTCCAACTCGTCTCTAGATGACGGGGGGAACACACCGCCGACCATCCCGCGATGTGAGTGCTCCATGCCGGATGTGCGATTTACACAGCGCTCGGTCCGCAAAGCACTCTTCTCCCTGGACGTCAGCAAGTCGAGTGGGCCCGATGGAGTCCCTCCCATTGTGCTGAAGACGTGTGCTCCGGAGCTGTCACCGGTTTTAACGCGTCTTTTCCAGTACTCCTACTGCCAAGGCGTAGTCCCGAACTCATGGAAGACAGCTTTGGTGCACCCGATCCCTAAAAAAGGCGACCGCTCAGACCCGTCCAACTACAGGCCTATCGCCATCACCTCCTTGTTCTCCAAAATAATGGAAGCCGTTATAAACTGCCAGCTCATGAGGTACCTTGAGGATCACCAGCTGATTAGTGACCGCCAGTACGGTTTTCGTCGGGGTTGATCAGCTGGTGATCTTCTAATCTACTTAACTCATAGATGGGCGGAGGCAGTAGAGTCCAAGGGGGAGGCATTAGCCGTTAGTTTGGACGTAGCGAAGGCCTTTGATCGGGTCTGGCACAAAGTGCTTCTTTCGAAGTTTCCTGGCTATGGGCTTCCCGAGAAATTGTTCAAATGGATCACCAGTTTCCTTGCTGATCGGAGCATCAAGGTCGTAGTAGACGGTGCATGCTCTGATCTCAAGCCTATCAACGCTGGTGTTCCACAAGGCTGGGTGCTATCCTCAACGCTGTTTCTCCTGCATATCAATGATATGTTGCTAACTGGTAGCATTCATTGCTATGCAGACGACAGCACTGGTGATGCCTTATATACCGGCCGTGCCAATATTTCTCGGGAAAACGTCGCCGAGTACCGGGACAAACTTGTGTCTGAAGTCGAGTCTTTGCTTAACAAAGTCTCGGGTTGGGGCCGACTAAATCTAGTCCAGTTCAATCCCCAGAAGACACAAGTTTGCGCGTTTACCGCTAAAAAGAACCCCTTTGTCGTATCTCCTCAGTTTCAAGGCACTCCCCTTGCTGCCTCAGCCAGTATCGGAACCCTTGGCGTCGACATATCGAATAGTGTGCAGTCTCGTGGTCACTTGGAAGGGAAGGCCAAATTGGCCTCTAAAAAGCTTGGCATGCTCAGCAGAGCGAGACAGTATTTCATGCCGGCACATCGCTTGCAACTTTACAAAGCGCAAGTTCGGCCCCACATGGAATACTGTTCTCATCTCTGGGCCGGGGCACCCCAGTGCCAGCTCATTCCACTTGACCGCATCCAGCGCAGAGCGGTTCGAATAGTCGACGACCGAGTTCTTTCTGATCGGCTAGATACACTGGCACTGCGTAGAGATGTTGCATCTCTTTGCGTATTTTATCGCATATATCACGGGGAGTGCTCTGAGGAATTGTTCGAACTGATTCCAGCCGCTCAATTTCACCATCGCACATCGCGACAAAACTCGCGTTACCATACATACCATCTGGATGATTGGCGGTCCCCCACTGTGCGATTTAGAAGAAGTTTTCTCCCTCGCACGACTTCCTTGTGGAATCAATTACCACCAGCGAATTTTCCGGACCGATATGACTTAGGAACCTTCAAGAAATGAGCTTACACCTTTCTAAAAGGTCGGCAACGCATCTGCAATTCCCCTGGTGTTGCGGTTGTTCATGGGCGGCGGTAGTCACTTACCATCAGGTGAGCCGCATGCTCGTTTGCCCCCTATTCCATAAAAAAAACGCCTTAGTCATATCCGTCAATATGGCACAAACAGGCTCTTTCTTATCAACACTCCTCATAATATTAGTTAGAAGATTGTATACTGCCATATTAATATTTTTATTTTTCCTAAATCCCATTTGTTCTTTGCTCAGTATATTTATTCAGATATTTATCTGTTGATTCGTATATAATCTTTTCAAATAACTTAGAAAAAATTGGAATCAATACTAATGGACTATAGTTGGATATATCTTCTTTATTATCCTTTGTATGAAGCGGTTTTATTACAACAGTTTTCAGGCTATCAGGAAATCAGGAAATATACCAGAAGCAATACTAATATTTACAATGTGACTTAAAGGCCCAGCTATAACAACGCTGACAAATTTAACGACTTTGGTTGTTATACCATTGTAGCCATGACTTTGAGTATTTTTAAGGGTTTTGATTACTCTATGACTTCTGGAATGATCGGAGTCATAAATAATGAATTTGAGTTGATGTTTAAGTCAATAATCTTTTTACATTTTTCATTTTTTTCGTTACATTATTTACGATTCTCAATTGTCACATTATGGTTGATAATTTTTGAAATAGGTTCTCTTTTATTATTATTATTATTGATTACTTTTATTTTGGGCTTTATTAATAAAGTTATTATTTTGTGCCATTTGAGTAAATCTGATGACTTTTTTGAACTTTTGTGAGTAGGTCTTGAATATTTTTTTGTTTTCGCTTGAAGGATTGAATCTGTATTTCCACAGCAAGATTCTCTGTTTCCTACTACAGAGTTTAATGTCTTTAGAGATCCATTTGATTTTATCTTCTGATCGAATTTTGATCCAATTAGTGGGAAAACATTGATCATAAAGTAGTAGAAAGATTTCCATAAACATGTCATATGCATAATTGGGATTACTCTCGCTGTATACGTTTCAAAAATGTAAACTCTTTAAAAGATTATTAAACTTAACCACATTTTCTTTTGAAAAGTCCCTTCTTTGAATACTTAAGTTTGCAAGTTTGACTAACTTGAATTTTAAGAATTTGAGCTGAGTGATTAGATATTGCAAAGTCAAGTATAAAGTGTATCAGGTAAGCTTAGGTTCGCGTAGTGTATATTTTCTTTGGCTTAGGTAAAGTCAAACTTATTGTTTTTTCTGCCGACTTCCAAAAAGGAGACGGTACTCAATTCGAGTGTATGTTTTTTTTTATTTGTGTTACCTCATAACTTTGTACTGGGCGAACCGATTTCGATGATTCTTTTTTTATATGAAAGCTGATAGTTCTCGTGTGGTCACGTATAAATTTGATCAAGGTCAGACCAATGGTTATTGAGTTATTCTTAAATAACCTATATTGAAGTCGCTTATATTGAAGTCTGCTGTACAACATTTTTAATTTTAAATTATTAATATTTTTTTATTTAATTAATATTTTTTACAAAATGAACAACACAATTGACACTGCGCAAACGCGTCTTGGTATTTAGGAAGTGTTGAGCCAATTTGTAAATTGGTGAATCGATATGGCTCACTATAGGACGTAGTGGAGCATTGGGCTTGTGTATTTTTGGTAACCCATACAATTTCGGTGGTTTGACACACGTAGGTATTATCGATTTTACGTCTAGATTTAATCTTTCGGAGTGTTTCTTTATGAGATATCTGGTTGTTTTGAGTGTGTTATTAGTTGGGTCATTTTTAACCTTTTTATAAGTACTTGCATCCGACAAAAGTAACTGCATTTCTAGACCATCTTAACTCCTTAAATTCTAAAATTCAGTTCACAATGGAGTTAGAGAAATGTAAATCTATGGTGTCGGCTGCAAGGGGTATCAATTTGTTCATCATGGGTGTCATTTTCATGGTTTTCGAGGGTGTTGAAACCGATAGGGTTGTTGAAATGTAAATCCAAGATGGCGGCCGCAATAAGTATCAATATTTTCATAATGGGTGTCATTTTCATGGTTTTCGAGGGTGCTGAAGCCAATAGTGCTGTCGAAATGTAAATCCAAGATGGCGGCTGCAATAGGTATCAATTTTTTCATCATGGGTGTCATTTTCATGGTTTTCGAGGGTGCTGAAGCCGATAGTGCTGTGGAAATGTAAATCCAAGGTGACGGCTGCAGTAGGTATAAATTTTTTCATCATGGGTGTCATTTTCATGGTCTTCGAGGGTGTTGAAGCCGACAGTGCTGTCGAAATGTAAATCCAAGATGGCGGTTGAAGTAGGTACCAATTTTTTCATCATGGGTGTAATTTTCATGGTTTTCGAGGTTGTCGAAGACGATAGTGCTGTCGAAATGTAAATCCAATATGGCGGCTGCAATAGATATCAATTTTTTCATCATGGGTGTCATTTTCATAGGTTTCGAGGGCGTTGAAGCCGATAGTGCTGTCGAAATATAAATCCAAGATGGCGGCTGAAGTAGGTACCAATTTTTTCATCATGGGTGTCATTTTCATGGTTTTCGAGGGTGCTGAAGCCGATAGTGCTGTGGAAATGTAAATCCAAGATGGCGGTTGAAGTAGGTACCAATTTTTTCATCATGGGTGTAATTTTCATGGTTTTCGAGGTTGTCGAAGACGATAGTGCTGTCGAAATGTAAATCCAACATGGCAGCTGCAATAGATATCAATTTTTTCATCATGGGTGTCATTTTCATGGGTTTCGAGGGCGTTGAAGCCGATAGTGCTGTCGAAATATTAATCCAAGATGGCGGCTGAAGTAGGTACCAATTTTTTCATCATATGTGTCATTTTCATGGTTTTCTAGGGTGTTGAAGCCGATAGTGCTGTCGAAATGTATTTAAACTACTTTAAAAAAAATCCGTATAATCATGCTATACGTTATTTTTAATGCGAAGGCATGCTCAATTGGATTTACCAATATATTTTTAATCTGGAGGTAGCCGTGGTTAACTATGACATTGGGACGTCATACACCTCAGTCCCCCCCGTGACCATGGGTGCTGCAAAGTGCTTGAAATGTCGGGAATGTAAAATAAGTTAATATACGCGATAAAATCCGTAAAATTAGTTTTATTTAAATGTGTAGTGTTCGCGTAAATATAAGAAATCATTATGAATACTTTTTTTTTCTCTTTGAGTATACGTGTCATAGAGAGGAGACCGCTTGTGGAACGCTGTGTGGAAAAACCCTCGTTACATTGAGCGGCGATCTGTGCAAGGCGGCTGATAGCAACATAATGCGTGAAGCCGAAAACCGGGCTATGTAACACGCTTGGGAGAGGCCTACATCCAGCTGTGTACTACCGCAGGCTGATGATGATGATCATCATGATCACAAAGAAGAAGTCAGCAGAATATATAGAACAGGTTTAAAGGATTAACTTTTACAAATCACTGTTGTGATATGGGAAAATAAGTAATTTGTGAAAAATAAGGAATGTGTGATAAATTATTTAAATACTGAACTAAAAAAAATAGGTAAAATTAATTCAAAAACGCAATTATACCTGGTTACTTAATTATCAATAAAATACTTACCTCAAACATACAACAAGTCTTTTCTCTGGTTTAATTGGCCTTCTAAATGTTGAGTTTTCCATAGAAAGATATAGTTTTAGTATATGTAGCAATTGTTGAAATTTCTTGCATTTTGAATGCAAATATCTAAAAAAATCGTTCATCATCATCTAATAAGTCTTTAAATAAAGTATATTATCTCCTTCATATTCACCATACCACTGCTTTTTTAAATTAATATTATGAATCCGGAATCTTCTTTTTCTTCGAATTTTATTTTCTTCCTCCTCAGCCAATAAGCAGGCTATTACTATATTTTTTCCATAGTGATTTCGAGCAATCAATCTCCCTATACCGTTTGACACCAGTGGTTGGTCATACAAAAGATTTGCGTACGGCGCGGACGATGCGTAAGTGTAAATGTGCGAGCAATGTGACCATATGTGGCAGGTTCCTGCTGTTTTGGCAAGATTGGCCTCTTATTTTAGCCTCTGGCATGTACGGTTGAAGTTTTATGAAATCTGGCAGTATTTGGCAGTATTGGGGTATTAAAAATAGATTTCATTATGGCAACTTAAAATGCCGAAAATGGCAACCCTAGATACTTCACCAGCATGTGGGGGATTTCCCTGTACTTCTAGTCTGTTATGTTTGTATCACATTCAATAAACAACTTGAAAAGTATGGGTGTAAAGATGATAATCTTAATACGAGTATTCGTAAACACGAGTTAATGGTTAATATTTCAATCAGTCATAAGAGAGACGTACTTTAATTTGGTATCGCATTAGATTTCGTGGTGACAATGTCTTGTTAGCGATATCTTGTTAATAATATTTCGTGGACGATAGTAATTATTGGTAGTGGTGATGAAGCGAAAATATGAAAGGGCGTATAGAGCGGAGTGGGAGCAAGGTTCTTTACTTTCATTGTGGATCTTCAAAGCTTAAGATGATCAGATCCAAATTGGCAAGCCGGCTGTCCGCTTTAAAGGAGCATACCGCTACTAGTAAACATAAAAAAAACCATCCGTGAGTGTCGTGGAAATCTCGATTGGAACGAAGTTCCTTTCGTAGTATATTATAATTGATAAACTTATTACATTATTGATTAAAAATAAATATTGGTAAATCCAATTGGGCATACCTTAAGCGCATTAAAAAAATTACGTATAACATGATTATGCGGAATTTTTAAAGTAATTTAAATACATTTCGACAGCACTATCGGCTTCAACACCCTTGAAAACCATGAAAATGACACCCAAGATGAAAAAATTGGTACCTACTTCAGCCGCCATCTTGGATTTACATTTCGACAGCACTATCGGTTTCAACACCCTCGAAACCCATGAAAATGACACCCATGATGAAAAAATTAATACCCATTGCAGCCGCCAGCTTGGATTTACATTTCGACAACCCTATCGGCTTTAACTCTCTCGAAAACCATGAAAATGACACCCATGATGAAAAAATTGATACCTATTGCAGCCGACATCTTGGATTTACATTTCGACAGCACTATCGGCTTCAACTCTCTCGAAAACCGTGAAAATGACACCCAAAATGAAAAAATGTATATCTATTGCAGCCGCCATCTTGGATTTACATTTCGACAGCACTATCGGCTTCAAAACCCTCGAAAACCATGAAAATGATACTCATGGTGAAAAAATTGGTACCCATTGCAGCCGCCAGCTTGGATTTACATTTCGACAACCCTATCGGCTTCAACTCTCTCGAAAACCATGAAAATGACACCCATGATGAAAAAATTGATACCTATTGCAGCCGACATCTTGGATTTACATTTCGACAGCACTATCGGCTTCAACTCTCTCGAAAACCATGAAAATGACACCCAAAATGAAAAATTTTTTTTAGCCGTTATCAGGATGCTCCTGTTAGTTTCCTTCTGTCGCCTCTTATGATACCCACGTGACGATATGGGGTAATCGATATTCTTACACCGCCACTACATGGTACTACGGTACGGTCTGCACTATAATGAGCTAATCATTTATTAATGGCAAATATTAATTATGAAAAAGGCGCGCAACGTCTGATACAGCGCTGTAAAATATAGTGATTATATACTCTTTGCTGCTTTGAGTGTCGGCTTTTATTCAAACAGCAGAAGAAAAGAACCTAATTTTGGCCAGCTAATCTTAATTAATTTTTTAAACTAAAATTAGCTCTAACAAAAATAATAATTACTTAGAATATTGCTATATATATTTTAAATAATCTTATATAATTCAAATAAAGTTTATAGCCGTTAAAAAGACATGCAGGTAATTTAAAACACTAAACTCGAGTCTGGTCTTTCTCTTTTGGGGCTCCTTAAATTTTATGCTGAAATCAATAATACAGGTTTATTTTTCAAAGAGTAACCAAATTTTAAAATTAAGTTCAAATAATTATATAAATAATGATAGACCGTTATTACAGTTTTTGAAAATACGAGTAAATAAGGCTTTTTCTTTTATTTGAAGCTATCCCAAATTGAATGTGATTTATGGGCAACAACGTTTTTGCCCACCGATCGACCCTTACGAATATGTGCGTGAGCAGTAAAATCACAGAATAATTAATAGTACAAGAAAAATCAGTTAAAACAATGCATTACCTCGCATTTTCAATTTAAAAGGTAAAAAGGACACAATGTTTGAGATTTTTTTAATTAATTTTTCTTCACCATTTGCCTATATTACTTATTCTAAACCTTGTCTGCAAATTTGGCTGGCTATTGCAAAATAACCCTATATAATACAACTAGATGTCGCAACAACCCGTAAAAGAAAAGGCTCTAAAAATGTTAGTTTTTTTTATTACTTATTGTAAGCCAGTGCTTGACCACAATCCCACCGGGTAGTAAGTGGTGATGAAGTCATAGCCTACAAACTGCATAGTATAGCGATGCTTTCAGTAGGTATTAGTTGTTTAAATATAGTACGAGGTATATAATGTACTGAAAATGCAAACACTCAAATAATTTAATATCTGAGTTAAACCCTGTAATCAAAAAAGATCGAATTTTAAATCTGACGGCCCCCCTTTTCTATATTTCATTTTTTTAAGATAAATAAGAACAAAATGTATATTTGTACTATAACGAATGAGCTTAAGACAATGACATGATGACATCCCACATTCTAGGGTACCTACCTAAGAAAATATTTCAGCTTCTCAATATCAATATAAATTTCTGACTTAATATACGTATAATGGATGAACAGTGGACTGTATATTTATTTGTGACTGATTACTTAACGACTGATCTGAGGTTAGCTATACTAGGGGACTGCTTGAAGAAAAGATGGTACTTTTTAATATACTGTATTAACTATTTACAACAATTCGGCACTGACTAACTATAACTATGTCTAACACTATGTACAGAGGGAGGTCTTGATTTGGAGTCTTGAGTCTTCTTCAGGTTTCTTCCTTAGTGCCGCTCCGAAGTGAAATGAACAGCTCACAGACCGAGACGCCCTTCTTATATCTCGCTAGAAGGTGCCTCAGTCTGTGAGTAGTGCCGTGCGACGACAAATGGAGCCACACGCGCGCTGATTGGACGCCGACATCGCTGGTCGGCGCCGGTGTGCGGGGTGCGCGGGGGGTAGCGGGGTACGAAGGGGCGACGGGGCGGCGGGTCTCTAGCTGTCCTCAACATCCTCCCCCCGGCGTAGCTCGCGAGCCTCATCTTCTTTCGGGAGGACGGCGATCTTCCTGACCGGCCGCCGCAGCAATCCGCCCCTGGTCCGCACCTCCACGTTGCGCACCACGCCGTCTGGTCCGGGAAAGGTCCGCGTTATAATTCCACGCGGCCATACGTTCCTTGGCAGGCTTCCGTCTGCCACCACGACGAGGTCCCCCTCTTGTAGTTGTCGCTGCTGCACATCCCGTGAGTCCCCGCGCGCAACCAGCGTCGGCAGGTACTCCTTCATCCAGCGCTTCCAGTACTCGTCGGCAAGTCCTTGCGCCGCTCTCCACGCCCGACGATCATTAGGCGTGCACGGCGCGGTTACTGGAAGGCTCGATGGTCCCAGCAGCAGGAAGTGGTTGGGTGTCAGCGCTTCTTCCTCGTCGATGTCGACCGGTACGTGTGTCAACGGTCGAGAGTTCACTGTATTCTCGGCTTCGGTGAGGAGCGTCACCAACGTCTCCTCCCGCGGGCTCTTCTGGTGTAGAGTGGCTTCGAGCGCGGTCTTCACTGAGCGCACGAGACGCTCCCATGCGCCTCCCTGGTTCGGCGCGCCCGGCGCGATGAACTTCCAGTCTGTCCGCCGAGTCAACGCGTAGTCCTTCAGCAGGGGTGCCCACTCCTCCATTGCCCGTCGCAGCTCGGTGTCCGCCCCATGGAAATTCGTTCCGTTGTCAGAGTAGATGACCCGTGGCCACCCACGCCTAGCCGCCATGCGCCGCAATGCCGATATCGCCGAGTCCGTCGTTAGGGAATAAACTATCTCGAGATGTACCGCGCGCGTCGTCAAACAAGTGAATAACGCTATCCACCGTTTTTCATGCCTACGTCCTATTGTTACCGTTATAGGCCCGAAATAGTCGATTCCGGTGTAGGTGAATGGTCGCGCGAATGCCCCTAACCGTTCAGGTGGTAGATCTCCGATAACCGCCGGCCGTGGTGTCGCCTTGCGTACCCTGCACTGCAGACATCTCCGCTCCACTTCTCTTACGGTCGGTCGTAGTCGAAGTATGTGATATCTCGTGCGTAGGTCGTTCACTACCCGTTCCCTGTTGGCGTGGCTTGCTTCCTTATGCGCCTTCTCCACAAGCAGCTTTACAAACTGGTGGCGTCCGTTCAGGATGGTGGGTCTCTTCATTTGGCTGTCCACATCGGCTGCGTCAATCCGTCCTCTAGCTCGCAGTATGCCATCTTCGAATATGGGGTCGAGCTTCCTCAACGCGCTGCCGGTTGCCAAGTTCTTTCCTTTCTGCAGTCGACTGATGTCTTCAGCAAAACTGTCTTGTTGACTTCGCTCTATCCACATCCGTTCTGCTTTCTGGATGTGGTCCAATGTTAGTCCGTGCGCCTTTCCTTTCATGGCGTCGACGAACTGTAATATGCGAGCGGTGGCCCTGACCAATCTCTCATAAGAAGAGAACCTCTTGATGTCTGGCAGGTGTGGAGCGTCCCTGGTGTCGCTCTGGTGCGCCACGACTTCCTCCAGCTCGTCATCTTCATCCCCTGCCTTCTCTTCCCGACGTCGAGGCCATCGATCTTCATCTTCGTACAGGAATGGTGGTCCCGTAAACCACTTGTCGCTCTCTTCCTTGTACGTATAATTAATGCGCGTTGCCTGATCCGCGATGTTGTCTGCGGTCGGTATCCACCTCCATTGCTCGGGTGACGTCTTCTCCGATATCTCCCCTAATCTATGTGCTACGTATGGGGTGTAACGCGCCGTATCGTTCTGAATCCAATGGAGCGCCGTAGTGGAGTCTGTCCAATAAACTACCCTATCGGCTACCACTCTGTGCTCGCCTTGCACGAATTCCGCGAGTCGCGCGCCTATTAGATTCGCCTGTAACTCTAACCGCGGAATGCTTTGCGCCTTTATCGGGGCGACTTTCGCCTTGGCCGCCACTAATCGTACCTTAACCGTTCCGTCGCGGTATCGTAATCGCCAATACGCCACGGATGCGTACGCACGTTCGCTTGCGTCATTAAACACGTGAAGCTGACGCTCTACCACTCCCCCCGTAGGAGCATAGCACCTAGGCAGCCGCAGTCGTGATACTTCCTCGACGACTCGCAGCCACCTCTGGAATTCCTCAGCTGCCTCCTCGGGTAGTTCGTCGTCCCATCCGACCTTCTTCATCCGCCACAGGTCTTGCAGCAGGATCTTAGCGGTGATGGTGAGGTAGCTCAGCAGTCCCAGCGGGTCGAAGACCGACATGACTGCACTTAACGCCTCTCTTTTGGTCGGTGGCCTCTGCAGCGTCTTCACTTCGTTCGGTACCCTGTTCATGGATGTGTTGAACGTTAAGGCATCTTCATCGGCCATCCATAATAGCCCCAGGGTTCTGCCTGGGCTGTCGCCTACCTCCTTAGGCTTGCTCGCTAGTAATTCCTCCGGCTTGTCTTCTAGTAGGGCTGCGTGGTTCGAATTCCAGCCTGCTAAGGTGAAGCCGGCCTGCTGGTGTACTTCCATAACCTGCCTCGCAGTGTTTACCGCTTCCTCTACCGTAGCATAACTGTCTAGGTAGTCATCCATGTAGTGACTACGTACGATAGCGTTAAGTGCCAACGGATGTGTCTCTGCGTGTGCGCGCGCGTTATGATCCCTAACACTATGTGCGAGAAACGGCGAGCTCCTCGCACCGAAAATCATTGAAGTCATAACGTATTCCCGCGGTGGGCTGGATCGCTCGTTGCCTCGCCACAGAAACAATTGCGCGGGTTGGTCGCGACGGTCTATCTTTACGCGTAAAAACATTTCCCTAATATCCGCGGACACGGCTATTTCGTTCTCCCTAAATCTAAATAGTATGCCCGGTAGGTTCCGTAACAAGTCAGGGCCGTCAAGTAAATAATCGTTCAAACATTTACCGGACGCACGCGCTGCCGCGTCGAAAACCACTCTTGTCTTCCCAGGCTTGTTCGGATTCTGTACTGCGAAGTGGGGCAGGTACCAGCTCTTGGGGTCCTCTCTCTCTGTCCCTTCAGCTTCCCTTGCGTATCCTTTCGCCAGGAGGTTGTCCATTTGTGCTGTATAGGCGTCTCGAAACTCCGGCGATTTGTCCATCTTCTTCTCGATCGTCCGCAGTCTTCGAGCAGCCATCTCGTAGCTGGGAGGCATCCGCACGTCGTCGTCCTTCCATGGCAGTCCCACCTGGTATTGCTCGCCGACCTTCTTGACGGTGCGCCGGAATATCTCGACAGCGCGCTCCTCTTCCCGTCGCGGCCTACTCTTTAGCGAGATACCGATGGAATCGATCTCGTACTGCCGTTTAAGGAGTTCCGTTAACTCCTCGTCCTGACTGGCGAACGTTCGAATGTCCCTATCTAAACGTCCGCTACTGCTTACGACGTGTAATACGGTTTCACCGTCCTCCCTACACGTGAATCGCGGCACGGTTCCCTGTATCACCCATCCCAATAACGTTCGTGCAGCTATAGGCTGCGTTCGACGTCCTATCCTTAAATTACGGGTGATTATTAAATGCCAGTTGTCGGCGCCTAATAATAATCTCGGTTTGGCGTCCTCGTAGCAAACCGAGCTCGGTAGGTTGCGTAAGTGTTTCAACCGTAAACACTCTTTATTTACCGACTGCGAACCTATCTGTAAATTTGTTACCGTACGCGCATTTATTCTGTACATTTCGCTGCGCGTCTTGCCACGTATGCCTATGTTAACTAGCCTGCTATCGGCCTCGCGCTGACTATTGCTTACTCCTCTAATATTCAGCGGCTTTACCGGTCCTTCCGCTCCTAACTCGCGCGCTAAGTCGTCGTCGATCAACGAAATGGTTGAGCCTTCGTCAAGCAACGCATACGTATCTATTTCCCTACCGCGTGGTCCACGTAACGTAATGGGACACACTTTCAATAATACGGACGCATTACTAGCGACGTTAGACGCGACGAGCACGGTCTCATCCGGTTTTGCCGATGTCTCGGGTGCGCGGGTCTTGCGGGTGTGAAGGAGGGCATGGTGGGGGGCGTTGCAGCCGTCGACGCCGCATTTCTTCGCTCTACATTTGAACCGTCGGTGTTTACTACTTAAACACAGAAAACATACCCCACCTTCCTTTACCCAATTCCACCGGTCGTCCACACCCATTTGCGCTAACTTTCTACACTTAGCGATCCCGTGTTCACCTCCGCAGCACATACAAGAGGCACTACTGGTGTCCTCCTGTGCGGTGAACGTTTTTACGTCGCGAGTCCTATTCTCTACGCGGCGTGTCACTATTCTTTTCGACGACGGCGCCTCTCGTCTTACGGGCGATTCCTTAGTCGGCTCTACGGACGTATAGGCATGACTCAACGCACGATCAGCCTCTCTCATCATGAACCTGGACAGTGTAACGATGTCCGGTTTGTCTGCACTTCCGTAGTGCTCCGCATAATCACACCAACGCGACCGTAAGTGAGGGCTTAACTTACTCGTTACTTCCCTAGTAAGCATTGGATTTTGCAGATATCCCTTGCCGTCAACGTTTTGCAAAATGCACACGATATTTTGCAACTTTATTGCGAACGCATTTAATTCCTGTGCGGTTTGACCCGGGCGCGGAAGGCGTTTCAATTCTTCTAACGCTCGATCGATAATTACTTCCGGGCGGCCGAAACACTGCTCTAATGTTCGCATAATATCTGCTGGATCCTTCGCGGTAAACAGCAGTGCCGATACTACCTCCCTAGCTTCACCGCGTAGACAGTTTCTTAACCTTGCCATATTTTCCGTATCTGTGAATCCATATAGACGCGTGGATTCTTTCATCGCGGCTTTGAACGCTAACCATTCCGTGGCCGAACCGTTAAAAATAGGCAAGTCCTGCGTCTGCTTCGCGGCAGCGGGCCTAACTCTGACCATATTCTCCAGAGCTTCCGCTAGTCGCTCTATACCCCTATCTTTCCCTCGCGGAGTAAGCGACCTATCTCTATCCCTATCTCTCTCTAGCCTACGTTGTGGCGCTGGCGTCCTATGCACACCTACATCCCTATACGGCGACGGTGATCTACGATCCGCGTGGCGATGTGGCGATCTATGTGTAGGCGATAGAGTGCGGCGTTGGACGCGCGACGGCGACGTAACCCGTACACGACGATCCACCTGGTTCATTCCTACGGCGACTCCATCTTCCCTCTGTACCGAATCTATGCGGCGCGGTTGAACGTTATTCGCTTCCGTCCTCCCCTGGGCATCTTCACTGTGGTCGTAACCGATTACCCTGTTCGGTAGGGTCTGCTCTAACTCGATGCGGGGCGCGGGCTGAGAGGGGCGGGAGGGCGACTCCCCCCGCACAGTCTCTACGTTTTCTAACCACCTATCAACGCGTACCCTATTTTCAACTAACTCGTCTTCGTTGACACTTTCCCTATCTGTTTCTTCTTGCAGTTGCGCGACGTCCCTAGCGTACTTCTTCCTAATAAGATCTTCTTCCAACTGCAAATGCTTCCTCCTAATTGCAGCTAGTTCCTCCGCGGCGTTATACTCTATTTGCTTTAATTTAGCTATCGCACTAGCCGTCGACCGGGCTGAACGAACGGAGCGAACCGACGGGGCGCGGGGTGCGGGCCTATGTACGTCTGTTACAGGCGCGACGGTACGTACTAACGAACTAATCTCTGTAGACGGAAGATCTTCAATAATCGCGGCGAGTGTCTCTGTACGCGGCGCGGAAGTGCTAACCTCTCCCAAACGATCGGTCGTGGACACGGACATAGCGGGGCGCGGCGGCGGGGGCGCGGGCGCGGGCGTAGATGCGGGCGCGGGCGGGGCCTGGAGCGCGGGCGCGGCGGAGGGCGCTTGTGCCATTGCGAGATAATCGGACGGGGACGCGGGTGCTTCTTCGAATATGCGCATTCCTACCGGCATGTCATCATCGTTCCGTGTCTTCTGGCTTCGTGTCTTCCTCATGGTCCCACGTTGCGACCTCCGGTCGTCTTCAAAAAGATGTACGTACAGTCTTTAAAAAGACACACGTATGGATGTCGTTCCCGCCACAAGGGCGTTACCAGATGGTCACAGTTTGGCACCGTTAGGGAGTGACCACTGGCCGCGTAAACGCGGTTAAGAAACAAGAAATTGTCTGGAAACAGACAATAGACGTATGTGACGTAATCGTGACAAGAAACAGGGAAGAAATTAGTACCGACGATCTTCTCTCTTCGTCGACGAACTTCTTTCTTCCTTGAAGATCTTCTATAATGATCTTCTCTCTTCTATAATTATGTTCTTTCTTCTATAATTATGTTCTTTCTTGTTTCTTCTTACTTCTTGCTTCTTTCTTCTGGCTTGAATCCGGCGGCGATGGACCAAGAATATAATGGATGAACAGTGGACTGTATATTTATTTGTGACTGATTACTTAACGACTGATCTGAGGTTAGCTATACTAGGGGACTGCTTGAAGAAAAGATGGTACTTTTTAATATACTGTATTAACTATTTACAACAATTCGGCACTGACTAACTATAACTATGTCTAACACTATGTACAGAGGGAGGTCTTGATTTGGAGTCTTGAGTCTTCTTCAGGTTTCTTCCTTAGTGCCGCTCCGAAGTGAAATGAACAGCTCACAGACCGAGACGCCCTTCTTATATCTCGCTAGAAGGTGCCTCAGTCTGTGAGTAGTGCCATGCGACGACAAATGGAGCCACACGCGCGCTGATTGGACGCCGACATCGCTGGTCGGCGCCGGTGTGCGGGGTGCGCGGGGGGTAGCGGGGTACGAAGGGGCGACGGGGCGGCGGGTCTCTAGCTGTCCTCAACAATACGGTTTGAGTTAACATTCTACACCAAACATCCTAATTTCCGGTCTCTAACTAATTCCCTCTATTAGCTAGAGATTAGTGATAAACTGTCGGACTTACGGAGAAACAATCAGACGGGCTCAGACAGACAGCAGAATGACATGAATACGCTCCATATTACCCTTGTGGGTGCTTTGGGTACTGAACACTAAAAATGAGGTAATGTTACGGAAGTTTAAATTTCCGATCAATGACCTAATAAATTATACTAATTAGCATTTTAAAAAGGGTTTATAACCGCGAAACAAACACAACAGTTTAAAGGAATTTTAGTACAATATATTATCTTTATAAGTCAATTGTCTGTCAAATTCTTAAAAATAACGGCGTACATCGAAGGAATTAAAATTGAGACAAATGTAATGGCTACTGAGCTCTCAGATAAATTACTGCCGTAAACACAAACAAGCATTCGTCTGTGTTGCTGTTGTGAAACTAAATAATATTTATTGCACTTTAGTACCTAGCGCCTGTGGTAATTTATTGGCAACTTGTTTTAAGACATAAGTTTGACGGTAACTAAACCAACAGTCGATTTTCTTTTACGGCTGAGATTTATGAAACCGAATGTAGTGTAGAGTTATGACTCATAACTTATGAGTAAGACAATCTTGGGTGTAAATCGTCTGATCAAACGGTACAAGCTTGTAAATTAGAAAGTAAAGATATTAATGTAAATAAAAGAAATTAATATTCTTTAAATTAAAATGATATATTTTAGTTTTTCTGTGTTTTATTATGTTAAATTCTTATTTAGAGAGCACAGTAAGTTTACATCTGAATGGCGAGTAAGCACATTTTTTGGGTGCATCCACGTTTTGTTTACAATTTCAAAAATGTTACATTATTCTTTTAGTACTGCAGCATATGCTGTAAGAAAAATTAGAAGTCTCACAGTTGTGGAAACAAGTAGTGTATTTTAGTTACTATCACAGCGTAATGTCTTATGGAATTTTGTTATGGGGTAATGCGACTGATATTGAAGCTATTATTGTTTTGCATAATTGAGCCGTACGGGCGGTTTATAACCTAAATTGTAGAGTTCCTCAGAGAAAAAAAAATTAATGAACATGAAAAATCAAATTAAATTTATGTTTTTAAGTACATACATTACATTTATGAAAATGTAATGTATGTACATAAAAACATAAATAGCTTTAATAAGAATAAGGATGTTCATACCTTAAACACTAGGAACAAGCAGAAGCGTTTAATGCCAGTTACTAGACGCCACAGAATCAGTACCTAATTCATTTATGAGGCAATGTCTATCTATATCTATATCTATAAACACTCACGCCTGTCACCCAGAGGGGTAGGCAGAGACTATGGACTTCCATTTGGCACGATCCTGACAGACCTCTCTCGCTTCCTCCACATCCATATACCTACGCATACACGCTCGTCGGTTAAAGGTACACTTGATTTGGCCCATTTTCAACATATCGCCAATTTGGTCGATAAACTTTCGCATATGGCGACCCTTTCCGACTCTGCCGTTCACCTCTGCAACATAAATTTGCTTTGTCACTCTTTCCTCATTCATTCTTTCCACATGACCAAACCACCGAAGCATTCCTTTCTTAATCCTGGTCACAACATTATCTTGCAAACCACACTCTTCTCTTATTAAACAATTTCTCACTCTGTCATTCAGATTCATCCCTAACATACTCCTTAAGGATCGCATTTCTACAGCATTTATTCTACTCTCGTGCTTCTTCTGCCACACCCAACTTTCACTACCATACATTAAAGTAGGCACTAACACAGCATTGTGAATTGCCATACGTGCCTTTTTGGACACATTCTGACTTTTCACAATAGAGTGTAAAGCCCCATTCACTCTATTTCCTGCATTCACTCGTCGTTCTATATCCTTATCATATCTACCATCCCTGCTAAACACACATCCCAAATACACAAACTCATCTACTTGCTCTACGTATATACTCTTGTATATACTCTCTGTATATACGCTTTTACAACAAAATCCCAGAACATGTTCAAATTTTGTCAATAAACAGGTTTAAAAGTTTTAATAAAGAAAAACTTTACAAAAACTTTACTTTACAAAAGATTTTTGAAAATAACCCCTGGGAATAAGGTGATCGCCACCATGCTGGTTCTATGAAAATTCATTTAAAAATTGTACAAACAAAATTATTGTTAAGTGAAATATGTTTAAAAAAAAACTCGCGTTGGGTTGCTTGCTGGTTCTTCTCAGAACAGAGGTATTTTCCGAACCAGTGGTAAATAAAAAATGACTTTCAATAAGTATTATATAATAATCAATATTGAATAAAAATCATTGTATTCATTCTATTCTATTCTATTTATTATTGTTTACCTTGAGCTTTGTTGTATGACTAAAATAAAATTAAAGGAATCTTAATTCCGCCATGTGACGCGGAATAAGATTAAACCAGGACTGATAATTTAGATACATAAATCGCTTGCAACCAAGAAAATAAGATGGGCAATCCCAAAAATTATCAAAGCAAACTCATATACTTTCAAGCAAGATGAATACCTATTGAACGTCAATTAAGAGGAGAATAGACAGTCTAGACACGACAACTTTCATAATTTGCCATTGCCACAGTGGCATGATTAAATCATTATACAATAAATAAATAAATAATAGTGGCGGACCAGATTTTATAACGGAACGAATACTTTAGGGCCTAGAAATAATTGTTGTGGCTGATTGTGACGGTCTGACTATTTGCTTTTATGCAATTTATGTACGTGAAACGAAACAAAAAATAAGACGACAATGATGATTTTTGAAAGAGAAGGACGATACTTATGTGAAATATGAATAAAAGAGGAATAGGTTGAGAAAGTTGATGAGTTTGTGTTTAGGATGTTGGCTTAACAGGGATAGCAGACATGACAAGGATATAAAACAAAGGGAGAATGTAAAACACTGAGTGAATTGGGCTCTTTACTAATATGTGCAAAGTTTGAATGTGTGTTAAAAAAGGCACGTTAGGTAATTCATGATGCTGTGTGGAAATACAGTCGTTATGAAGTTTGTTTAGGGAGTCCGAATGATGGGATAAGACATTATGTGATAAGAGAATAGTGTGTTTGTTAAAAGATGTTGTGACCAGGATTATGTGGAAAGAGTGACGGAGCAAATTTCTCTGTTTTATAAAATAAAGGTGACAAACGACCACACAATTCACTTGATGGTAAGTGGCTGGTGTAACCTCCACTTACCATTAGGTGAATGTGTAGTAGATGTAGATCATCTATTATCGATTAAGAAACAAAATGCAGATGCGTTGTTACCCCTTTTTTTTTTTTTTTTTTTTTTGCGGATGGAAAATCATCAAATGACGCCTTTCGCTCTGGGTGGAGCGGAAGGGAGTGTCAGACTTTTACTGACTAAAAACCATCCGTGTTCCTTCAGTGCCCTTACGTTCCGGAGCCGCGGTATCTCTTTCGAACAGCCCGCAGCCCCGGCAGGCGTCGGCCCTTGCGGGCCCCTTCACGCTGCTGACAGCTCTTTGAGGCGCGCGTGGAACAAAACGCGCCGTCGACACGGCCTGTCGTCGTTAGACGGACGGACGGCGAGCTACCCATTGCTCGCCGTCCACAGGCCCGCGCCTACGGTGGCCGGGGGCCACGACGTAGCCCCCGACGCCCGGGGCGTCTCCCGCGGCGGCCGGGAAGGAAAGCTGTTGCTCTTTCCTTCTCCCGCTCCGCCACCTCCTTCGCTAGCATCACTGCTTCGCAGAAGGTGGTGACGGCATCCCATTCCGTCTCGCTCCGGACCATGGCTTCGACCAGGGCCGGACGCGAGAGGTCGCCGCCGCCTATCGCCGCTACGAGGACACGGCGGTGCTCCGCCCAAGCAGGGCACACCTCCACGGTGTGCTCCACCGTGTCCTCCGGTCGATCCTCGCAGTGGGAGCACCCGGGCGTTTCCTCCCGCCCGATTCGGTGCAGGAACCTCCCGAACACACCGTGTCCGGTGAGGACCTGCGTCAGGCGGAAGGTGAGGACGCCGTGGCGTCTCTCTAGCCACTCCTCAAAGAGGGGTCTTATCGCCGCTATAGTGGCGTGCCCAGCACGGGGTTGCGACAGTCGCTCTCTCCATGTCGCCATGAGATCACGCCGGAAGTCTGTCCGCTGCGCGACAACTTGCCGCTGCAGCGGGGTTTCCCCCCGCGCGTTGTTACCCCTGAGGACTAAGATGGAGTGCCTTTACCAGTAAAATAAGGGACTCCAGATCTACTATCTTTACACTCACCATAAGAAAAACAGCAGCATTATTCAGCTGTTTCACGCTGGTATTCTGTGAGAACGTGGTAATCTGGTAGTATCTTGGTCGAGTCAACCCATTCGTGTTGCAGTTATACATAGCTGCAGCGTGACTTTACCACCTAAACGTCTCTTTCCTTTGGCAAGGTACGCCCTAGACGAAAGTATATCGACCTAAGTAGCAATAATATAATCGCGATAAATGGTCCAAATTAAGAGTACCCTTAACCGTCGTGTAGGTATGTGTGCGTAGATACTATATGGGTGTTAAAGAAGCGAGAGAGGTGTGTCAGGATCGTGTCAAATGGAAGTCCGTTGTCTCTTCCCACTGCTTTAAGTGACAGGCGAGACAGCTTACGTATGATTTCACGATAATTATGAGGTAACACACATAAAAAAAAAAACATACACTCGAATTGAGTACCGTCTCCTTTTTGGAAGTCGGCAGAAAAGTAATTGCTAGTGTAATAGTGACGTTTTTATTTAATGATAATTTAAAATTAAAAATTTTGTACAGCCGACTTCAATATAAGCGACTTCAATATAGGTTATTTAAGAATAACTCAATAACCATTGGTCTGACCTTGATCAAATTCATATTGGACCACACGAGAACTATCAAGTTTCATATAAAAAAAGAATCATCGAAATCGGTTCGTCCAGTACCAAGTTATGAGGTAACACACATAAAAAAACATACAGTCGAATTGAGTGATACCATTTCAGAGGTAGCATTCACGATGCGAGACGTCTAGTACTAATGGTCAATTCATCTACAAAGATAACGATTTTAGCAAGTTTTTCTGCCGACTTCCAAAAAGGAGACGGTACTCAATTCGACTGTATGTTTTTTTAAGTGTGTTACCTCATAACTTTTTACTGGGTGAACCGATTTCGATGATCCTTTTTTTATTTGAAAACTGATACTTCTCGTGTGGTCCCATATGAATTTGATCAAGGTCAGACGAATAGTTATTAAGTTATTCTTAATAACTTATATTGAAGTCAGCTGTACAAAATTTTTAATTTTAAATTATCTTACAATAAGAGATGCCAGTGCCAGTAGCATCTCCTGGCATTAATGTGGCGTTATTTACATTTAAGATAACCAAGGACCATACTAATCAAACTTTCGTTTTTATTAATTAGAGCCTTTTATGCCTCACTAATTGCATTGCTCTCTATCTGCAGTTTCATTACAACAGGTTTAGCCTTTCCGAAAATAGCTCGAACAGACAAATAGACAAACAGACAAAAATTTAAAAAAATGTTATTCATGTATTAAACCATTTTACCTCAATATGAGGTAGTTATTTCAATATTACAGATACATAGATTATAATATGACTTATATATGCAGCGGTAAAATCTATGACTATCCTCGAAACTTATTTTTATACTTTTAGAACCAAAAAGCGTGAAAAACGTTTAGCTGCACACATAACCAACATTTTTAGGTTCACTGTTGGAAAGTGGTATTTCAAATGTGCCAACTGAGATGCATTTCTTGGAAGATATTTTGCATAAATTCGTTCTCAGGCTACGCGCCAACATAAACGAAGCAGAACAATTTGTAAGCGATCTGTGCACATCATACATAAATGTATGAAGCCTAACCATGCTATCAATGAATGTAGTTTTGTGCATTGACTGCGAAACGTAACCAACTGGTTATATTAAATACTTATTACATAGGGTAATCAACTCTATTCGACAACTCCATGGACTGATTCCACACGCTCAATTTCACTATCGCATGATAATTAGCGGTCCACCACCTTCTTCATCCCACAAGTTTCTTATGGAATGACTGCCACCACCACCAGCGATATTTCCGAACCGATACGACTTAGGAACCGTCAAGAAAAGAGCCTACTATATTTTAAAAGGCCGGCAACGCATCTGCAATTCCCCTGGTGTTCCAGTTATTCATGGGTAACGGTCACAGAACACTTAATATATTAGGTGTTCTGTGGTAACGGTAGTCACTTACCATCAGGGGAGCCGGGATATTCCGCTTATCCACTTTATAGAGTCTACCCTGAGATGTATACTACCTTATTGCACTTACACATATTTTTTTTATAGAATAAGGGTGATGATGGTAAGTGGTGGCCCATAGACATCTACATCTATCTTCGTTTCAGAATTAAATGCAGATGCGATGTCAACCGTGAGGACTACGATAGAATGCCTCTTTTCCAGTAAAAAGGGTCTCCAGTTCACTACACTAACCATACGAAATACAGCAGCATTAAGCTGCTATTCAACGCTGGTATTCTGTGAGAGCGTGGTCCTTGCCCGGTCGAGCTGACCCATTCGTGCTACAACTATTCTATTAATATAGCTGCAGCATGGCTCTACCGCGTATACATTTTATATAAAGAATTTATTCAACTTATTTTACCCGGTGAGCCGCGTGCTTGTTTGACACCTCTTATATAAAAAAAACTCATTGAACACTGAAATGTTCATAATAACTATGATTATTAGGCTAGATGCAAAGTTCTATACTACCTTATACCGTCATCATCATTAAAAAATAAAAAAGATCAGAATATGTTTATGTAGACTATTTCCATAAGCGTTAGAAAAATAATAATTAATATAAAATATCATAATTAACTACCGAACAAATAGCTAGTTGTTCGGTAGTTAACTATGATATTTTCTAAATAAACTGTAAAAAATGACTTTCGGATAGAGTGCAGTTTAACTATATCGTTTACACCAGCGGTAAAATACCCAAACTGGCAACGAGGAACAGCGTCAAAAGTGCGAGACGTCTGGTACTGCAGTCGTTATCCACCTGCCCAGCGTGACGATGCATTAAAATAGGATAAAATAGAATAGAATATATTTTTTTCAATATTGATTACAAGTAATTCTTATTGAAAGTCATTTTTTACCACTGGTTCGAAAAAAATCCTCTGTCCTGGGCCAGCAAGAAACCCAGCGGAATTGATTTTTTTAAAAATAAAATTTTAAAAATCTTTTAAATTTTATGTTATGGCTGTAGAACGAAGCTCGAGCGGGCTAGGAGCACGCTCTCACACACCAGCGTAAAATAACAGATTAATGCTGCTGTGTTTCATTTGGTGAGTGCAGAGAACCGGATACCGTTTTTACTGGAAACGAGGCATTCCATTTTAGTCCTCAGCATACATTTAGAATCGGGTGGACTTTATGCTCGTTTGTCACCCTTTTTGAATAAAAAAGAAATCAAAAAAATTCTGCCGCTAAGCACCAGGACGTGTATTGCTTTGCTCCGCTCTGAAAGGTATAGAGAGATCTTATTTTATTGAAGTTGGCTATAGATATCCATTAGATGCAGTAGCCACTTACCATCAGGTGGGCTGTTTCGTTTGTCACTCCATTTTATTTTAAGATAAAACCGGCCAAGTGCGAGTTGGACTCGCGCACCGAGGGTTCCGAACAAATCCGTAGGTATATAAGTTTAAAATTATTGAAAATATTTTTATTATATGATGTTACCAAAAATTTATGTTCTTCGCAATTTTTTCTTTATCTGTGCTATAATACGTTGCTTCGTACAAAATTTTAAGATTCTGAGTTCACGGGAAGTACACTGTAGGTTTTGATTCCCTTGCGAATGTCGAAAATTTGCGGCATAAACGGCTGTATCTTATGATTGCGTTGGCTTAGAGTTTGATTTTTTCACAGCTCCAAGGGACAGTAGACTTCAGTATTTGATATGAATTTCAGCTTGATTCCTCCACGCGTTCCTGATAAAAAGGGTCTTGACAGACAGACAGACGGACAACAAAGTGATTTTTTTTATAGGATAAGGGTGACAAACGAGCACACAGTCCACCTGATGGTAAGTAGATGCTGCGGCCCATAGACATCTACATCTATCCTCGTTTGCGAATCAAAATGCAGATGCGTTGTCACCCGTGAGGACTAAGATGGAATGCCTCATTTCCAGTAAAAAGGGCCTCCGGCCACCTGCACTCACCAAGCGAAACGCAGAGGTAAACCTCTACTTCACGCTGGTTTTCTGTGAGGTCGTGGTACCACCCCGGCTCGAGCCGGCCCATCCGTGCGACAGCAAAAGCTGCCGCGTGGCTCTACCACTTGTAAAAGGGTATAAGATAAAAAAATATCCTATAAGGGTTCTGTTTTTTCCTTTTGTGGTACGGAACCCTAAATAACAGATCACTTAAGTGATTGAAAGTGTAACGTGCCTTTTTATCTCTATATCTTTATATTCTTTTTAGCTTTATCAGCGTAAAATAGCAGCTTAATGCTGCTGTGTTTCGTATGGTGAGTGTAGAGGATCGAAGATCCTTTTTACTGGAAAAGAGGCATTCTATCTTAGTCCTCACGGCTAACAACGCATCTGCATTTTAATTCGCAAACGAGATAGATGTAGATGTCTATGGGCCACAGCAACCACTTACCATCAGGTGGACTGTGTGCTCGTTTGTCACCCTTCTTCTATAAAAAAAAATCTCTATCTCCACTGTCAAACCCCTGAAGGGGCCTATACCCAGCTGTGCATTATCTATGGACTCATGATGATGGTTATAAACTTAAAAATTAATAAAACTCTACAACTTTGACTGCACGAGGTTCCGCGTTCGAATCCAGGTCGAGCCAGATTTAAAAAAAATCTTGCTGGTTCGTCCCAGGACAGAGGTATTTTTTCGAACCCGTGGTAAATTAAACAAAAGAATGACTTTCAATGAGTATTATTTATAATCTATTTTCTTTAAAAAGTTTCTGTATCTGTTTTAAATCAATTAATGAATTTTCTGTTAAGAATTTCTCATTAGCAGCCCGGAGTCTAGAGGTTGGCGATGTATCACCCTCACCTCAGCTAACCGTAAATCCGTTGGGTTCAGTGGCTGATCTGACCTTTGGCCGTGTCGAATTACCGTCCCTTTGGACTATGAGAGTGAGAGAAAAGAGAGTGCATCTGTGTCACATGCACTCGGACACTATAATCCTGTCTTACGTAGGTGGCTAGTCTCCAACGAGACTGGCCGAAATTCGATCCGAAGGACATTATTAAGTGGCGAAGCTTGCGAAGACACTTATTGATTTCACGATGTCTGTCCGTCCGTCCGTTTGTCCGTCTGTCCGTCTGTCCCACGATTATCTCGAGAACGGTTTCGAACTTTCAAATTCTGTTTTCAGCAATCGATTACTGATCACCCAGGCATCTGAACCTCCTATTTTAAAACTGATTGCTCAACGGCAACCGTTAGAAACCGCTACAAAGCTGATTGCTTCGCCACTTTGCTATGCTGTTAGGTTGCTAGGTTTAATTAACCCTAGCAAGCTAAATTCGCCACTTTGCTATGCTGTTAGCTTGCTAGATTTAATTAAATTAAAAATTCGAAACCGTTCTCGAGATAATCGTGGGACAGACGGACAGACATCGTGAAATCAATAAGTGTCTTCGCAAGCTTCGCCACTTAATAAGCAGAGAAAAATATTATTGATTTTTAGACTTGTCTATTGTGTCGGCCATTTTATCCACGGAACCCCAATTCATTGATTTTGCAATTAACCATCGCACGTCAGTAAACCTATTATGGTCCCACATGAGATGTAAAAATGTTAATAATTACATCATTAACCGATAATGTCTGAAATAACAACGTACATTATGGTATTTGTAACTGATTCCGCTAGGCATAAAACTGGAGTACGGGCGGGAAAAAGGTGCACATCGAAGTTGATTTTGCCAGGACAAAGTGGAACAGAAGTCAGTGAAAGTGGTGCACTTTCTTTCTCTGTCTTTCTCGGTTTAGCTTCGCGTCTGTGATCGCGACTTGCGACCGCCACTTGTCTTCCTTAATCAACTACCGAACGGAGTGGAGTGAGTTACTTTGTTTTTTTTTAGTTTGTACTCATTGTAGTTGTGGTTGTGATTGAACTGTGATTGGTGTTACGTAATAGGTGCGTGATTTTTTTTGGTCACGTTTGAAAATTGTTGATGTTTTGATTTTTTTTTAACTAGTATACTCTTAATTGCATTTCCTTAAGTTGTATTTAATATTTTAAATTATATGTAATTTTTCAACCTACTGAGTATACCTACACGTATTGTGGGACTCAAATCGGTGAAATTATAGTAAAAAACAATGTTGAAAGTAATATAAATTATCTTCAATATAATATGGTCCATTTAAAAACAATAAAATCACATCCATCCTTGAAAACTTGATATCCTTTAATGGCAATCACAAACCGGTAAAGTTCCTTAATATCCTTTTTGTACTTCGGTTGTACTGAAATTCCAAAACGCTTGACCACGACTAATAATAAATCACACCACTGTGAACCGTTATTGGAATAATGGTTAGGCGTCGTTAATTTTACAGCCTATAATTTATAATAAAGTTTAAAAAAAATACTATCAACGAAAATGTATCTTTATCTGTGTCATTATATCGATATATATGTTTCCACCATATTGTTTAAGCATTTTATTTATTTATTCTGTGATTTTAAGTTATAGCACATGTTTTATAGAGATTTACCAAACTAGAATACATATTCACTTTATTATTTCTAACTAAATGTAATCGTCTAGATAGATTTTATCATGATAATTAGAAAATAACACTCTTCTACCTGTAAATTGTGTTTATCGATAACATCGAGAAACTAATCAACAAAAAAAAACTGTGTATTAAAAATAGTAACTACATTAATGTACCACAGGTAATCAATACAATTATGGATCATATATTATAGTATTTAACGACCAGTTTGAACCGCTTTCTACACATTTGAGTTTATTATAGGGGAACAGGAAAACCGACAACTCTCTATTGACTAGCACGGATCGCAAGGACGATGCACAATGCATATCAATACCTACGAGTACGGACTTACGATTCTTGAAATGGTTACCAGTAAGGGTTAAGGTAATCAAGATAGGTATTTTATTGTATTCCACTTCTTAGAATGGATAGAACTTTGGCCGAAAAAAATTACCGTTACTTTCAATATTTATTTTGTTTGTTGATATTACAAATTACAACATGAACGTTTATTTATTTTTAAGTGGTTGTCATACCAGAAAATATCCTTATTTTAGCAGAGATAATAAACTCTCGAATTTAGATCTTGTCATATTATGTTATTTTTACCATGTATGTGGCGAAAATAATTATTATAATGATTTATTTTTAACGGGAAAATTTAGTATAGAGAAATATTTCAATATTATATTACTTTTGATGTCTACTAATGCATTAGTGATGGGATGAGTGATCGAGGTAGCGGTACCTCCAACTGTTCTGCAATCCGGCATCGAACGCCTTGGACCGGTTCCTGTGTCCTTGATTGGAATGAGATCCTCTACGCATAGGGTTACCATCTGATTTTTAAAAAGCAAATAATCTAGACATTAACCATGATTAAGTTTATAAAGTCAATTATAAAATACTGAAAGAATATGCTTTTGAAAGCTGCGAAGGTGATGATGCAAATTTCGTATATTAATAGCGTTCTGTTCTGATCATTTATAGGGTTACATACCTGAAATGGAAAACACGGGACCCTCATAGGATAACTTGGTTGTCAGTCCGTCCTTCCGTCTGTCCGTCCGCCCATCAGTCTGTCTGCTACTGTCCGTTTTCTCAGGAACGGATCGAGAAAATAACTAGTCTAACAGTTCCTTGGAACCTCCACGGAGCTGTAGACCTTAATAACATTCAACTCAAGTCATGTAACATATTTTGATATTCGCAAACTCACTTATCAAAACGTACAGGGCTCGCACCCTGTACGTTTTTACTCCTCACATTTGTTCGGAATTATTTAATTATTATATTTATATTTATATATTTAAACGTTACCCCCACACTAGGATTTTCTCCTGTGTCGTGGAGGCGGTTTACAGACATAAATTGCACGAGGACCAACATCCAGACCCGGAACAATTACTTATAGATCATACAAATACTTGCTCCGTGCGGGATTCGAACCCGCTGCCCCTAGTGCAACAACTCATTGCTAAGCCACTGCGCCACGGAGCCGTCAAATTATTAGTAATGTAAATGAAATTTTACATATCTGTAGATTAATTATAGGAAACCTAAACTGCCCCTACTTACTATCTATAACTGCGTTCGAGATCCCAAAAACATTACCTCGTCTAGGCACTAGGCTTACACTATTCTATACCAGTCACTGCAGCACAAACCTTAAGCCGCACTACTCAATATCACGTGTTTACAAGGTTTATGAGGCATATCATATTCTACTGTGGTAGATATTAACACATCCTCTGTATCTAAAATTAAAAAGACTGTGTTCGACATTGATATCAATAATTATGAATAAAATCTTTTTGTTGTATTATTGTTAAATTGTTGATTTTGTTTTGTTTTATAATATACTCTAAATAACTTTATATTGATACATGCTGTGCTAATCTGTAAATAGTGAAGCATTTACTTAGTATTATTACTGATGTATTTGGTTATTTTTAGTGTACTCACTGTTGCTTAAATAAAATAAATTAATTTATTAATAACAACAAAATCGATGGATGCACATGCTACCCAAGAGTCATGTTCACTTTCAAAAGAAGTATCGTTTTATACTACCCATAACTTAATATGTTATATAAGACACAACATAATTTCAGTAGTCAGTCACAAAGTAATTTAACATTCTGGAAATTTTGATAGTTGTGCGATCATTACCTATGTGAGAGATTATCTCACACATAATAATAATAATGGTAGGCTGTTACTGCGATTAAAGCATAACATTTTATGGAAAATACAGGGGTAAGAGAGGTTTTGTTCATCATCATCATCATCATCATCATTACAGCCCATCAATGCCCACAGCTAAACATAGGCTTACCCCATAGATTGCTCATAGGGAATATTTAACATAATATTATAGCTGCGTTTGGCAGGCGAGTTGGCAATCACAGTTTTTTTATTAACAATATTGTGGGCTCTTACAATATCGGCGGGTGGTACCTATATCATCTTTTACCGCCACTATACGGATCTATGGCAGCTTTCTACAATTGTGAACTATTTATATGTTTGCAAATGAACAACGCCAACAAACCCACTGTTGTGTCTACTTTCTTTATTATAAAGTACGCGCTTTATTTATTGTTCTACATTTCCAAGTCCTAAATTTTAACTTAATTGAAGAATAATACAAAAAATTCAATAAATGTAGTTTTAGAAATATTTATAAAATCACAAACAGTTGGTAACCCTAGTTTTCCGATTTAGCATTAATATATTTAACTGTCTGTGTCCCAATTTAGTAATTTATTGTGACCCACTAAACAGCTCGTAATGCATGCCAAAGAAGGTTTCTGTCATAAAACACTGAAAAGTAACGAAAATACACTTTTACAACTTATTTGATGTTTACTGTTCGATATTCGAAGAAAGACGGTCATAACGGTTTATTTTGTTAATTAAAACATAATATAAAACATTTTGTCCAATAAATATTAAGGTAATTTGTTTTACGTCACAGCTAACTCATTTTGAACGAGACCGTCCCTTTTTTCGGTACTTCGTTCCGATGTACCTAAGGTCAGCTTACATACATACATACATATAATCACGCCTCTTTCCCGTACGGGTAGGCAGAGACCACTTCTTTCCACTTGCTACGATCCTTACATACTTGTTTCGCTTCGTCCACTTTCATTATTCCCTTCATACATGCTCTACGGTTTAGGGTACTTTCAAGACGTCCCTGATTTGGTCTAGAAATGTCCGCCTAGGTCTACCCTTTCCAACACAATCATTCACACTCACCTTATACACGTTTTTCGTCAATCGTTCTTCATTCATTCTCTCAACATGGCCAAGCCATCTCAGCATACCTTTCTCAATTTTCGTCACTACATCTTCTTTCAGACCACGTTTCCTTATCTCACTATTTCTTATCATGTCACTCAGTTTAACTCCTATCATACTTCTTAATGCTCTCATATCAACTGCATTTATTCTGTTTTCATGTTTCTTCTGCCATACCCAACTTTCACTTCCGTACATGAGTGTCGGAACCAACACCCCCTCATGAACAGCCAAACGAGCCTTGTTAGACACCTTCCGACTGCTCATAAAGGAGTGCAAAAGCTCCATTCACCATGTTTCCTGCATTCACTCTTCTTTCGATATCACTCTCACACTTTCCATCTCTTGTAAACTTTGAACCCAGATACACAAACTCTTTCACCTGTTCAATTTGTTCATCTTCAATCACGATATTGCAGTCAGCTTCCGAACGCAAAATTACGCCGTTTTGTAGCAACTGCAAGATTCGGACAAAGTAAAGTTTTTTATTTGGCGATTCGAAAGCGAGTCTGGCGTTTGGTAACAGTTTGAACTGGAACCGGGCAAGTTTGCTGTTTCGTTTGCGGTGTGGTGCAACAGAGAAAAAGCGTTAAAGAAATGAAAAATCCCTGATATCAAATGCGAAAAAGTAGTACATAATACTTAGAGTATGTTGAATACTGTAAGACATAACATATGCTTTACGTGGTAGAGCCATGCTGCAACTATATTGTAGACCTACTCATGTGGTAGGACCACACTTTCACAGAATACCAGCGTAAAATAGCAGCTTAGTGCTGCTGTGTTTCGTATGGTGAGTGTAGAGAACCGGAGATCTTTTTTTACTGGAAACGAGGCATTTCATCTCAGTCCTCAGGGGTGACAACTCAGCATTTTGATTTTTAGTTGAGGTTAAGTGTAGATGTCTATGGGCCACATTATCCACTTACTATTAAGTGGACTGTGTGTTCGTTTGTCACCCTTATTCTATAAAAAAAAAATGTCTGTTGTAGCTTGATTCCGACAATGGTTTACAAATGAAAATTGTAAATTCTAGGCAATTGTAGATCCAAAACCAACCAAGCAATATAATTTTCGATTATTTAGCCCGTGTTAATAGTAGAAAAAATGAGACTACCAAAATCGTCGGATTTGTGATGTAAAAAATGTGCATGTTTTAAAATAATTTCTTAAAAAACCATTGATAATTATTTTCTTATATTTACGCGAACACTAACTACACATTAATATTATATTATAACGACAAGGCGGGAAACCGCTTGAAGGGGAACTCGGCTAGCCCAGTCTCAAATTTAAAAGTAGGAGTCTCGCCGGCACAAATAAAATTTTATTTGCAAGTGAAATTGTGAAAATATCGTAAAAAATTAATAATGTCCATTGTCTGACTCGTCCTTGCCCCGAATCTCTCTCAGGAATGGTACTGCTGTACCCCGATTTAGGACGTGTACACATGTTCATGTCATAAATACAGAAACGGGGCATAGTAAGTGTACTGTCTACAGACAGTTTTTACTTTTTTGTAATACCTATAATATTATTTATAGTTTTGGTGTACCTCTATTATAACTACACTAATTCTAGGAAATAACACATATACAGGGTTATTTTTCAAGGAGTAGCCAAATTTTAAACTTAAATTCAAATACATAAATAATGATATACCGTTATTGCAGTATTTGAAAATATGAGTAAATAAAACTTCTACTTTTATTTGAAATTATCCTAAATTGAATGTGATTTATGGGCAACAACTACGCGTACGAGCGCTCCTCTGTGTGCGATTTAATTCACAACATTTTTGCCGACCGATCGATCCTTACGAATGTGTGCGTGCGTAATAAAATAGTAGGCATTAGATATTTATGAATGACAATCGGCTCAAAGAATGCTACCACGTATTATGAATTTAAAAGATAAAAAGGACCGAATGTTTGAGATTTCTTTCAATTTATTTTTCATCACCATTTGCCTACATTGCTTATTCTGAACCTTCTCTGAAAATTTGGTCGGCTATTGCAAATTGAGCCTTTATATATAAAAAGCAAATAAAAGCAATTAATTATTTTCAGAATCATGAATTGGATATTCATTTTGCTAGTCTGCGTCGGATTATCGAGTTGCCATATGACCAAAGCGCAGCCTGAGGATGGAAAGCAGAAGGGATTTATTGACTGGATCAACAACCTGCTTGGAGGCACTACGACAACAACCGAGAAACCTTCAAACGAGCCGCCCAAGAACTGTCCGACATGCCGTTAGTGAACAATTTTTCTATTAATTTAGGGATTTCTGTATTATTGATGGGGACTCTCTTTGAAATTGTTTTAGGTTGTCAACTTCAAAAACGAGGTTCTCAATTCGCTATATTTTTTGTGTATGTTACACGATATTTTCGTAAATTGTGTACCTTTTGCAATGATCTTTTTTATTTCTTCATAGATAGGTACTATTTAAATTTAAAGAAAACATTCCGGGGTAGAAAAAAGGGAATAACCTTTTTGATGTAAGTAACTATTTAGACTGTATTCGTAGTAGTTACTGTGATGTGATATTGCTTAGTAGGACGGAGGATATTATTATTGTATAATATTATATAATCATATTAGATTATGAAGAATGGAGGATACTAATATATATATATATATATATATATATATATATATATATATATATATATATATATATATATATATATAATATATATATATATATATATATATATATATATATATATATATATATATATATATATATATATATATATACTACTATACTCCCACCTAGATCTTATTTAGCTAATATTTATAGCTGTTATTTAGTTGTATAGTTCACTGCTACTAAGTTTATTGTAATGTACTGATCATAATATGTGGGAGAAAATAAATACCAATTATTATTATTACATGTATTACTACATTATATGTGTATAATTATAATATAACTATATAGTAATATACCTATATTACTATAATTGCCTCGCGACCACAATATCAGACTGCGCATACGCTATTTTGGTAGGGTTGGTGGAAAATTAAATAAACAAAACGCTTATCAGCTTTTATTATATTATACTTAAGATAGCATATTTTTTTATAAACTCAACGATTTGTTGTGCCTTTTAATCAAAATGGTAAATTATGAATTTAATGTAAAGTTTTCTTTTAATAATCTATTGGAAAACACTCGCATGGCATAACAAATATAGTTTGGAAAACCAAAAAGTGCCTCATGAGCTTTTCATTTAATTTTGATGAAAAAGTAAAAATAGTGACGATATTTTTTAGAAGAAAAAAAACAGAATCTGATCGACTTTCATTAATAACTTTTAAACGGTGTTGATTTCAATAACAAAAATCAATATGGATCTTCCTTAGAATATATGTAATTTTATTTAATACTATGTATCTCAATCTATTGCTTACATTTATATTAAGCGAGAAGACTCACCGACGCATAGACCAACGGATGGCAGTTAATATATTTTTTCAATTACATTTTTTGTTATGTAATCTAAAGAGAATCAATTAGAAAATAAACTAATCTAATAATTCAATGTATATAGTTATTGTATCGTTAATAATAATATGGATTTAATGTCTAGCTAAAAGTATAAGAATGATTTTATATTGCGGAATTGAGGTATGGCACATATCGAGAGTAGAGCACTCCCTCACGTTGTGTGGCGTGCAATATAATCTTGCACACGTTTTTATATTTCATTACCAATATTTACAATTATTCTGTCGAGATCAAAATATTCGCAAAATTTTTGCTCAATCAATTCATACATTCACTTCAGATACATTCTCATATTGGCTGGAATTCAAACAAGCACCATCATTTTGCCTGCAAGTTGTGTGTTGGAAAACCATTTCCAAATAAATATTTTACAGGTCTTTTTTTAGAAAACTTAATACAGGATTTTTCGAAGTGATCGTCACAGAGTCTATATTGTTGCCTTTTTTATAATAAAAAAAGTAGAGAAAGAAGATCTTCTCGTCCGACAGCATTTAACCACTCTTGCCGTCTGAAATAATAATAATAATAATAAAAAAACATGAACCTACATATTTCATTTATAAAAGTAATTATTCAATTATAAACATTATAAAAATAAATATACAATTACTTATAGGCAGGTAGGTCACTTATAGGTGAGTTATCTATCTACACATTAAAAATAATAAAATATAGTCAAGATACTACTTATCTAGTGGAGGCTCTGAGGTAATTATTTTTTTATTTGTTCTATTATTGTTCATACAAACAGTACAGTAAAGCAAAATAAAACTTTATTATATTTCACGTGACAGGAATAATTCTTTAAGAAATAAAATTTTATACTTATTATTCTTTATACAACCCTGAGTTTGAGCACTGGCCGAGCCGGTTTAAAGCAGTTTCTCTCTGTACGTGACTAGCCACCAGTGCTCACGCACACACGCGTCTCAAGCTTGTAGTAGTGTAATTATCATAGCACGGTTGTATGAAGCTTTGCCTCTGTACGGTACGGTTTCTTTACTCATGTGGCGCGCCCCCGTCTCTGGTCTGGGAATTTTAGATTTTCCATCTATCGGAAGCCACTGCATTCTCGAAATTTCTGTCGTTCGATATCACGACTAAAGTAGCCAGCTTATTTATATCAAACGTAGTATTTTCAATGCCATTACCTGTAAAAATAAAATAGATGGCGAAAAACTGAAAAACACATATAGTCCATAATATGTTATATTATAATATTTGGCCTCTTAATATAGTAGGATTCTATATTATATAGGATTAGCAACTATAGTTACGACATCCTCAAGTAAAACTTGACGGCATCTACTTCTTCTTCTCCTTCTTGAACAGCCCATAAAAGTCTTCTGCTGGACAGTGCCTCTCGTTTGAAGAGGCTACTGTAGAGAGTCCCCTCTATTACTTCTTAAAGTAAAGTAAATTATTGTAAGCGAAAAAAATTGTTGTGATCAAAAACAGACAATATTTATCTATTTAATTTGTTTATAAAAATGTATATAACAAAATAACAATGGTATGTTAATTTAATTTCTCCAGAGTGCGGGCTTGCCAGGACTCATCGGCGCATCGTAGGCGGTATGGAGACGAAACAGAAGGAGTACCCCTGGATATGCGTGATGATGTACGGAGGTCACTTCTACTGCGGCTGCTCCCTCATCGCCGACCTCTACGTGCTGACCGCTGCTCACTGTACTGCCGGGTAATATTTATATACCTCTTAATAGACTCTTTCGTTGATCTAGTGGTCGTAAGCGCGACTACTGATCATGTGCCGAAGAACAAGTAATTAGATTTTTTTGTCAAGACTGACTTGATGAGACAGGAGTCTATGATGAGTAAGTTGGAGATGTTTTATCCCCGTGCCTTGGAAAGCACGTAACACCCCGTACTTGCGCACACACTCGTGCATTATAATGCTGTCCTGCGCAGATGCATGGTCTCCAGTTTTTTTTTATAAGATTGGGTGACAAACGAGCACACAGTCCACCTGATGGTGGGTGCTGTGGCCCATAGACTTCTACATTTATCCTCATTTGTGAATCAAAATGCAGATGCGTTGTCATCCGTGAGGACTAAGATGGAATGCCTCTTTTCCAGTAAAAAGGGTCTCCGATTCTCTACACTCACCATACGAAACACAGCAATGTTAAACTGCTATTTTACGCTTTAGACCGGCTGCCGTGACTGGTATTCGGTCTGAAATATATTACATGCTGTTATTATACAGTTCGATTCAAGCCATTATCAATGACGTTGTTAATTGAAATTTAAGGGTTAATTTACCTTGAGCTCAGCCTAAAAAGCTTCGTAAGGAAAGAGAATCATCTCTGAGAAAATGAAGTAATTTTTCAATGACAGCCGAAGTCCGCCAATGTATGAAAGACACAACCCCCTTCCGAAATGAAAGGGGGCCTGGTTCAGCAGTGGGACATATATAGGTTGTTACTTTCCTATTTTTACTGCTGCAAGTACGTATGGTAGCGACGTAGGGAAATACATCACTCCATTGTCCCATAGTGTCGTAAAAGTGACTATGAGAAATACCAAAAAAAATATTATGGTTTTCTTGTTTATGCCAGATGTAAAATATCCAGACAGAAGACGGAGCAGCGTCAAAGCTGCTAGATTTCTGGTACTCATGACGATTAAGGCAAATATTTTTTTCAATAGGGGAAGCTCATGTTCAGCAGTTGAATTTTAAGCAGCTGGCAGCGCTGGCAAGCAAAACACACGGATGGCTAAATCACGCTATCAAAGTTCCGAAGTAGTAGAAGAAGTAGGGGTATATAATAGCTCTGTAAATCTGTAAAACAACCGAAACATCGGCCGCTCCTCGGGCAGCCAAGCGACTTTGGTTCGATATTCCGATAGGAACTTTTAAGTTAAGGACGTCATTTTACTCTGGAAATAATGTCAAATATTATCGGAAAATATCAAGTAGTCTAAACGTAATGGCCCTTTTCTTTTAAATGGTGATTCCTGCAAAATACTATATTTGTAGATATGCAGTCCGCTGCGCTGGCCAGGCAACTCAAAATGTTGAAACGCATACTTACCTATATATTCTGCAAAACACGTTTGCTTCGTCAATACTGTGTATAAACTATAAACTTACTGATTTCATTTGGAACAGCCTCCAAACTTTGAGGGCTTCGACCGTGATTATGGTTTATTGTGAATTGAATTGAAAGAGGGAAGAAAAAAAAATAACTGCCTATTATTTTACGACTATCGTGTGCAATTATGGCGCTTCATATTAAAATTTTAACTATACTATTTTACTTGTTCTCTTGAAAGGGAACAAGTTTTATATTACCGTCATAAATGATTTTCCAGATTCCGAAAAGAAAGGATGACAGTCCGCTTCTTGGAGCACGATCGCCATGTCGCGAATGAGACGAAGACAATAGACAGGAAGGTGGCAGCCATCATTCGCCACGCCCACTACAACCCTGGCACATATGACAGTGACATCGCCATGTTGAAGTTAGATCAGAGGGTAGGTTTTAACACAGACAATAAGTGTATCGGCGGTGATCTATCACCCCATATAGTCCTGTAGATTTCGTTAAGGCGACAGGGGAACCAACCAGTAGATGGGCAGTATCATTCTAATAGTAACTAGAAAACTTTCTTATACGTGGTAGAGCCATGCTGCAGCTATATTAGTACGTGGGCGGGATGATAAGTAACTAGCCTAATATGAAAACACTTAACTTTCCGTAATAAAATCACTTTTATTTTTCGACATAGTCTCCGTGAACCTCTACGCACTTATTCCATCTTCTTTCTAAAGCAGTATGTAATGCCTTCCATAAAATGATTTCTTTCGAGGCCTGCAAAATACTCCTCTACAGCGGCTATGACTTCATCATTTGTGGCAAATTTCTGTCCGCCCAAAAAAGTTTTGAGCTTAGGGAATAAGTGGAAGTCTGATGGCGCTAGATTAGGCGAATAAGGTGGGTGGAGCAGCAAATCATACTTCAATTCGTTGATTTTTGCCATAGCCTTAACACATGTGTGAACCCTAGCGTTGTCTTGATGGAAGATGATTTTTTTTTCGCCAAACCTGGTCGTTTTTGCTGAATACATTGATGAAGCTTATCTAGAAGATTAGCGTAGTATTATCCATTAATTGATTGACTTTTAGGAAGGTAATCTATCATCAAGATCCCATCTGCATCCCAAAAGACGGAAGCCATCACTTTTCCAGCTGACTTTACAGCCATGGCTTTTTTTGCAGCCGGGCATCCCACTTGAGTCCACTGCTTTGATTGAATTTTTGATTCTGGCGCGTAATAATGAATCCATGTTTCATCTGTTGTTACAAATCGACGTAAAAATCGGCCTTATTACTCTGAAAACGGTCCAGACATTCTTTTGAGTTTTGCACCCGAATCGTTTTTTGATCGTGCGTAAGCAATTGCGGCACCCAACGGGCCGATAACTTTTTCATATTTAATTCCTCGCTCAGGATATGATGTACCCGTTCTTTTGAGATACTTGTAGTGTCAGCTATTTCAGATAATATCAATCGTCGATCTGCTAAAACCATATCATGTACTTTCACGACCATTTCCGGAGTCGTGACGCTTTTTGAACGTCCGGGGTGGGCTTCATCTTGGACACATGTACGACCGCGTTTAAACTCAGCCACCCAGTTTTTTACTGTTGCATAAGAAGGAGCACATTCATCCAAAACATTGTTTAACTCGTCATAGATATCTTTATCCTTCATATCCTTCATATGAAGAAACTTTATCACCGCTCTTTGTTCAATTTTATCCATTTTGAAAACAGTTGACGAAATATATTTTCAAATGATAAAAAATCAATAAAATTTTCACGCCACCAAATTTCAATTTAGAACACAGGTGGCCAGAAATATGAATTTAAAAATAACATATATATTTTTTTAGTTTTAGCAGTGGCTAGTTACTTATCATCCCGCCTACGTAGTATAGTTGTAGCACGAATGGGTCGGCTCGACCGGGGAAGGAACACGCTCTCACAGAATACCAGCGTAAAATAGCAGCTTAACACTGCTGTGTTTCGTATGGTGAGTATAGAGAACCGGAGATCCTTTTTACTGGAAAAGAGGCATTCTATCTTAGTCCTCACGGGTGACAACGCATCTGCATTTTGATTCGGAAACGAGGATAGATGTAGATGTCTATGGGTCACAGCAATTACTTACTATCAGGGGGACTGTTTGCTCGTTTGTCACCCTATCCTATAAAAAATAAATAAACTACGGTTACCAACGGGCCTGACAAGCGTGGCAACTATTGCAAATATTTCCTTTAGTTGATCGTGCAACATTCATAACACGCAACCTTGACGTCAGCCGTAATCCGAGGTGTTCGTCAGAATTAGTTACATCTTTTTGCCTATTCTGCCTCTGCCGTGCAAAGGTGCACCCAATGTTGGCTTTCAGTTCGGAGCCATTTCATCTTCATACTCAGGGGAGCCAATTTGTAGTTTTCTTTGTTTAAAATTGTGTGTGTTCATGAGCTGTAGTCCTTGTAGAAGCCACCTAGAATCACATCGACAGATTTGTGCATAACACAAAATATCGATTTTCGAGGCCGTGGGTTTCGTAAAAGGCGACAGAGGAAAACTGAAACAGGAGCATTCAAGCGTGGCAACTACGTGGCAATCTATGGGGAGGCCTATGTTCAGCAGTGGACTTTAGATAGGCTGTAATGAATCAATTAATGAATTGACTATGATCGCACCTGATGGTGAGGGCCACCGACCCAGCTTAGTTAAGGTCTATTTACTCCTCCCTTACTTAGATATGTGTGTACGATTGTGTCATTACAAAATTTATTATTAAATTTGTCATTACTGTAATTTTTTATACAATAACAGATAGACCTGACTAGCGCAATTAAGAAGCTGAAGAGCAACGGTGAAGGCACCGAAGAGGAGGAAGACCGCGGGGTGGCCACGGTGTGCCTGCCGGAGCCCGAGCTGTCGTACACCGGACACACTGCCACAGTGGCCGGCTGGGGCACCACCGAGGAGGGCGGCTCCGTTTCTAACGTCTTGAGGGAGGTGGGTGAAATGTATACCTCAGTGGTAGTACTTCTTTTATGTTTAGGAGTGTTTTTTTTCTTATTATAAGCCAGTGCTTGACCACAATCCCACCTGGTGGTCAGTGGTGATGCAGCCCTAGATGGTAAATTGCACTGTCTTAGCGTAACAAAAGCCTATTCGCTCTTGCCTTGAAGACGCCCAGAGTGTATTCGGACGAAAAGATAGACGCCGGCAAATTATTCCACTCCTTTGCCGTACGCATTATAAAAGACGATCAATCTTAGGTACCACCCTCTTAGGTACCTATTTTTACTGCCTTAATAGTGCTTACACTGCTGTTTTCTCTGGTCTGTAGGGTATAGAGAAGTGGTATAATTGGACGTGGTTATGCAAAGAGGATCCAACCCGAGTTTGTGTCAAAAATGTTGACTTGAATAATAATGTTTGTGGTCTATACGTCTATACCTTTATGTGATGTAACAATTTTAGCAAACGTAACACAAATAAGAAGAAAAATTACAAACAGATAGAAACCATTCCGATAATTTGAGTTTATGATATTTAAACTTAGAGTATTCAATACTCTAAGTATTTAAAGTATGGATACTTCAAATATCATAAACTCAAATGAACTTATCGCGGGTTGGATCCTTTTTGCATAACTACGTGCAATTACGGGCTATAAAACATTCCATCTTGGTCCTCAGAGATGATATCGCATTTAAGCCTTCTTCGTTTGAAGTTAGCCGCAGGTGTCAGTGGATTGCAGTGGCCACTTTTCATCACTTCAACTGTAAGTGCGTTTCTCACTTCAATACTATAGGAGGCTTAAAGTTGGTATGAAATTACCTAGTTTGAAGAGCACCTCCCACCCTCCCTCAATTGCGTGCACTATCCCCGTCACCACTAATCCCAGCACCACTACTCCCAACACCACTACATTAGGAAAGACACACCACTGACGACAATACGACACGTGTTTCGCCTCTACACGAGGCCTCTTCAGGTGATTAACGACACGTGTTTCACCTCTAATATCTAATATAATGGATTTCCGCAAAGTAACGCCTGATTCTATTAATTACAGAAGTCTGTCTTGGTAGGTACCTACCACTCTCTAACGTATTTTCGAACAGTGCTTATGTTCTCTTCTGAAGGTTGTAAAGAACCGGTATAATTACAGATAACCCATCTTTAGCCTTCTTAGTTTGAAGTTGGCCGTAGGTGTCCATGGACTGAAATTACCACCTTACTTATCATCAGTACAAATACTTACCATCAGGTGAACTGTAGATTCCTAAGTCTCTTAACTTTTATTAAAAAAATATTCTCTATTTTAGGTAATGGTTCCAATAATCTCCAACGACGAATGCCGTAAATCGACCTACAAGGGGCGCATAACAGATAACATGCTGTGCGCTGGAACTGAGAAGGGCGGGAAGGACGCGTGCCAGGGAGATTCAGGTGGACCCTTGCATGTGTACAAAAACGAGACCAACACGTGGCATATAGCAGGTCAGTGTAAAAGAAATATTTATGTATTTATTTATTACTTGAGACATCTATCCCTACAGGTGGAACCCAATGCGATAGCGTCCTCTTTTCTGCCGACTTCCAAAAAGGAGACGGTCATTGAGTTATATGTACTACGTACTAGAGAAGCCATTCCGAACATTGACTATGTTCAACTGCACTCACTGTAGTGCAATCCGTACAAACTAAATATTGCGTAAATTGAAGATTTGTGAATTTCATAAAATAATTATTATTACATTTTATTTAGAAATATAATATGTTTGTTTAGATTAAATTAAGATATTTTTTATTAAATTCTTATATTTATTTTATATTATTATCTTATTTTATATCAAATTAAATTCTTCGCGCGTGCGCGACTACTACTCCCGCGCATGCGCGAAGACATAGAGTAGGACACAATTTTTGTTTGGAATGGCTTCTCTAGTACGTAGTACATATAACTCAATGGAGACGGTACTCAACTCGACTGTATGTTTTTTTTTATGTGTGTTACCTCATAACTTTGTACTGGGTGAACCGATTTCGATGATTCTTTTTTTATATGAAAGCTGATAGTTCTCGTGTGGTCTTATCAATTTGATCAAGGTCAGACCAATGGTTATTGAGTTATTCTTAAATAACTTATATTGAAGTCTGCTGTACAACATTTTTAATTTTAAATTATTCATTCAAAACTAAATCTTACAATAATAATAGGTCTTCTCTTTGCCTATGAAATTGCCGTTCTGCAATACTGGAATTTCAAATCAAAATAATTTTTGACTGGCTAAGATTTTCATTTCAAATGAATTTTATTTAAAAAAATTGGAATTCTGTTTTCAAAATTATTCATTTGTTTATTGATTAGCGTTATTTTTTAATTGCATTTGAATCATTTTCGTCATCATGGACACGTTAAAAATTCGAGTAATTGTAATAAATATGAGTACCGTCGTAGTAGAGCCATGCTGCAGCTATGTTAGAAGTATAGTTGTAGCACGAATGGGTCGGCTCGACCGTGGAAGTACCACGCTCTCACAAAATACTAGCGTAAAATAGCAGCTTAAGGTTGCTGTGTTTCGTATGGTGAGTGTAGGGATAAGAAGACCCCTTTTACTGGAAATGAGGTATTCCATCTTAGCCCTCATGAGTGACAACATGTATAATATGTCAGTATAATTGTAATAAAATATTTAGTTTTCTAAATTAAAATTAAATTTCGCCATTTTTGTTTGTGGAATGTTAACGTGTGAGAAATTCGATCAAAAATCTGATAACTTTTCTGTTTTTATACGTTATTTCTAATGTTATTGTACATCAAACTAATTGTGAAGATATTTTCTTTAGTAAATATGTACTCGTATCATTACAACAATTCCAAAACGTTTACATATAATAATTTAGCTCTAAATTTTAACGCGATCATCGTTTATTGATTACTCGTATATGTTATTTAAAATGTATTCTAATCAGTTTTTTGTGTTAAATGAATGCAAAATATAAAATAATGATTCACTATTAACACGTTGATAGCAATTTATAAACGAAATATCTGTTGAGATGTGTCTAGAAATTATTGAAACCTATTTTTTTAATTTATTTACTTATTTATTAAAATTTATATTGGGTAAACTTTATATACTTACTTATGTATATTGAGTATATAAGATATTATTGATATTAGTGTCATTTTAAAGGGAATATCATATACTATTATAATATAAAATAATTGTCTCCAGTAAGTATTACACTTTTCTTGTAAAACACGAAATAAAAAATAAATACGATTTTTTTTGATATTCCCTTTTTTAAGCTTTATTTTCAGGCTTTATTTATAATTTGACTAATTTTCTTTTAACAAAATAATATTTTATATTCTTTGAGTCTTTTGAGAATAGTTTTTATTTGAATGTAGCTATAGTAGTTTTTCAGTAGTAGTCGTTTTTGTTAAGACTGTCTCGCGCGGTCGTAAAAAATAGTGACATTTAATTCGCGGACAGGACAGGCGAGGTCGCGTGGGGCGGACGGTTGAGTGAGTAAACCACCACTGTCCTAAATTATCCTGTGTGACGAATGAAACTGTATGAGATTATATGATCATATGATTGTATGAATACTTTGAATGAGGCCTACAATAAACTAAAAAATAAGTGAAACCAGTAAGTAAGTAAGAAAGGTCCTCCCTGCCAATCCCGCAAATGAAAAAGTAAAGCTATAGCAGTAATGCATATAAGTCGTACAAAGTTATAATGCAGCTAGTTTTAAGTCATTTTCTATGGAGTTGTAACGAAATCTTTACTAATCCAAATACATTTTATAAGTTGGTCGACCGTTAAATTATCAAGTCTACTTAGCTGTGACAGTTTTCCTTTTAACTTCATTATAATATATAGTACTATTGTGTATACTTTTCACGTTTCCAAAAATACCGTTTTTTTTTGGTAGAGCGGGGAGACACATGACTCTAATGAAAAATACCACTTTAAAGCTAAATATTCAGAGCAGAGAGACTTTCGACTTCGATAAATGGAAATGAATCTTTTCGTCTACCAAACGTGGCTTTATAACAAGTCATTAATGGCCAAATGACCGTGGGAAAGTAGACGTGGGCAATATGTATCACTAAAAAGAAAAGATTGAAATGTATCTTTCGATCACTGGGATATGTATCTCTTTTTGATATTTTTATATGCTTGTGTATCGTAGCTCAAGCGCACACGACTCGCAGCGCATTGCGCTGCTCAGCGTAGCTCGCTTCGCTCAACTTAATCCAATCAGTAAGAGCGACAGATAAGTAACAGTGATAGAGCTGTTTGCATTTTGCATGGTCGTAACGTTAGGTGTATTTCTGTTTTTTTTTTTTATATAAAAATAGGGTGACAAGCGATCACACAGTCCACGTGATGGTAAGTGGTTGCTGAGGGCCATAGACATCTACTTCTCTCCTCGTATGCGAATCAAAATGCAGATGCGTGACAACGCCTGACAACTGACAAGCCTTGAGGACTAAGATGAAATGCCTCGTTTTCAGTAAAAAAGATCTCCGGTTCTCTACACTCACCATACGAAACACATCAGCATTAAGCTGCTATTTTACGCTGGTATTCTGTGAGAGCGTGGTACTTCCCTGGTCGAGCCGACCCATTCGTGCTACAACTATACTATAAATATAGCTGCAGCTTGACTCTACCACGTAATAAAATTGATTTATTGGGTTAACGAAATTTCTAGGTAGGTATCTATTTTTATTTATTTATTTATTTCTTTCATAAACAGTATGAAGTATAACAATTAATAAGGTGTAAACATAAACTCATTTATTAATTAATTAATTTCATTTATTTGTATAAATTTTCATAGGTAAACTTGAAATTAGAATGCGTTTGACTTACGTAAATTGCATAAGGACTATACGGCTGGCCCATTACCACTTCAGCTTACTGATCTTTTAGGCCATGACGATTAACATGGTTTTATCGCGGATAGCAGTACCGCATTACGAAGAGAAAGTCCAAGCATATCCATAGTATGCCTCGCCGAGCTTAAAGTATCCTTTTGCGGCCAACAGTGATGGACCACGTTTAAGTTCCTCAAATGTGTTCCTCAAGGATTTTGAGGAATAAGTGGCCTAGAGTCCTGGTTTTAAATTTGGTAATATATTACAGTTCAATTATATAAATTCTTTCAATTAAAATAAACTTTATTTTTTACAGGAGTTGTATCCTGGGGAGAAGGATGCGCAAGACCAAAAACACCAGGAGTCTACACCAGGGTCAATCGGTTCTTGACCTGGATCAAATCCAATACCAAAGACGCCTGTTACTGCGAGGAAAAGTTTATTAAGAAATATTAAGAATATTACTTTTAGCTAAAAATTATACAGAGTAAATTCACGTTAATAATTGAAACTAAATATGTGTAAAATTGACATGGAGTCTCACACAATTATAATTGAGAAGGAAATTATATTCATAAAATAATAAATGAGACCTTAGAGTAAAAATAAGCAAGCTATGCTTATAAATACCTACTCTAAGGTTATTGTCATAAGGATATTGTTAATTAAATCTAGCCAACATTATCAATTACTAAAATATTCTGACAGATTTTATAATTAGGATTTTTAATACTGACTTGATGTTAATTAATGAGTGCTCAAATTAGGATTAGGAGCCATATTTATTTATTTAGTATTGATTAAAATGATTTAGGTACAGGAAACAAATTCGAGATAAGAGCAAATTTCTATTAATAAAGATAAAAGAGTAAGTTATTTTTTTTTTGTAATCTATTGTAACAAAAATAGCAATAAATGATAAATTTACGATGTATTTTATTGGTATTTTTTTCTTTAAGCTGAAAAAAGCATTTTGAAAATATTTTTTTGGTTTAAAAATTATTTAAGACTGCAATAGACGCAGTTAAAATAGAAGTTGGCTTGAAGACCGAGCCACCACCACTATGATCAGTGTCCGGCGGACACTGGTGCTAGCACCAGTCACAGGCACCAGGACACGGATGGCGAGACATCTGATTCCCTAGGGAATCAGATGTCTCGCCATTTTTTCATGAATTACCAGCGGCCATTGATTTAAAAAAATATTAAATTATAACTTTACTCGCAGTCGAATAAAATATTTTACTTTAATAAGCAGGTAACAACGTAATATTACACTAGTCATGTCATTCGAACTGATCAATCGATTAACAGAAGAAAGACATTAGCGTGTTCTTTTAAGATATAGGTAATTATATTCGCGGTAGTGCCATGTTGTAGCTATAATAAAAGGTCGAGGAAAAAGTTTCTTCGTATTCTATATACAAATTCAAGACATTTTTTTTTCAAAGTTTAATTACATTTAATTATAATAATGTGCCATTTTGTGCATGTTGTAGATAGTGACATAATACCGTTGCTGTACAAATCTTGGAATTTTCGATCAAAAAAAAAAATGCGACAAGTAGTTTTAACAGCCCTCTCTTGACGTTAACTTAACACTAACCAAAGAATTTTGAAGAGTCCGAAACAGGTGAAAATCTGAGGATGCAAAGTCAGGACTATTTATAGTGGATGCATTAACGCTTCCCAAGTCAAGCTCTCTCAATTTTTGCTAAGTGGCCAAAGATGTGTGTCGTCTGGCGTTATCATGATGAAAGATCACTCCTTTTGTGTTAATCAGTTTCCGACGTTTTTTCTCAATAAGTCTCAATAGTTGTTGGCAGGTGTTTGTCCCGACGGTAAAAGCTCATAATAAATGATGCCCTTCCAATCCCACCCACTAGTAATTAGACTAATAATTCTATGATCCCACCATACACGCAACATCACCTTATTGGGTGTTGTTAATCCGGGTTTCGCTACAGTCTGTGGAGTCTGACTACAATTTGACCATGATGATTTTCGCACGTTCTTGTCGTAGGTGATCTACTTTTGATCACCAGTGATCAATCTTTTCAAAAATGGTTCGGTTTCATTACGTTTCACGTACACGATTCATTGGGTTTCTTTCAGTGAGCTCGTGTGGTATAGTACCCAAATATCAAGCTTTTTTGTATACCCTGACTTTTTCAAATGTGTCAAAACTGTTGTAGTCAATCCTCAATTCCTCGGTATTATTGTAACTACTAATACGCCGATCATGCTCCACTTTTTCTAAAATGGCATCAACTTTATCCGTATGAGGGCGACCAGAGCGAGCTGCATCTTTGACATCAAAATTCCCAGACTAAAAGAAACGCTTGAACCAACTTTATTCTACTATTACTGATACTGCATTAGGTCCATAAACGTCACAATGTTTTTCGCGACTTAAGTCGCATTTTTCCCTGCTTTTAATAAAACGTCAGAATGTATCGAATTTCTTCCTCCGGCAGAAAAACAATTGAAAAATGGCGGGAAAGTGTTTTTTACTTTTTCTTTATGTCCTATATGTATTGATGTTAAAACCAGCCATATACAAACAATACAAGCAAAGAGATTTTTCTTTAATTTTATACAAACAAAATACGAAGAAACGTTTTCCTCGACCTTCTATTATGACAGTCACATCACGAATGGGTCGGCTCGACTGAGGAAGCACCACTCTACTTTAGTTTTTAATAAGAGGACGAGGGGGGATTTCATTTAACCTACCCCGGCCGAGCCGACGCATTCGTGCTACAAGTAGGTAATATAGCTGCAACGCGGCTCTACCACGTATGGCGAGAGGCCGTTTCTTTAAGTCGTTGCTACCATTAGCATACGCATTTGTCCATACGAATGTTTGCCATAATTGCCACGCTTAAGAGTGGGTGGACAACTGCAGTTTTTATTGTGGTTTTACTGTTGCCAGAAAGATGCTACTGCTCATCTCCTGTCTTATTTGCCCTCTGTCGCCTCTTACAACACCCACGTGAAGTGAATATATAGGATAGTCAATATTCTTAAACTGCGAGTACACTAAATGACCGTAATATGTTAAGCTGATCCGTAACACTGGAGTCTTGTTATGTTATGTTTGATTTCTACCGATACCAATAAAATTTGCTGATTACCACTTGTTGGAGTGGCGGAATAAATATCCATTACATGGGGTAGTCCCGTGTGTGTCGTAAAAGGCGATAGACGAAACTGAAACAGTAGGTGAGCAGCAAAATAAAACTGCGCTTTCCAACCCACTGGCCAAGCGTGGCAACTATAGCAAATAACCTTCAATGACGTACTCTAGCCGCGTATCCACCGAAAATGTTGACAACATTTATGTTTCCATCTGTTTACAACTCAACAAAAGTTACCAACATTTTTTCCGATATTGCCGACAAATGTTTCCAACAACCGTCTCCACCGAGGGAGCAAATGTTTGCAACAAGCGTATTCCTATGATGTTGCTGCCGAAACACGGTTCCCGACATTGTTTCAAGTTTTGTTGCCAACACTAGTTAATTACAGAAACATTAGTTACCAACACGTGTTGGCAACACAACAGTTGGTAACAAAACTTTGGTGGAGACGTATGGTTAGCTCGCATTTTGGCAGCGCGGCATACTTTTCCGCGATCAAAATCTCTCTCAAACTTTCAGTGTGCCAGCGCTCTCTTATTCTATACATCAGAAACTTGATGGTTGCCAAATGAGAGGACTCAAATAAGATACACACGCAGACCTAATTCATCACTGTTGGCTGCATGAAGGTGCCTTAAATATTTTTAAGTTTATAAAATTCCATACTTTAAGATTACAGCAGTTGGAAGGACACAGATACAAAGTTCCAGCAATTATTTGTAATGAGTGACCCACATAAAGAATAAAATAAATAATAATACATGTATCAATATGTATAGAATTTATTGCCATGAAGAGGTACATGTTACATACAAACTACTATGATATTCTTAAAAACTACAAAACTAATAAAGTAACACATAAATATCATAACCATAAATTAAGGGAACTTCTAGAAATTAAGAGTAGCTGAATTGGTCACAAAAATACAAATCTTTTGCTAGATAATATATCTAAAAATCACTCAAAAGATTGTCGCACTACATACCTAATGTAATTTGTAATACAATATGTTTCTAAAGTGCAAAACTTTTCACATCATAACATAAAGCACAAAATATAGCTTTTGACAAAGATGTTTTTGCACTATATCACTTGCTTATCACAAATGAATTTGTAACATGCAAATAAAGGTGTGGGCGATGTTACCGTATATAGTAAGATAAGAAAAACTTCTTTCCGTGTACTGTGATGTTGCCTGTAGTAATAAGAAGTGCATAATAGAGTTAAGTTGCTCAAGAAAATAAATCCAGAGGTAGTAGAAAATTTAGAAGTTCAAATATCCCCAGATAACACATTGATTGTGTAGTAAAAAGAGGGTTAACTGATGAATGTGAAGCAAAGGCCAGGGGGATAAATAAAAATTTCATGAAGCCCTAGTACTTCTAATTTTTTTACACATAACTTATAACATTAAATTTAAAAAGTGAAAAATAAAATAATCCATATTATGTTAACAATATAAAACACTTTCCACTTAAGAGTTTACTAGTTTTGACATTATAATAAATTTATAATAGATAGATGGATAGAACAGAATTTTAGGGGCATAATAATAATTTTAAGACTGTTAATGACAAATTAACTTTCAAATTAAATTTCTTTATTAAAAGTAAACACTGAATTAAAATTGATATAATAATCACACCAAGTCAATGAAATAATAGCTGGTGCCAGGCATAGCACATATGCAATTTTTTTGTAATTTATTTTGGGATTCTTTTTAAGTGGATTAAGTTAATTTAATTAATAATTAATCACATGTTCAATGTAAAACAACTAAAATGTCTAAATAGTTACATCAAAAACTTCATCATCTATTTTGATCTCCATTGAAGTAACTATATAACCTAATTAATATAAAAAATTTATCATCTAAATAACTTTACAATGTATTATTGTAAGTATTGCTTAATATACATTAAAAAAAAGTTTTTTTTTTTAAATCTGCAAAAAATATTAGGTTAAGGCATATCAATTTAACTTTTTAGTAAATTGCAGGCATTTTTCAGATAATTTAACTTTTGTTTCCTAAACAGTTTCACAGGCAATGCTAATAATAACAACAAAATTTATTTCTTCAATAATTTCTTGACATATGAGAACTATTCTCACAATTTAAGACAAAACAGCATAGTTAATTTAGAGCAATTAAAATATTTAATCTTTTTGCAATAACTAAATTATTATTGTATCTTAGATGGTTGAAGTGTAATTAATAAAAGTTTCTAAATAAGGACATTAATTCAGATAAAATGACAGCAGTTGCTGGAACAGCATTAATGTTAGTATTAACCGGGTCTCGTGAATTAGGTTCAGTTGTGGTTATTGTCTCTTCAACTACCTCATTGCCTTTCTTAATAATTTTTCTAGATTCAATAGATCCATCTGGTTTAGTGACAGTGGTGGTGATAATAGTCTGGCAAAAAGATCGAACTGGCGATATATCGTTGAAAGGGGTCATGGGCACAATTTGATCATCTTTCTGTTTTAATAAGCTTGATATATCATTAGAAGAGATCTTTCCGTCCAAATCTTCATCCCCTTGATTTTCATGTATTTTATTGTGATATCCCGGCTTTAAATAATAGTCTCTTATATTGTTAGTGTTATTAAAATCTTCACGATCTTCATGGGGAATGTCTGTTATAAAAGAGTCCATGGCTCCATCGTTAAAGAATGTTTTTACATCACCAAACATACTACCGAAAGAATTAAGCATTTCCTGCATCTGTTTGGTGAATTCTCTGTGAAATTCCAATGGATCTTCAAAGACATCGATTTGCTGTTTAGTGTATAATTCGTCGTCGTCGTCATCATCATCAGTGTTCCAAATGGGGTTACGAAAATCATTTCGAGGCGGTTCCGCTCGTAAACCGAAAAATGAACGTACTTTGTCCATGAAAGTGTCACTAGCCATTATGATGATACTTGTAGAATTTAAATATACCTAAAATAAACTGCTTGTTATTCTATCAGTTTTTTATGGTTATGATTGGATTTTGACACACAATATTATTATTCTCTGATCTCTATTACGCAACAATCATCAAATGTCAAAACAAAACACATGTCATAAAGCACAGATAACTGTATAATACTAGGTCTAGGTCTAGAGTCTAGGTCATAAAGCGTAAACCATATAAAAAGTACTCTGTGGCGTAAACCAAACCAATTATGTCAATTTGCTGTTGCTGTTATGATTTTCTTTTGTCAATTAAGGTGGACAAAGCTCGTAAATCATACAGTCTAGTTTGATGTGTATTTTTTCACAAGCTTTTCTAAATAATACGAACAACATTACATTGCGTAGTTATTGAAGTCGGTGATTTGAGTGAAATTTATATAACTACCGAAATACTTGTAATATCTTTTCCACTGATATTTCGTTTTCACAGATTAGTCCAAAATCTAGATAGATCCACAGCTAAACGGCCTATCTTGCTAACCCGTTCATATCGCAATATCGCAATTCTTTTATCAGCGAAGCTGACAGCCGGGTACGTTTTTTGTATCAAAGTTGGCGCTATGCCAACTATGTTTTTTGTTTGTTTGTTTTGTTATTGCATTTATGTTTTTGATGAAATATGCATAATTTTTGAAATAAAATTTTATCATTTTAATTTATCACCGTTCAAAAGTAAATTGTTGACGTTAAACCAGTGTACTAATTTCAATATAGAATTGTACACTTTGTCAGCAAATTGAAGCTGGATTATTAAATACAGACTAACTTGGAAACTATCATGATGGGTTTTTAATAGTCACAAACAAGCACTAAGTCGCTAACGCCGCAAAGGGGCAAATCTCATTTTTTTAATTACACGAGAGCAAGAAAACATTTTTTTCCCCAGATTACGAGCTTTTTACATCAGAAAATTATTAAAAATATTAGATTTAATGGAAAACTACAAATACCATTAATTTTCTGATAAAAAAGCTAGTAATATGGGAATAATACATGTTTTCTTGCTCTCCTGTATTTTTCGCGTTTCCCGGTGAGTCCCGGTGAAGAGTGTTGAGCACCTAGTGTCCTAGGATATAAGTTAAGACCAACGTCTTCTAAACGTGGGGTTAGAGGGGTAAACGTTGGTTTTAGTATTTTAACTGGTTCACATGTAAGGATAAAAATACACCCTGAATAGTTAAAGTTTGTACAACTCCGGATGATTCTTATACTTAACGGCAAATCCATTTTAATAAGGAGAGCTTACAGACTTGGCAAATTTTGATAAGTTTCTTCATGTAATAACAGACTATACTCGTAGTTACACTAACTCCTAACGATAACATAATTTTAAGCGAAATATAAATTTGTTGTATGATAACAGTACCAATCAAAGAAAATTTAATGAGTTTCTTAGTTACATGAAATTGAATCAAATGTTACAGAAACCTACACAATATCTGCGATAACGTAAAAGTGGAACACATAAGTGAGCTCGATCACCACTGTTTTATTACGAATATAAAAAAAGATAAACTATAGTGCCAAAACCATCGCCCCCTCAAAGATATTTTATAAGATCTTTTTGACATTAACTCTAATTTAATTCTTACAGCTTATATCAATACCATGGTTAAAGTGTTTAGTTCCTATATAATACAGCTGTTTGAAATTCATATAGTCGTTTAATTCTATGGAAACCTTCAACGCATTTAGAGATTAACAGTCATCTGGAAAAATTGGTGGCTTGGTCCAAGCAAAACTAGATCTAAATCCATTAAAATCTAAGTTCATGGATCTCAGGAGTCGACATCATATCAAACCAATAAAAATAGAACCAAACATTAAAATAAAAGAGGAATCGAAAGAGATTGTAAATACGCTGTTTTATTACAGTCTATGTGTTGCAGCTGACTGTGAGCTTAAGAGATTCTGAGGTTTGAAGCCCATATTAATATTATAACCATCGATATATATGTACTACGCACTAGATTTCGCATTCCGAACATTGACTACGTTCAACTGAACTGTACTGCAATCCGTACACTAAACCAAATATTGCGTAAATTGAAGATTTGTGAATTCCATAAGATAATTATTATTAGATTCTATTTAGAAATATGTTTGTTTAGGTTAAAATAAGAGTATTTTATATTAAATTCTCATACTTATTTTATATTAATATCTTATTTTATATTAAATTAAAGTCTTCGCCGTTCGAGTAGCGCACAATTTTTGTTTGAAATAGCTTTTCTAGTACGTAGTACATATAACTCAATGATTGTAACTATTCCTACAGATTCAAAATATTATATGCTAATGATATGATATAATGATATTATATGCATTCGAGTTGATGTAAGAAGTCTTGGTAGAAAGCTTGGTACTTTCAAATCTTAAATTATATTACAATGTACGGACTATGCTTACCGTCTAGGACAGGGGTCGGGAACCTTATCAAGCCAGTGATAATTTTGACAATGGTAGAGCCACGCGGGTTTTGCTGTCGTACGGATGGGCCGGCTGGAACCGGGGTGGTACCATGACCTCACAGAATACCAGCGTGAAGTAGAAGTTTACTTCTGTATTTCGCCTGGTGAGTACAGGTGGGTGGAGCGCCCCATCAACATGGTAGCAGAATTAAATTTAAGACTACCCCAGGAGGGTACTACGCTGAGCATCCACACCCAAGCTACCTTACTTTTTCTGAGCGTGGGTGCTCAAGCTGCTCCGCGTATTCGGGGGGCGGGGGCGAAATTCCGTTCAAGACGAAATCTGCTCGGGGCAAGCGGAGCAATAAGGCAAAGGTAACTCCTGCCATGCTTTCCGTGATTTTTTGCAATATCAGGGGACTTCATTCAGACACGGTGTCCTCTCCGGCTAATACTTCGTATTTCTCCTACCCGAGGTACAAATTGGAAAACTCCTTTGTGCCCCGGGCTGGAGATTGTATGTACATTAGAGAGGACATCTGTTTTCGACGCCTTGGCAGCCTTGAAGATAGGGACCTGTCCGTCTTATAGCTGCGCGTAGACAGCGACGACCATACCCCCGTCTACGGGTGCCTCTATAGGTCCCATAGTGGTTATGCCGACACAGACCGACTCATCGACCACGTGAAAATGGCTGTAGACTCTGTGTTACAACATGCCAATCACCAACCAACAAGGTCCCATCCGCAGAGATCGTGATCCTCGATGATTTTAACGCCCACCACGCTGTATGGCTTGGTTCCTAATAACCAATCGTGTGGGTAGATCTGTTCCTGACTTTGCCTTGACATATGGTCTGACAAAACTGGTTGCTTCGCGTACGCGGATATCAGATGTGGAGGATCATGTGCCTTACCTGTTGGACCTTCTCCTGACCTCCCATCCGGAGGGATATCAGATCTCCGTCGATGCCCCTCTTGACTCTTCGGACCATTGTCTGATATGGAGTACGGTGCCACTCACGCTCCCATCGCAGTTGCAATCTGCAGCTTGCCGCCGTATTTGGCACTATAGGTCGGCTGATTGGGACTAAATGCGGTCTTTTTTGCATTATACCATTGGGAGCGGGTTTACTTCTTGTCGGATGATCCCAAAGTTGTTGCTGATTCTGTCGCCGATGTGGTACTTCTGGGAATAAAATTATTTATTCCATCATCTGTGGTGCCTATTGAAGGCAGAACTCAGCCATGGATTGATCACTCCTGTAAAATTGCATTACGCTATAAGCAGGAGTGTTACCGGGTCTGGGCTGATGCAACAACGTACCGGTATAGTGATTTCTTATATTTACGCGAACACTAAACATTGAATAAAACTACTTTTACGGATTTTATCGCGTTTAATTAGGTTATTTTATATTTCCGACGTTTCGGTTGCTCTCCATATGTTAGAGGTGTCACAGACAAGATTGGCTACATCCTGAAGCGAGCTTCTATTAGAACATTCTTCAAGCCGCCGAAGAAGATTAGTCAGTTCTTACCATCCGTCAAGTACACTATTGCACCCTCTACAAGATGCAGGAGTATACAAGCTTGATTATGAGTGTGGTCTCTCATATATAGGACAAACAAAACGATCGATAAAAACCCGCGTAAAAGAACACATAGCTGACGTAAAGCACCTACGTTCCGGGAAGTCCGCAGTTTGTGAACATATCTTAGACGGCCCCCACCATTACATTAGATTTGATAAACCACAAGTTCTCGCGAAAGAACATCGATTCCTACCAAGGATGATACGTGGGCTATTGAAATTAAAAAACATCCAAATTTCAATAGAGAGAGAGACTAGGTACTACCACCTGCTTGGGATCCTGTAACTCATAAAATTAAAACTAAACCCAAGCATACCACTGCAAGACTTCAAGACACAGTTAGTTCATTCTGCGTAGATCGGACCAAAATTAATAATTAAAAAGCTGAAGGTACTCCGGGTTAACTTTGACATCTGGACGTCAATCACCTCAGTCCCCCGTGACCACGGTGGCTGGAAAGCAACCGAAACGTCGGGAATATAAAATAACCTAATTAAACGCGATAAAATCCGTAAAAGTAGTTTTATCCAAAATGTACCGGTATCTAAACACCAGCAGTCTTAAAAAGAAGTATAATTCCGCCTCCAGGTCCTTTAAAAATGTCATTGCCAAGGAAAAGTCAGAGCACATCAGAATTGGCGAGAAACTAGTTCGCTTCCTTTAGGGAACATGTGAATTCTGGTCTCTCATCTCTGCACAGGGTGGACGACTCACTGGCCCAAGATGTAAAGGAGAAAGCCGATCTGCTAGGCTTTCTTTTTGCTTCCAACTCAACTCTCGATGACGGGGGGAACACACCGCCGACCATCTCGCGGTGTGAGTGCTCCATGCAGGAAGTGCTGTTTACACAGCGCTCGGTGCTTAAAGCACTACTTTCCCTGGACGTCAACAAGTCGAGTGGGTGTTATGGAGTCCGACCTATTGTGCTGGAGACGTGTGCCTGAGAGTTGGCACCGATTTTAACGCCTCTTTTCCGGTACTCCTACTCCCTAGGTGTAGTCCCGAACCCATGGAAGACAGCTTTGGTGCACCCGATCCCTATAAAGGTGACCGCTCAGATCCATCCAACTACAGGCCTATCCCTATCGCCTTCTTGCTCTCCAAAGTAATGGAAACTATTATTAACTGCCAGCTCGTGCGGTACCTTGAGGATTACCAGCTGATTAGTGACCGCCAGCACGATTTTCGTTGAGATTGCTCAGCCGGTGATCTTCTAGGTTACCTAACTCGTAGATGGACGGAGGCAATGGAGTTCAAGGGGGAGGCGTTGACCGTTACTTTGGACATAGCGAAGACCTTCAATCGCGTTTGGCACAAAGCGCTTCTTTCGAAGCTTCCTTCCTATGGGCTTGCGCTTCTTTCGAAGCTTCTTTCCTATGGGCTTCCCGAGAAATTGTGCAATGGGATCACCAGTTTCCTTGTAGATCAAAGCATCAAGGCCGTAGTAGACGGTGCATGCTCTGATTACAAGCCCATGTTGCAAGCTGGTAACATTCATTGCTATGCATACGACATCACTGGTGATGTTTTATACACCGGCCGTGCCAATATTTCCCGGGAAAACGTCGCCGAGTACCGGAACAACCTTCTGTCTGAAGTCGAGACTTTGTCGAAACACGTCTTGGACTGGGGGCGACTAAATCTAGTCCAGTTCAATTCCCATAAGACACGAGTTTGCGCGTTTACCGCTAAAAAGAACCACTTTGTTGCATCTCCTTAGTTTCAAGGCCCTTGTTGCCTCAGCCAGTTTCGGAATCTTCGGTGTCGACATTTCGAGTGATGTGCAGGTTCAATAAAATAAAAATAAAATTATTCAAAATTTAAGTTCAGATCACTGTGGACAGTTAGTATCCACTACCTTACATACACAAAAAAACAGAAAAATAAGAAAATTGTATTTGTTCCAATAAATGAACATCGCTTGGAGAGGTTTAGAAGTAATATAATAAAAAGACTTCCATCACTTTCATTTAAAAATAGTGCTAATTATTTGTATGGTACGTTTAAAATTGTAAGTAGTGAATTTAGTAGAATATTTACTTCTAAAACTTTCTCTTGTAACAGTCGCAAATCATTTAATGAATGGGCGACAGTACGAATTTATAAAAGTAGGCGAAGGTTATACGAGCTTTATGATGAAAGATCATATAATAGGAGTGTTATATTTAGAGATTAGGTAAAAACATATTCTAAAATATTTAGAAAATTGTGCTCCACTGCTAAGGCTTTACATATAAGCAACAAAATTAAAACTGCATCCGACAAAACTAAAATGACCTAGAGAATAATAAATAGTGAAACGGGCAAGGTCAAACCGCACAACTCGGATTTTCAATTGAATATTAACAATAATTTAACGCGATCTGATCAAGAAGTTGCTATGATTTTATGGAGAACATGGAGAAACATTTTACTGATGTTTCTTTGTTGACAACAAAATCATTAAATTCTTCTCCTACTGTTGTCGACTCATTGCTCAAACAAAATGTAAAGGCTTGTTCAAATACTTTTAAATTACATACAATATTACCAAAAGATATCGTTAAATATTTTAAAACTATTGATGTTAAGAAAACGGCAGACTTATTGGGGATTTCCGTTAAAGTTAATTTATCTATAATAGATATAATATATAGCCGCTACACTATATTTAATACAAGCGTCGAATCTGGTGTGTTTCCTGATTTAAAGAAACATAGTAAAATTATACCTTTATTTAAATCTGGTAGTACATTAGAACCCGCCAATTTTAGACCAATTTCTGTACTACCAACATTTAGTAACATTTTGAAAAAATTATTTTAGATCAGATGTTAAGTTTCTTTAATATTAATAAATTACTACATAAAAATCAATTCGGTTTTACAAGGGGTCGCTCGACAACTGACTCTGGAGTTGAGCTTATTAAACTTATTTTTTATGCATGGGAGAATTCAGAGGATGCTTTGGGTATATTTTGTGACCTTTCCAAGACCTTCAACTGAGTTCACCATGAGACATTAATCAGGAAGCTACAGTACTATGGTGTCAAGAACACAGCGCTTAAACTTATTATTTCATATTTAAGTAATAGAATGCAGAAGGATTATCAATGGTAAAAGATCTTCCGGGTCACCTGTACTAATGGGTGTCCCTCAGGGCTCGATTTTCGGCCTATTCCTGTTTCTAGCGTATATTAATGACTTACCTTCCTTTATAGGGGATAATCATGATATAGTATTATTTGCTGATGATACTTCCTTGATTTTTAATCTTAAACGTCAATCATTTAAATGTGACGAAGTGAATAATGCTATATCAAAATTAGTGCATTTGTTTAACGTTAATAATCTACATTTAAACGGAGATAAAACTAATTGTGTTAAATTTACGACAACGAATGTTAAAAATCTGAATACCAATGTGTTTTTAAATGGAGAGGAACTGAGCCCTGTTGTATCCACTGTTTTTCTTGGCATCACTCTCGACGCAAAGCTTCAGTGGGGCACCCATATAACCAAAATAACAAGCAGACTAAGTTCTGCAGCCTATGCTGTAAAAAAGATTAGAGGTCTCACGAGTGTCGAGACAGCTAGATTAGTTTATTTCAGTTATTTCCATTGCATAATGTCTTATGGGATTTTGCTATGGGGAAATGCGGCTGATTCAGAAACTATTTTTGTTTTACGGAAGAGGGCCATTAGAGCTATTTACAATCTAAACCCGAGAGAGTCTCATAGAGATAAATTTAAAGAAATAAATATATTAACTTTGGCCTCTCAGTATATTTACTAAAATTTAATGTATGTTCACAAAAACAAAGGTAGTTTTAGTAAATAAAAGTGATATACATTCTGTAAACACCAGGAACAAACACAAGCTAGTGATACCAGTTTTTCGACTCCACAGAGTCAGTAATTCATTCTTGGGGCAATGTATACGCCATTACATTGAGTTATACAAAACAAAGCAACATATAAATCATGTGTAACATATAAATCAATGCGCCATTACAACAAGATCCCGGAAAGTGTACAAACTCTCTCTACTACCAAGTTTAAATGTTTTGTTAAGCTGAAACTGTATAAAAAGGGTTATTATAGTATAATGAATACTTGGTTGATAATAACCCCTGGGGGAATGAGGTCGTCGCTTTCAAGCAGTTTCTAAAATAAAATTTGTTTGTAATCATTTATATTATAAAATTTATTTAATAAAAAAAATCTCGCTGGGTTTCTTGCTGGCTTTTCCCAGGACAGAGGGTTTTTTTCGAACCAGTGGTAAAGTAAAAAGTGACTTTCAATAAGAATTACACATGTAATCTATATTAAATAAAAAATTATTCTATTCTATTCTATTCTATTCTATTCAGAAATCACCCATAGATAACTTTGGTAACTTTGGTAACATTCATTAGTTAACAACATATAAAACTATTACCCTGGACGGTGGATCACTTGGCTCGCGGGTCGTTGAAGAACGCAATTAACTGCGCTTCATAGTGTGAACTGCAGGACACATTTGAACATCGACATTTTGAATGCATATTGCGGTCCGTGGAGAAATATCCAGGACCACTCCTGTCTGAGGGCCGGCAGTTAATAAACATTAACCACACTGTTCTTAGAGTGCGTTTTACAACGCGTCCGTCGAACAATTGACGTTCCGTTGAGAGACGCGATACGTACGTTTTACGGAAGGCTTACGGAATTTACGTTGGGTATTCTTTCGAATTTCTTAATATTTTTCGGTTTTCTTAATATTAATAGATTTGAAATATTTTACAATATCTTCTGATTATATTTTAAGTAATGCAAATTCTTTCGTACAGACAGTAATGACTAGGCAACATTAGGATAGGAACCAAGGGACTTTGTACTCAAAATCCGACACACAATCCTTGAAACTAATGGCGCCAACAACTTTGTCGACACCAAAAAAGATAATTTGTAGTTTTCAGATTTTTTCCCTTATACCTGATCTACCTTTTTGCTAAATGTCAAGTTTCTAAGTTATTTATATGTTCTAGTACTCTTTGCCAATTATAGTAACAGCTGTTACTATACTTGGCAAAGAGTAGAGTTGGGATGAGAGGAAAAATTTCACCAAAACTATTAAACTCACAAGACTTATATACCTACTACCATACAAGAACTGTATATTTTGACCTTAATGACGTTTAAATTCGGTATCGAGCTTTTTCATTATCAGCTATTCGAATAGATAGAGTGAGAAGTAGGTACGAATTTTTGATCAAAGATACTTATGTACATATTGCCTTGAAGTACTTAAATCTTAGATTAAATTCTTAGATTTCTATTGATTTAAAACACAAATCTCTCACAAGTTCCACTTCTCCCAAAGAGCTAATCAAAATGTCAGAGATTATATAAATATCTCAACCAAGCGTTAGATGTGATATACAATGTAGTCAATTTCATTATTTACGACCAAAAAGTATATAGACTGAGAGCTGTCGACGAATTTTGGGAAAGTCCTTTGGGCAAGTTGAAATTGTGAAAAAATATAATTTCGTCAATTGGCGAATCCATTCCCGCGAGTCTGGCTGAGCGTTTGCGGTTATTTTGTTACTGCGCAGTATATAACATTTGCAAAGAAAAAAATTCCAAAAAAATGTTCATTTGGCAACTTGATTTCTTTTTTATCTTTTAATTTAGTTTTTATATAATTCAAAAAAAATAAATAATCCCAGACGTTTTTGTCGGTTATAAAGTATTACCAGACCTCTTCAAAAATATTTTTTTAGTTCCCTAAAAATATACTTTTGGCAATCTCAAATTTTAATCACGTGTTTATTGAGTAATTTTAATAACACCTGCAAACCGCCAGACGAATTTAGCGGTTTTAAACAATTCCCAGACATGAATAAAGTTTACCAACTAATACAACAAAAAATATTTATGCGTAGCCATAAGTGCGAGAAAGATAGCTTATCGAAGCATGCCGGCAGCGGATGGAGGCCTAAGCTCCTCTGGCTGTGATTGGTTACTTAGAAATATTTTTTTGAAGATTTTAAGATTAAATTCTTGTTTTAGGATTTAGCGTATATGTATGCGCATATATGGACATGTAAATATCTATGTATATAGTTAATATTTAGTTTTAGCCCAGTTTTAAGGGGCAGGACAGATCATTTTCTTTCTTTACGCGGAATTAAGCAAATTAGTTTATAATAACCCCATTATAATGGATTTCCGCAAAGTAACGCCTGATTCTATTAATTGTAGGTCTATTCGTCAATGAGTTCCAGTACACCTTGAAGTCAGTCCGTCAAGTCCAGAGGTAAGGTCTATTATATATATCTATTTTATTTTATAACTAACAAAACGAGCCTAAACTCGGCACATCTAGTGCTCCTCGTCGAGGAGTTGCAGTAGCAGATACCGACACACCTTCAGATCTATTAAGTCCAAGACGTGGAAGTATATTTATATATATCTTACGTGCTTTTAGCGAAACACATCCGAGTTTGGGCTCGTTTTGTTAGTTATGATGAGACCTTGTCTTAGAACTACAATTAATAGAATCAGGCGTTACTTTGCGGAAATCCATTATAATGGGGTTGTTATAAACTAATTTGCTTAATTCCGCGTAAAGAAAGAAAATGATGTGTCCTGCCCCTTAAAACTGGGCTAAAACTAAATATTAACTACATACATAGATAATTACATGTCCATATATGCCCATACATACACGCTAAATCCTAAAACAAAAATTTAATCTTAAAATCTTCAAAAAAAATATTTCTAAGTAACCAATCACAGCCCGAGGAGCTTAGGCCTCCATCCGCTGCCGGCATGCTTCGATAAGCTATCTTTCTCGCACTTATGGCTACGCATAAGTCTTTTTTGTCGTATTACTTAGTTGGTAAACTTTATTCATGTCTGGGAATTGTTTAAAACCGCTAAATTCGTCTGGCGGTTTGCAGGTGTTATTAAAATTACTCAATAAACACGTGATTAAAATTTGAGATTGCCAAAGGTATTTTTTGGGAAACTAAAAAAAAATATTTTTGGAGAGGTCTGGTAATACTTTATAACCGACAAAAACGTCTGGGATTTTTTTTTTGAATTATATAAAAACTAAATTAAAAGATAAAAAAGAAATCAAGTTGACAAAATAACATTTTTTTGGATTTTTTTTTGCAAATGTTATATACTGCGCAGTAAAAAAATATGTAACCGCAAACGCTCAGCCAGACTCGCGGGACTGGATTCGCCAATTGACGAAATTATATTTTTCACAATTTCAACTTGCCCAAAGGACCTTCCCAAAATTCGTCGCCAGCTCTGTCTAATAGCAATGATGTGGAGGGTGCGCTTCTTGGTACGGCTATACAAATAACAAGCTTTTTAATAATCTTAATTAATCGTAATAATTTCTGTTTCTGTTCGATGTTCGTTATTTTGAAGTGAAAACTTCTTTAGAATCGTTGTAAATTGGAACTCGATGAAACGAAAAAGCGACACTAAAAAGAAACAAAATATATACAATTATTTTGCCTGGAAGAGAATGAGATAGAACTATACAGTGTTTCCTATATAAATATGTAGCAAGCCTTTTTTATTTTTATTTTTGTTTATATTTTATTTTTCTTCGGGATCACTATGAAATGTATTAGAATTTTCAGAGTTACATAATTAACCCTCTCCATATTGAAATGCTTATCGTGAAAATTATTTAAATCTGCAAGCTTTTTCAGGTTTATCAAGGCGATAAGCCCTTATCACTACTTCTAACCTTTTTTCATTACAATGACAGTTTTATTTCCAGCTTCTTATCTGATGCACAGATCCAGAATCCTGATTCTGTCGTAGTGAAAGTAGGTAGGTACATACAATGATATTATATATAAAAAAGAGGTACATATCTCACTTCTGACTATTTGAATCTGATTCATAGATAAAAGATCAGTGTTTTTATTCAATCTTCAGGTCGATTAGTTGATTTCTCCAGTTCCCCAATCCCCATTGCAGTTAGTGTCGTAGTGTAGCCAAAAGAATGAGGCATAAATCGTAATACCTGAAACAAGTTAGTGAACTAGTGAAGTATTTTATTAGGTTATTATGTATAAAATGCAATAAAACTTAAATAAATTTAAATGCCATATTCAAATTCTATAACAACCCACACAGTTTAAAAGGTATGTAGTAGGAATAATTTATTTGACTTTTTACACTTGTCAGTGATTTTGATTTAGTAGTAAAGTTTAATTTAATTTTATGTGTTTTTTCATGTATGTGTGTATGGTCAGTCGAATCAATTCACTATGTAGAGATTTACTACTATTTACTTCAGCTATGTACATATACTATATAATAACTAGGTATGCTTCTCGCGGTCATTTATAAATTGATTCCATGCTTGTTTATGCCGATTTTTATTGCTTCACGCTACTGTGTATATACCTGTTTTATTGATTGAAGACGGTTTGAAAACCGGCAATTTTTTTGCTGTCAGTGCTTATATTAACTGTGTCGACTTTGCGGTGATTAAGAGTTTTTTTAATATATCAAAATTGTGACCTGTGTTCTGTATCACTTGTGAAATGTCTGAAGAAATAATTGATAATCGAACGGCTCTACTTCATAATCAAAGAAATGGTTTGTCATTTGTTTATTGTTAATGTAGCTTATTTAAGTATGTTCAGGGTTCATTCTAGTTAGGCATTGGTAAACAAATTTGCTTGTATTTATGATTGAGAACACTAATTAAGTATTTACTTTACTTGATCTGTGAACTTTCAACATGATGTACTTCTTTCGTAAACCAAACAACATATCACGATTGTCATCATTACAGCCCCATCACAAGTCAAGTCCACAGCTCAACAAAGGCTTCCTCTTTATCTCTACAGCAGCATAGCCCTAGAACATCACATCAAGTTATCACTCCGTTTTATAGTATTAAAAATAAATCATAGTTAATAGGTGAATAATAAAAACAAGATTATACAATTTATTTATAAAATATCCTACACTTCGGTATTATTTAATACTATTACATATTTTGTGCTTAGAATTAATTAATAATGATATATAAACATACCCACCTATGTTTCACTAGTCCACTGCTCTACAAAGGTCTCCTCTTATATCTCCACAGTGTGACCCCAGAACATCACATCAGGTTGTCTCTCCATCTTATGGTATTAAAAATAAATCATAGTTCTAGTTTAATAATCAAAACAAGAATAAACAATTTATTTATAAAATATCCCACACTTCAGTATTTTTTAATACATATTCTGTGCTTAAAATTAATTAATAATGATATAAACATACCCATCTATGTTTCACTAGTTCACTGCTCTACAAAGGTCTCCCCTTATATCTCCACAGCATGACCCCAGAACATCACATCAGGTTGTCTCTCATGGTATTAAAAATAAATCATAGTTCTAGTTTAATAATAAAAACAAGAATAAACAATTAATTAAAAAATATCCTACACTTTAGTATTATTTAATACATACATTACATATTCTGTACTTAGGATTATTTAATAATGATATTAAACATACCTACCAACGTTTCCCTCTTGTATGCTGTGGTAAGCATGTATGTGCATTGTATGTTTAATATACCTATATATGATCTGATCTTATTTACTTATTATTATGTGTTTTATTCAGTTTTACAACTTGGGATACATATTCAGACTAATAAAGGCTTTGGTTTCTAATCCAATTGGGTGTCTTCAGAGGCAAAAGAGGGAAACTGATACAGTGGATAGGCAGCAGCATCTTCATAATAACAACCCAAAATAATAAAAAACTATGGTTGTAAAACTGACTGCCAAGCATGACAACTATTGCAAAATCACTCTATGGGTGGAGGTCTATGTTCAGCAGTATAGGACTTTTATAAGATTTCATGGATGAACCGGGCTTAGCATAAACTGAAAAGAATATATCTGTAAACTCAATTGATTTTATATATATATTTTGTACATTTTGTAGTTTTTATTCTTTAAATTTAATGTTGGTAAATGTTTTAGATATTTTAGTGAGTCAAAATATTTTTATAATAATTACAAGCAAGATGCTATTATGTATTGATGATTTGCAATTTATCCTGTTTTTCAAACTTTTATATTCGAGAGGATTTGCATAATTGACACACAAGGTAATGAATGTTGATTCACATGGATTGGCAATTACAGTAAAAGATGCCTTAAACTGCCACTCCCGATTGCTGTTATATCTTGTCATTCATTACACTTTCTTTTATTAAATGTTTCCCCTTCCTAAAAGAAATATATCCTGTATTGTGTGAGTACACATTTACATAGTAGCATTATGCTGTGAATAAATAAACCGCACCAGCAGTTAGTGCCTCAATATCCATTTTAATAAATTTGACATTGACCTGACCTGAACCGAAGCAAACTGAACGACCTTTCAACTTATAGAAGCCATCACAAACTCTTGGCTCATACCTTTGCCACAACATTCGACACAATGTTGGCCAACGTAAAGAGCTGATATAAAGTGACAAAATCGAAACTTGGGAAAAGTGTTTTGTAGGCCATACAATGTTCTGCGCAGAACTGTAACCAAATGTTTAGTTACTGTACTACCAAAAAAACTCTTTCATTTAGTAAATGAAATTAGACTATAGTTTCATAACCTAAGTAGGTACACTTAATTATTTTATATAAAAAGCAACGGCAGTCAAAATGATAATTAATTGTAAATTCAGTTATTGTACTGGATTGTAAAACCGATTATTTTAAAGATATTTATCCATGAAATAAAACCTTTTCCTTTAAATCTTCATCAGGACTTAGTTTTTAAGAATAAGACTTTTATTAAAAGTATATATATGTATACATATATATAACTGAACCAATAGATTGCCTCATAAGGGGGATATTTGACATAGTTGATAAGCTTGGCAGGTGGCTTGGTAAATGCAGATTTTTATTTTTTAGTTGTTATTACGAGGCATGGCTATTAAAAAAAGTTAAATTTTTTGGCCCTTTTGAGTGGACTAAGGAATATCACAATATCAATCATTTTATAAATAATTACATTAAAAATTTCACCCTTATATTCCATTCTTAGGGGTGGAATATTTTTCTCCAGATTTATTTGGAGAAGAACCCCTGAACTATACTTATTTAATAATAAAATAATTATTATAATCGGTTCACAAATGAAGATGTCTAATTGTTAATTTTCTCTTTTTTATGAAGTCTGCTAAAACTGATATTATTTAGTATAATTTTTGAAAAAAATATTCTTGATCGAATGTAAAAAAATATAATATAAGTAATTTACTTCATAAAAATCAATTCGGTTTCACAACGGGTTGCTTGACAACTGATGATGGTGTTGAACTGATTACATATGTCTAAAATGCATGAGAGAATTTACGGGATACTTTGGATATTGGGCTGGAGCTTCGGCGGCTCGGGATGTAAACACCAGCGTGCTTAAAACAAGTATATTTTCGCCTCCAGGTCCTTCAAAAGAGTTATTGCCAAGGCAAAGTCAGAGCACATAGGCAGAATTGGCGAGAAACTAGTTCGCCTTCCTTCGGGAACCCGTGCATTCAAGGCTGTCCAAGGGAATTTCTGTAAGCCATCACTACCATCTCTACACAGGGAGGAGGACTCACTGGCCCAAGCCGCAAAAGAAAAAGGCGACCTTTTAGGCTCCCTTTTTGCGTCCAACTCAACTCTTGATGACGGGGGGAACACACCGCCGACAATCCCGCGGTGTGAGTGCTCCATGCCGAATGTGCGGATCTCACAGCGCTCGGTTCGCAAAGCATTCCTCTCACTGGACAAGGCGAGTGGGCCTGACGGAATCCCCCCAATTGTGCAGAGGACGGGTGCTTCAGAGTTGGAACCGGTTCTAACGCGCCTTTTCCAGTACTCCTACTCCCTAGGCGTAGTCCCGAAATCATTGAAGACAGCTTTTGTCCACCCGATCCCTAAAAAAGGCGACCGCTCAGACCCGTCCAACTACAGGCCTATCGCCATCACCTCCTTGTTCTCCAAAATAATGGAATCCGTTATAAACTGCCAGCTTATGCGGTACCTTGAGGATCGCCAGCTGATTAGTGACCGCCAGTACGGTTTCCGTCGGGGTCGCTCAGCTGGTGATCTTCTAGGTTACCTAACTCATAGATGGGCAAAGGCAGTGGAGTCCAAGGGGGAGGCGTTGGCCGTTAGTTTGGACATAGCAAAGGCTTTCGATCGGGTTTGGCACAAAGCGCTTCTTTCGAAGCTGCCTCTCTATTGGCTCCCCGAGAAATTGTGCAATTAGGTCACCAGTTTTCTTGCAGTTCGGAGCATCAAGGTCGTAGTAGACGGTGCATGCTCCGATTACAAGGTCATTAACACTGGTGTACCAAAAGGCTGCGTGCTATCACCAACGCTGTTTCTTCTATAGATTAATGATATGTTGCAAACCAGTAACATTCATTGCTATGCAGACGACAGCACTGGTGATGCTTTATACACCGGCCGTGCCAGTATTTCTCGGGAAAACGTCTTCGAGTATCGGAACAAACTTGTGCCTGAAGTCGAGACTTTGTTGAACATAGTCTCGGATTGGGACTAAGTCTAGTCCAGTTTAATCCTCGAAAGACATAAATTTGCGCGTTTACCGCTAAAAAGAACCCCTTTGTCGTATCTCCTCAGTCTAAAGGCATTCCTCTTGTTGCCTCAGCCAATATCGGAATCCTCGGTGTCGATATATCGAGTGACGTGCAGTAACGTGGTCACTTTGAAGAGAAGGCCAAATTAGCCTCTAAAAAGCTTGGCGTGCGCAGCAGAGCGGGACCGTATTTCATGCCGGCACATCGCTTGCAACTTTACAAGGCGCAGGTTCGGCCTCACATCGAATACTGTTCCCATCTCTTGGCAGGGGCTCCCCAGTGCCAGCTCCTTCCACTTGACTCACTGGCACTGCGTAGAGAGGTTGCATCTCTTTGCGTATTTTATCGCATCTATCACGGCGGAGTGCTCTGAGGAATTGTTCGGACTTTTTCCAGCCGCTCAATTTCACCATCGCACATCGCGACAAATCTCGCGTACCATCCATACCGTCTGGATGATTGGCGGTCCACCACTGTGTGACTTAAGAGATGTTTTCTTCCTCGCACAACTTCCTTGTGGAATCGATTACCGTCAGCGATTTTTCCGGACCGATACGACTTAGGGACCTTCAAGAAAAGAGTCTACTCCTTTTTAAAACGCCGCCAACGCATCTGCAATTCCCCTGATGTTGCAGATGTTCATGGGCGGCGGTAGTCACTTACCATCCAGCAGCAGGTGAGCCGCATGCTCGTTTGCCCACTCTCCTATAAAAAAAGCTACATAATATGTGATTGTAAGCTGTTATAAAATTTTAGTCAAAAAAAAAGACGCGCGACAACGAAGACAGGATATTTTCAGAAGCAGTGGTAAATTAAACTAAAGAGTGACTTTCTGATAATCTGTGAATAAAAAAGTTTCTCATTCCGTTTCTATTTCAAATCAATAACTTAACGTTCTATATCTTCTATCTTCTATCATAATAGTATTTTATTTTTATCATGTGTTTTGTCAGTCGAGGCGAGTTTTCTGTTATTTGTTTTTGAGGTGGTATCGTAATCCAGTGTACTTTTGTACTTACATTTCTTTTACAAACTGGGGGTATAATGAAATTGACTTGAACTGATAAAATAAAGTTCATACGAAAAATATGTATAGGTACATACATAAAATCTCAGGCCTGTCACCTCAGAAACTACCATTTCGCACGATTTGGACATTCTCATGCTTCTTTCTCATATATCTACGCATGTATGCTCGTCGGTTAAGGATGCTCTTGATTCTAAAACAACCCGAGTCTTCTTCTTGCGTTAATTTGTTACTCCTAAGATATAGTTATAGGCTATACCACAGAATAAATAATGGTACTACCTACAGAAGTTGCACTTCTTTGATATTGACTGCTTGCCGATGTTTTAATAGCCTACATAATTAATATTAATCAAATAAATCGCGCATGCAAGCTAAATAAAACTATCGCTGCGCACGAGTGTCCGTATTACTTTGCATCTTTTCCCCTTCCTACGTCATGACGGACTTTCCGTGGTTACTAAGGGCTGTTAATAAAGAGTAAAAAAATTGTGAAATGGTAAGTTACTTAGGTCAAGTACATAATCTGACTATACTCGACCATATTTCCGCTGCTATGTGAGTTTTATGATGCCCAACGCATGCAACTTGCAAGGCCATTAGTCGGAATGGCGATGTTTCACTCGTAAGAAATTGGTAGATAGTGTAAACAACAAATAAACCCGAAATACGATTCTTAACAGAAATCTCATTGTATTCTACTTAGTTAAAAATCTTGTAAACAAAGGTGTAATTTCAGTATTTGTGCTATTATAACTTAAAATATTTTAATTACAAAGACATGTGCCTATTTCCGATATATCGCCAATTTGGACATCAATAGGCTCTGCCTACAAAAGAGGCGCTAGTTACTTAGATCACATTTAGCCAAAACATATGGGTAAAGATGGAAATTTGTGAAAGAAGTGATAGATGGCTATGGCTAACCCATCGTCAACTTAATTATAAAACCAATAGAACGTTAATCGCCTTTTACATGATAGGCAAGTAACACAGTTGGCACATTCTTATAAGTTATAAGTCCCCGTCATCAACCCGTCTTCGATCCGCGCCAGCGCGAATGAAATTGTTAAGTGCAACTTTAAGTGCTGATTTACCACGTGATCTATAGTTAAGGAAAACATCGTAAGGAAACATGAATGTTGAGACATTTAAAAAATGTTTCGGTAACATGTAAACTCCACCAACTCGCATTCGGGCAGCGAGGCGAACAATTCCTTGCCCTAAAAACTCTTAGAAATGTGAGGACTCTGTCCAGCTGTGCGACGTATGAGACTCATAAGACCAAGACTTATATGCGACATAGTATTTATTAACACTTATATTAATTTCATTACAACAACGGATAAAATTTATATGATCTGATACTTTATTGCATTCCAACTAGAAATGGGGTTATAACAGTCTAGCCGCAATTCTTTATTGAATTCCAACGTACTATATGCCTGAAGACAATATAGTGTAAAATGAGGTTATATTTTATGTAAAAATAACTTATTTGAGATGATATTTTGTTTTAGAATGGTTGTAGCTAAAGCCTGGGTGCTGCTAGTCAATATAATATTATGTGTATTGCCGACTGCGCCGCTGTAATTGTTAATCGTTATTTTAAGTGCTGTTTCACCACATTAATATTCATAAAGAAATATTCGTAAGGAAACCTGCATTTCTGAAAAATGTTGAACTATTTAAGACGACAAAACTCCGCGAATCTTGTTCGATAACAGTCTCAAAAATGAGAGGCGAGCTACCACGGCCTCCGCAAACTTTTAATAATATTTTGGCAAAGGATTAATCGTTATAATCTTAATGTGACCGTATCTAGTAGTACGTCGTGTTAAATGGCTTAGGACCCCACCTTGCTGTCTTTATTTAAGTAATTATGTTTTTCCGACCTTTACCAGTTAGATTAATTGTTAGCAATCATTTAATCTTCATTAATTTGCGTAGTTAATGGCACAATGACTGGCAGTGAAATGGCTGTTTGTTAAATCGTATCGAAAAGAGTAGATTTTTTAAAAAATATTTTATTAATTCAAATCGTTTCGTGGTAGAACCATGCTGAAGCGCATGACGGCTGCGGCAGAAATGGGTCGGGTTGACCAGGGAAGGACCACGTTCGCATACATACCAGCGTGAAATAGCAGCATAATGCTGCTGTGTTTTGTATGATGAGCGACGAGACAAAGACCCTTTTTATTCTTAATTGAGAGTAGTAAAGTTGTCAATAAGTTTTTGATCTTTGCGGCATATCATTCATCATCATCATCATCATCATCATTACAGCCCTTCACAAGTCCACTGCTGAACATAGGTCTCCCCCAAGGAATGCCACAAAGCACGGTCCTGAGCCTGCATCCATCAACTTCCTGCACGTCTTACCAGGTCGTCAAACTATCCTGGGGGGGGGGGGGGGTGGCTTTGGTACGTTGCTCTTTGTACTTTCTAAAATACGTTTTGAGATAATTTATTAATGTTGTACTTTTTAATTGATAGAATCTAAATTCTAAACTATCACATATCGTCATCCTTCCCGCTAATTTAAGATTTTCACTTTCATAAAGCTGCCTTCTGGTAAAATCTTACACGCAATATCAGCTTATATCTGTCTCTTCTTCTCTATCTTTTTTCTTGTGTGTAAGGCAAGCATCTTGAATATATCCGACGTCAAATATCTTCGTATATTTTCTACAAATCAAGGAGGCGGACACGTATGTCGTATTTAGTTGGCGCCGTATAGTCGCCAAGCTCGGAGGAACTATTCTTTAAATACTAATTTTAACGTAATGCATAACTCATTGTTTTATTCGAGAGTAGAAAAACCGAAAACTACTTTTAAAATCGATTGATTGAAAACCACCTATAGTGCCTATTATTTTAATATTATTTCAATATTATTTCGTATGTTTGTTTATTGTTTGATATTGACCATAGACTTATGATATTGATATGGTTTTAAAACTGGGTAAACTGACTCGTATTAAAGCAATCATGAAACAACTTAGAACTTTTTCAAGGTAATGTGAATTGACGTATAAATTAGAAATCAGTTACTTCTGATGCAAAGACATTTAAGTAGTAGTAGTATACCTATATATTTAAATCTCTTTGTTCTGATGTCAATTTAAAATTTGTATTGAATTTAATCAATTTGATATTCGTACGAAAGAACGGTGTAGTAACGGTATAAGAATATCCACTACCCCATAATATTATCCCGTGGGTGTCGTAATAGGCGACAGAAGTAAACTAATCAGAAGATGGGCAGCAGCGTCTTCCTACTAATGACTAAAATTAAAAAATTGCGGTTGCCAATACGCTTGCTTGCTATGGGGGAGGCCTATGTTCAGCAGTGGACTTTAATAGGCTGTAACTGTAACGTATGAAACAAATTTTAATTTCTCATTTTGCTTGCGCCGCGCCGTAAGAGAATTTATCACACAGTTCATTTTCTATAGTAGAACTGACAATCGAACATGCGTAATTACTATTAGTGGAAGTAAAGACTAGAAACAATCTAACATGCGTAGTTACTATTATTGGAAGTGATTGAAAGTAAAGATTAGAAATGAGTTGGGGGGAGGGGGGGGGGGTGACTCGAATTTTAGGCCTAGTCAGTTTGAATAGCCTATCATGTAGAGGATGACATGGGGGTCATGGTTGATTAGGGGCAAAAGTTCTCATTACACTCCTAAAAGGTCAAAATAGTCACAAACCAAACCATCAAAAATTCTTATTTTGACTGTAACTTTGCCTCCTTTGGAGGTTCTTACACAGTCTTTACTTCTCGCATACCACTTGTTGATTTATTCGATTGTGTTTAATTTTTATTTTAGAAAAAGAATTAGGCTTCCGCAAGAAAAACTAAAACCCACGAAATCCATAATAAGTTTAGCTAATTTATGTATATAGGTATTTATGTGTGCTTACTAAACACCGCTCATCACATCACATATAGTATATGTGATGTGATGTGTGCGTATGTGTTTAATGATAGCAACATCGGTGTGACATTAAAGTCGCAAAAGCTCGTTCGAGTTTTTCCACTCAAATGTTATCAGATTGTAAATATTGGTCAAGTGAGTGTTCCATGCCAAGATAGGTATAGTTCTAAAAGGATACCAGGTTTTGCCACTTTATACCAATATAATGAAAAGTAAAAAAAAAAACATAAAAAATCTATCGCCCCATTTCATGCCCAGATACCATCTCAATTTCATACCAGCTGTGAATAAACTAGATCGGCGGCGGGAAGCTGCGTCAAGAATGCTAAACATTTGGTACTGTAATCAATGCTGTCGCGTGGACCCGCCAAGTGTGGTGAATACGGCACGATCGAATCGACCGTTGTATGGGTGAGACCTAAGTCCAGGCGTGGACTGTTTTTTTTTTTATAGGATAAGGGTGAAAAACGAGCACACAGTCCACCTGATGGTAAGTGGTTTCTGCGGCCCATAGACATCTACATCTATCCTCTGTTACAGATCAAAATGCAGATGCGTTTTCACCCGTGAGAACTAGGATGGAATGCCTCATTTCCAGTAAAAAGGGCCTCCGGCCACCTGCACTCACCAAGCGAAACGCAGAGGTAAACCTCTACTTCACGCTGGTATTCTGTGAGGTCGTGGTACTACCCCGGTTCGAGCTGGCCCATCCATGCGACAGCAAAAGCTGCCGCCTGGCTCTACCACTGTTTAAAACTTAAGAGGAGTTATGCTTCGACCGAAATATTAGGTCTTATCACTAATAGGTCTTATCACTAATAGGTCTTATCACTGAATAAAACTTGCGTTTACCGTTACAGCCTCTTAAAGTCCATTGCTGAACATAGGCCTCCTCTATAGAATGTCTCACAGTAGATATATTTGACATAGTTGTCACGCTTGGCAATAGCAGTATTTTATTTTTAGCCGTTATTAGGAAGACGTTGCTGGCTATTTCCTGATTTATTTCCCCTCTGTCGCCTCTTACGACACCAACGGGATGATACGGGTTAATTAGGGTGGATATTCTTACACCGCTATTACACGGGAATATGCGTTTACTAGCTATAACACGTCCCATGGAATATACCAGAAAGACCAATATAGTTTTTGTTACATGGTATTACAACCATCTCGTTCTCGTTTTCACACGTTAAATACCCAGAGGGGAGTAGCGTTAAAAATGCAAGACGTGTGCCTTCCAAACGAGACGATTAAATCCAATCTTTCCTATAATGGTGGAGGTCCATGTCGAGCAGTGAATATTAACGGGTTGAACAAGGAAGTTTTTATGGGCTTAGTACTGCAGCCGTCGTACTTGACTTGATTTTAAAACTATTTAGTCGCTGCCATCTGAATTAGGAATTAATTATTATTATTAGTCTTAATTAAAAAATATTAATATTTTTTTAAATTAAACATTTGGATTGGATGCTTGTCTTTTAACCCACGTCTTCATTTCAATCGGGATCTTCTTTTTTATAAATTTTCAGTATCAAGTGATAATAATCCTTTATAGTACATTGCTTCACAATATCTTGATACGTCTTTTCGTCGAGATTTTGACGGCAACTTGAGCCACAGACAGCTGGCGATGGTATCTCAAGGCGCCTGAGCAGACGGACACCTTATCTTGAGATTCACATCACCATTGGAGCACTTGTTTTACCGTTTCCATTAATAGTTCACATGCTCAGACATTTAGTACACAAAATTGTACCGCTTTTACGTATCAAAATCTACTTCAAACCATTATTTAAACAATGTATATATAAACTATGTTTCAGGCACAGATTATAATAGTACCTTCAGGTGTGCTTACATATAAATAAAAAAAAAATATCCCTAAGGGCGATAACTTGGAGCTGAAGATTTTAATGTGACAATTTAGACTACATCCTAGTTGTTACGTTTTGATGTCGGTTTGTATTTTTTTAAATATAATTATTATTTTATTTATTAGCACCTTTAATAAAATAAACTTACAGCTAACTTTATCGGTGCCATACGTTTTCCTTCTGCAACCTAATGCGTTTTAAATGCAAATGCGTTAGTTTCGTGTGGTTACGACGGTGACATGACGCAAAGCGCTTTGGAAAACCCCATAGGACGTTCATTATTGTCAGATAGGGTTGAATAATAAATAAGTAGTGATTTTAAATGGTATATCTATAAAGCGTCTTAATAACTAATTTAATGAGTGCCATGTTTTCTCTTCTAAAAGATTTTTATTTGTGTTATAATATAACTTTTAAAACAAAGTATTTTATCCTATTTATTATATTTAAATATGGTGCAATTTGGTCTACCCCCACTACTTTTTACGTGGTAGAGCCACGCTGCAGATATATTATGGTTGTAGTATTTATACTGTGGTTGTAGCACGATTAGTCGGCTGGACCGGGGAAGGACCATACCTTTTTTTTCTTTTTTTTTAAAAAAACGTTACCCCACACTAAAATTTTCTCCTGTGTCGTGGAGGCAGTTTACAAACATAAATTGCACAAGGACAAACATCCAGACGAGTAACAATTATTTGTAGGCCATACAAATACTTGTTCCGTGCGGGATTCGAACCCGCGGCCCCCAGCGCAACAACTCATTGTTAAGCCACTGCGCCACGGAGCCGTCTCTCACAGAATACCAACGTAAAATAGTAGCTTAATGCTGCTGTGTTTCGTATTGTGTGTGTAGAGAACCGGTAGGCGTATTACGTATCTTGCAGAAGGCTAGCGATAGAGAAATTAGAACAATAATTGCTGATAAATCGCAGATTCGTATTACGTATCAGCGATAACCAAGCCCTAGCTAACTAGCGACCACAGCACTGTCGCTAGTTAGCTTGGTTATCGCTGATACATAATACAAATCTGCGATTTATCAGCAATTATTGTTCTAATTTCTCTATCGCTAACCTTCTGCAAGATACGTAATATGCCTACGGAGATCCTTTTTACTGGAAATGAGGCATTCCATTGTAGTCCTCGTGGGTGACAACGCATCTGCATTTTGATTTTTAATCGAAGGTAAATGTAGATGTCTATAGGCCACAGCGTCCACTTACCATCAGGTGGACTGTGTGCTCGTTTATCACCCCCATTCAATAAAAAAAAATGTTACAAATTTCTTTATTTGCAGAATACAGTAATATAAATGTGTTACAGCTAGTAGTATAGTTAGTAGGTGCGATGTATTTAGGCTGCATACAGGCGTCAAAAATTTCATACTCTTATTCTATTTGATTACATAATTGAATAGATATTATAAAGTGAAATTTAAATATAAAATAACTCGCAATCATTACACAAAATTAAAATAAATTAAAGATATATTATAATTTGATGCTAAAATTTAAAATGTATATTTCATAGATTGGTCAAACGTGACTTTAATTTAAAGCATTATGTTTGTGAAATATTAAATTATTTTGTAATTTGTTATATACACCACATTAAACATTCTTTTCATGAACATATTTATGACATGGAGGTTTATATAATTTGTTCATAATTTTTTCTCTAGTCTACCTCTGATATCCCTGCGGTGATTAATTGTAAGTTCGAATTTTTTGTTGAAAAAACGAAAGAACAGATATGAATTAGATATTCGGTATGCAATTATGCGTCGACAAAAATCAAAGGTCACCCTATTTTTAAGATATACGGAACTAAAATAACTAATCACAAACACACGAGTCACAATCGATCACATTAATCACAGATGTCCCGAAAATAAACGCCCAGATTTAGCAAGTTTGTTGACTCATAACCCACAAGTTAATTTTTAAGACACAAGAAAGACCTCCGAGACAATAGGGTTATATTTAGCGGGCCTTTCACCCTCCGCACGAATCACGATCCTTATTTTCCATTTAGTATTGCCGATCTATTTAGTCCTTGATAATATTTTGACAAAGCACCAAGTGTTGTGTAAACAATAACCATAGTAACGAACATTTTTCGAAGATAATATATGACAAGGTGGAAGAGAAACCTGATTACACTATGACTAATAAAACAATATAAAATATCATACTGAAATTGCTACTTGGTGGAATGACGTAAAAAAGGATGCTAGCAATTGAGAAAGTAATTATCCAACAGAAATACTAGAAAAAGGAAACTTTCTTATTATCTATAAGATACAATTGGAACGAAGTTCCTATCGCACAGTATGAATCTGGCGTATGGTGGCTAGGTGAGAAAAAGTGTAAGACTTTTCCGTCACGACCCGTTCTGACGTAGTGTAGACGGCCTTGGCGGCTATAAGGTAGCGAGATGGAATAACATTCATCTCCCTCGCACTTTTTCTTATCTTGCCATGAAAGAAATATTGTTTTATTTTAATAGACGCTAGTAATTAATTTATTTGTATTTGTTAATCAATAATATAATATTCGTAGGTTTATCAATAATAATATACTACGAAAGGAACTTCGGTCCAACCGAGTGTTCCACGCATGTTTTTTTAACTTTAATTAAAAGCTCTATTTTTTTTTTATAGGATAAGGGAGACAAACGAGCACACAGTCCACCTGATGGTAAGTGGTTGCTGCGGCCCATAGACATCTACATCTATCCTCTATTACAAATCAAAATGTAGATGCGTTGTCACCCGTGAGGACTAAGATGGAATTCCTCATTTCTAGTAAAAAGGGCCTCCGGCCACCTGCACTCGCCAAGCGAAACGCAGAGGTAAACCTCTACTTCACGCTGGTATTCTGTGAGGTCGTGGTACCACCCCGGTTCGAGCCGGCCCATCCGTGCGACAGCAAAAGCTGCCGCGTGGCTCTACCATATTTATCATAGTATAGAAAGTATAGTACCATTTTTACACCAGTTGGCAAATATAATATACGTGGTAGAACCACACTGCAGCTATATTATGGTTATAGTACGGATGGGTCGGCTCGACCGGGGTAGAACCACGCTCTTACAAAATACCAGCGCAAAATGGCAGCTTAATGCTGCTGTGTTTCGTATGGTGAGTGAAGAGAACTGGACACCCTCTTTACTTGAAGCGAGGCATTGTATCTTAGTCCTCACGGCTGACATCGCATCTGTTGTCAACATATCTACATTTTGATTCTTAATTGAGGATAAATTTAGATTTCTAAGGGCTACAGCAGCATTCACTTACCATCAAGTGGATTGTGTGCTCGCTTGTCACCCTCATTATATTAAAAAAAATTCATTACCCTTGTGGCGTGGGTGTTTTTATTTTTCTCTTATACGGTGTCAAAGTCCTTTCGAACTAATAGATATAAATGAGATATTTCGTTTTTACGAAAATTAAACATAGCTAATGATAATGCTATCTGTTTCACATTTTTTTTAATAATAAATTATTTGAGGTACGTTTCCGTACCCACATATGACCTACTAGAAGATGGCGATAAGTCTGTTTTGTCGTTTCACTTGGAAGTCAATTGTTAATGTCGCAATTGTTTCCGTTAATGTTTTAATTTACAATACGTAGGTACTTACCGTCCGTCAAGTGCAAATGTTAATATATTGCTATTTATGATGTATGAATTACAAATAAATAAAAATTCACCAACAACTCTGCATTTTGTTATGCATTTTATGCATATTTCTGTAATAACTTGTTTGATGTTTTATTTAGTTTTTTTTTTTACTGAAACGTCGAATATGTTTATATATCGTATAATATCCACGATGTTAAAAAATAAAACATGAATTTACTTTTTTCGCTTGGTTTAAACCAGTTTAAACACACGTCGTTAAATATATAAAATTTCTAAAAATATATATTATTCCGTAATTGTTAAAGAGCCGTAGTAGCTCTAGATATTATTTATTCTGTTTTTTTTTTAGGAATAGGGTGACAAACGAGCACATAGGCCACCTGATGCTAAGTGGCTGCTGTGACCCATAGACATCTACATTTATCCTCGTTTGCGAATCAAAATGCAGATGCGTTGTCACCCGTGAGGACTAAGTTGGAATGCCTCTTTTTCAGTAAAAAGGATCTATGGTTCTCTACACTCACCATACGAAACACAGCAGTGTTAAACTGCTATTTTACGCTGGTATTCTGTGAGAGCGTGGTCCTTCCCCGGTCGAGCCGACCCATACTTGCTACTAATATACTACTAAAGGTACAATTCCGTAGCCGACCGCACGCAGCAGCAGCAGGCGACGTGTCGTCGCGACACGACTGGTTTCTATGTAGTTCTATGAAACGGAAGAGAAACTGATAAACCAGGTGGCCCAATATCCCGCACTGTACGATGCATCTCACAATAATTATTTAAACACTGTGACAAAAGAAAATTTTTGAAAAATTATAGGAAAGGTGTTAAATAAAAGCGATAAATAGGTATATATATATATATATATAGTACTTATTTTGTTTACATAAATAGAGTACCCACAGAACTTTCGCAGCAGATTGGAACACGTGCTGCTGCCGCCTGCAGTCGGGTTCGGAATCATGACCGCAGCGACGTGTCGTCGCGACACGAGGCAACGACACGTCTCCTGCTGTTGCTGTCTGCGGTCGGCTACGGATTACGGAATGGTATCTTAATATAGCTGCAGCATGGCTCTACTACGTTGAAAAAGCTCTAGGGTTAATCTTTTTGCGTAAATGTGAGTTCGATCCCCGCTGGTTCCAATGAATTGTTTTCCTGCAATTTCAAATTATAAATTAACGTGCTCTTATAATGGAAATCTCGTTAAAACCTGCATAATATTTGAATAATAAATTTTTTCTAGAGCATGTGAAGTCTGGCAATACGCATTGAACCAGCACAGCGCAGTAATTACTCCATTATTCTTAGAGATGAGGAGAGGCCTATGCGTCCAGCTGTAGGACGTATGTAAGGATGTAACTTCATATTGTTAACATATTGCATTTTATTTCTAATGATATTAGCGCCAAAATAATAATGAAGGTATTTTTCTTTTCAAACGGTAAGAGTTCACAAGATAATAATCTTATTTTTTTTAATATTCTACTAAGCCAGCGCTTATCTACGATCCCATCTGATGGTAAGTGGTGATGTAGGCTAAGATGGTGAAGCGCACTGACTTAACAAAAGCCTATTCACTCTTGCCTTGAAGACACCCACACTGTAATCGGATGGAAAGACAGATGCTGGCAACTTATTCCACTCCTTTGCTGTACGCATGATGAACGACGTGGCGAACCGTTTGGTTCGAATGCGTGGTAAGTGAACAACGAAAGGGTGGAGACTGGCCGAACGTTTGGTTGTCCGATGGTGGAAGGGAGAGGGTGGAATTGAATTATGTAATTCCTGCGCAAACTCTCCGAAATGCATCCTGTAGAAAACCGAAAGGTTGGCTACTTTACGTCTGTGTTCGAGGCTGTTAAGATTGGTTTTAACCAAATTCGGGTCACCAATAAGCCTCTTAGCACGTCTTTACATTGAGTCTAAAGCTCCTAGGTGGCATCTTGCAGCACCAGCTCATATATGGCAGCAATACTCCATGCACGACCGGACTTGCGCTTTATATAAAGTAAGCAGCTGTCCCGGCGTGAAATATCGCCTCACCTTTGCAAGGACTCCCAGCTTCCTTGCAGCTGCTTTGGCCTTGGACTCAATGAACCGCCCGAAGTTCAAATTTGAGGATATTTCAAACCCTAATAGCTGAAGGCGGTCGGTATATTTCAGTGATACATTTCGAAAAGAAGGAGCCAAGGTGAGTTGGCTCTTTTTTGCAGTGAAGAAACACGCTTGTGTTTTGGAGGCGTTGAACTTCACAAGATTGGCATCGCCCCAATCGGAGACTGCCTGTAATGTGAGATTCACACGCTCTACCATAGCTTCTCTTTCGGACTGGATTTGATCCCGACTGGCCCGAGGACTTGGTTGGTATCTCTCAACAACTGTGCTATCGTCTGCATACCCATAGATAACGGGCATAAGCAGATCATTTAGGTATATGCAGTAGGAAGAGAGTTGCGGAGAGAACGGACCCCTGAGGAACACCGGCGTTAGTGGCCATAGGATCGGATGAGCAGCCATCAACGACGACCCGGAGAGACCGTTCACTCAGAAAGTCCTTTACCCATTCAATCAGACCAGGGGATAAGCCGTACGCTAGAAGCTTACCCAAAAGGCTAGTGTGCCAAACTCTGTCAAAGGCCTTCGAGACATCTAGGGAAACAGCAAGTGCTTCCCGACTGTTCTCGAGTGCCTCGCCTCATACGTGTGTGGTATACGCTAGAAGGTCCCCAACTGACCGATTTCGGCGAAATCCATATTGCCGGTCACTAAGGAGGTCATTCTGTTCTAGCTATGCCATTAAGCGGGCATTCAATATACGCTCCATAATCTTGCAGAGTATGGAGGTAATTGAGATTGGACGATAATTGGCAGGGTCGGCGCGGCTGCCTTTTTTTGGAACAGGCTGCACGTTGGCCAGCTTCCAGGATTTTGGCACTATTCCAGTACTAAATGAGACACGGAACAAGCGTCTCAACACAGGAGACAACTCAGGTGCACAAGCCTTTAGGACTATGGCTGGTATACCATCTGGTCCACTAGCTTTATTCACGTCTAGACACCGCAAGGTTTTAAGAACCTCCTTATTCGTTATACGAATCTCCGACATAGAGGTCCCGCAGTGAGGTAATTTTGGTGGAACGTTGTTACCACTGTCCAGACGTGAATTGTAGGCAAAGAGAGACGCGAACAAGTCCGCTTTCTCCTTAGCCGTATGAGCCAGTGTGCCATCCGGTTTTACCAATGGAGGCAGTGTAGGCCGACAGAAGTTTGTCTCGACCGCTTTGGCGAGAGACCAAAAAGCTCTAGTGCCGGATGGTCTGATCTCGGATGGCAGAGAGTTTTGCGCCAATATGTTTAATGCGATTGAGACTAGCTTGCCGTAATGCTTTTTTGTAGGACTTGGCGGTCTGGTTGAAAGTTCTCTTCTTGGAGCTAATATCCGGAGCTTTTCGGTTTCGAGCGTCAACCCAGGATAGGTAAGCTAAATGCTTGCGCTTTTCAGCTTGGGCGCATTCAGTGTTAAACCATGGGCGAGCTTTGCTACCGGTGGGGGCGTCAGAGAAGGGGATAAAGTACTCCATAGTTTGACGCAACACATCCGTTATCGCAACCGCGCAGCTCGACGGATCCGTAGAAGAGAAACAAACCTTCCGCCAAGGATAAGATGCAAAAAACTGTCGCATCTCATCCCAATCAGCTGACTTATACCGCCATATTCGTCGAACACCTTGGGACTCGTAATCAGCTGGAGAATATGACGATACAGATTTCACCAGACAGTGGTCAGATGTACCCAAAGGAGAAGTAACCTGTACTTCATATCTGTCTGGTTCGGTAGTCAGCAGAAGGTCCAAGCAATTTGCTGTGTGACCGTCTACATCGGGTACCCTAGTCGCCACCTTTACCATCTGAGAAAGGCCTAGCATCAAAGTAAAATTCCACGCTTCTCTTCCAGCATGGTCGGTCTTTTGGTATGGGAACAGCCAGTCTTGGTGACAAGCGTTAAAGTCCCCCAGAAAGACCAACTGTGTAGTAGGATGTCGATTTAGGGCCACGCCACGCCACACATTAGCAGCCTCACTAAGGTGATCAAATAACCGTGTTGCCTCCTGGTCACCGCTGTGCAATCGATCGACACAGACATAAAGGATTTTATCAATACCTGTATCTACCATCACCCAGATTGTCGAAAATGTGGGGTCTTCAAGGTGACAGAGACGCTGGAAGGAGATGTCATTGCGGTCGTACACACATACTCCGGCACGTGGATGGAGTTTGTGCTACAGGGAGAATCCAGGATAGTCAAGGTACGCCGCACTCAATGGACATCCAATTTGCGTCTCTGTCAAGAAAAGTAGGTGCGGCTTTTCAGTCTCAAGATGGTGATGGACTGCGCTGAGATTAGAGTGCAATCCTCGAATATTAGTGAGGTGCACTTTTAGTGAGAGGACGTGCAACCGCTGTTTAACACTACTTCTCTTTTTTATGTTTATATTAAGTGTTGAGAGTGAATAAGGATGGAGAATGGTAGTTGAGCGAGGCGTTGCATTAGCAACCAAACGATACTATCAGAGTTACTGTGCCCATGGGAGTCTGATCTGGAGACTGCGGGGACGCCCGAACCCCCCCAGAGATCGCCATCGGGTCCTCTCGCCCGGTCGCTAACCGGCACGATGGGGCCACCCTGGGATTTTTCGCCAGTTGGCGGGGCAGCCTTTCATGAGTAGCTAATTCACTAATTGGGCCCTGCGGGTCGGCCAGCGGAACACCGTGCTTCGGATCCCGCTACCCTCCTCTCCTCTTATGGTTATAACCTCGTTAAATTTTGATGGAATGCTCTATTAAGATACTCAATTTTCTCTTCATCAAAAGAAATCAGAAGTACTTATACAATTTTGAAGTACAATCTCTGTTATTCACAAATCATCTTAATTTTATATTATCCATATTCTGTGTCGGACATTTTGAAGAATTTGTGTCATGGTTCGTAAAACGTAGTGGTTATGCACTGGTTCCTTGTACACAACACGGATCAGCTGGTTGTAAGTTTACATCACCCAACATGTCGATTTATAAAGTACATAAATATTGTATTGCGAGAATTTGTGAAGTTCGATAGTTTTCACTTTCAGTTTCGATAAATAGATTAAAAATACCTTTTACTTATAACTGTTAAGTTTGGCAACGGGATATCCGCTTGAGGGCCGCGGGTTCCGAATCAAGAACTGAACAAGTATGGCCAGCAAAATAATTGTTCCAAAATTGTTGTAAACTGCCTCAACGATACAGGAGAAAATTAATATTTTATTAAAGAAAGAAAAAGGAAATTGCCTACTAACTGTTGGTCTGTTGAAATCAATTAACAAAACAAATTACAATACTAAGTACTCGTAAAACAAAAAAAAAGTAAAAACGATTTGTGCAAATGGATGTAAGGGTAAATATACCAAAATTTTCTTCAAATGCCAATTTTATATGTGTATGGTTACATGTACATAATGTTGGTACGGACGAGGCTCTGGCAACCAACTACATGTGTACTGGTTGTGTTGGCTCTGAACTCACCCACCCGCCAGCACAGCGTGCTGCGTATTGCTGGTGGGAGGGTGTTTCAAGAAATGCATGCCTATTTAACGCATACTAGAAACTCGTATGCCCAGCTTAAGATGTTTTGACGTTGCAACGCTGTGAACTTATAGGTAACAAGAAAAAACTTAGAGTATATTTAAAATTGCGTTATAACCTTTAGTACCGAGTATATTTAAGCAAGCTAGCTTATTTACACTCTACGGTTATAACATAATTTTTAATTTTTAAATTATAAATATTTCTTATTAATATTCGTTACAATTCGTCGTTGACGCCGCAAAGGGGCGAACCTCAATTTTTAAAAATAATACAGGATAGCAAGAAAACATTTATTATTCCCCGATTACTAGCTTTTTTCATCAGAAAATTAATCTAATTTCTAGTTTTCCATTAAATCTAATATATTTGATTTTCTGATTTTCTGCGTCAATGACGAATTGTGACCTCGGAATTTTACTTCTTGAAAATATATTACGGCATTCGGACCATTGTTTTGGCTTGCCTTGTAACTATGAAATTAAATAAAAATATTTTTCTCTTTTCTAAATTTTCTGTTGTATTAATGATTTAAATTTCAACTTTTGAATATTGTTGAAGGTAGCCCGGGTTAACTATCCAATAGAGACGTCAAATAACTTAAAAACCCCCTCTCCCCCGTGACCATGGGTAAAACATCCGAAACGTCGGGAATTAAAATAACTAAGAATAAGTTAAATTAAACGCGATAAAATTCTTAACATTTGTTCTAGGTTTCGTATAGTTATAAGAAATCATTATAATCTTAACCTCAGTTTAAGATTGATCTACATTTAAAGCACTACCAAATATAATTGTGTTGAGAAAGCTATCTTACGAGTATAGTTATTAGTTACAGAGGTAATGAAGCAAGGGATAAGGTTTCATGCACTATGTAAGGAGCTACGTTCTAAGAAGTATTGTTAATCTAATTCCTGTTAAAGAGGCATTACAAATTAGTCCTCAGGTGTGATAACACAACAGTATCATATTTCTGTATCAACTATGAATATGATGTCTCGTCTCTCCTCCTCGTCTCGCCTTCGCAGGTATAATTCGTCAAAAGCACGCGCAAACCTGGAAGCACTTGCCACCCTTAATCTAATGTAAAAAGTTAAAAAAGGTTATAGCCTGTATAGTACCTACTGCTGGGAAAATGCCCCCTCACACATTATAGAGGAATTAGTCCACCGCTCTCCTCCACCACGCAGTGATAGGTGTTGTCAGACTTCGCATGCGCTCGAAATTCCTCTGTTGTACAGGCTTTCGCACGAAGTTTTCCATCGCCGGCGAGCACGTGGTAAACCTGCTCTTAACATTGCAACTACCAATTTCATTGGTGCCGACGAATATTGAACCCGGGTTGCTTGCGAAAGGAGAATGAGATTTTTGGACCTGAGGTTAACTAATTGGTTTATACTTCAAAAAATTTGCTATATTTTTCTAAAGTTAAATACAAAAAACTAGCTATTTTCACCTTCTAGATTTACCGAAAAAACAATATATAAGAAATGTTAGAAAAACGCTTTTATTGATGCAATTGAATTTATATTTATTCGGATCTAAAAAATTAAAATGAAAAAGCTTCCAAGGTTTCATTAAATTCTATTATTCTTATTATCCTTGAATAATATATTCATTTGGAAATAAAATATTAATTCGCATAAGGAAAATAAGTAAACATTTTATGTCAATAAATCGATTACCATAAAGAATACACTAGTGAAATTCTCGTTTCTGAACGCTACCTGCCACTAGTACTTCTTATTACTTTGCGCTACCTACCAATAAATAAAGGACTTCTAATTTGAAACGTGACTTGGCAGTTCAAACTTCAAAACTATTTACTTAAAAAAATGACCGATTTTCGATTATTTTTCTGTGCTAACAAGGGAGATAAAAAAGTTGTGAACATAATTACAAAATAATAATATAAAATACAAAATATCATCATGCCAACAAATAACAGTAACAACCAGAATTCAAGTAATCGATATCAGATCGATATGCCTAACTTCAATTAGTTGTTGTTCTTTTAACTTTTGTTAATCGTTTCACTATTTTGTTTCCTAAATAACCACGGCTTTTCTATAGTGATTTTATAACGATCATAATTTTATATCTTTAAGTTTAAGTTCTTAACAGTGGTAGAGCCATGCGGCAGCTTTTGCTGTCGCACGGATGGGCCGGCTCGAACCGGGGTGGTACCACGACCTCACAGAATACCAGCGTGAAGTAGAGGTTTGCCTCTGCGTTTCGCTTGGTGATTGCAGGTGGCCGGAGGCCCTTTTTACTGGAAATGAGGCATTCCATCTTAGTCCTCACGGGTGACAACGCATCTGCATTTTGATTCGCAAACGAGGATAGATGTAGATGCCTATGGGCCGCATCAACCACTTACCATCAGGTGGACTGTGTGCTCGTTTGTCACCCTTATCTTATTAAAAAAAAGTAATGATAGTGAAAAATAACCTGTTACAGTGTAATTACAGTGAAAAATCGCCTGTTATAGTATAGGTAATACATAAAATCACTTTTACTTATTCTACAATAACTCAGGTCCTAGATTGACAAATCGCGCCAGATTTTCAGCTATGAATTGTTTATATATAAGTTTTCAAATAGTCCGACTTTCATCTTGTCAACATCTGGGGCCAAGAATGTATGTTGACAAATCGGGCCAGATTTTCAGCTATGAATTGTTTATATATACGCTTTCAAATGGTCCGACTTTCATCTTGTTAACATCTGGGCCCAAGATTGTATGGTGACGTTTCCTTCTTCTTTGCGGCAAATGTTTAGCCTCTAAGCTACCTTGGCTCAATCTAACGTAAGGCTGACAAGAAAATTTGCACAATTCGTCAATAAATGTAAATGTCTGTACGTATTTGCCAATGAGGGATGCAACTACTAATTAAATAGGAAATATAGCTATAAACGTCCCACTGTTGGGCACTGAACTACTCTCATTGAGACGAATATAACGGGGAATAGTCAGTCTTGTTACTCCAATGCAGGATTTGCTGTTTAGTAGACTTTAAATTATGTTCCAGAGCCATGCTTTAGCACGAATATGCTGCAGCCATATATAGCTACAGCACAAATGGGTCGGCTCGACCGGGGAAGGACCACGCTCTCACAGAATACCGGCGTAAAATAGCAGCTTGATACTGCTGTGTTTCGTATGGTGAGTGTAGAGAACCGGAGACACTTTTTACTGGAAAAGAGGCATTCCCTCTTAGTCTTCAAGGCTGACAACGCAACTGCATTTTGATTCGCAAATGAGGATAGATGTAGATGTCTATGGGCCACAGCAAACACCAAATTACCATCAGGTGGACTGTGTGCTCGTTTGTCACTCTATTTCTATTTAAAAAAATATGTGTCGTTCCCAGCAGACCAATAATAATTTAAAATTTAAAATTTTGTACAGCCGACTTCAATATAAGCGACTTCAATATAAGTTATTTAGGAATAACTCAATAACCATTGGTCTGACCTTGATCATATGGGACCACAGGAGAACTATCAGCTTTCATATAAAAAAAGAATCATCGAAATCGGTTCACCCAGTACAAAGTTACGAGGTAACACACATTAAAAAAAAACATACAGTCGAATTGAGTACCGTCTCCTTTTTGGAAGTCGGCAGAAAAGGTGCCGTTGCGTTTTGTGTTAAAATAATAATTATATTAGTATGTATGGTTTGTGCCAAATGAAGTATTTATTACTTTCCATATCACCGTAGCCATTATCGGAGAGGCATTATGTCCTGTGGGTGTCGTAAGAGGCGACAGAGGGAAACAAATCGGAAAATGGGCAGCAACGTCTTCTGATATTAACTATAAAATAAAAAAAAACTGCGGTTGCCATGCCACTTGCCAAACGCGGCAATATGACAATTATCCCCTATCAGGCAATCTATGTGGAAAGTCTATGTAATGTATGCATGCCAAAAAGTATACAATATACGTGTTAGTTACGATTAATGCCTAATTTATGAAAGCATATTTCTTTCACTTAATTGATACTTTTTTTACTTATCTTCACGCACAATCCCTGACGGGGTACCCAGAGAGAATAGATCGCCAAGTGTCACGATCCTTACATACCTCTTTCGCTTCACTTCATTCATTGACTTAATTGTAATTATTATAACTATTTATCTTGTGAAATAAAGTGGCTTTTATTTAAGTAAACGATTTAATTAAACTAAAAATTTCAATGTCAATGCTAAAAACTAAAAGAAGCCGGAGTGGACGGAACTCGGAACGTTTTTCATTTCTTTATAAGTTCATAGGTTTTTTTTTAATTTTGCCGGCTTATGATGTCTTCTGTCCTTTCAAATTGTTTTAACGGTTAATAATGAGTAAGTGTGAATGCTACGTCCAAAGAGAATAAAAATTTCTGTGATTTTGTAGTTATTTTTTTTACTGTTTATTTATTGTTATTGTTATGGTTTTGTGATAGTTATCATTATTGTTTAGAGTTGTTCTTACAAAGCGTTACCAAAATAAAACTTAACGTTAACGTAATAAAACTTTCAAAATAGATGAGGTGAAACGTTTACTCCTTCAAGATCCTTCAAGCAAATATTTACGTCAGAAAAATGGCAACCTTGTTGCTTAAGTAATTAAAGAAGAGAAATGATTTTCCCAATTTGATGGCGTAATTGATAATGTTGTAGCAAAATTTCTTATTAGCGTTGGTAAAACTACTTCTTCATTATCGTTTGGTGATGATAGTGGCTAAATAAAGTGTTGAAGACGTAGAAGTTTCACACACGTCATCATGTTATAAGTTGTTATTTAAAATAAAATATTGACTATTCTTATATCTGAAGCCGACCATAACACAAATTTTAATTTAATCAGGAAAAATGAAAATTTTATCAGCCACAGGTAATTAAGGAACAGTCACATGTTATAACAAAATTTGATTAAAGTTATGTTAAAGCAATATTCTAAATTTATTAAATTACTTTTCATTAAAATTGTTTGAACATAACTTTGAAATAAAATGTTTTCCACTCCTGCTTTTACGAGCCTTTTTTTCTAGTGCTTTATTAAATGGAGTATAGTATATTTTTTGCGCCGCCACTATATGGCAATAAGGATTTAATAATATTGTCTATCAAAACGTCATTTAAGATAAGATACGAATTATTTTTATCTTTGTGGAACGGTGATAATTATATTTGATAATGATAATATTTTACACATATTAAACTTGATCAATAATTTTAGATACCTAGGTCGTGCTAGGGCGCGCGCTGTAAATTTCACAGCACGCGAGCAATCCGGGCCCGGGTTCGATCCCCATCGACACCATTGGAATTGTAAATTTCAATTTTAAATGCTGATCTACCACGTGCACGCCGGTAAAGGTCAACATTGTGGGGACACCTGCATGTTTGAAGAATAAACATTGAGATATTTCGAGGAACAATGAGATATTTCGAGGACATGTGAAAAACGCCAAAACGCATTGGGGCAGCGCGGTGGACATTTCCTTGCCCAAAAATCCTCTCAGAACTGAGAGGCTTGTGCCCAGCCGTGGAGCGTATATAGGCTGTATTTTTATATTTTATTTAGGTACCAAATTATAAACATCTATTTGTTATTCGGAACGAAACTAGAATACAAATTACAATATCAAATCTTGCTGTGTATAGGATTATATAAAATTAAAAAGTAATTATGTATATACATGACACCCGTAATTTTTAATTAGATACCAAATTGTGTAAAATTTCACCTTTGAAGTTTATTTAAAAAACTTTCTATAACATTATTATTAGAAAAATCTTATTATTCAGTGCGAGAGTTCTTTGTTGATCTAAGGTACGCTTAATTAATTAGGTAGGTAGGTTTGTTTTCTAACTACTGTATAAGTTAGCTAAATTTACATGCTATATTAAGATATATTAAGATATATTGGATATATGTATCTCCTAATGCACCCCGCTGAGTAGGTACTTACGATCCTCATCTCAATCTACCTACTTATGTATGTAAAAAATCTAGAAAATTTACTTTATCACCAAAAAATGTTTATGTGACTATATGTAAAGTACATAACCTTAAAAAATAAAACTGGTTATAACTTACGTCGCAAGTTTTAAAAATCTAAGAATTTAAAAAGAGCTTGTCTATCATACTAACTAGCAAGTAAAAAATATAAAGTATCATAAAACACGAAATGTTATTAGCTGTACGAAATTCCCATACAAGCCTGCCGTTCGACTTTGATCAAGATCTGACTAGTAGTTTTTGAGTTATCCTTAATAATGCGTATTTAATCGACTTCGACTACATTAACGATGTTCTCATTTTTCAGTGATTGAAGTCTGTTTTACTTTTTAACAAGAGTAACAGTGGTTGACTACTATCCTACAGCCTACTTGACGGTAAGTGGTGATTAAGATAATCAAAAGCTTATTCACTCTTGCCTTGATAAACTTGAGCAAATACCAAAACGCACTTTAGGTCTTAAAGTCTGATTTCCTATAAAATAAGTACTATATTCTTTTGCACTCAAAGTTATCTAAAAAGATACTTGCACATACAGCAAAATTAGTATTAAAAAAAAACAAAAACAAAACTACTATAATATATACAGAACAATAGATTTGGCCCGACAAGTTTCAAATAACATCAAAGCCTCAACTCTTAGGCTGAGATCTATATACCGTACTTTGACTTTGAACCTTAGCTTTGAACAGACTTTACTTTCGAGCTAAGAGAATGTCGGTATTTATAGAGCTAACTTCGTAGTAATTAAGTAATTTCAATCTTATTTCGAATTTCTTAAAATCTTTTTATCCTTTTTCTAATTTTGCACTCATCTCATACGTTCCCGTTATCATACGCCCGTTTTCTATTTCATGTAATAATAACTTATTTATGAAATACAATTTGGATTGTTTCCGATTTTAAATATATTATATATATTGAAAGTCGTACTGTATAATATATATACACACCGGCACAATTAGCGGAACAGAAAAAAAAGTGAGACTATGAGATAATAACACATATATTTGACGAAAATGTAATTAGACACAAAATAACAAATTGATTAACATCTTTTAACAACGACTTTGATAAGTCTTCGTTATTTTTTATTGAAAAATAAAGAAATTTGAAATAAGTGAAATTTTTAGATGATTATGAACCATCACAAAAAATAAAAAAAAGTAACCATTAAATGATTTAACAATAAAATTAAAGCAAAATTAATAACGAGTGTTTCCCCCTCTTGCTCTGATTACGGTTTCCATTCGTCTGGGCATGCTACAGATTATGTTATCGATGATTTCTTGAGGCAACCGCTCCCACTCCTCAAGTAATGCGTTTCCAAGTTAATTCAGATTGTTGGGGGGTGGCATTCTGGATTTAACCCTCCTTTTTAGCAAGTCCCAGACATGCTCTATCGGATTCATATCGGGGGAATTTGCTGGCCACTGCATCACCGGTATAACTACGTGGCTCAGATATGCCTGTACCGATTGGGCACTATGAGCACGAGCATTATCTTGCATTAGAATAAAGTCGTCACCAATAAATGGGGCAAATGGTACAACATGTTCTTCTAAAATGTCTCTGATGTATCGATCTGCTGTCATGATCCTTCCTGTGACTCACTAACTTCATGCGAGCTCCCAAACATATCCCTCCCCAAACCATAATCGAGCTGCCAGCATAAGCCACTGTGTGTTCAAAATTAGACTGTATGTGGCGTTCTCCTTTGCGTCTCCATATTCGCTGTCTCCCATCGATCTGTTTTAAAAGAACTCTGCACTCATCAGTAAAGAGAACCTGCTGCCATTCGTTCAAATCCCAATGACGATGTTCTCGCGCATAGCTTAATCGGTTTACGCGGTGACGTCTCTCAAATTTTGGGCCTTTGGCAGGTATATACGACCCTAAACCAACTTCTTCAAATCTCCTGCGAACTGTACGCTCACTTACTCGTACTCCTCGATCGTCTTCCAGTTCATTTCGAGCTTGTACAGCCGTTAATCGCGTATTCCTACGAACTCCAAGTTGTAAAAAACTGTCATCTCGCCTCGATGTACATCTTTTTCTACCTTGACCCCTCCTCCTCACAAGAGAATTAGACGATCTGTACCGCTGGATGCTGCGATGAATCGCTGATACTGGTCGACGAAGCCTTGAGGCAATCGATCTGTAGGTATGGCCATTTCTTCTCATTTCATCAGCGCTAATGATTTCCAGTGATGTTAAGTCAGGCATAATAAAGAGCTTTTAATAAACAAAATTTCCTATAGAATAACAAATTTATAAAAAACCATTAAATGCAATTTTTCAAAAAAATTACAATTACGTAGTTATTACTCGAACAAGTTGACAAAACGTATTGTTCGGGAAAATAAAACAAATGAATGAAAAAAGTGTATGTCATCTAATTTTCTATTTTCAAATTTGACAATAAATTAAAAAAATATCATAACTGGCCAGTTCCTCAAGTAAAAGATTTTAAAATCCTGCTTTTTTTGTGTTCCGCTAATTGTGCCGGTGTCTATATATTATACGGTAATTTTTATTTTAAATAGGTATATATATTTTTTAATTTTATACAGTAAAGTCAAAAACATAATGCGTGTATTGAAGCATCCATTAATATTTGGACTGTCTGGGCCTTAGCATAAACTTAGCTTAATCTTAGCCCGATACAAATATAAATTCAGAATCAAAGATTATGCTGAGCATATACTCAGCTAAGTTTTTCGTAAGTAAAGTCTGAGCAAAGTCAAGGTACGATTTATAGATCTCAGCCATAACCACGTGACTTGATCATTTACAACGCCACGTTTTTACACCGACCTTACTATTACTAGTGGTACTGGGACCAGTCAAGTTTGTTTACGCTAGCCAGTTGGTTTCGCTCTATCGCCTTCGCCGGACCGTTGTTTTGTGTCGAATGGAAGTGACGAAAACAGTTTCTATTAGTTGTCGTGTACTTTTTTGGTTTCACTAAGTGTCATTGTGTGCTAAGGTAAATCTAAATTTGCTTTTCCTACATATTTTTTTAACTGTGACGGATGTAAGACGTTTGATGTTACTTTCACAAAATTAGCAAACGGTTTCGGACTTGTTGATTTCATCGCAGTTGTTTGTGACTAAAGAAATATAATTCGTAATCGTATAGTGGCGGTGTTCAATGTAGTGGCGGTGTAAGAATATCCAGTGCCCCACATCGTCCCGTGGGTGTCGTAAGAGGCGACAAAGGGAAACAGGCAGGAGATGCGCAGCATTTTCCTGTAATCTGCGATTGCTAACCCGCCTGTCGAGCGTGGCAACCGTGGCAACATCCCCCTATAAACCAATCTATGGGGAAGGCCTATGTTTTCACAGTGGACTTTTATAAGCTGTAATGGATGGATATAATATGTATATCGTAAATTGGATGTATTCATTTTTCATTTCGACATCTATACAAATAGGTAAATAAAATTGAAGTGTCCGTTTGTAATTTCAAAATAACAGCTTTTTACTAAATGCATATGAAAGTATTTAAGTTACTGATAACAAAAACACAATTTTTAAAATGTTTGTCTGTCTGTCTGTTTGTTCCGGCTAATCTCCGAAATGATTGGACAAATTTTGACGGGGCTTCTACTGTCAGATAGCTGATGTTATAAGGAGTAACTTAGGCTACTTTTATTTCAGAAAAAGAATTAAGGTTCCGCGCAAAAAAACCCTAAGTTACACACTGATAAAGTTGTGGGGAACAGCTAGTTTAAAAGTAAATTTAAACATTTCATCAATATACCCAAGTGTAAAAGAGTACATTGAGTCACATGATACTTTTATGTTAATTTATTAACCTCTATAGGTACTTCTATTTGTTACGCATTAAACGTTTGTTGCGTTGCAAGCTAAAGAAATTATCACAATTATTTTGAGCTAATAGTGATAAGCTATGTATGTCGCTTTTAGCAGGTAAATGTGTTTTAACAGGTGTTTTACCTAGAAAAATGTCGATAACATTCTTTGCCCAATTTTATATAAATTTTAAGCAGTCTTCCGAATTCTGCGCACGTATAAATTGTTAATGTCGTGTATTATTATCATCTGGTAATGGTAATATCATCAATGTTAAAGTCATTTTGAAACAAAATTGGCTTTTACAAAGTACTTTATTAAAGTCAAAAAAGATACACCATCGCTCCAAAAATAATATTGCGGGAGCTAGTGTGGGAAGAAACGACAAGAAACTCATATCATAGTAACAATTTGAATAGGAATGCATCGATACGGCTTTTTGCCGATACGATGCCAATACTGATACTCTTATAAAAATATCGGCGATGCTTAGTTAACTTAAATGAATTTTATACGTGGTAGAGCCATGCTACAGATATATTATGGTTGTAGCACGAATTGGTCGGCTCGACAGGAGAAGGACCACGCTCTCTCAGAATACCAACGTGAAGACCTTTTTTACTGGTAATGAGGCATTCCACCTTAGTCCTCAGGAGTGACAACCCTCCTGCATTTTGATTCTTAATCGAAGGTAGATGTAGATGTCTATGGGCCACAGAATCTACTTACCATCAGGTGCACTATGTGCTCGTTTGTCACCCTTATCCTATAAAAAAAGAAAGTTGAATAAAACACACGACGGATTAAATATTTTTTTTTATTGATATAATATCATTATAGACTTAGAGTATGATTGTTATTTATCAAAATCGCAAGTAAATAAGCAATTATATAAGCAATAAAAGAGACTAGTGAATAAGCAAGCAAATCGTCAAGTATATAAGCATGTAAATAGTAAAATAAATAAGCACTAATTTAAAAAATCTGAACTAGATCGAGTGAACTTTTATTTGCGCGTACACATTGACGTTAATAATTTCTTACGTGGGTGTCGTAAGAGGCGTCAGAGGAAAACAAACCAGGAGATGGACAGCAGCGTCTTCCTAATAAAAACAAAAAATAAAAAACTGCGGGTGTCAAACAGCGTGCCAAGCGTGGCAACTATGGCAAATATCTCTCATATGAGACAGCAGTGGATTCTTGATAGGCTGGAACAGTACTTGATACTCTGCGCGGTGGCAATCTCTCAGTCTTCTGGAATATCCACCGTTGTCTAAACGAACCAAGTAAACATCAGATGAGATTTTGAATACATTTCAATTTCCCCGACTTTTCTTCGTCTAGTGTATAGTAGGTAATAAAAGTTGCAAACACAGTGGGGACACGTTCAAAGTTTTTGTTATTAAGTTAATATAATGAATTTTGCAATCGCAAGACGCAAAAGCAATCAAGACTTGGTGTTGATTTAATTAAGTTTGCTATCGATTGTGCTCTGATTTTATCTTCACACACAACCTCTGTGTCGATCGTGTTTAGTGCAAGGACTACGAGGTTTCGCGTCTATCATGATACCTACCTGTTTATAAATGTATCTGATTTACGGACTGTGGAGATCTTAAATGGACCGTGTTGTGCAGAAATGATTCAACCCATAAAGTTTTTTTTTATAGAATATATAATAGGTGACAAAGGAGCACACAGTCCATCTGATAGTAAGTAGATGCTGTGGCATATAGATATCCACTATCTCGATTGAAAATCCAAGTACAAATGCGTTGTCAACCCTGAGGACTAAGGTGGAATGCCTCGTTTCAAGTAAAACGGGTTTCTGGTTCTCTACACTCACCACACAAAACATAGCAGCTTTAAGCTGCTATTTTACGCTGGTATTCTGTGAGAGCGTGGTCCTTCCCCGGTTGAGATCCATTCGTGATACGACCATAATATAGTTGTAGCGTAGCACTATCATGTAAAAAGTTATCCAGATTTAAATGATATATACATTTGATTGCGGCAGATGCCCTCTTACGTTATGTTCTTTTTGAAATAAACTGAAAGTCGCAAAGACAGTTTGTGGGTTGGAATACTTCTACACAACACGGCTCAAATATCGTATTACCTTTTGTTATCTTCATAACTGCTCTGTTGGTGTACTGGTCTTAAAACGAGACTGATGAACAATGTGGTTCCGAGTTCGAATACCGAGTACCAAAACCATTATTGGGTTTTTCTGTGAAGATATTCTTAGTAGCAAACCGGAATCTGGAAGTTTGCTGAGTTCCACCCCAGTGCCTCGAAAAACATGTACATAAAGCCGTTACTCCTATAATGATGAGGGAGCTGATTGACAGAAAAGAGTGTGCACCTGTGCTTGTGCATACACTCGGACACAATGATCCTGTTCAGCACAGATGGCTAGTCTCCGTTGAGACTGGCCGCCGTGACCTAAATGTAAATTGAAATAAGCCGTATTTGCTTTAATAAGGTTACATCCTCGTTATCAGTACAGTACCGTAAATTCCATTGCTGGGTGTTCCATTTGCCATAATTGCCATGCCAGGCTGGCAGATTAGCGATTGGACAGACGTCTCGTACCTTTAATGCTGCTCGTCATCGGTTCTGGTATAAACGAAGTCCTATCGCCATGTATTGAAAGCCTTTCTTCACGGCATTTCACATAGCCACCTCTTACGACATCCATGAAATGGCATGGGTTATGGTTTCTCTTAACCTGCCACCACTCGGTTCATCATCATCATTATTACAGCCGCTCAAATGTCAAGTCATTGGCCTCCACAAAGTATGGCCCTGAGCCACCTGCATCCATCGACTTCCTGCATCTCTTATCAGGTCGTCGCTCCATCGTTTTGGGGGCCGCCCTACACTTCGTTTACCGGTACGAGGTTGCCATATGAAAACCTTTCTGCCTAATCGGTTGTCGTTTCTACGAGTTATATGGCCAGTCATAGCTTTACTTTGTTCTGTATTCACGTTTATTAGCCTCTCAGATCCATAATATGTCATTAGTTATTACTGACAATTTACAATTCATGAATTCATTTAATGTGAAAATAATATGTCCAATTATACCTTTTTCCGATTCGAAACACAATCGTCGGACAATCTTTTTAAATCAAAGAGATTTAAATATATAGGTATACTATTTTAAATACAATAAAACTTCTTTAAATATTTTATGGCGATGCAATTTACATTTCGACATAATCGATATATAAGTAGTCGGAGTATCTCAGTCTAAACACCGATTCACGCTTCGATAAGTACAGTAATTGCGAGTTATCTTGCAACTTTGGCGAGTTAAGTTAAGTTGTCGATCAAGTGTAGTTGAAAAGACTGCCGTTCTATTTTTAGGTGTGTCCAGGACGAAGTATCCCCCTCTTGCATTCTCCGTACCCTTGTCAATTTATCTTACCACGGAATTATGTCGACGGGCTGGCATCCAGGCTTTTGGTAAGCTAAGTCAGCGCTCTTCACTATCTTCGGTGCATCACCAATTACCGACAGGTGGGATATTAGTCGAGCACTGGCTTATAATAATATAGAAACTCAAGGCGAGTTTAGTAAAGTGATACTCGTTTTCAGTCTTTTAACAGTGGTAGAGCCACGCGGCAGCTTTTGCGGTCGCACGGATGGGCCGGCTCGAACCGGGTTGGTACCACGACCTCACAGAAAACCAGCGTGAAGTTTACCTCTGCGTTTCGCTTAGTGAGTGCAGGTGGCTGGAGGCCTTTTTTGCTGGAAATGAGGCATTCCATCTTAGCCCTCACGGGTGACAACGCATCTACATTTTGATTTGTAATAGAGGATAGATGTAGATGTCTATGGGCCGCAGTAACCACTTATCATCAGGTGGCCTGTGTGCTCGTTTGTCACCCTTATATTATAAAAAAAAGTCTCTTCCAAAAGAACAGACTATTTATTTGATCACAAATGAATTGTGTATAAATAAATTGATTATTTGTAAAATTTTTCAATTTATTAAGAAAACAATTGCGTCTTGGTCGCGAAACTGCCACTTAAAACTTAACTCGCTCAGGCAGACGTTTGAACGCTACTTAATCGTCAACAGGCAACTGTTCGATTTCTGAACTTCGCTACTGTTCTTGTTGAAGTGTAAATCGGTCCTCGATCCCCGCTCGGCAAAAATAAAATCGTTAATTTTAATTCAATAAGTCCATAACTTATTTACTACGTGCTCGGCGGTGAAGAAAACATTGCCACGAAAAATGTATGTCTAGGAAATAAAATATATCAAGGACATTGAAATAATATGTACTACGTACTAGAACGCACATCGCAAAACTAAGTTAGTGTGAGCTTGAGGGCTTTTACGCGTGTTGTAAACAACCATGTCTCGGCGTCACTTCTAGCACTTAGTACATATTACATACTTCAATGATCAACGACATGATATGAAGTCCGCCATCATGCACGGGAGCAGCGCGCCGGACCAATTTGTCTCCCTCATAAATAAGGGGAGGCCTGTGTCTAGCTGTGGGACGTATGTCGGCTCTATTTATACAGAACTTACTTTTTATAATGATATTATAATTTAATTCAATTGATTTAATTATAAAATGGAATAACCACTTTTCTTTTGAAAACATGTACAACAGGAAAAACATTTCTTTCTGGTTCTTCCCTCTAGTCTGCATTTTGGGACCGGTAAGAGATTTTGATATTCATACGACTTTAAACAAGCCTGAACTGAATAAAATGTCTTTGACTTTGACTTGTATGTTTACACAGATGTGACGTCGTTGACTGAATTAAATTAAAGAAGATAGAAATTTGTTTTTTTCCTTTTATTGCTTGTTACTCCCATAAGAGCATCAAATTGTCGTTCGTAAGAATAATGAATTATGAAGTTCTCTTTGTTATCTAGAATGCTATGTTTCATCTACTATTAAACTTAGTATAAATTGGAATATTAGGTTAATTCTTTTACCTCTTACACGAAACTGTAGCGACAGGTACAATTATTTTTTCTCTATCTCTCTTTATGCTCGTAGGAATTTGCGTTTTACGAAGAAATCTTAAAAGCAATCCACTTTTGTTTTATTTTAACTCATCTGAAGTTGTCGAACGAATAATTTGTGTACAACAACAAAATAAAATAAGATATATAAAATGTATTTTCCTTCTTACGAAAACGAAATGTTTCTTGAATAGGGTATTTGTCATGAAAAGTCAGTCCAAATTAAACAATTGTACGTTATTAATGTAATAATTACATAGTAACTTTCACAAAATCTCAATTTTCAACCGACTTCAAAAAAAGGAGGAAATTCTCAATTCGATTCCATTTTTTATTTGTAAGCTGGTAAAAACTTCTCGTTACCGTTACAGCCTATTAAAGTCCATTGATGAATATAGGTCTCCCCCATAGATTGAATCACAGGGGGGATATTTGCCATAGTTGCGACGCTTGGCAAGCGGGTTGGCAACCGCAGTTTTTTATTTTTAGTCGTTATTAGGAAGACGCTGCTGCCCATTTCCTCATTTGTTTCTCTATGTCGCCTCTTATGACGCTATGGGATGATATGGGGTAGTAGATATTCTTCCACCGCCACTACACGGTCTTATGAGGTCCCAAATTAATTTTATAAAGATGTGACCAGTAGTTTTTGAGTAATCATTAATAATGCTTATTTAAATGACTTCGACTACATTGATGATGTTCTCATTTTATTTATATTGAAGTCGATTGGTTTACCACTTGTTCCTGTACCGTCTCTTAAAAGCCGAGCCTATATTTATCGGACTTCTATTTTCTATTTTTTGTGAGTAGTATCAGTGTTATGATAATTTTACGAAAGAATTCAGAAATACTGTAATATTATTATTATAGTATTAATACACAGTGGTAATGAAATACACATAGATAAGATAGTCTGTAAGATATAGGTAGTAATTAATTAAGATATAGGCATAGCAAATATATCAGTAGTCAAGTAACAGTCTAATTACATAACTACTCGGCGCTGGCTTCCCTTTATTACTGAGAGGGTTACAAGACCCTTCCTCAATGCGTGTTAGCAGACTTCGCTTCTCATTGATTTTTTTTTATATAAAAATATACTTATTACAATTAAAAATTTCAGTGGTGCTGGCGGGAAATCAGACACAATTTGCTTGCGTAATACGAAATCTATTATATTATTATTATTATTATAAATTTATTATATATTGAGCTACCACGGACATGTAATGTGGGCAGAATATTCAAAAATAGGGTTAACTTGCGGTAATTGTTTTTTCGATTGTAGAAGGTTTTTATCAACTAGCCGTAGCTTTTTGAGCCACGCGTTGCCTTGACTCAAAAAGTTTTTCAAAAGATGTTATAACTAGCGATCCACCTCGGCTGCGCACGGTTGATTTCTAGATCTCTTCTTTTTTTTTATATGATTTGTTATGTTCATAGCTTCCCCGTATATATATTATATATATACTAGCTGGCCAGGCAGACGTTGTTCTGCCCTTTCGACGACCCTTCATATAAAAAATCCTTAAATTCGTAATAAAAAAATATTGAAGGTCACTTATCGGGATAAAAACTATCCTATCTCTCAAGTTAGACCAAACTGCACACAGTGTGCAAAATTTCATTGAAATCAGTTCAGTAGTTTGGGAGTTCATCGCGGACAAACAACGTGACACGTAATTTATATATATATACTAGTTGACCAGGCAGACGTTGTTCTGCCCTTTCCGAACGACCATTTGCTTTCCCAAAAAAACTCCTGAAATTAGCAATAAAAAAATTGAGGTTCACTTATCGGGATAAAAACTATCCTATCTCTCAAGTTGGACCACACTGCACACAGTCTGCAAAATTTTTTTGAAATCGGTTCTATCTGTTGAATACTTACAGCAACACGAAGTGGTTATACTACTAAATTGTAGCTTATATTAATATATACATAGCGCCATCTATTAAATATTTACTCAATCCAGTCAACAGATATCGTCATCTGACAGAATCGTTTGCAGCTAACAGATAATTGTGAATGTCAAATAATAGAGAAATAATTTTCAATAAAATAATATTGTATTGCGACTATAAATTGAGATGTAAGCTATCCTATCTTTTAAGTTGGACCAAACTGCACATTGACCAAAAATTTCATTGAAATCAGTTCAGTAGTTTAGGAGTCCATCGCGGACAAACAACGTGACACGTACTTTTTATATATAAAGAAGATGTATATATATATATATATATATATATGTATATATATATATATATATATATATATATATATATATATATATATATATATATATATATTTTAACCTTCTTCTTGAATCATTCTGTCTATTTATGAAAACCGCATCAAAATCCGTTGCGTAGTTTAAAAGATCTACAGCGTACAGACGTACAGACGGCAGGAACCGACTTTGTTTTATACTGTGTAGAGACGATTGTATTGTAGTTCTTCGGTAGCAACTTTATATTTGACAAAGTTTGGGGCGAATTGATTTTGGTCAAGTATTGTTTACGACCACAATATATAATATAAATATATTGTGGTCGTAAAAAAAAAATACTAAAATATTTAAAAAAAAATTCATTTTCCCTTGCGCGTCCTTTTACAGTTCATAAAGTGCATGAAAAACTCTTTTTGCTAGTTTACCAACTTCGAGTAGTTGTTTCATTTTTACTCATATTACGTTGCCTAACGACAGTTTGTAATATAGACTTACTTTACATGCACCTCGTGTGTAAAAAATTATGTTATCGTGAATTTTGAGTCTGTTTTGTTGCGGTGTTTAATGATGTTTTCAATCGATTTCAAAAAAAGGAGGAGGTCCCAATGCGACTGTATTTTTTATATGTGTTACCTTAGAACTTTTTTCTAGGAGAACCGTTTTTGAAAGCTGGTGTTTCTCATGTGGTCCCATATAATTTTAATCAAGTTTTTGAGTTATCCTTAATAATGCGTATTTAACTGACTTCGACTACATTGATGATGTTCTCATTTTATCTATATTGAAGTAGATTGTACAACATTTTTAATTTTACATCGTAGGAATAAGTTTTACCTTAGCGACAATTGCGAGTTCACAACACATCGCACTCCAAGGGAACTTGCCAGCACCGTTTTAGCCCTAAACTCAAACGGTCTAACCTACCAATATCTGATGCAACGATAATGCGATAAATCGTTGTAAAGTTGGATGCAATTATAGAGACAAGACGTCCAGACACGTAAAATATATAGATAGGTAGTTTTTAGTAATGAAGCACGTATTGTTTTCCTTATTTATAAAATATTTATGTATACGATACTACCTGTAATCTAACACTGACCGCATTGCTTGGACGCGCAGACGACAAGTACGATTTCTTATTATTTTAGTATTAAATACCATCCATCCATTCATTACAGCCTGTAAAAGTTCACTAATCATCATCATCATCATTACAGCCCTTCACAGGTGAGTGATGTACTCGCCATTGATGTTAATGCCATATCCTTTCCAGTCCAGAAGCTTGAAAACGTCTTCCAATGCAGCGGTGAAGAGTTTCGGGGATATAACGTCACCCTGTCTTACACCTCTCTGCAATTGGATAAGTTTCGTACTCAGGTTCTGTACTCGGATAGCCATCGTAGCCCTACTGTACAAACACTTCAGCACTTCGATATACCGACAGTCAACTTGGCATCGCTGAAGGGATTGCAGCACCGCCCAAATTTCGACGGAATCAAAGGCTTTCTCATAGTCCACATACGCCAGACAGTGGCAAATTGTACTCCTTGGACTTCTGTACAATTTGCTGAAGGGTATGTATGTGGTCTATGGTGTTAAAGCCTTTTCGGAAACCGGCTTGTTTAGGAGGCTGGAAGTCGTCAAGTCTGCGCGCGAGACGATTCGTAATGACTCTCGGAAACAGCACGTAGACGCGGGTCATAAGGGAAATCGGTCTGTAGTTCTACAAGAGAACGTTGTCACCTTTCTTGAAGAACAAGACCACCACACTTCTGCTCCATGCCTCCGGTGTAATGCCACCGGAGGACGCAATTAAAGAACTTCTGAAGGACTTCAAGTACCGGTTTTCCACCCGCTTTCAGAAGCTCCGCTGTAATTCCATCCTCGCCTGGCCTTGCCGTTTTTAAGGTGCAGGAGAGCCATTCTAATCTCGCTAAGACTGACGTCCAGGATATCTTCGGAATAGTGTCGGATAAGACTCGCTCTTGGATCGTTACACTTACGTGTGGCTCCAACGATGATGTGTACAGCTGCCCATAGAACCTCTCAATCTCAGTCAAAATCAAAGGTGTCCCGGAAACGACGCTGCCACACTCGGTCTTCAGCTTCGACAGTTGGCTCTTTCTGGCCGACAGATCTCTGGCAAAGACTTTTGAGCCTTGATTCCGCTCGAACGCTTTTTCAATACAAGCTGTATTGAAGTTGCGTAAGTCCTGCCGCATACATTTGAAGATCTGTCTGTTCACTTGCCTGTATGCTGTCAAATTTACTGAAGACTGCAGCTTCATATCCCGTCTAACAGCCATGAAATTAAGAGTGATTGGAGAGTTTTTGTGTTCTTCTGCGGCGGGTCTTGCAAAACTTAGCTCCGACCGCATGGACAGTTTCCACGAGCTTGTCGTTCATATCGTCCACTGCATTGCAATCTTCTAGGCACTGAAAACGGTTTCGTAGCTCGAGCTGAAAGGTTTCGGGACTTTGAATTAGAGCACAAGGGGGACGGAGCATTGACTTCATTAGACGTGACCTCTCCAACTTAACGTTTAGGTTCAGTGTGCTTCTCACCATTCGGTAATCGCTGCTGGTTTTCACCCTCGCGATCACTGAGATATCACTGAACAGTTGTCGTCTGTTCGTCATAATGAAGTCAATCTCATTTTTTGTCGAACCGTCGGGGCTCGACCAGGTGGACCTGGTCCACTTCCTGTGGGGCCGCTTCTGGAAGAAAGAGTTCATCATAAAGAGTCCCTCTTTCTCCATGAAGTCGGCCAGCTGCTGGTCCCTTGGGTTCCGTTGCCTATTCCGAATTTCCCTACTTTCAGCTCACCGTTCTCTCTTGTGCCTAGTTTTGCTTTGAAGTCTCCCATTAACACCGCACAGTTGGTTTTGAAGTAATGCATGGCTCTAGAGATATCCTCATACATTTCCTTCACCTCGTCATCGGGGTGTGCCGAGGTTGGTGCGTAAACTTTTATGACCTTCATCGAATACCGTTTGTTAATTATGAGTATAAGGTACGCAACCCTCGTCGACACACGTTCTCAACTTAATCTTTACAACGTTGTTAGCGAGAGACTTGTGGACGATAAATCCAACACCTCCTTGGGACAGATGGTTGCCCTCCCGGTGATGGAACAAGTTGCCGGATTCGAGGATTACCGTGTCCTCCTTCTCTTCGGACTTTTTAACAGTGGTAGAGCCACGCGGCAGCTTCTGCTGTCGCACGGATGGGCCGGCTCGAACCGGGGTGGTACCACGACCTCACAGAAAACCAGCGTGAAGTAGAGATTTACCTCTGCGTTTCGCTTGGTGAGTGCAGGTGGCCGGAGGCCGGCCCTTTTTACTGGAAATGAGGCATTCCATCTTAGTCCTCACAGGTGACAACGCATCTACATTTTGATTTGTAATAGAGGATAGATGTAGATGTCTATGGGCCGCAGCAACCACTTACCATCAGGTGGACTGTGTGCTCGTTTGTCACCCTTTTTCTATAAAAAATAAAACCTCCGATAATCCTATGATATTGCAGCAACTTGTCTATCTCTTCTTCCAGCTCCAGGATCTTCTTGTCAGTCCTCAGGGTGCGTGCATTATAAGTTTTTTATAACTTTGTATTGTTAGCAAGAAACTGGAGCAGCTGCACATTTTCTGTTTCAAATTTCCTTCTACGCCTCATACAACACCTACGGAACGATATGATGTAGTGGATATTCTTACACGGCTACACGATTGTATCAAATTGCAAAACAATTATGTTAACAGCTGTATTTGTTAAACTCAATCGTAAAAATAATCGTAATAAATAAGAAGGAACAGTAGCCTAATGGCAGGGTGCGGAGGGTGAACTCGTGTCGTGGGTTAAAAATCTGCCATTCGACTACTGTCGTGAATCACTCCTATCACAATCATTTTAAGCTTACCAGGAGTTGTTAAAAGGAATGTTAACAATGTTCCTAGCATTGCTAACATATTAAATAATTAAGAAATCACATGCTTTTCACCCTTAACATCTTTTATAACTTGATACTAATATCGTATACTATGGTAGGAGGAGGTTATGAAAATCTCAATGTTTATATCAATGAAAATAGCTGGAGAAATGAAAATTAATCTATGCACTGTTCACACTACGTAGATTATAATCGAATCGACGATTAGTTTCAAGAGGAGCTATATCAATGAAAAATTGCCTCCTAGTTAGCGATAACACTATTTTCACAGTTTAAAAGTATTAGAGTATCCATTCAATCTTTTTTGTTAGAATATCAGTCGCAGTAACTATACATATAACAATATTCTAATGATAAGACCGTATATTATGGTCCATACTGCCGTTCTTATGAAGGGTGCAATAAATTGGTTTCGGCTATTTTCGAAATAATCGCAATTAAAGATTTTATTTTTGTTTTGTGTGTATCTTTGTAACCATGATACGAGGGTGGATTGAAAAGTACTCGGCCTAACACAGATCCATTCAATTCTAAAAATCAAATCTACCCACATTATTTAGTTCAGTTCAGACTAGTTCATTGTGTGAAGTTCGAAACGTGTGCGATAATTAGTTGTGATTTTATAAATTTATTAACAAAGTAATCGGACATAATTTCCGCGAATGGAACAAATCGAGCAGCGTGCCGTCAATAAGTACCTCCATAAGAAGGGGCTATCATCAAAAGCCATCCATGATGACATGGTCAGTACATTAGGCGATTGTGCTCTGTCATATTCATCCGTCAAAAAATGGATAGCAGAATTTAAGCGTGGTAGAGAGAGTGTGAAAGATGAACCCCGCTCTGGAAGGCCTTCGACGTCAACTACTGACGAAAATATTAAAAAAGTACTTGATTTAATAATAGGAGACCGCAGATTAAAAATTAGAGAGATAGCCGAGATTATAGGCATCTCTTATGAACGAACTCAAAACATCATTGTCAACGAGTTGGGTTTCCACAAGGTGTCTGCGAGGTGGGTTCCGCGACTGCTTTCAGTTGAACAAAAAAAGGACGCGATTGACTATTTCACGCGACTGTTTGGAGTTATTTGAAGCCGATGCAGATGATTTTTTGAATCGTTTTGTTACTATAGACGAAACATGGGTTCATTACTGTACACCGGAAACAAAACAACAATCAAAATAGTGGAGAAGACCTGGTTCACCACCCCCTAAAAAGGCTAAGACGATTTTGTCGGCAAATAAGGTGATGGCTTCAGTATTCTGGGACTCGAAAGGTGTGATTATGATTGATTATCTTGAAAGGGGTCAGACTATAAACTCTGATTACGACTGCATCTTACTACGTCGTTTACGAGAGGAAATAAAAGAAAAACGTCGAGGAATACTCAGAAGAAAAGTCCTGTTTCATCAAGACAACGCCCGTGTTTACACGTCTGTACAGTCAATGGCTGAAATTCACAACTGTGGCTTTGAACTGTTACCGCATCCGCCGTATTCACCTGATCTGGCACCATCAGACTTCTTTCTGTTCCCTAACCTAAAAAAGCACTTGGGAGGTCAAAGATTTTCGACAAACGACGAGGTCAAAGCAGCTGTAGACGCATATTTTGACTCTAAGGAAGAATCATTTTTTTCAACGGTCTAAATGCTTGGAGGGGGAGGTGGCAAAAGTGTATTGAATTTGATGGTAATTATGTAGAAAAATAAAAATATAACTGATTTAGTATGTGTTTATTTTCTTGGTTAGGCCGAGTACTTTTCAATCCACCCTCGTAGCTATTGACTTGAAACTTTTACTATACGACAGATAAAATGATGCAGAATTATATGTAGTATATTATATTTTTATACACATTTATATAGGCACTAAAAACACAATAATGTATTTATCTTTAGGAGTGTTTATTGTTTGGATAGAGCGTCACTAATCATAACCGCAATAAGTAGACTACTTATTGCAGTTATTGTTAGTAAACCGACAAATTGCTCTTTTGAGTAGAGCATAAACTGTAGTTTCTTCCAACCATAAGTGCAATAAATGTCTTAGTTATGGCGGTTTTCATTAGTAAAATATTTTAATCAGACACAATGCAGCGGTGGTTGATTCCAAAAATATTATAAGTTTATATGAAAAATTATTGAAACAAAATTACTGCGTATGAAAATATTAATATTTAATATTAACTGTCGTGAAAAATGTTACAAAAATATCACTTTACCCCCTAAAAATAAAAACTATTTTTTTTTCAGACCACTTGTGTTCTCTTTTACTCAAATTATATAATGAAAACTTTAGGAAAGTAAATACAATTTTTGTCGGTAGAAAATGCTTCCTTGTCGTTTTGGTATTCTTTAGTTTGTGTGGAGGGCAATTTATTTTTCTTATTGAATACACAGTTCACAACTTTATTGAAAACGTTCATTATAAGAATTATGTAGAGCACACTACTCACATCCCTCGTAACCGAGATGACCAAAGGAAACGTCTCGAGAGATATCTGCATATTAGTATATTTTTCTATAAAATATATTAAATATTTATTATATTACTTAAATATTATGATGATGCACCAATAAGTCATCGTAATATTTAAATTACTGGGTAAATAAAACTTAATTGGGGGGCATGTTCGCGGCGATAATTGTATGGATATTGTTGGATTTAAACTTTGAACATGTTCTTTAATTATGTTTTTCTTAAATGTCTCTTTGGACATCATCTCTATTACTGAGTGCCAGATGAATGTGTGTCTATTATTTATTGACTTATATCAGAGTGTTGTCAGAAACAAAACCTGACAAACTTTAATTTTTTTTTATCGTTAACACAAAAATGATGGCGATAAGAAATATTTCATTTTTTTGGTGGTTATATTCTCCGTTTTTGTTTGGGTTTTTACGGTATATAGTTCAACTATGACTTATAAACGTCCCTCTTGACTCTTAAGTTTGACTTGACTTAAATTTATACATACGTACCGATCGTGGATATCTGTTCCAATTTCTTCTGTAAACTTTGTCATACACTTTTTTCTACGTTTACCATCACATGGTGGTTTTAATGCTAACTTTGCATCAGCGCTTTCTTTCTTCTGTTTTCCCGTTTGGTAAGTTCTTTGACGCTATCGTTGGAGTCCTCAACCATGTTAACTTTACTATTGTCACAATCATCTTTGTCGTACAATGGAAGGATTGTCATGGAAAGATTAATGGAAGAAGGAGTAACAGGCTGTTCTCTTTCTTGAGTTTTAGAAACAAGAATATTAAGATCAATATCTCGTACCACGTTAAAAAAATTGCTATATTTATTTCGGAAATCAAAAACTGTTTTAAAATCGTTGTAATCTGGAGGACGCGACCAAAATAGAAATTGGTTCTTTTTGAATAGCAAGCAGCGTCACTGTATTAGCGTCAGAATCTTGAATTGAGATTGAAGATTTAACTGGTGGTGAATAAGATGCTATCGTTCGATGGGATATCGATCGTTTAATGCGCCGCGACGAACCTCCTACGCGCACGCGGTGCAAAGCAATATATATTACTACTCATAACCGCAATAACTCGAAGACAAATTGCAATTTATTTTATTTTCTGACGTGGCAGAGCCATGCTGCAGCTATATTAGTAGTATAGTTGTAGCACAAATGGGTCGGCTCGACCGGGGAAGGACCACGCCCTCACAGAATACCAGCGTAAAATGGCAGCTTGACACTGCTGTGTTTCGTAGGGTGAGTGTAGAGAACCGGAGACACTTGTTACTGGAAAAGAGGCATTTCATCTTAGTCCGCACGGGTAAAGACGCATCTGCATTTTCAGTATTTATTGAAGATAAATATAGATGTCTATGGGTCACAGCAACCACTTACCATCAGGTGGACTGTGTGCTCGTTGGTTACCCTTATTCTCATCATCATCATCATCATTACAGCCCTTCACAAGTCCACTGCTGAACATAGGCCTCCCCCAAAGAATGCCACAAAGCACGGTCCTGAGCCACCTGCATCCATCCCTTATTCTATATAAAAAAAATTAATACGTATAGCCATTCAAATCTTGTCTGTTTTTCCTTCAAATAACTTTACTTGTTATTATTAGATTTTGTAAGCTTAAATTTTTAAATAATAAGATTTCTTAACATATCTGCAATAACTGTTATTTGTTGCGCTAATGATTAGTAAATGTTCCCCTTAATTGAAAAAAAATGCGGTAATCATAAGTGCAATAACTGGACTTATTGCGGTAACCTAAAGAAATATCATAAAATATTATAGCTAACAATGCCATAACTCAAGTTATTTCGTTCATGATATGCAACTTACAAATGGTAATATTAGATATTGCAGTTATACTTATCAAAAGAAACGAATCTACTGTCAATACAAAAAAGACATCTAAAGAGAAAATATAGAGCTCATTTTCCTGATCACGGATATGTACTTAAGTCAGTAAGCCCAAAAACCCGAGTTTTGCACTTATCGTAAGTACGGCAGCATATTGCATCGCATATAATTCTTAATCATATCTTATAACGACAAGTGAAGCTACTTGTCTTACGCCGTCATGCTGATTAAGTATGTTTTCTCCCATAACTTCTGTTTAAATAATAAAATTTCATTATATCTCCTGAGCAAAGTGGTTTTAAACATTAAATAATGTGATATAATTTCGACTAAATTTTATTTTCCAAAACCATTTTATAAATTGGTTCCATTGGTGATAGATTACCGCTTACAAAGTATTTGTATAGTTTTCTCAACATGGCGGATGCTCATTGCTTATGCGCGGTTTTTATGCCATTATGTGGAATATTCTCACATTTTCCGCTTCATGCCTTCGTAATTCTATAACCGGTTGTTTGTTTATCGTGTGGGTCAACTTATTTAATATTACTTTTATCATGACGTATAACTAGTATTTTGGGTACAATCAAGGCTGTGTTTAAGCAAGTCTTCGTCAATCGGTTTCACTGAGACGCACTGCTGTTTTGTCTCGTTCTTTTTTGTTACACAGAACTGTTGAAAACAGTTTTCTTTATCGTCGTGTTGGTCTATTTGTTTTCAGATATTTCTTTTACGTTTGACGGTCACAATAATTATCTTTCTAAGAAGTTAGAATGGCAACGCGCTACCGTTTTAATACTTAAATGAGGATATATAAATATATAATATATAGGTGTTATGGGCTATAGCGTCAGGTGGGTACGTTGATTTATTTATCTTACTTACTTATACTTGTATATAAAAGGAGCAACTATCGACACCTACCACAGAACTTATTGTATAGTTTCTATGTTTGAGTTTTTTAATTGAAGTGATAAATGAAGTCACAGTCCACTTGATGGTAAGTGGCTACAGCGGTAAATGCTCATCTGCAGCCAACTTCAAACAAAGAACACAACAGATACGTTGTCACCCTGAGGACTACGATGGAATGCCTAACACTTTATAATTATACAGGCTTCTATACCCTTTTTACTGAAAACGAGACATTCCATCTTAGTCATCAGGGGTGACAAAGCATCTGCTTTTTGATTCTTATTCGAGGATAAATGTAGATGTCTATAGGCCACAGCATCCACTTACCATCAGATGGACTGTATGCTCATTTGTCACCCTTATTCTATAAACCTACCTACCTACCTAGACGAACTCCTATGCTGAAAAATAGTCCCACTACCTAGTAATATCAATGCGATAATTTTTATACGTGGTAGAGCCATGCTGCAGCTATGTTAGTAGTATAGTTGTAGTACGAATGGGTCGGCTCGACCGGGTAATGACCACGCTCTCACAGAATACCAGCGAAAAATACCAGCATAACGTTGCTGTTTCGTATGGTGAGTGTAAAAAACTGGAGACCCCTTTTCACTGGGAACGAGTCATTCCATCTTAGTCCTCACTAATGACAACTCATTTTGATTCGTAATCGAAGATATATGAAGATGTCTATGGGCCACAGCAACCACTTACCATCACCGTTTGTCACCGTGATCCTATAAAAAAAGCGAATTAATTTTTAACCAAACATGAAATCCTTCTTTCTCTCCCCTTTAAAGAAATGTGCTAACTTGATTGTGAGGATAAGCTTTTCTTTCGGCCAAAGTTTTAAAATAGTTTCAGTACATTTTCTAAAGATATCTATCTTCCAAGCAATGTCATTAAACGTTAAACCCGGGGACCGTGAAAGCCGTAATTACGAGTACACGGGGACACGGTAATTAAGACTTCCCATTGTTTTAATCTTATTCTTTCCACAAACATATTCTTGAAAGTTTTTGTTGTAAGTACAAGCACTATGGAGAACACGGTTCTTCCTTATATACTTGTTGTCCTACTTCACCAGCCCGTAAAGTTTATTGTGGGATATCGACCTAACCCATTTTGCCATCCTATAAGGATAGGATGGCAAACGAGCACACAGTCCACCTGATGGTAAGTGGTTGCTGTGACCCATAGACATCCACATCTATCCTCGCTTGCGAATCAAAATGTAGATGCGTTGTCACCCGTGAGGACTAAGATGGAATGCCTCTTTTCCAGTACAAAGGGTCTACGGTTCTCCACACTCACTACACGAAACAGCAGTGTTAAGCTGCTATTTTACGCTGGTATTCTGTGAGAGCGTGGTCCTTCCCCGGTCGAGCCGACCCATTCGCGCTACAACTATACTACTAATACAGCTGCAGTATGGCTCTACCACGTACAAAATACCACCACGTACCTATGCTAGGGAGCATTTACCATAATAATTGTCACGCTTAAACGTCATAAATTGATGCTTGCAGTGGCAGAATTATTTGACGCTTTGAGTTTTTTTTAATGTCTACGACCTTTTTGGCTCTTCCCATAGTCGCCTATTATGACACCCACGGGGAAAAGAGCTGATGCGTTCTTTTCTCTTAGCCACTTCACAGTATTTCTTATTTATCCTTATTTGTCTTATACGTGGGCGGCACTGAAAATTTCGGGAATCAAGGAAGTGACACAACATTACTATTTAAAAATGTATTTATTGCTTTTCGAAGTATTCTCCGCGAAATTTGACACATTTTTCCATACGATGGAACCAATCATTGAAGCAACCATTCCATTCGGAAGTTGGGGTCTCCAAAATGGCCGTTTTGTAGGCGTCCACAGCTTCTTCAGGTGATGAAAATCTCTGTCCACGCAATTTATTCTTTATTTTAGGGAAAGTATAGAAATCATTAGGGCTTAGGTCGGGGCTGTACGGCGGATGGTCTAATAATTCTATGTTTTCTTGCTCTAAAAACTCTTTTGTTCTGTGTTTGGTGTGAGAACTCGCATTGTCGTGATGGAGGATGATGCGGCGGTTGCAGTTCTCTTTACGGAGTTCAAAAACGACCTGTGGCAAACAAATATTGGCATACCATTATGCATTAACCGTTCTTTGTCCCTCAAGAGGAATAGTCGTAATATGGCCGGTTTTGGAGACAAACGTGGCTACCATTTTTTTTGCAACACACCGTGAACGAACAATTTTTGTTGGCTTTAACTCATTTTCGAATACCCAAACTCGTGACTGGTTTTTTATTCGGGTTCTTACGCACATATCCAGGATTCGTTACCTGATACGATGTTGTATACAGCATTTGAGGATCCTGCGTGGAATCTTTCGAGAGTTCTGACGCACCAAGTAACGCGAGCCGCTTTTTGCTCTTCACAGAGCGAATGCGGTATCCATCGGGAAAACAACTTTTTTACACCTAATTGTTCCTGCAAGATTATTTGTATTTGACTCATTCCAATGTCTAAAGTTGCCTGAATTTCGCGGTATGTCACATGTCGATCTTTCTCAATCAGCTGACGCACAGCATCAACGTTTTCTTGGGTGACTGCAGTTTTTGGACGACCTTGACGGGGATCATCACTGAGCTTGACACGTCCACGTTGAAATTCAGTAAACCAGCGATAAATTGTGGTTTTGGATGGGGCTTCAGCACCAAATGCAGAAATCATCCGGTCAACACACTGTTTTTGTGTTAAACCACTTCGAAAGTCATAATAAATCATCGCTCTTGAATTTTCTCGAGTCAATTCCATTTTCTCAACGACTAAACAAGTTTGACAAAACCTTGTGACAAGACCGAGAATCTTTTTTTAAATAAATAAATGGTATTCGATTTTTAAAACCAAGGAGTTTTCAATTAAAAAGATTTTTAATATGACAGAAACAGTGGAAATATTCCATTCCCGATACTTTTAGTGCAGCCTATGTATGTATTAAACGTACGTAATTATAATTTAAAATTAAAAGTTTTGTGCAACTGACTTCAAATTTTTTGCAATTGATGTAATTTATATGGGACCACATCAGAAGCACCAGATTTCAAATAAAAAAGAATCATCGGAATCGATTCACGTCCAAAAATGTTATGAGGTCACACACATAAAAGAACCATACAGTCGAATTGAGTACCTCCTCCCTTTTGAAGTCGCTGGAAGACTGATTTATACTCATATTTTTATTTTGTAATCCATGGTAAGATATCAGCGTATTATGAGTTTAGCATTATAAGCAGCGAGAACTGGATATCCTTTAATTTTGGTAACTTTGAGGCACTCCTATTTTGCCCCCAAGAGTGACAACGATTCTGCATTTTCGAAGATAGGTTAGAAGCATATAAGCTACTTTATCCACATATCATCAGCTGAACTGTGCGCTCGTTTGTTAAATTATCCAGTGGGTGTTGTAAGAGGTGATAAAGGAAAATGAAACAAGAGATGAGCAGGCACCTTCCTGATGACCACTGAAAATTTGAGTGGTTTGAGTCTCAAATTAATAAAAATCAGTTGCCAACCCGTCTGCTAAGTGAACCAACCATGGCAAATATCCCCCTATGAAGCAACCTATGGGGGAGGCCTATGTTCAGTATAGGGACCTTGAAGAAAAGAGCTTACACCTTTCTAAAATGCCGGCAATGCATCTGCAATTCCCCTGGTGTTGCGGTTGTTCATGGGCGGCGGTAGTCACTTACCATCAGGTGAGCCGCATGCTCGTTTGCCTCTCTTCTATAAAAAAACGGACTTTTAAAATGCAGTAGTAAATGCAAATTAATGATGGTGTAATTAATCATTCAAAATTAAAAAAATTGTACAACTGACTTTAATATAAATTATTAAGAATAACTCAAAAACTATTGGTCAGACCTTGATCAAATTTATATGGGACCACATGGGACGAACTAGCTTTCAAATAAAAAAGAATCAATTAAATCGGTTCACCCAGTAAGAAGTTATGAGGTGACACACATAAAAGAAAAAACATACAGTCGATTATTCTCACGGCACAGAATAAATAACTCACGGTTTGTAATTTGTTTTCTACGGTAGCATTGTCTTGTATGTAATCTGAGATGCAACATAACAAATTAAAACTTGGTATGCAATAGTTGAACGCGTGTTGTATAATAATCTAGGATCGGATAATCGACGTAAATCACATTGCATGATCCGTCTGAATTAGCGAATGTAAGTAATCATACCATTTATTATCTAACATCCGCAGTTTATTCTATTACACGAACCGTGGTAGCTTACCTTAAAAGCACGTAAGTAAGCACACCTTTATATTATTATGTTATGTACTAGCTGTTCCCCGCGACTTCGCCCGCGTGTAATTTAGTATTTTTATTATTTTGCGCGGAACCCTGATTCTGTTTCGAAAATAAAAGTAGCCTCAGTTACTCCTTATAGCATCAGGTATCTGTCGGTGAAGGTCCCGTCAAAATCGGCCCAGCCATTTCCGAGATTAGCCGGAACAAACAGACAGGCAGGCCGACAGACAAACAGACAGACAACATTTTTAAAAGTTTTGTTTTTGTTATAAGTATCGTATATACTTTCATTTGCATTTAGTGAAAAGCTGTTATTTTGGCATTACAAACAGACAGTTCAATTTTATTTATTTGTATAGATTTTTCTAAAGTTGAAGATTGATCTTCTTTGTTTTCGTCTAGTTTTTTTTAACCGCCTTCATAATAAAGGAATTGGTGCTAAGTTCGACAGATGTTTTTTTGGTACCAATTCTGAACCGACTTTGATGGTTCCGTATCCAAAGGCCTATTACTAAGCCTCCGCTGTCCGTCCGTCATCCGTCTGTTCGTCGTCCGTCCGTCCGTCTGCTATAACAATAAATAATAAAGATTAAAATAAATTAAAAATTATAAGGGGCTCCACTACTAGAAACGTGTTACGATGGTACAGAACCCTCATGCGCGAGCCTGACTCGCACTTGTCCGGTTATTCTATTAAATAGATACTTTTGAGGTGACCCCTAATGGTGGCAAATAGAAACTCTTACACAATTTTTTACACACTGACGTCGCCAGTACATATACCTAGGCGATTCGCAATACGCTTCTACTGCTTACGAAACTATATTTTACAAATTATCTGGATCATTTTATTTTATATCATCCCATGGCTGTTTCGAGAGACGAAAAAGGAAAATTAAAAAAGGCTGTAATGGATGGATGATGTATGTATTTGAAGTTGGTATGTAATTTTTCTTAATTAATCATCTATTAATTATGATTATATATGTACCAGAATGCAGTATGACTTGACTTTAACATTTATGTATAAAGTTAGATGGTTTCGGTAGACTTGCCATTTTTTAGAGTTCCGTAGTTATACAACAAGGAACCCTTATAGTTTCGCCATGTCCGTCCGTCCGTCCGTCCGCGGTTTTGCTCAGAGACCCTAAGTGCTACAAATCTGTAATTGGGTATAGTTATAGATATTAATCACGCCTAGAAAACTGTAAAATAAAATCTTAAAAAACATTTTTATTTTGGGTACTTCCCATACAAGTAAATGGAGGATGATTTTTTTACCTATTACATCATGGGGGGGGGGTGTATAATTGGATAGGTATATTTTCGATTTAAGGGTCCATTTGCGAAATATTTAGCTTTAAATTGGTATTTTTCATTAGTCATGTGTGCCCCCCCCCCCCCATCCTCTACCAACTAAACCACTGTTTTTGAAAATGTGAAAAGTTTACACAATAGTAGTATATGTAATGAAGTTATAAGGAAAACTATCACTAAGTAGAATTAAGAAGTTAACCGATTCGTTGCGGCACCGATTTTCGACAACTTTTAGCTGTGGCGGCGAACAAATATTTCATGACATGCCTGGAGTGTAAATCGCCACAGACTTGATGACACGCCTATTGTGCCATCAGCCATGTGTAAAAGTAATGTTCTTTTTTATGCTTTTTTACTTGTTTAGCCCTAATTAAGTTTATTTGACATCAAACATCAGTTACAAACGGAAGGATACTTGTTTTTAGTGGGTAACTACGTGTTTTGCTATGTGTTTTCTTTGAAATTGAGAGTAAGTGACTTTTTTATGCAGAGATTACAAACCTTTTGTACTATTTTTTTGTTTTATAAAAAAATCATTTATATAAGTAGGTACAGCTAAATCACCCTGGAAAACCTTGGTCCTTATTAAATTAAATATTCACCTAATAATAACATTTGTAAATATGAAACAATCAAGATCCTCAATTTGAAAAAAAAGAAAACAAGTTTTATGATTCATTGATATTTACAAATATTAAATATTATTTAATGTTATACAAATGTAAAAGTAAAGTCGATCTTGAAAACGTCTAATTAGTAAGAATAGCAAAACAAGCGTCTCAAAAGGAAACAAACGCCGGTGCTATACGGCGGCGGATTGACAAGACTATTTATTAGCGAACGTTTTTTATGCATGAACGGTTTCAAACTGTTTCAAGCAAAAATAAACCTTATACCATATCATAAGAGCACATGGTACTTCGTAGGTCTATTCGATCATATGATAGTAATAAGAGGGCAGTTCAACCATTTTAAGCAAAATTAAACAATAAGACAAATGCATTGTTTTTTTTAACAGGAGACTTGTTTTCCAGAAATTTATTTACAACTCGAGTTTGTGAGCGATCGCAATGAGTGCTATTATTTGTTACTTTTTAGACTATTTTCCCACAACATGATTGAAAACCCACAAAGTAAAAAGAGTACCATGTACAAGTTAAAAAAAGGTTGTCAACCCCTAAAAATTTAAAATTTTCAAAATATCCAGAAACGAAGCCACAGGCATGAACTACTTGCAAAATAATGAATATTTTGTTCTGGATAAATTTTCCAAAAAAGCAATTTGAGCGAGTTATAACGATTTCTAACAAGACACTACTCGCGTGTCATACGCCACACACAAAAGTAATCGATGGCACGCCTGGTGTGCCACCCGCACTGAACCGGTTAACGAGTAATAGTCGACCAACCTATCAAATACACTTGGATTAGTAAAAATTTCGTTGCAACTCGATAGAAAATTACCTAAAACTAGATGCATTAATAACTTTGTAATATTATTGTAAACTGTTAAAAATAAACATTTTACGAAGAAATCTACTCACATACTTTACGTTACTTCACTTTTTCATTTGCGGGATAGATAGGGTATTATTATCAAAATCGAAAAGTTTTTTAATATGAGGCTAATTTGAAAATAAGTCCTTCAGTTAAAATCTTCCTTTGCGGTCAAACCGCGAACTCACTTATGCTCATTATCAAGGAAGCCCACGTATTGTGACGGGCAACTACGGAACCCTACCTTTACATTGTGCGTGGCCCGACACGCACTTGGCCAGTTTTTTTAACGATACGTTTTTAACCCTTTTGATAGCTTGACTGTTATTCATTAGATGTGAAATATTGCCTTTTTGGAGGATGTTATTTTGGCATGGATTCTTCGATCCAGTTTTAATCTCACTGATCAATTTCATCAACACTATAAGAATTACATTATCCTCACAATTCTACTGCTGAACACAAGCCGCCTTCAAGGAATGCCACGAAATACGGGCCTAAGTCACCGCAGTCATCCTGCATGTCTTACCAGGTCGTCACTCCATCTAGTGGGGGAGTGCAGGTTGCTCACAGGTACTGCTATAGTTTTTTCTTAATAATTACGAAGATTCTGGTTCAATCATCACTTAAAGCCAACTGATGTTAACGCATTAAATGTAATTTTAGGTGTCTTTGCCTAATTGGGACTGTTTTCTTTAAATTTTTAATGACGTATAAGGCATATGAAACAATTGGGGGAAGGAATTCGTATGGGAGAAACGGCACTGCCCCAGTGCGTGTTGACGGACTTGACATTTCATCGAAATACTTTATTTCTCAGACCTGTAGGTTTCTTTGCGATGTTTTCCTTCGCCACGGAGTACGTGGGTGGTTTACAACTTGCTCGCGCTTAAAATTGCAATTAATAAATTACATTTAAATAAATTTACAATTGTGTAGGCGGGGATCGAACTCGGGTAACTCGCGCGGGAACTGTGAAACTTACGGCGCACATGTACACCCCTAGTGAAGGAACTAGGCTTGCCAACCGTCCCACGAGAGCCGGGGCGTCCTGTTTCTAGAGCCTTAGGAGCTCCGCACACATCTTTCGGGAAACGCATCCGTTCCTAGAAAGATATACCTACGTGTTGCCGTTACAGCCTATTAAAGTCCACTATTGAATATATGCCATTATTGCCTCATACGGGGAATATTTGCCATAGTTGCCACGTTTCGCAACCGGTTTGGTAACCGCAATTTTATTTTAAGTTGTTATTAAGAAGACTCTGTTGCCAATCTAATGATTTGTTTCTCTCTGTCTCGTGTCTTACGACACCAACGGGTTTTAATATATGGGGTAGTAGTTATTCTTACACCGCCACTAGACGGTAAAATTGTATGCGGGGGCGGCAGTTGTCCCGTTTTATCTTACACATACTACTAAATTTCGGGCAGGAGTATCTAGAAGTGTACGCACTTTTTGTTTCACCTGTTGGAATGAAGATCAAAAAATCAAAATACGAAAATAATACTTAAATGTGCAAAATCACAAAAAAGTAGTATCTTAAAAAGGTCTCAATTGCTTCAGAAGTGATTGAACACTTGGTTTTATTTTATTAAATATGTTATGTACGGCCATGCTGCAGCTATATTAGTAGTATAGTTGTAGCGCGAATGGGTCGGCTCGACCGGGGAAGGACCACGCTCTCACCGAATACGAGCGTAAAATAGCAGCTTAACACTGCCGTGTTTCGTATGGTGAGTGTAGAGAACCGGAGACCCTTTTTACTGGAAAAGATGCATTCCATCTTAGTCCTCACGGGTGACAACACATTTGCATTTTGATTCTTTATTGAGGATAAATGTAGATGTCTATGGGTCACAGCAACCACTTACCATCAGGTGGACCATAGAATTATTACGCATAGAAACGCAGTCCAGTACAAAACACGAGCGTTAAAATGATGCAAAGTCATTATGTTAGTGGGCGCGAGTCGAATGTGCCTACGCTCGTCACACGCACACATACACGCCATTCAGTGATACCAGTTTCTGGCGTTTGCAATCAAATTGTGCAAATCACTATTTTTTTATTAATTTAAAAAAATCGATATAATAAAGATTACGTATTACGTACGAAGATTATTTAGTAGAAGTATTTTATGAGAATATAAAATGGAATAAAATAAACACGATAATGATGTTACTAATATAACTTTATTATACATAATATATTAATGGTAAAAAATGCAGACGTAATAAAATTTAAGAATATTATTAAACACAATTAATTTGCTTGTATACAATAAGCACATCGTGTAATGTTTAATTTAAACCGACTTTAAAAAGGAAGAAGGTTATCAATTCGGTGTAATTTTTAATGTTGTTTACCTCAGAATTCTACAATTTCTAAACCGATTTAATTTTTTTTATTTGAAAGGATATACACACAGATTGATCAATTGTGAATTGTGTTATCAAAAATGATGAAGTAAAATGATTTTGCCTTAGTAGTACAATAGATTTATTAAAATAAAATTATTAGGATGTAAAAATGGCAGATTTACAATCGAGAAAAACAAAACTCGAATGCGATCTCAAACCATTAGCAATATCTCGCATGTAGGTCGGGCGTACAGGCTAGCTTATACTGAATTACTATAATAAAGTCTGAAAAAAAAATTCGCTGGACGTAATGTAGTGTTACGTCTATCGCACGTGCTACCGCGCGCTTCCTACACAGTGAAGGGCCACTAATAAATGTTCATAACATGAACTCCCAAGCTTAGTGATACGACATAAACTAGCTTGGACGCCCGAATAGCTTGTGAGGTATTACTATTGTAAATCTGCCCTTTTTTAATTGTAATATTTTTTAATTTAATAAATTGACTCTACTATCGAGATATTATAATTTGGCTGCGGGACAACAACCACTAAAATTTCAGCATGTATATACGAATTGATCAAGCTTAGAAATCAGTGTACATTAGGGTTGCCAGATGGTTGGGATTCGTCTGGATTCTCCCGACATTTTAAATGATCTCCAGACTCCCGACAAAACTCAAAATCTCCAGACAAACGGCTTCTCTGAAAGTTCTATACAAAATAATAATTTAAAATTGCCACGCGCGGTCACATCATGTCATGTCATGTCCCAACAAGATGGCTATCTCTTTTGCCCACTTTAGATCATTTACTGTATTGTTAGTCTGCTGTAAAGCAGTATTTTATGTTGAATGGGGAAGAGCGAATGTCGAAAAGAGCCATATTGATAATAATAGTGAACGGGTTGACGAATGCAAACAGGAAGGGGATTTCAGAAGCGTATTTATACTTTGTAATTTGTAACCTAATGTTGGAGTTCCAAGTAGCAATTTTAGCATTGGGAAGTGCTCCATGCCCTGTCCTAGAACTTTTTTTATAATGATAAAAAATACTCGTAATGCTAAATTTCGTATCGATGCTCGTATTACTAATATTCCCTTTAACCACTTCTGGTAAGCTTAAAATGCTTGTGTTAGAAGTGGTTCACGACAGTAGTCGAATGGCGGATTCGAACCCACGACCTTTCGAGTTTGCAGTCCACGCCCTGCCATTAGGCTACTGACGCTTCAACTTGAAACAACTTGAAAGTGTAATGAAAAAACTAATGAGTCATCTCAAAAATTGGGTGTATGACAAATTCTTAGGTAGTAGAAAAATAATCTTATTAAGGAATGTTTCCATTAGTGAGAAAAGCCTTTTTTGCGTCAAAGCTGAACATTTTTTAAAACGACCTATTCAATACTTGCAAGAACGCTATTTTTTTGAGAACTCTATATAAAAACTCGCTGCATTGTCTTTACAAGGTACAAAGGAGAATGCCAGATTCTCTATAGAACTTTGCCCCACCCAAAAGTGTGGTGTACATCAATGCCGTATGCACCATTTTTTTCTACTTTATTACTTCATCGAAATTATAATTATATAATATGAAGTCTCTAGAACTTGCGACTTTTTTTAAACTGGACTTTAATAATTACATTTACCTTATTTTTTAGAACAGCATCCGTTGCAGTTAATTGTAATTTCAGAATATAAATTGTCAGGCGCTAATGATATATATAAATAAGAATTTAAGGAGCATAATAATATGATGATCAGTAACATTGGAAAAAGGGTTCTCATGTATAGGATCTGAAAGGTCCTTACACAATTTGCACCACTTGTTTTTCATAAAATCCGAGTCCTACTCATGTAAACAAGTTATATTATTTACAAAATTATTTTTCAAGATACATATTATTATGACATGTATCTGAAGAAGGTTTATATATTTACAGAATAGTAACTCATTTTACGACAACGGCAGAACCATAAATTTATTATCAACCATATAAAAAGCTATAAAACTAAATATATCTATTGCAAAGATCTCCACGAGGACACAAAATGCCCCTGCATCCTATCGACGCAAAGATGACAATTAGTGCACCTCAACATCGTGGATGCAATTATCAGAATGTCCGTAATAATTAGCAGTAAGTCAATAAGCAGGCGTGATCGAGTCCGTATATTAATAAAAGCATAAGTCGTCAGCAAAAGTAGGATAAAGTGCAAACGGTAAAGAAACCGGGAATCAGCACAAGCAAAAATGTGATATAATCATAATGAATATATTTCACAAGCACAAATTAGTCACTCCACGAGGACACAAAATGCCCCTGCATCCTATCGACGCAAAGATGACAATTAGTGCACCTCAACATCGTGGATGCAATTATCAGAATGTCCGTAGTAATTAGCAGTAAGTCAATAAGCAGGCGTGATCGAGTCCGTATATTAATAAAAGCACAAGTCGTCAGCAAAAGTAGGATAAAGTGCAAACGGTAAAGAAACCGGGAATCAGCACAAGCAAAAATGTGATATAATCATAATGAATATATTTCAAAAGCACAAATTAGTCAATTTGTGAAAATATTCAACATTAATTTGACATACGTACTTACGATATTGACACAATGACGTGTGTGTACTATTTCACAAAATGCACGAAAATCAATGATTATTATCGACTTACAATAATAATTGAAAATAAAAATTGATAAGTAACATTTTTATAAGACTTATATTTTAATAGAAAAATGTATTGTTTGATACTTTATGCGTACGTATGTACTTATTCGTACAAAGAAACGCAGATGTTATTAGAAAAGACTGGAAATGTAAATATTAATAGTTGAATTCCCTTTTTTTTAAATAATATTTTACCGCAAGTTATACAAAATAACGATTTATCGCAAAAAACTTCAAAATTCATTAGATTATTTTTCATATTTTTATCTTTTTTGTACAAAGTGGGGCACGATCTGGCATTCTCCTTTATTTACGTGGGAAGAGTTATCCGTATTACCTGACGTACTTAATATTTCAAACGATATTGACTTTGAAACACTTGAACATCTTCCAAAAAACAAGGACATGTAAAATGACAAAATTTGGGCATTTTTTAAATGCAACCAAAATGAACTAAAACTTGAAAATAATATATCATTTGTGTTGCCGATTCCTATAAGCAATGCATACTGTAAAGGGGTGTTTAGTTTGCTATATACTTTATGTACCAAAGAGAGAAATAGTTAGTAATTGAATTGAACTTATTTCAAGTAAATTGTTTGAATTTTAAATAATTTCTGAATACTTACCTAAGGATCTAAACTGGGGGACTAAAGTAAAGTCCAATGCCAAATACATGTGACAACCTAAAATTTAAGTGTAATGAAATTGGTTATAATATGTCAACAATGTTGTCTTTTTGTAGCCTATTAATTTAAAAAATATATATTACGTTTTTATTTTTCATATTTATTTCTTCCGACAAACAACCCCAAAATCCCGACATTTTCAAATTATGTCCAGATATTTTGGCCTTCCGATCTGGCAACCCTAGGTGTACTGTGTGCTCGTTTGTCAGTTGTCTTGGTTAAATAAAAGGATCATTTAAATAGGCTGAGATGGTCCCGAAAAATCAGTGAACATACATTAAAAACATACGCGTCTGATACAGAACCTAGTAGTAGTAGTATTTATCAGAAGTAAAATTTTATTTCTGATAAATTTTTCGCTATGCTTTTACTCCTTTGTCCCGCTTTTTCTAGCCACGCTTCGCATTGGGATTGCAATTTTCCGTGTAGGTTGGCAAACCTAGAAGAAACGCATCCAGCATTAGCACTACTCGTCGGGAGTAAAACTGTTTTTTTTTATTTTAACGTATACATAAATGAACTTGATTTAATTTCCTTAGTCATTGACATTTTTCATATCAGAATACTCTTATCGTTCGTATCAAACGTTTATCTATATATTTATCTGCAGCATAGATTTTACACATTATCTCACTCTCTTTTGTGACTCCTAGCAACACTGATCTGTGAATTTACTTTCTTGTAAGTTTATTATGTTTAGTAAGTAGTAGACATTTTAGGATTGATTATTTAAAAAAAAAACTTGTTTATGCTCAAGTTCATATACGTGTTTATATACTGTTATTTGTTTTTTTTTAAGTCTTAGAAGTTATTTACTGAAAGTCTTAAATTTTAGTTTTCTCTCGAATTATAATATTGTTGATTAAAGTTTGTGGTGTGGTCCATTATTGCATTGCGTCGCTTAGGTGTCATAAGAGCCGATTGAGGTAGGTACATATTATAAATATTTTGTGACTTGCGATGGATGGCGGTATAACCCACTGGTTTACGCCCGGCGTAAAATACCCAGAATGGCGACTGGGAAGTAGGAACATCAGCGTCAGGGGCGCTAGACGTCAGAAACGGCGATCATCAAACCACCTGCCAAGCGTGACGATTCCTTCCTTAATCGTCATACTTGGCGGTTAGCACCTGTAGTCCTCTTGGACTACAGGGTACTACAGCTTAAGGTATTATAAAACGCAAGTTTTATAATGTCCTATATGATTCACTGCACTAAACAAAATGCCATCAAAAACATAACTTGTAAAAAAGCCAAGTCTCGCAACTCAGTTCTTCTACCGTAAAAAGTTGTGATATCTATGTAATACCAAGTCGGTTAATTTATTCAGTCCATAGATTGATACATGGATTGACTTGGCAATCGCATGAAAACACAATGTATCTCACATTAATACATATTATATTAAATTAGATTGTTTAGTGCGATTGCCAAGTCAATCTATGTATCAATTTATGAACTGAATAAATTAACCGACTTGGTATTACATAGATATCACAACTTTTTACGGTAGAAGAACTGAGTTGCGAGACTTGGCTTTTTTACAAGTTATGTTTTTGATGGCATCTCATTTCTTTTTGTAGATAGTTATATCTAGGTAGCTATTTACACGTTTTATTCCATTATACACCTATATAGGTGCACTGATTCATTCACTGCAAATGTAACTTTGTAATACTATATGTTTATATGGGATTACAAAGTTATTTATGCAGTTGGTGTGTATCTCGAAAACTGGACTGAAATTTTAAAATATTTTAATTTTTCCTTGATTTGTATATTAAACAATAATTGTATTCCAAATTTGAAGTTTCTATGTCTGCTAGAAGTGCCTCAGAGTTTTGATGATCGGTCAGTCAGTGAGTGACAAAATTAAGAAACTTTTACTAGTTATAATTCTTAAACTACTTGTTCAAATTTAATGAAATTTGAAATATACTGAGTTTATACAATGCCTACTTGGTTAGTAAAAATTCAGGCCTCTAGTTTCATCCATAACGAAGTTATAGGGTTTCGGAAATGGCCTGAACTGCTTCGAGAAAAGGATGGTACGGCCGTGCCGCTTTTTTGCTCGACTTGGCGAGGGCACTACCGTGCCCCCAGATTTAGAAAAATATATGATATTTTTCAGAATATATGTTAGTTAGATAATGTGTTGAAAGCATGACACTACTAATTTGATACGGTAGATGCGATATAAAAAATCACAAAGATACATAGGCTAAAAATTTCTTTTAACGATTAAAAACCATACTAATATAGGTACATACAATCATTCTGATTTTTTAATTATTCTACAAACAACATACTAACGTAATAGTGTTTTAATTATTTAGTGCAATGAATAGTTTTTTTTAAATAGCATTCTTTATTCTGAACATAATACGTACGCATTTGTGCGTAAAAGCTTTAGTACCTACAGTGCCGGCCGAGGCCTGATGCTCTACAGAAATTGGGTGTGCGTGCGTTATTCGAGGTCACTTATCTCTTGTACCCCCCGGCCACACATTTGTCGAGTGGCGAGGGAAGTAGCGAGGAAAGTAAGTAGAGACGTAGTGTGGCCACAATGCTCGTCATGCTCCTCGTCATGTCCATCGCTCCCTGTTTTGTCGGTTTTTTGGGCGCGATTCAAAAGACTGGCAATATGAGCGCTACTGGCCACATACTTGCGCGATCGCATCTCTGTTGGCAAGGATGACGACGTATATATTTCTTTTTATGACATTGATATAATTAGCTATAATAACACGCTGCTGCAGTTTCAACATCCATTTTGTTGCAAACGCGAGCGACCTAGTGAAGAGTGTCGCGATTAATTGCGCGAGGAGGGTCGGCAGCGCGAGGAGCTTAGTGTGGCTGAGCTATAAGATAAAAAAAATTACAATGTAAGATGCCAGCAGCGGATTTTTCCAGGCTGATGAGGAAGAAGTACGTCATTGGCTGGCATCTTTGCTTATTTGCATGTGAATAAATATACAAAAGCGATTTCGGATTCTTTTGTTAACTTGTGTTGGTTACGGTTTTAAATGCTAACGCGTATCGTTGCGCTTACTTATGAATATTCTACGGTTGTGCTTATCTTGTAACAAAAATTTGAATTTTAATGGGAATTTGTTCAATATTTTAACGGAATGCTTAATTTGGTTTGTTGATTTATAATAGCTCGTACGCCCCTGCTAAGTTCTTAGTTCGAATGCCAACCATAGACAATTTTTAAACATTAAATTTTACCTTGGAGATTTTGTGACTATACTATTGTCTATGGAATGAAATGAAATGAAACTAAATATATTTATTTTATATAATAATATATCTACAAAGTAAGAAATTAAAATTTCGTTTGCCAATGGTCGTTTTTTTTTCGGAGAATAAACGGTGAAAGGTTTTCTGGACTTCTTTTTTGGCGTTTTTAGAGTTAAATTGAGTTTCTTACGAATCGATTTTCCATATAGCCTACGGTATACAAATTAGATGGGAGCGAAAACGTGTGTTAACAAAATGTAAAGTCTTTATGTTGACCCGCCTTTTGTCGGGCATTTGCCAAAGTTATCGCGCATGGGCAGGTGGGTTAGCAGCAGCAGTTTTTTTATTATTATTAAGTAACTGTTGCCTCTTACGACAACTACGTGATGATATTCTCACCCCGCTTCAGTTAAATAGTTAAGTCTCGGGTCCTAATAATTTACCTCAACATTTTTTAAGATATCTGCATGAATGATACCTCAAAACAAAGAGCGATAATCAAGCATGTTTTCAAAAAGGTTTGAACGAAAAAAACCTAGGCTATTTTTTTTAAATGAGAGCTAAAAACTGTATTTATAAATTTTAGAACTTGTTCGTGAATTTCAAACGTTTTTAAAAAAATTATCTTAAGATATCATGTGCTTAAAACATGTCTTGTTGGATTGCTTACACATGACTTTACTAGAATAAAATAAAATACATGTCTTGTATTGTATAATTTGGCCATAAATAAGAGTTAATTAGAAAATTTTGGGCATTTTGGCTAAAAATCATAAAACTTATTTAAAAAAAATTCTTAGACTTCATCTAAGACTAGCATGGCTTAAATGGTTCTAAACTGTCTATACTAGCGGCCCTTGAAAGCTTTGCACCCATCTCCCAATCATCCTGTATATTGGTGTATGTGTATGTCGTACAGACGCTGTAACTGATTTCATTGATAGATTAAGTGGATACATGAGATACTTTCATATATAACGCACAATTAAAATCCAATAACAATCGGCTATTGTCGAGGTAGTCGAAATCGGTCTGAAAGGTTTCTTTATTAATATATTTTAACCGACTTTAAAATGAGGTTCTCAATTCGAGTGTGTGTTTGTTTTTGTAGGTATGTTACGCGATATCTTCGCAGATCGTGAACCAATTTTGATGATTCTTTTTTTATTAAATAGGTTATACCTCAAGGGTGGTCCTGTATAAATTTGGAGAGAAAAAAACTTCTTTTTTAGCAATTTGAAGTCGGTTTAAACTTCTTGTTAAAAGTTATAATTATTAATTTTACCAACAAATACTAGGTAGTATTAGGTGGTGTTAGTGGGAGTATGAACCAGTCCAACTACGCTTAAAATGCTTGTGTCCAACATTGAAGTGGTTCACGACAGCAGTTGAATGGCTGATTCGTACCTATACTCTAAGTAAACCAGTCCGTACCCTGAGCCACAGTAGGCTCAGAGTACGGACGGTACGAAGTCTTTAGTGTTTACTTTTATCTCTTACGCACGGAGACGCTGATATTATGATTCATGTTTTTATAATATGTGTTATCAACAGAAATAAAAATAACTGTCTTACATTAATGCTATTATTTATTTTGTGACCGACTATATGTGTTTAATGCTACACAGTGGAGTAGCGTGCCTTATAGGGGCCCTGTATCAAAATTTGTCGTGGGCCCAAATGAAGGGTAAAGATTTTTCACAAAAGGAACAAAAATTCTCGCATTAAATTAAAATAATTATATATTGATTATAAGTTATTACTTACAATTAATACTCCTAGAAACTAAGCTAGCCAAACAATTCAAACCAACATCCTGTCCCATAGAAGTCCTTAGAATTTTTGCTCACACACGTTCGGGGCCCCTGTAGCCCAGGGGCCCCGTATCATTGATACGGCTGATACGGCGGTAGCTACGCCCCTGATGCTACGGCCACACTACCGTGATATGACAATAATTATGGCCATAATTGTAACAACTCCTAGGTGTAGTCACGATTTAATGCCATCATTTTACAATGTCAATCAATATGACGTATGACGGTAGGCAATAGCTCCGGTGGCCGTCTTTTTCGCATATCAAAGGCGATTACCGCGGTAATTTTTGCGTCAAGTGCTCACACTACAGTTTGTTCAGTGTTCTACATGAGCTCAACGGAAAAAGACTAGCATATTACGATTTCTGTGCATTTTTATCATCCACCATCTTCTTTTAAGTTTTTGGTTTAGCTTCGTTAAAATGTAAAATATTCATGTAATAGTAACTGACACTTATAAAGTACAACACCGCCTCAGATTCAACATGACATTTTCCCCCTATTTCATTGTCATACCTAGGTAACCACACTAATTCACGCGGTAATTTAGGCAGTAATTTAATGCCATAATTATTGCGGTAAACGGACGGTAGACGGTAAGGTAGTGTGTGTGGCCGTATCTTAAGACTACATGTCACATGACTGCATGTGATTATCAAAGTTTACTCTAATCACGGCTATTTGTTTCTGGTAAAAAAAAAAATATTTTTAAGTTTACGCATTTGAGCTGATTTCACGTAAGTGTCTGGTACATGATCGCACTTTCTATTATCCAACACCACGTCACACTTGCCGTGGTACTATCCAATGCCGTGGGTAGCTCAGAGGTTAAGCGTTTGCCGTTAGTACGCGAGGAACACGGGTTCGATCTCTATCGGCACCAAAGGAATTGTTAATTTCAATTTTAAGTGGTGATTTACCACGTGCTCGGCGTTTAGAGATTGTTAATTGACGTTTAGCATTGACATTTTAGGCGGCAATGTTGTAAAATCGACATAACTCCATAATTAAATTATTAACTGCATTCGATTTTTACAAACGTGTTTTTTTTCCTAGTATTTACAATATATTTATTACTGTAAACTTTTCTGTGAGGTTCTTAAATAACTCTTACTGCTCTAGCAAAACAACTATATCTTTAACGTTTGTTGTGTTTTTCCTGACAATAATTCCTAAGACATGCTATGAAAATAATAAAAAAATATGCGTGAGTGTCGTGGAACACTCGGTTGGAACGAAGTTCCTTTCGTAGTATATTATCATTGATAAAAGTATTATATTATTGATTAACAAATACCAATAAACGAATAAACACTAGCGTCTATTAAAATGAAGCGTCATTTAAAATAAAATAATATTTCTGCCATGGCAAGATAAGAATAAGCGGCCAAGTGCGAGTCGGACTCGCCCATGAAGGGTTCCGTTATTCCGTAGCAGCAAGTAACATAATTAAGATTCAAACCAATTTTCGGTGGAAGTTTAAATGGTAATGTACATCATATATTTTTTTTAGTTTTATCATTCTCTTATTTTAGAAGTTACAGGGGCGGGGACACACATTTTACCACTTTGGAAGTGTCTCTCGCGCAAACTATTCAGTTTAGAAAAAAATTATATAATGAACCTCAATATCATTTTTGAAGACCTATCCATAGATAACCCACATGTATGGGTTTGATGGAAAAAAAATTTTTGAGTTTCAGTTCTAAGTATGGGGAACCCCAAAATTTATTGTCTTTTTCTCTATTTTTGTGTGAAAATCTTAATGCGGTTCACAGAATACATCTACTTACCAAGTTTCAACAGCATAGTTCTTATAGTTTCGGAAAAAAGTGGCTGTGACATACGGACGGACAGACAGACAGACATGACGAATCCATAAGGGTTCCATTTTTTGCCATTAGGCTACGGAACCCTAAAAAGTATGAGGGAGATGGATGTTATTCCATCTCGCTTCCTTATAGCCCGCCAAGGCCGTCTACACTACGTCAGATGAGGTAGTGACGGAAAAATCTTACACTTTCTCGCCTAGCCCGCATCCGTCATATTCATACCGTCCGATATAGAACTTCGTTCCAATAAACAAATTTAGACGTTTCAACATTAGTGTAAGAATTCTAATCTTTCTTACAGTATACGCTACAGAAAAAGAGGGTATTAGCATATTATGTACTAGCTGGTATTGGAGCAGAAAAGATTCCTATAGAGGCCAAAAGGGGTTCAGGGTTTACCTTAATGCGTATTGGCTTTACATATATTTTGTAAAACTGTATTGACTAACAAATTTACAGTCCTCCTGATGTTCAGTGGCTATTACAGTACAGTTCAAGGACACCTGCGGCTAACTTCAAAAAAAGAAGGCTACAGATGCGTTGGCACCTCTGTGGACTAAGATAAAATGCTTCAGACCGGAGCACAGTGCAAGCATTGCTAATGTCGGCATCCACGACTTTTTCTGCCACCAGCCACTTAAGGCGTTTCCCTGACCAAATAACCTTGAGCATTCAGTGCACTGCCGCCCGCACTCCGCGTACGCCCATTTATCATAGAATTCACACAATTGTTGGCATTAATTTTAATTAAAAACGAAAAGCGAACTTTAAAAATTAAATAAAACGTGAATAATTTAGATTTTTAAATTACCTATCTATTAGTGTAATCCTCAAATGATTAGAGCGTTGCCTTTAGCAACAGACCCATGTAATCTATAATTTTAGTATTTTTTTTTAAAGTAGATTTTAAAAACAAATTAGAACGTGGAATGTGATGATAGGATATCGAACATTAATAATGTGCTTTTAGATGTAGTTTATTTCTCATAACTAATGAGATAATAGTCTGAAAGTTTTGGTCGAGATATCGCCTTAAAAGTGAGGTATAATATTTGACAGATTTCATAGCGGGGAAGTTAATTTTGTCGGAAAATGTAAAGGTTAATATTTTTTTCTGTACTATTAACTATATTTTATATTAATAAGATTAAAAATAAATAAACTAAAACACAAATATTCATAAATGTAGAAAAATTAAAAAAAGTTTACAACGTGCAAAAAATTAAAGAGAAAACCAACCGTGAGGCGTTGTTTTGTGTATAAATATAATACTCAAGACACTGATAAACTTTTATTTAATAATAATAATAATAATAAATATTTATTTCATTTCCAATTACACATGTTTAAATACAGGAACAAATATGATTACAAGTAAATAAAGTAACAATAAGTCTGACACAAATAACATGCTATGATAAAATTAAAACTATGTGAAAAGTTTATAATATTAACTACCTGCCTGAACTAGGTTGAGTACCTGTGTTTCAGACATCACTTACACAATGGGTTTAATAATGTGGGAGATATTTAAATAATTAAACTATATTATATAATAAATAAAATAACTAAATAACAATTATTTGTTACCTAAAATTAATACAAACTATTTTAGAATTTCTAACAACTTCTCTGTGTCTTCGTCTTTAATTTATTTAGAAATTCCCTTACACTTATATTACAATTCTTATAACTTACACTATATACCTTTAGTAACTTGTTGCGCTTATATAGAAATGGTTCTAAAAATATGTAAAATCTGTTCACAAATGCGTGTTTGGTTTGAGGGTTTACACAAAGTAAGTCCATTATTCTCCTGTCAATGGATTTTAAGTTAAATGGAAGTTTGGTATGCTGTTTTAATATGATGTTCAGGATAAACAACTGACGGACAGTTAGTACACTACATGTCAAATAAAGTTGATGTGTAGGAAACATGAATGGACGGAAAGTGGCTACCTTTAGAACTGCTCCCTGAGCACGTTTTAGTGAGAGCAATATTGTTTTAGAAGCACCGTCCCAGGAACTAATGCCATAAGTGAGTATGGACTGACACAAAGCTAAATAGACCTGTCTTATCAATTTGAAGTCACCGATCTTACGAGGATATTTAAAAATATATATTAATTTACGAACTCTAGCACAAAGTAAATCCATGTGCTTGCGGAAATTTAAATTTGTGTCAAGCGTGATACCTAAATTTGTCTGTTTTTGTTAATGCGGGACATACAGTGTCATCATACGAGTTACAATGATGAGCGTAAATATTTAGGTGAGTAGGTATGTTATTGTTTCTATTAAAAATAACATATATTGTGTTTCATCTGCGTTTAAACGTAGCAGGTTATTAAGAAGCCAATTAGATACTATGTTAAAGCCTTGCTGAGCGTATTTATAAACCTCATCTCGTGATTTAGCTGAGAACAACAGGGCTGTGTCATCCGCGACTATACGACATTATGATACCATTTTGAAGTTGAAGATTGCACAAGTCATTTATATAAATTAGGAACAATGTAGGCCCCAGGATACTGCCCTGTGGGATTCCATAAGAACTGTTTTGTAATTCAGTACTTGTGTACTCACCGATTTTTACACCTTGAAAGCGATCACTGAGGTCATCGGAAAAAAAATTGTAGTTGAGTTCCGCTTATGCCAAGTGTTTCAAGCTTTTGCAATAGTATAGGGCAATTGATAGTATCAAATGCTTTGGCAAGGTCTAAATAGATCCCAATTGAGTGCATACCATTGTCAAGATTACTTGTGACGTAATCTGTCAATTGGTGCAAGGTCTCATTGCATGATCTCTTAGGCCTAAAACCAAATTGCTTGTCTGACAGGAAGTTGTTAGTTTCCAGGTATTTTATTAACCTGGTATTTATGATCTTTTCTAAAAATTTAGATAAAACAGATAAAACTGAAATCGGCCTGTAGTTTATCACCAGCTTTGTATATAGGAGAAACCACTGCTTTATAAGCACTTTCGGGAAAATACCTTTTGATAGGCATTATTTAAAGATATGTGTTAACGGGGCGGCCAGTAAATGTTTAAATCTTTTGAGATTAAGTGTCCCATCCAACTGTACACTCTTCTTTTAAACTAGATATTATACTTAAAATCTCATCAATGTCGGCATTTAACTATATAAAAGAATTTAACTTAGAAAAGGATGTGGGCATAAAAATTGGATTACGAGTGTTGCTTAATTTTAAAGTTGTTTCTGCTATTTTTTGCCAACATTTATAAAATAATTATTTACTTTATTAGTTGCTTCATTTGTGCTTTTGTCTAGTGACAGTAGATCAAGTGGGGGTCCAAGGTTTTTTGAACTGATGGTATTATTTTTAATGAACTACAATACAAGTCTACTGTTTTTACCGGCCTTTTGTAAAACATTTTTATCATATTGTATTTTGAGGTTTATTGCCAAAATATATCTTTTATAAGTAGCAGAAAGTATTAAATTGTCAGGAGAAAGTTTAGATTTTAAATGAATTTTGACTCTATTTCTTATACAGCGGACGAGGCCAGGTGCTATACAAGGTTTAATATTATAATACTTACGTGACAGTTTTATTGTTGGTGTATTATTCTTTATTGCGTATTGTAAAGAATTTATAAAGTAACTCAAGGACGTATTTGCATCGTCAGAGCAATAAACAAAGTCAAAATTAATGCTACGAATGTCATTTTCAAGGTTCGTCATATGGACTTTATTGTAGTTGCGTATGCAGTTTTTTCTAGGTAAGGCTAATTGTATTGTTAGTAAAATTGCATAATGATCACTAAGCGAGGAATTAGTAATCAATGTTTAAGAATATTTATTTGATTTAATCACAAAATGGTCTAACAAGAGCCGCTTTGATGTGTAGGGTGGTAATGTGTTGGTAATAGTCCACGAAAAGAGCAGATATTTAGGTAGTTATGTGTATGTATGTTATCTGTTTTCCCAGGTGTAATGTTAACATTTATGTCACTGGTTAGGGTTATATTTTTATGTGCTGTTTGTTTAAGGTAATATCAAGGGACTCTAGAAATCTATCAATATTGAAGGATGTTTGTAAATTGCGATGACAATCGTCTCGGAATTAATTGGAATGACATCCTGGAATGTCGGTTCTGTGACAGTTACTTTTAAATTATTTTTAACCTAGATTACTAAACCGTCATTTTGATTAATGTTTTTCCCGGTTTTGTGTAAAGAATAGCCATCTAGAATCGGTAGGTGAGGCGGGAGGTTTGACAGCCAATATTCTGTAAGGACAATAATATCACATTTTATATCCAGTCTATGCAACAAAACTTCAAACCCGGTTATATTCCGATTATACAACTTTCATCATCAGTTTTGTGGTCGCATTTTCTTTTAAAACGTTTTCACGTCGGGCAAACGGGGGCATGCGCTTTGTTATTACATTCCTTAAAGGAATGCCCGAGTTCTCCACAGTACTTACACGTAGGGCTACTTTCCCGACAAAATTTGGCTGAATGACCAAACTGCTGGCAGTTGAAGTATCTTGTTACTATTGTAAAGTCTCTGACTGGGCATGAGGTACAATTAATATATATTCGTCCTTGATTAATAAGGGCCTTCCTGATGCTAGGTGGCACTTTGAAAATGTAATTACAGGTAGGAAGGTTTTTCTTACCTGATTTATGGCTCAGTTTGACTGTTGCCAGGAGAGACTCACGCGTGGCATTGGGAAATTTATCGGCAATATTTTGTTCGATGATGCACTTGAACACTTCTTTATCCGTGAGGGCTACAGGGACACCAACAATTGCAATCCTTCGACGTCGTTTAGTCGGCTCCTCCATGGTAAGGCCAGAAGATACAAGCTTCTCGGAGTTCTTTAGTTTATCGATATCTCCTTTTGTCTCAGCGCTAATTATCACTCCCCCCATTTTTTACCTTCATCGTGCCCCGGACATGTACTTTGAGTTCTTCTGGGGATATTATCTTTTGTAAGAGGCACTTCGTGTCATCACTGGTTTTGGACTTGTCTCTCGGATAAATTGCTAGAGTACTAAGATTGTTTGGGCGAATGAGGGTTTGGCCACCTTTTTTGACCATGTCTGCAAAAGTGGTTCTAGAGTTTGGTTTTGATGATTCTTCGATACTATTCTTGAGTTCCTGCAGCTTTTGAGACAGGTCAATTTGGTTTTGCAGAGATACGATAGACGTCTAGGCTTTAGTGACATCCATTTTGAGGGACAAGCACTGGATTACCAGTTGTGATGTACCGTGGCTTACTTTTCGACAAAGCGAGCAGATGCGCATTTTTCGATCAGAATTAAATTTTCCATCTGTAGCAATGGAGCACACCTCGTTAAGGCACTGTTCAATGGTTCGCGCGTTTTGATTGGTTCGCTTGAAGTGGGTGTCTGCATGGGTGGGGTTGATGGAGGCCGGGTACGAGTGGTCCTGGCACTCCAGTTGAAGGGGCTGTTCTTCATTTTAGTACCAATTCTAGTACTTTTAATATAACTAAAGTATGTCACAGTTACTACTGGTATTGTTATAACGAGGTCACGGCTAAGCACATACTTATTTAATTATTTTAATTAGTATTTGACCCGTCTGTACACAATTACGTGCACTTACGAACTCGATTTATTATTATATTTTATTTAAAAGTAACTTCTCAATTAAATGACATTGTGTAACAAAAAACTTTATGTCAGTATCAACTAGCGACATCTGGTGAGCAGAAAATTATTAGCCCTCATTGGCGACAGACTAGCTACGAGTGTGGTACCTTCTCAGACGAACCCTACGCCGAAAAGTAAAGTCCTACCACCTAGATATTCAGGTTTCCTCACGGTGTTTTTTTACCACCGAGCAGATCACGTGATTAATTAGCAATTAAAATTTCAACTAACAAGTTTATTGGTACCGGAGGGTTCAAAAGCTTATCCACTGAGCTGCTACGGCTTTGTATTTTGTCTGCCGACTTCCAAAAAGGAGACGGTACTCAATTCGAGTGTATGTTTTTTTTTATGTGTGTTACCTCATAACTTTGTACTGGGTGAACCGATTTCGATGATTCTTTTTTATATGAAAGCTGATAGTTCTCGTGTGGTCCCATATGAATTTCATCAAGGTCGGGCCAATGGTTATTGAGTTATTCTTAAATAACCTATATTGAAGTCGCTTATATTGAAGTCGGCTGTACAAAATTTTTAATTTTAAATGATTTTTATTTGTTGCATATAGATATATACTTTAAAAAATTGACTTTTTTAACAATATACTTTCCAATTACACTTGTTTTTTAACTAGCGTCGGTTGTGATCCAAGATAATACACGCGTAATTAAAAATATTGCACTAACCTAGCCACAACTTAGGAATTTCACGTATATAAGTTAAAATAATACACAATGTCATAATAATACATTGTATTATGTATAAGAAATGCATCAAGATTCTTCCGTGATCCCAGATTTTATATTTTGAATACCAATCGTTGCATCTGCATAAAAATCTTATCTGATAATATAAACAGTGTGTGCTCTCTTAGATACGAATTGTTAATGCTTATCTTATGACTGACATACTCAAAGTAAATTCTTTCCATTTCCAGTGTCTACGCCACGCACCACAATGGAGAGCGGAGGAACGACTGGCCCTTTGCTGTACGCGGTCGTGGCAGCGGTGTTGGGGATGCTCCAATTTGGTTTCAACACTGGAGTGATCAACGCGCCTAAACAGTTCATCGAGAACTTCATCCGAGACCAATATGAAGTCGCTCCCGACCTCATCTTCGGTGTGATCGTCAGTATCTTCGCTGTTGGTGGTATGATAGGCTGCCCTTTGGCCAGTTGGATTGCCGACAAACGAGGCCGCAAATTTGCGTTATTGGCCAATGCCGTTTTCGGCGTGATAGGTGGCCTTCTAATGGGATTCAGCAAAGCCGGATCGTCGGTAGGGATGCTTATAGCTGGCAGATTTTTCATCGGTATCAATTGTGGTTTTGCCACAACTGCATCTCCTACATACGTATCCGAGATAGCACCTTTAAGGCTACGCGGTGCATTCGGCACCGTTAACCAATTGGCAGTTGCATTTGGTCTCGTGGGCGGACAGATTTTGGGTATCGACGTTATTCTGGGCAGCGACAATGGATGGCCATACCTACTCGGCTTGGCTGTGTTGCTATCAGCAATTCAGTGTTTGATGTTACTGTTCATTCCAGAATCCCCAAGATATCTCTTACTTGTACAAAGAGACGAAGAAAAGGCGAGGGAAGTGCTATCAAAACTCCGGGGCACCGGTGATATTGATGAGGAGATCAACGGAATGCACGCAGAAGACAGGGCTGCCAAGGAAGAAGAGAAATTCACTATCGGCGATTTGTTCCGGATCAAAGCTTTGCGAACACCTCTTATTATTGGGGTTGTGCTGCACCTTTCTCAACAGTTGGGCGGAATCAATGCTGTTCTATATTATTCATCAACTATATTCGAAAACGCGGGTCTCACAGTCGAGGATGCTCGATTGGCAACCATCGGTGTTGGAAGCATTCTTTTCATAATGGCCTTGGTTTCCATTCCATTAATGGACCGTCTCGGAAGACGAACTCTACAGCTTTGGGGTCTAGGAGGTATGGCGGTCTCCTCCGTGCTAATGACCGCTGCATTTTTCACGTACAAAGACAACTTCACTATGAGCATTTTCGCTGTCATCTTCACTCTGTTGTATGTTGCATTCTTCGGCGTCGGCCCGAGCTCGATCCCTTGGATAATTCTTTCCGAGCTCTTCGGTCAGGGTGCTAGGAGCGCCGCAGTTAGTGTTGGAGCCGCCGTGAACTGGTTCGCTAACTTTATCGTCGGTCTTGTATTTATTCCTCTAACGAACGTGCTCAATAATCTGGTGTTCTTGCCTTTTACTATACTGTTAATCTTTTTCTACGTGTTCGTTTACTTCAAGTTGCCGGAGACAAAGAACAGGACCGTCGAAGAAGTTACGGCTGAATTTAAAAAGTAGTTTTAATTATTTAGTTGTAAAACCACATTCCTTGTAATTTAATACTGCAATAAGTTTACCAATTGTGATAGTTACTGTATTACTTGTGACTGTGACGCGTATTTATTAGGTTGGTATTGCATTGCTACAGTACCGGTCAAAAGTTTTCATCACATGTTGAATTTTGGATAGTATACCATTTTGCTAATGAAAATGCATAATTATCCTATATTACATTCATAATGACTATGTAAATAATCTTTACACATGAATAAATGAAAATGAGCAATTTTAAATGAAACATTTAAGATTTCACCTACTACCAGAATTGTCATTCATTTACTGGTCGCATTTGTCTTACATATCTAACTGGTCAAGGTTAGATGTCACTGGTAAAGTTATTATTTTATAAAAATGATCGAAAACTATTGACCGTTATACATTCTAGCCAGAGGTTAACGTGTTCTTCTTACCCTTACATCACGTTTCGTCATTAACTTACATGTAATGGAGCCAGGTTAGGCGTATTATGACTGCAGAATGAATAGGTCGGCTCGATTTGGAAAACACCACGTTCACACAGAAAACATGCGTAAAACAGCAGCTTTGATTCTAAATTGAGGATAAATGCAGGTGTCTATCGACTACAGCAACTATTAAGTGGGCTATATGTCAGTTTGTTACTCTCACTTCTTATAATAGCAATCACAGCTTGGAAGTCTTTCAAACATTTTTTTTTATAAAATCGAAGTGAGAAACAAACTTGATGCTAAGTGGCTACTGCAGCCCGTAGATACCTGTAACCAATTTCGTTGGCGTCCCTGTGAACTAAGACAGTCTGAACTAAGACAACTTGTATTATACTGGTTCTCTATACCCTCCAGTCCGGAACACAGCAGTGCACGCACTGTTGCACGATAGCAGAATTGAACCAAATAAAAATTAAAAAAAATTCATCAGTGGGAAACTTTCGGGAAAATATGAGAATACGCGAGTTTAAGTAGCGGCACGAAAGTCTAGCGGTGACCGTTATTGCGCATAAGTCGAAAATAAGGTATCGTGAGGTAGTAAGCTAGTCGCGGGCGGGCGTGCGTATCGTTCGTACGTGCTGATTGGCTCTCCAGTCGCATTCGTGCAATTCAATTCGAAATCGTTCGCGGCAATACCCATGCGCAGTTATCCCCTCCACGTTTCGTTCAGCGCTAGACTTACGTGCCGCGTTGTACGAATAGTGATGTAAAAAGCCGCCCTTGCCGCATTGGATGCATGACCTAGTGGAGGTGTAATTGTGATTGTACATAAGGGAACCAGATAAAGACCTTTCACAGGAGTTTTGATTTTATACTGTAAAGTGAGCGTATGTGATTTAAAAATAACTTTGTTGAAATCGCATAAATTTAGCAAGACTGACACCTTATTTACTATATACTACACGTTATTTTAAAGTACTTATTCCAATAAATTTAACAAAATACCTTTTATTTATAAGTGCAAATTTAAATGTATGCAGCTGTCGTAACAGAGATAGGTAAAATAACAAATCATATTTAAATGTATATCTCTATCTATAGTCTGTACTTTTAGATATATGTTTTATAAATTCACTTTGTTTTGATTACGTATTTTTCGTATATTATAAATGAAATTATTCTTGATCAGGGGTTTGAGGACCAATTTTTTTCTTTTATATCATTTTAACACTATGATTTTTGTATTTATGTTATTTTTAATCTGTTAATATTTTTAGTTAGTTTATATAACCTAATAGTGCCTTATAATCATTTACATATTTCATGACATTTTAATTTAATGTATTTTTAAACGTGTTCCAGTGTTAAACGACATATAATAATGTTAAAATATTGGTATCTATGTATTTTCGATAATTTCCTAACTTTAAATACGTAGATCACTTGACCGTCCTAGTGTAATTTAGTGCCAACTTTAATTCGTTAGATTATGAGCGACTTTTATGTTTAAAAAAAATCACCATATAATACCGAGGCACATTATTAATGCAACTTTGTGCTAAGGAAAAAAATGTTATGTATTATTAATATTAATGGGTTTTAATATTTTGTCATGCACTTTAAATATGAAAAATATATTAAGTCTATGTGCTACTCTATGATTATCCTTCACATGTTAGGGATTTAGGGCTGATTTTTCAATCTGATGGAAGTTATCCATCAAATAAATTATAACATAACTTTATTTAAAAGTGAAGCAATTGAAATATTTTATTCACAGTCTCTATCAATTTAAGTCAAATCGACTGTGACATCTTATCAGTAGTTTGAGTATTTTACCATTAATGACAAACATGATAAAAATGTTATGAAATAAAAGTATAGTTAAAACGTAGGGATTATATAATCACTCTTTTATCATTGGGATAGGTATGATCAGTGCATTTTTTCTACCGACTTAAAAAAGGAAGAGGTAGTACACAATTCGAATGTGTTTTTTATGCGTGTTACCTCATAATTTTTTTTCTGGATGAACCGATTTCGATGATTCTTTTTTTATTTGAAAGCTGGCGCTTTTCATGTGGTCCCATATAAATTGCATGGTCATGATCAAGGTCTGACCAATAGATTTTGAGTTATCTTATAATATATACTGAAGCCGGTTGTACAAATTTTAACTGTACTGCTTGTATTAGAATTTTTTTACTAGTAATAACAGATATTAAAGGCAAGTTCTACCATCTTAATTAAATTTGATATATTACTGTATGCACGTTACATATATAAATATTATTTAAAATAAATATTGTAATATGAGAAAGCTATATCATGTAAACAGCGTCACGGCTGTAATCCCCGAGGGGGTAGACAGAGACCAAAGAGCACTAAGCTACTCTGACTTCCTTTTGTAGCCAAAAAACGGGTTTATTGTGATCATGCTTACTACTATAGCCCATCCCCTAAACACTCACAAACCCAATATCACATTGGGCGCTTTTTATAACTTGCTAATGAAATAACATACTTGGCATGTTGAAATATATTTAAAAAAATGATATATTCTCTTGTAGAAAATTTGTAAATATATAAATTCAAAATGTTTATTTACATTATGTCGCGTTTTACAAAGGTTGTTAATTGTGTTAATGCAAATATGTATATGGTCCTTCACTGCTGGCCGTATGAGGAAGCTCAAGGTCGCTCAGCGAGCTATGGAAAGGGCTATGCTCGGAGTTTCTCTGCGTGATAAACTCAGAAATGAGGATATCCGCAGTAGAACCAGAGTGACCGACATAGCCCAACGGATTAGTAAGCTGAAGTGGCAATGGGCCGGCCATATAGCTCGAAGAACCGACAACCGATGGGGAAGAAAGGTTCTCGAGTGGCAGCCTCGTACCGGCAAGCGAAGTGTAGGGCGTCCCCCCACTAGATGGAGTGACGACCTGGTAAGATATGCAGGAAGTCGATGGATGCAGGTGGCTCAGGACCGTGCTTTGTGGCATTCTTTGGGGGAGGCCTATGTTCAGCAGTGGACTTGTGAAGGGCTGTAATGATGATGATGATGAAATATGTATTGTTTTTACATTGTCTTAAAAACGTTTGAATAGAGAATTAAAATTTGAAACTGGCGAGTTGCATTTTATAACGTTTTTTAATTGCGCAATACGTCAGTAGCTATGATTTATAAAAAAAAGTAAAGTAAAGTGTTTTATGCTTAGTTTTGATGTATTATCTTTGAAGTTAATTATTAATAGTCATTGAGTTATATGTACTACGTACTAGAGAAGCTATTCCAAACAAAAAATGTGCGCTACTCTATGTCTTCGCGCATGCGCAGGAGATAGTAGAGCCGCGATAGCTCAGTTGATATATTATTACCTATTTATTCACTTGAACAAAAAATAATTTTACTTACTTGACCACTGAATTGTTATTTACGTCGAGGTTTAAACTTTAGTCTCGGATTATTAGCGCCACTCGTAAGGTGTACAGATTGCAGTACAGTTCAGTTGAACACACTGAATATTCGGAATGCGAAATCTAGTGCGTAGTAAATATATATCGATGTTAATAGTAAAGAATATAGAGGTGTTTTTTTAATCTAAAGAACATACATTTAGTAGTTTTCAAAAAAATAAGCCATTTCCGAAACTTATTGTATTAGGTTTAAAATTCTTATAAATAATCCAGTTATTTCAATTAAAATAGGATTCAATTCCATTTTTCTACCGACGTCATATTACATTCCATTAGATTTGCGTTCTGGTTTTTGCCATTCTTTTTTGGTCTAAGATTATATTGTGGAACTTAAAATATACAACAAGTGTATAAAATCTTTATAGGTTAATCTTATTTTGTATTAATCTTATTTGAGTATTTTCATATATTTTTCCACAAAATTTTTGTTTCTTTTATTGTCATAGTTAAAGTTTCTGTTAAATTATGTATCAGAATTACTTGCGCGTGCACTATAATCCTGTCCTGCGCAGATAGCTAATATATATGCGTTGAGATTTAGCCGCCGTGACCGAAATCCGTTCTGGAGGGAATTATTATTTATTATTTACATTGCTTGCCTTTCTTATGATAGAAAAAGTTAACATTATATTTATTCAACGTGTTGTAATCATTTTGTACTAAATCATGTTTTTTTTAAGTGGTTGTAAATATTTTAAGGAGTATTATTGTATTTTATAACTTATAAAACAAAAAAAAATACGAATTTGAGACACCTGTTAATATTAAAATACTATTTGGAATTTGTGGCGTTTACTTTTATTTAGCATGATTATTAAGTGGCGAAGCTTGCGAAGACACTTATTGATTTCACGATGTCTGTCCGTCTGTCCCACGATTATCTCGAGAACGGTTTCGAATTTTCAAATTCTGTTTTCAGCAATCGATTACTGATCACCCAGGCATCTGAACGTCCTATTTTGAAACTGATTGCTCAACGGCAACCGTTAGAAACCGCTGCAAAGCTGATTGCTTCGCCACTTTGCTATGCTGTTAGCTTGCTAGGTTTATTTACTATGTGATAATATTAAAAAGGAAGGGAGAAGCCGTATAAATAAGGCTTTTTCTTTACTTTCTTGTGCTCGCATACTGTGAAATTTAGTGAGAGCTTAGTCCCTGAGCTACCTGACCCCTGAGACCTCTGAGCTTGAGACTCTGACCATGACAACTATACAACCATGAAAACTATCCATACTTAACTTATTATATCACTACCTTGCAATCCTTATGGATATATTAAGACCATGATATGTCTGCAGAACGTATTCTTCAGCTAGAAAAGGAAAGAACCTCGTTCGGATAGAATACCGACGTGATATGAAAACATAAAACTTTTGTGTTTTATATAGGTAGTGGCGTGACGAGAGCCGGATATTCTTTTTACTGGTAAGGTGTGATAACGCATCTGCATTTTGATTCCAAGTCTGAGATAGCAGTAGTCGTTTATGGGTCACTGCGGCTACTTCCATGGTTGTCACTTTTGAGAGAATGTGGTTTCTTCAGTTTGCAGACTGAAGTGGCAATGGACTTGTTGACATGTATACGTGGTAGAGCTGCAGCTAAATTAGTAGTATAGTTGTAGCACGAATGGGTCGACTCGACCGGGGAAGAACCACGCTCTCACAATACCAGCGTAAAATAGCAGCTTAACATTGCTGCGTTTCATTTCATTGGGGAGTAGAGTACCGGAGACCCTTTTTACTGGAAAATGCATTTAGTGTGCAGTTTCGTGGTCACTTTGAAGGGAAGGCTAAATTGGCCTCTAAAAAGCTTTGCGTGCTCAGCAGAGCGAGACAGTATTTCATGCCGGCACATCGCTTGCAACTTTACAAAGCGCAAGTTCGGCCTCACATGGAATACTGTTTTCATCTCTGGGCAGGGGCTCCCCAGTGCCAGCTCCTTCCACTTGACCACATCCAGAGCAGACCGGACTAGGAGTTTTCTTCCTCGTGCAACTTCTCTGTGGAATTGTTTACCACCGGCGATTTTTCCGGACCGATACGACTTGGGACCTTCAAGAAAAGATCTTACACTTTTCTAAAAGGCCGGAAACGCATCTGCGGTTCACCTGGTGTTGCGGTTGTTCATGGGCGGCGGTAGTCACTTACCATCAGGTGAGCCGCATGCTGGTTTGCCCTCTCTAGAAATGATATATATGTCTATGGGTCACAGCAACCACTTACCATCAGGTGGACTATGTGCTCGTTTGTCGTCCTATACCATAAAAATAATAATTTTCATTTAATCATGTACAACTTGTGTTAATTAACCTATTAAACATTATTAATTAAAGCCTTTAGATATTGGCTTTTAGTTTATGAAGTAATAAAGATAGAATGTAATGAGATGATAAATTTATTTGTTTTTTAACATCGTGCAGTGGTAGGTAATTTTTTTGTTACAAAACATGGTAACACTGCAGGTCTAAAGTGCATAAATTTTTAATGTTTTATATATAAATTTAAATAGTCTAAAATACTATTAAACAAAACACATGGGAGTGTTTAATTTACTGTTACATTAGTTTTATAAGTAATTACGTTTGATCATCTCCGCAGAGCTTTGAGAATAGCAGAAGTGCTTCATCCTGTTCCTCTTCTTCCACTTCGCCTTCTAACCAGAAGGTTTCCATCATGCCTTTGCCCTGAGAAATAAAATTTTTAAATTAATTTTGCCTATATGCATAAATTTGCATAAAATATAGTAAATAAGAAAAAGAAATAACAGCGGTTTCATGCCGGTTCTTCTCATTACAAAGTTTTATTAAATTGAATAAAACGTTTAGTTTAGACTTTCATTTTGACGTTGAAACGCTAACATCTCTCTCTTTAAATACTTGGTATGTTCTGCGACCTACACATGAAAAGGCTTTATTGCCACTACTTGGGTGGCCGAGAGTTCGAATCCATGCCGGAGCTAAAATTTTTCTATAAAAACAAATAATTAACTGTTATATGTTCTCATTGTTTCCGGATTATAATTGAATTGCTTGTTAGTCTACCAAAATCTTTTCGAATGAGCATTACAGCGATTATAGGGCGAGGTGTATCGTCACAGAAGTCATAGATATCTATAGTAGTTCATAGTAGCCCTAGATTTGTAACCTGGCTTAGATATTTAGGTAATATATTTTCGTTATATTCCCCAACTACGATTTTTTTTATAGGATAGGGTGACAAACGAGCACACAGTCCACCTGATGGTAAGTGATTGCTGTGGCCCATAGACATCTAAATTTATCCTCGTTTGCGAATCAAAATGCAGATGCGTTGTCACCCATGAGGACTAAGATGGAATGCCTCTTTTCCAGTAAAAAGGGTCTCCGGCCACCTGCACTCACCAAGCGAAACGCAGAGGTAAACCTCTACTTCACGCTGGTTTTCTGTGAGGTCGTGGTACCACTCCGGTTCGAGCCGGCCCATCCGTGCGACAACTATACTACTAATATAGCTGCATCATGGCTCCACCACGTATAAAAATTTTCACGGAGTGCGACGAATGTGGCGATACAAGTCAGCAGATAGGGATGAGATGCGGCATTTCTTTGCATCTTATCTTTGGCGGCAGGTCTGTTTCTCCTCTGAAGACCCTTCGAGCTGCGCGGATGCCATAACCAATGTTAAATTTGCTGACGTGCCCATTGGTGGTAAAGCTCGCCCATGGTTTAATGCCGAGAACGCTCGTGCTGAAAACCACAAGCATATGGCGTCACTTATCCTGGGTCGATGCTCGAGACCGTAAAGCTCCGGATGTTAGCCTTAAGAAGAGAGCCTTTAACCAAGCCGCTAAGTCCTGCAAAAAGGTATTACGCCAAGCCAGTTTCGACAGCATTAAACACATCGGCACAAAGCTCTCTGTCAAACCATCTGGCAGTAGAGCTTTTTCGTCTCTCGCCAATGCGGTCGAGACAAACTTCTGTCGATCTACACTGCCTCCGCTGGTAAAACCAGATGACTCACTGGCGCATGCGCCTAAGGAGAAAGCGGACTTATTTGATTCTCTTTTTGCTTCCGATTCGCGTCTGGACAGTAGCAACAGCGTACCATCTCAATTTCGTCACTGCGGTATCTCTATGTCAGAGGCCCGTATCATCAACAAGGAGGTTCTTAAAACTTTGCGAAGTCTAGACGTGAACAAAGCTAGTGGACCTGATGATATGCCAGCTATTGTTCTAAAGGTCTGTGGACCTGAGTTATCTCCTGTGTTGAAACGCTTGTTCCGCCTCTCATTCAGGACTGGAATAGTGCCTAAATCTTGGAAGCTGGCCAATGTGCAGCCTGTGCCTAAAAAAGGTAGCCGTACCGACCCTGCCAACTATCGGCCAATTTCAATTACCTCCATACTATGCAACATTATGGAGCGTATATTGAACGCCCACCTCATGTCATACCTAGAGCAAAATGATCTCCACAGTGATTACCAGTACGGATTTCGCCGAAGTTGATCAACCGGGGACCTTCTAGCGTATACCACTCACATATGGGGCGAAGCCCTCGAGAACAGTGGTGAAACACTTGCTGTTTCCCTCGATGTTTCGAAGGCCTTTGACAGGGTTTGGCACGTTAGTATATTGGGCAAGCTTTCAGCGTACGGCTTATCCCCTAGCCTGATTGTCTAGGTGAAGGACTTTTTGAGTGAACGATCTCTCCAGATCGTCGTTGATGGCTGCTCATCCGATGCTGTGGTGACTAATGCCGGTGTTCCTCAGGGGTCCGTTCTTGCCGCAACTCTCTCCCTGCTGCATATAAATGATCTGCTCGTTCCCGATATCTATGGGTATGCAGACGACAGTACAGTTGTGGTGTGATACCAACCAAGCACCCGGGCCAGTCGGGATGAAATCCAGTCAGAAAGAGAGGCTATGGTTGAGCGTGTGAGTCTCACACTACAGGCAGTTTCCGAATGGGCCGATGCCAATCTCGTGAGATTTAACGCCTCCAAAACACAAGCGTGTCTTTTTACCGCTAAAAGGTGGGCTCCTTGGCTCCTACTTTCCGGAACGTATCCTTGGAGTATACTGACCGCCTTCAGTAACTAGGGATTGAATTTTCTCCGAACCTAAACTATGGGCGGTTCATTGAGTCCAGATCCAAAGCAGCCGCAAGAATACTTGGTGTCCTTGCAAGGGTGCGGCGGTACTTCACGCCGGGGCAGCTTCTTATCTAATATAAAGCGCAAGTCCGGTCGTGCATGGAGTACTGCTGTCACATATGGGTTGGTGCTGCAAAATGCCACCTGGCAGCATTGGACTCAGTGGAGAGACGTGCTAAGAGGCTCATTGGTAACCTTGATTTGGTTGAAACCGACCTTGTCAGCCTCGAGCAGAGGCGCAGAGTAGCTAGTCTCTAGGTATTCTATAGGATGCATTTCGGTGAGTGTGCGCAGGAATTGCACGCTTTAATTCCTCCCTCTCCTTTCTACCATAGGACAACCAGACGCTCGGCGGGTCTTCATCCCTTTGTTGTCGATTTGTCGAAGCAAACCGTTTGATTCTAATGCGTGGAATACGCATTAGAACCAAACGGTTTGCTTTGTCTTTTGTAAAGCGTACAGCAAAGGAGTGGAATAATTTGCCGGCGTCTATCTTTCCGTCCGAATACAATCTGGGCGTCTTTGAGGTAAGAGTGAATAGGCTTTTGTTACGATAAGACAGTGCGATTTACCATCTAAGGTTGCATCAGCACTTACCAACAGGTGGGATTGTGGTCAAGCACTGGCTTATAATTAGTAAAAAAGAAATATTCATGGGTCAAGGTATTGCACTGGCACTTGGGGAGCCCCCATTGACACTGATGACGGGAGCGAATACGCTAAAGCCAATACTACAGAGGGGTAGATCTGATATCTGCCTGCGTAAGAGGAGCGTCTCAGGCTTTTTACTCCCGATTAGCTACTTTTAACAAAATGGTTGACATATCGCGCTCATTTAAGGTTGAAAAAGGAAAAGTTACAGTCCGTCTGTCATTTTATTTCAGAGAGGGTTAATTTGCATTAGACATGTGTCATTCATTCATTCCTTGTGTGACACGTGCAAGGAGGTTATTATATTATAACCTCCTTGGACACGTGTAATGTAAAATATATGTGTGATTCGTTTTACGTACTGATTCGTTTTACGAACCGTGTCATTCGGGTCGATCTTTCAAATGGATTATTTTTGAGTTTCAGTACTCTGTAATCTGTCAGCCCCGCTCGACAATGTCGGTCGGACATTGCTGTACTCTGGTCGTAGGTCCTGTCAATCATTTGATCCAGAACGTTGAAAAAATGTAATTATGCAATCATCAATACTTTAATGCGACTCGGGTCAAATGAACGAATCATTCACGATTGACACATGTCTATTCTGCATCATTTTCCATATTGACCCGTAAAAGTATTTTATTATGTTGATTAGTTATCAAAATGATGCTGCTGCCCAACTCCTGTTTAATATTTGTCTTGACTTACATCTACGGGATGATATGTGATGGGTTGTCTTACGCCACCATTACATGGTGGCTAGGTAACTCTAACGAAGCCATAATCAGCCACAGTCTTCACGGACTAATGTGCTGTTGCGCGCCACAAATAATACATAGTACATGGCGACACTAGTTACCACTAGCGCCCTCTAGTATCGAATAGCAGAACTAGGAGAGACACGAACATTCTAGAAATTTTCATGGAAGAACTTTCTAGAACTATCGACACCTAGTCAATCGGGACCGATATGTACTCGAACATTCCAGAAGTTTCTAGAGTTCTAGAGAGAGTTCGAGATTCTGGAAACTAACTGAGGCTCGTATATATAAGGCCGGTGTCGACTGCAACCGCGTCAGTATTGAATTGGCGATATAAGCGAATACTTCGAAGCGATACAACTGCGAACTAAAGTCATCAGTAGTACAATTGTGTATTATTATTATTGTGGTTTTAAGTTTTAATTAGTGTTCTGTAATTAAAGTATCAATTGTGGTAATTTAATCGGCAGTTTTTAATTGTCTCGAACCCCAAGCTCGTAACAGTACCTTAACTTTGATTAGTCCTCTTCGTCTGAGTCTAAATCTGCCAGCGGGAAGTTCTGCTGCTGTTTGAGCGGATATTTGTATACGCCCTGGCTGAAAATCAAAAATTTTAATGTTAATTATATATACGTGGTAGAGTCAGCTGCAGCTGTGTTATGGCTGCAGCACGAACGGGTCGGGTCGGTAAGGACCTCATTCGTATAGACTACCAGCATAAAATAGCAGCACTATGCTGCTGTAGTGTCGAGGACAGGAGATCCTTTTTACTGGTAACGAGACACTCCATCTTAGTTCTCCGGAGTGCCGACGCATTTGCATTATGGTTTTTAATAGAGAAATAGATGTAACCGCCTATATTTCACAGACTGTTAGCACCATTACGAGTCCGAGGGCATCATGTCCAGTCTTACGCCCAGCGTGGTAAATATTGATAAACAGTGGACATATAGAAGACTGATGATTTGAAAACGCTAAAACATTAAGGGGCGCTTTTAGGAGGGAACTTTTTCTATTTACGACATTCAGGTCAGGTATTCAGTAGTCAATCATTGGGAATTTAAAAAGTGCCCAATTTTTAACCTGTTGATTTGTTTGTTATTGATAATGGGTTATCTATTGTATACCCTATGGTTTGGGGACACAAAAACTTTACAAGTGATATTAGCCCTGAGGATCAATATAGAATGCCTGACTATTCACTACATCATAAGTTCACTGCTGCATATAGTTCTCACCATAGATCGTCACAAAGTAAGAAACTTGGGTCATATAAATTCATTGAACACCTGCATGTTTAATCACGTCGTCACGCCGGTTCTACAAGCTATGAATTATCAGGTGGTAAGACTCCTTTCATTTATTATTATTTTTTCTACCGACTTCAAAAAGGAGACGGTACTCAATTTGACTCTATGTCCTCAAAACTTTTTACTAACTCGGCACAGATAGTTCTCATCGTCGAGGAGTTCCAGTAGCAGTCATCAAAGTACACTTACAAGTCACTCCGTCAAGTCCGGAGTTAAGGTCTATTCATAACTAACAAAGCGAGCCCAAACTCGGCACATCTAGTTCTACTCGTCGAGGAGTTCCCGTAGCAGTCATCAAAGTACACTTTCAAGTTACTCGGGCGAACCGATTTTGGGTGATAGCTGGTGCTTCACATGTGTTTCCATATACATTTTATTAAGGTCTGACCAATAGTTTTTGAGTTATTCTTAATAATTTATATTGAAGTCGGTTGTTCAAAATTTTTATTCTTTATTGCACCAAATTTTTGTACAAAAGGCGAGCTTAATGCTATATGACATTCTCTACCTAGAGTCCATCTACCTTCACCACCACTACCCTCTTACCTATTCCTGCCGCAAAATGGCAGTGTTTGCACTACTGTGTTTCGTTCTGCAGGGTATAGAGAGTCAGTATAAATACAAACTGAGGCATTCCATCTTGGTACTTAGAGGATACAACATACCTGTAGCCTTCTTTGTTCAAGATGGCTACAGGTGTCCATGATGTGCAGAAGTCACTTGGAATTAGGTGGACTGTTAGTCCGTATTTCGTTTCAGTTTCCTACCGACTTCAAAAGAGGAGGTACACAATTTGACTGTGTTTTTTATGTGTGTTAACCTCATAACTTTATTCTACGTGAACCGATTTTGATGATTCTTTTTTTATTTGAAAGATGGTGCTTCTCATGTGGTCCCATATAAATTTGATCAAGTACTGACCCGTAGTTTTTGAGTTATCCTTAATAATTCATATTGAAGTCGGTTGTACATTTTTTATTTTACCACTTGTATAAAAAATAAATGTGCCCGGCGTATTGGAACTTCAACCTAATATCTAGTATATTATGAGAGTTACTCTTATTGTCCCGCAGACATTCTCTATTTTATCACCCTCAGAAATTCTGAGCATAGCCCTTTCCGTTGCGCGTTTTGACTTTAGTTTCCTCATTTGACCAGCACCAGCATTAAACGTCGTCACTGACAACACACTGGTTTTTTCACGAAACCTCCGCGGGAAATTCTTAGCACTATCACCAGAGTCAAGAACGCTATATACTGTAAATATGATAGTTACCTCGGACGTAGTTTGCATCCGACTGGCAGTGTTCACTGTATCCCCAACGAGACAGTACCGCGGCAAGCGGCGGCCTAGGACTCCAGCCACGCACGGCCCAGTGTGTACACCTGTTCAACGTATACATCCTAGATAACAACGAATCGAATAACTAAAAAAAAATTATAACCGAATTATTTAAATATATATATATATATATATATATAAACCAATTTTAACAAGCACAGAATGTGGAAAATTAATATAGGAACACTCTGGACGTAAGTACACTTCTCGCAGATATAGAAAGAAATAAAGAAACACTTTATTTTAACACAGACCATTGACGCATACAATTAAATAATTTAGTTAGTTAATTTTAATTTTGTACGTCAAAAGTATGCTAAAATAGGACATTATTTATATTTTACATTGTGGTGAAACTACAGCGCTGATTTTCAGTAATGGTTAAGAGTCATGTTACATAAGTACATTAAAAATTACACATTATTGATAACCACGACCGTGTAGTGGCGGTGTAAGAATATTCAGTACCCAATATCGTCCCGTGGATGTCGTAAGAGTCGACAGAGACAAACTGAAACAGGAGATGACAGCAGCATCTTCCTGATAAAGCTGAACGCACATTTGTCGTGTACGTGCCGCACGCGCCGAATTTTAGAATTCGTTGTATGAAATCTCGCACAGTACAGCCGCACCGTACGCGCCGAATTTTATAAAATGCGGTAGGTATACGATATCGAAGGACGAATGCTGATGACGTCATATAACGCGGCGCGTTTGGCGAAATGGCTCAAATGGCTAAGATAGCCATTCAGCGGGGAAACGCAGCCAGCGTTCTTGGTACGATACCGCGGGGAGTAGGACTGTATGATAATTAAGTCACTAGTTTTAGTTTTTTTTATTATTATAGTTTTTAATATTATAAGTAACTCAAAATAATAAAAACTACGTTTGCCAACCAGCATGCCAAGCGCATTTATTATGGCATTGGTTAACGAATATAAATAATAAATTGCCTGACTCGGCAACTGAGAATTTCTCGACAGAAATACCCAATAACTTATTTTCGTCCCGGAATCCGCATCCGGGACCTGATGATGAGCAAGCGCGTTTACTGGTCGTAAACGCGATTGCACTAGACCAACGAGGCAATCACTAGTCAGTAGTACCTATAGTGAGCTTAGGCAGGGCGCGTGCGACGGCCAGCGCGGCGCTGGCGGCGGCGGCGGCGTGCCCGCGGCGCCGCTCCGGCGCGCCAGACACCAGCATGTACACCGTGCCCACCGTCTCTACCTGACACAACAAACTTCAATTTGTTACATATCATATTTTATATCATTATAATTTACGCGGCTTTAGGGTGGCCCAATAGCCGCACTAACCTACTGTTACTGATACTGAGAGTTTTGGCCGATAGTCTGAAGACAGCACCAATTTTGACTAAGAACGCTGGTTAAAACCACTTTTGACTACAAAAATCAGTCAAAACTGTTTTTGATTTAGGGCATTCATTGGTCAAAACCATTTTTGCCTGATTTTATTAAAGTGGTTTTGACCGGTTATGAGTTTTGACTGTACATATACACCACACTATTAGTTTTTTTTTATAGAATAAGGATGACAAACGAGCATAGTCCACCTGATGGTAAGTGGATGCTGTGGCCCATAGACATCAACATTTATCCACGGTTAAGTATTAAAATGCAAATGGTTTATCACTCCCGTGGATCAAGATGGAATGCCTCGTTTCCAGTTAAAAAGGTCTCCGGTTCTCTTCACTCGCCATACGAAACACAGCAGTACTGATATTTTACGCTGGTATTCTGTGAGAGCGTGGTCCTTCCCCGGTCGAGCCGACCCATTCGTGCTACAACTATACTACTAATATAGCTGCAGCATGACTCTACCACGTGTTCAGTGGGCTTTTGCGGACTGATTAGAAAGTGACAGTAAAAAAAATATCTTTAAAATCTTAGTTATGACATCCGCAGCACGAGCGTTTTACTTCAGGACTCTCTAAAATCAATTATGATTAGAAAGAAAGATGTAAGAAAAAAGTACCTAATAAAGAGAAAATAAAGTAGTGGTGGTCAATGCATATAATGGAATAGACATGAAGTTTCTGACCGTGTTTCGTGGTGTTCCTTGTGGGAGGACTATGCTCAACAGTAGACTTGTGAAGGGGTGTTATGATGATAACTGAAATCTCTGTTCATAGTCCTTAAATCTATAAATATAAATAAAATTAAAGTGTTTGTCTGTAATATCGAAAATACTGTCTTATTTTAAGCCAAGGGTTCTTTGCACGCCATTAAGACATGAATAACCATTTTAAAAACTTTTGTCTGTCTGTCTGTCCGGGCTAATTTTTGGAATGGCTGAACCGATTCTAATGAAACTTCACGAACAGATAGAGAGATGTTTTATCCGACAAATTGAAGATTTATTAAAAGAAAAACAAATAGTTTATGAAATAAATGCTCTTTGATTATCTTAAATCTATTTAACGCCACATTAGTATATCCTACTAGGCGAAGCCGGGGCTGATCACTAGTGAATAATTAAACGACCAACCTTATAAACTCGATGCGTGTCGAGGAGCCTGTCGATCTTGGAGTAGACGTCGTTCATGCAGGCCACGGTGTGCGTGACGTCAGCGCGCGTGCCCGTCTCCAACAGCTGCACGCCGCAGAACATTATTGTCACCGACTCGAACGCCTAATAAACAGGATACGTGTAGATGTTTATGGGCCGCAGAATGTGCTTACGATATGGTATACTCCGAGTTGTAGCGTTGCACGCTATTATAATATATAATAATGATATAATACAGCCTATATACGTTCCACAGCTGGGCACAGCCCTCCTCTCATTTCTGAGAGGGTTTTTAGGGTAAGGAAGTGACCACTAAGGAGCTTATTGGGGAGCCCAATCTGGTTAAAACCAATCTCACTAGTCTCGAGCGCAGGCGCAAAGTAGCCAGCCTTTCGGTTTTCTATAGGATTCATTTCGGAGAGTGTGCGCAGGAATTGCATAACTTAATCCTCTCTCCCTTCCACCATTGTACAAATAGACGCTCGGCCAGTCTCCACCTTTTCGTTGTTCGTCATTCGTACAGAAAAGTTTCAAGAGGTATCTGTCTTTCCATTCGATTACATTTCGGGTGTTTTCGAGGCAAGAGTGAATAGGCTTTTGTTAAGTCAGTGCCTGCATCAACCTGTATCGTCACTATCTAGTAAGGGGCGCCCTACAATTCGCTTACCTTTGGTCTCCTCTATAGATTGTCTTATAATATTCCCCATAAGGTTGTCATAGACCACTATACGGGCATTTAGAGACCATTTGTGGCATACAGACTACTGGTTAAGAACCACTGCTCTAATAGAATAGAATAGAATAATTTTTTATTCAATATAGATCACATGTGTAATTCTTATTGAAAGTAATTTATTACTTTACCACTGGTTCGAAAAAAAAACCTCTGTCCTGGGAAGAACCAGCAAGAAACCCAGCGGGATTTTTTTTAAAAAGCATATTTTACATTAATGGTTGGTACAAAATTTATTTTAGAAATTGTAGATTGGAAAAGAACACCTCATTCCCAGGGGTTATTATCAACCATGTATTCATTTATACTATAATAACCCTTTTTATACAGTTTCGACTTAACAAAACATTTAAACTTGGTAATAGAGAGAGCCTGTACACATTCCGGGACATTGTTGTAATAGCGTATACATTGCCTCAAGAATGAATTACTGACTCTGTGGAGTCGAGAAACTGGTATCACTAGCTTGTGTTTGTTCCTAGTGTTTACAGAATATACATCACTTTATTTACTAAAACTACCTTTGTTTTTGTGAATATACATTAAATTTTCGTAAATATACTGAGAGGCCAAAGTTAATATATTTATTTCTTTAAATTTATCTCTAAGAGACTCTCTCGGTTTTAGGTTGTACATAGCTCTAATGGAGGGCCATTTCTGTAAAACAAAAATAGTTTCTGAATCAGCCGCATTTCCCCATAGCAAAATCCCATAAGACATTATGCTATGGAAATAACTGAAATAAACTAATCTAGCTGTCTCGACACTAGTGAGACCTCTAATCTTTTTTACAAATCTGCAGAACTTAGTCTGCTTGCTAGTTTGGATACATGGGGGCCCCATTGAAGCTTTGCGTCGAGAGTGATGCCAAGAAAAACAGTGGATTCAACAGGCCTCAGTAACTAATATATAATAAATATAAATAAAGACTAGTAATAGCCCATCGGGAAGTTCATTTAAAATCGATTGAAAGCGTTTAAATTAAAATCGAGGATTAAGTAAGTATACCGCTAAAAATGGTCTCCGCCTTCGTTTTGCTACGCTTAGTTGCTATTTTATACTTATAATAGTTAACAGTGTTAGAGCCACGCGGCAGCTTTTGCTGTCGCACGGATGGGCCGGCTCGAACCGGGGTGGTACCACGACCTCACAGAATACCAGCGTGAAGTATAGGTTTACCTCTGCGTTTCGCTTGGTGAGTGCAGGTGGCCGGAGGCCCTTTTTACTGGAAATGAGGCATCCCATCTTAGTCCTCACGGGTGACAACGCATCTGCATTTTGATTCGCAAACGAGGATAAATGTAGATGTATATGGGCCGCAGCAACCACTTACAATCAGGTGGACTGTGTGCTCGTTTGTCACCCTTATCCTATAAAAAAAAAATTCCTTTACTGCTTACCCTACTTATAGTCCTTTCCCGGTAGAGCTGATTCAGTACTAGTGCAGCCATTTAGCAGCTGTGTGACTCTGCGCTTTATGTCTAATGACTCTGGGTCCAGGCCCATCCAGATATTTACTCATAAAATATATAAAGGGACTCCATGGTAGTAGACTTAATATTACCAAGCGATTAAATTAGCAAAGGGGTATCTCACCTGACAAGCGGCCATCGGATCTTTTCCTGCTCTTAAATGGTCTGCGATTGCTTTTGGTATCATGGAATAGAGGAGTTGATCGCTTCTCTTCTTCCACTGGTCTAACAACCGACATGACTTTTCGAGAGACAAGCTCCTGCTTTCTGCCTTTTCGAACATTAGCTCTAATCGCGAAAGATGTTGCCAGCCGTGTAGTAGCATCTCCTTGGATAGTCCGTGGCCGTTCAGGTCAGCCAGGTATAAGCCCGCTTGTCTTAATTCGTCCAAATCGTTGAATCTGCAATTATCATGTTTAAAATTAAGGCTATAATTATATTTAGTGCCATAGAGATGGCTTTCTATTTATGGTGTGCGTCATTATGATTTGGATGATAACTACTTCATCCAATCTAATCACGAATCCATCACCTAATTGTATCCCGTAGGAGTCGTAAAATATGATATTCTAGGAATTGAACGCCTTAAATTATTCGGAAGCGAGTTTTCATTTGCCAATTGATTGCAATTTTAACACGCTCTGTAACCATGGTAGCTCAGATGGTTAGCGCTTGCTGCAAGTTTCACAGTACGCGAGCAACCCGGGTTCGATCCCCGTCGGCACCTTTGAAATTGTTAATTGCAATTTTAAGTGCTGATTTACCACGTGCTCGGCGGTGAAAGAAAACATCGTGAGGAAACCTGCATGTCTGAGAAATAAGGAAAAAAATTTCGAAGACATGTGAAGTGCACCAACACGCATTAGGGCAGCGCGGTGGACATTTCCTTGCCCTAAAACCCTCTCAGAAATGTGAGGAGGCCTGTGCCTGGCAGTGGGACGTATAAATAGCTGTAACTTTAGCTTTAACTGTAACCGTTACACTCAAGCAAGAGACGTCTTTTAAATCTGTATAAGCTTTGATTATAAAGTACTCCTGATAAACTCCCCTACAGGTTCAGTATAGGAAACCCCAGAAAAATATTATGGCTTCTGTCAGACGTCAATCTAGTACTGCAATCGCCAATCAAGGATCGAGAAATCCAACAGTGGCCTAACGGATTGATAAAGAAGAAGACTTCGCCATCATCCAACAAATTCGGTAAATTTGTTAAAACTAATTAAAGAAAATACAAAGGTTTGCGTTGATTTCATTTCATGTTGTAAGTGAAATTGTAACAGCATTTAAAAAAGACTTTCTTACCGGGTCTTCTCTGCAGAATGTCTTATTTTTGCGAACTGGTTTAGAATTTAACGTTTATATGAGCTTTAAACATAGTTCAATTTCAACAAACGTTGAGTGGCGAGGTAAAAATATCCACTACCCCATATCCCTTGGTTGTCGTACGTGAGAGATGACAGAGAGAAACCGAATCAGGAGATGGGCAGCGGCACTATGGCTCACTATGGCCCCCCTATGAGAAATTTATGGGGAAGACTCACGTTTATCAGTAGACTTTTATATAAATGGAAATACAGTAAAATTTTTGGCCTTTCGATGTAAAATTCAACAATGCTGAGTTTGAAACGAGGCTTTTAACGACGAAAAATTAACCCAAATTTGCTGAATTCAGATCCTACAGTTATGAGCATTAATAGAGCATTTTCCGGCTTCACGCTTATCACTTGCAGCTTGATGAGTAAAGACTGACTAGAGAAGGTGACTTCTTCCAAAACGTTCAAATGTTAGAATAGGCACATACATATATACTTATACCATGTAAAAACGTGGATTTTTATTTTTAAATTGGATCATCAATGTACTATATCTAGTTAATGTTGGTGTTGATCTGCATATTTAATCGATATAAGTGTTATCTTTTGTTTTTATAACGTAAAAGTTGTTACTGAGGAATTTTCCTTTCTTTAAATAATTTCGAAAGTCTTCTAACACAGACCTTTTAAAATGACGTTTGAACCTTCATGATCATCATTTTCACTATGCCGCATAATTCCATTTTCTTTTTAAGATAATATACGTACACGCTAGCACGCATCCTTTTAAAATAGTAGATTTGGACTCAGTGGATGTTAAAAGGTGGAATTATTCAAATTGCATATATTTACATGGGACTGCAAAGGAAGATTAGGGCGTCGATCTCTTCTAACAAGTAGATTGGTCCTTTGAGCAGGATCGAGCGAGCTCCTTGTGAACCACGACGCGCGTCGTTTACACATCGAGCCTTCCACCGCATCAGTTCCAGTTCAAAAAGCATCGTCTGCTTACAAATGACCTGGTAGCACATGTTTAAAAATCACTCACTTAATTTATATTGTATATACATAAGGAAAATAAATTTTTAAAATGGCAAAAATGCAGTTAACGTATAAATTGAAATAAAATTAATAATTAATATTAATAAACTTCCGCTTCCTATCTTGCTGATTCGTTCGAGGACAGGAGTTTATCCGAATCAAAGGTAAAAACATAAATTACTTACTCGTAAGTATTCAAACAATCTATATTATTAAATAAAAATTATTCTATTCTATTCTATTCTATTGTAACAAATAACACTATTTTTATCATCGTATTTACTAAGTCCGATTACAGAATATATTTTTTAGACTGACATCAGCACCGTATCGCATGGCGTACATTTTAAAATAAACACCTCTACGTACATTTTTGTTCTATTTAACTTTACCTTGTCCCACGTGAAAGATATTTTTGGTTTCCTCAAACGAAGTATTTCAGAAACGGATGATTGCACTAATCTGTGTCCCGGTCCACCCCACGCTGCTGCTAGCTGAAACACATGTATATAGAGTTTTTAAAGAAATACCACACCCCTTCACAGCACTCTGCTTCTTTTTATAGAACAACGGTGACAATCGAGCATACAGTCCACCCGATCATAAGAGGACGCTGTGGCTCATAGACGCCTACATCTATCTTCGATTAAGACGCAAAGTCTTGATGCGTTGCCACCCATGATGACTAAGATACTCATAGAATAGCTGTTACCATTTAAAGGTTAATACCTCCTCCTTTTTAAGTCAATAGAAAATAGATGTTGTGGCGCATGAAAATCTACATCAAAATTCAGATACGTTATCAATCCTGTCGACTAAGATGGAATGCCTCGTTTCCAGTAAAAAGGGTTCTCTACACATACCATACTAAACACAGCAGCATTAAGCTGCTATTTTACACTAGTATTCTGTGAGATGGTCCTTCCCCAGTCGAGTCGATACATTGATATGTGCTCCAACCATAATATAGTTTCAGCGTGTCATTCACGTTCACCACGTTAAGCTTTAGCTTTCTTATAAATTTGAGAATGTAAAAAAGTGAAGTTACTGTTGGCGGTGTTTATTTGCCTCGAATATTTAAGTGTCTCAGAAATGCAAGTTTCCTCATAATTTTTTAATTGGAAGATCATATCCAACCAGGCTATTTAATATGGCTTACAGTAACTGTCCTGTTATCTTCGTCTGTCAAATACTTGGATTTCTCATGTAATTACAATACATGTGGACATTCTGTGGCTGTCGTGTTTCGTAAATTAACTAACTGTCCTGTTATGGTTTTTGAAAGAGAAGAAAGTAAAACGATATGTGAAATAAGAATAGAAGGGGAGTTAGTAGAGCAAGTAGATGAGTTTGTGTATTTGGGATGTGTGTTTAGCAGGGATGGTAGATATGATAAGGATATAGAACGACGAGTGAATGCAGGAAATAGAGTGAATGGGGCTCTACACTCTATTGTGAAAAGTCAGAATGTGTCCAAAAAGGCACGTATGGCAATTCACAATGCTGTGTTAGTGCCTACTTTAATGTATGGTAGTGAAAGTTGGGTGTGACAGAAGAAGCACGAGAGTAGAATAAATCCTGTAGAAATGCGATCATTACGGAGTATGTTAGGGATGAATCTGAATGACAGAGTGAGAAATTGTTTAATAAGAGAAGAGTGTGGTTTGCAAGATGATGTTGTGACCAGGATTAAGAAAGGAATGCTTCGGTGGTTTGGTCATGTGGAAAGAATGAATGAGGAAAGAGTGACAAAGCAAATTTATGTTGCAGAGGTGAACGGCAGAGTCGGGAAGGGTCGCCATAGGCGAAAGTTTATCGACCAAATTGGCGATATGTTGAAAATGGGCCAAATCAAGAGTACCTTTAACCGACGAGCGTGTATGCGTAGGTATATGGATGTGGAGGAAGCGAGAGAGGTCTGTCAGGATCGTGCCAAATGGAAGTCCATAGTCTCTGCCTACCCCTCTGGGTGACAGGCGTGAGTGTGTATAGAATTTATAGAATTATATAACTGTCCTGTTATCTTCGAGTGTCAAATACTAAGATTTATAATGTAATTACAATACATGTGGACATTCTTTGGCTGTCGTGTTTCATAAATTAACTAACTGTCCTGTTATCTTCGAGCATCAAATACTTAGATTTATAATGTAATTTCGATACATGTGGACATACTTTGGCTGTCGTGTTTCATAAATTAACTAACTGTCCTGTTATCTTCGGGTGTAAAATAATTAGATTCATAATGTAATTTCAATGCACGCGGACATTCTTTGGCTGTCGTGTTTCATAAATTATCTAACTGTCCTGTTATCTTCGAGTGTCAAATACTTAGATGTATAATGTAATTTCAATACATGTGGATATTCTTTGGCTGTCGCGTTTCATAAATTAACTAACTGTCCTGTTATCTTCGATTGTCAAATACTTAGATTTATAATGTAATTTCAATACATGTGGATATTCTTTGGCTGTCGTGTTTCATAAATTAACTAACTGTCCTGTTATCTTCGTGTGTCAAATACTTAGATTTATAATGTAATTTCAATACATGTGAACATTCTTTGGCTGTCGTGTTTCATAAATTAACTAACTGTCCTGTTATCTTCAGGTGTCAAATAATTAGATTTACAATGTAATTTCAACACATGTGGACATTCTTTGGCTGGTTTCATAACTACTAACTAACTGTACTGTTATCTTCGGGTGTCAAATAAATAGATTTATATTTTTTTTTATAGGATAAGGGTGTCAAACGAGCACACAGTCCACCTGATGGTAAGTGGTTGCTGCGGCCCATAGACATCTACATCTATCCTCGTTTGCGAATCAAAATGCAGCTGCGTTGTCACCCGTGAGGACTAAGATGGAATGCTGCATTGCCAGTAAAAAGGGCCTCCAGCCACCTGCACTCACCAAGCGAAACGCAGAGGTAAACCTCTACATCACGCTGGCATTCTGTGAGGTCGTGGTACCACCCCGGTTCGAGCCGGCCCATCCGTGCGACAGCAAAAGCTGCCGCGTGCCTCTACCACTATTAAAAATTTCAACACATGTGGACATTCTTTGGCTGTCGTGTTTCATAAATTAACTAACTGTTCTGTTATCTTCGAGTGTCAAATACTTAGATTGATAATGTAATTTCAATACATGTGGACATTCTTTGGCTGTCGTGTTTCATTAATTAACTAATGTTCTATTATCTTCGAGTGTCAAATACATAGATTTATAATGTAATTTCAATACACGTGGACATTCTTTGGCTTTCATAAATTAACTAACTGTTCTGTTATTTTCGAGTGTTAAATACTTAGATTTATAATGTAATTTCAATACATGTGGACATTCTTTGGCTGTCGTGTTTCATAAATTAACTAACTGTCCGTTATCTTCGGGTGTCAAATAATTAGATTTATAATGTAATTTCAACAGATGTGGACATTCTTTGGCTGTCGTGTTTCATAACTACTAACTAACTGTCCTGTTATCTTCGAGTGTAAAATACTAAGATTCCTAATGTAATTACAATACATGTGGACATTCTTTGGCTGTCGTGTTTCATAAATTAACTAACTGTCCTGTTATCTTCGAGCATCAAATACTTAGATTTATAATGTAATTTCGATACATGTGGACATACTTTGGCTGTCGTGTTTCATAAATTAACTAACTGTCCTGTTATCTTCGGGTGTAAAATAATTAGATTAATAATGTAATTTCAATGCACGCGGACATTCTTTGGCTGTCGTGTTTCATAAATTATCTAACTGTCCTGTTATCTTCGTGTGTCAAATACTTAGATGTATAATGTAATTTCAATACATGTGGATATCCTTTGGCTGTCGTGTTTCATAAATTAACTAACTGTCCTGTTATCTTCGATTGTCAAATACTTAGATTTATAATGTAATTTCAATACATGTGGATATTCTTTGGCTGTCGTGTTTCATAAATTAACTAACTGTCCTGTTATCTTCGTGTGTCAAATACTTAGATTTATAATGTAATTTCAATACATGTGAACATTCTTTGGCTGTCGTGTTTCATAAATTAACTAACTGTCCTGTTATCTTCAGGTGTCAAATAATTAGATTTACAATGTAATTTCAACACATGTGGACATTCTTTGGCTGTACTGTTTCATAACTACTAACTAACTATACTGTTATCTTTGAGTGTCAAATACGTAGATTTATAATGTAATTTCAATACACGTGGACATTCTTTGGCTTTCATACATTAACTAACTGTTCTGTTATTTTCGAGTGTTAAATACTTAGATTTATAATGTAATTTCAATACATGTGAACATTCTTTGGCTGTCGTGTTTCATAAATTAACTAACTGTCCGTTATCTTCGGGTGTCAAATAATTAGATTTATAATGTAATTTCAACAGATGTGGACATTCTTTGGCTGTCGTGTTTCATAACTACTAACTAACTGTCCTGTTATCTTCGAGTGTTAAATACTAAGATTCCTAATGTAATTACAATACATGTGAACATTCTTTGGCTGTCGTGTTTCATAAATTAACTAACTGTTCTGTTATTTTCGAGTGATAAATACTTAGATTTATAATGTTATTTCAATACATGTGGACATACTTTGGCTGTCGTGTTTCATAAATTAACTAACTGTCCGTTATCTTCGGGTGTCAAATAATTAGATTTATAATGTAATTTCAACAGATGTGGACATTCTTTGGCTGTCGTGTTTCATAACTACTAACTAACTGTCCTGTTATCTTCGAGTGTAAAATACTAAGATTCCTAATGTAATTACAATACATGTGGACATTCTTTGGCTGTCGTGTTTCATAAATTAACTAACTGTCCTGTTATCTTCGAGCATCAAATACTTAGATTTATAATGTAATTTCGATACATGTGGACATACTTTGGCTGTCGTGTTTCATAAATTAACTAACTGTCCTGTTATCTTCGGGTGTAAAATAATTAGATTAATAATGTAATTTCAATGCACGCGGACATTCTTTGGCTGTCGTGTTTCATAAATTATCTAACTGTCCTGTTATCTTCGTGTGTCAAATACTTAGATGTATAATGTAATTTCAATACATGTGGATATCCTTTGGCTGTCGTGTTTCATAAATTAACTAACTGTCCTGTTATCTTCGATTGTCAAATACTTAGATTTATAATGTAATTTCAATACATGTGGATATTCTTTGGCTGTCGTGTTTCATAAATTAACTAACTGTCCTGTTATCTTCGTGTGTCAAATACTTAGATTTATAATGTAATTTCAATACATGTGAACATTCTTTGGCTGTCGTGTTTCATAAATTAACTAACTGTCCTGTTATCTTCAGGTGTCAAATAATTAGATTTACAATGTAATTTCAACACATGTGGACATTCTTTGGCTGTACTGTTTCATAACTACTAACTAACTATACTGTTATCTTTGAGTGTCAAATACGTAGATTTATAATGTAATTTCAATACACGTGGACATTCTTTGGCTTTCATACATTAACTAACTGTTCTGTTATTTTCGAGTGTTAAATACTTAGATTTATAATGTAATTTCAATACATGTGAACATTCTTTGGCTGTCGTGTTTCATAAATTAACTAACTGTCCGTTATCTTCGGGTGTCAAATAATTAGATTTATAATGTAATTTCAACAGATGTGGACATTCTTTGGCTGTCGTGTTTCATAACTACTAACTAACTGTCCTGTTATCTTCGAGTGTTAAATACTAAGATTCCTAATGTAATTACAATACATGTGAACATTCTTTGGCTGTCGTGTTTCATAAATTAACTAACTGTTCTGTTATTTTCGAGTGATAAATACTTAGATTTATAATGTTATTTCAATACATGTGGACATACTTTGGCTGTCGTGTTTCATAAATTAACTAACTGTCCGTTATCTTCGGGTGTCAAATAATTAGATTTATAATGTAATTTCAACAGATGTGGACATTCTTTGGCTGTCGTGTTTCATAACTACTAACTAACTGTCCTGTTATCTTCGAGTGTTAAATACTAAGATTCCTAATGTAATTACAATACATGTGAACATTCTTTGGCTGTCGTGTTTCATAAATTAACTAACTGTCCTGTTATCTTCGTGTGTCAAATACTTAGATTTATAATGTAATTTCAATACATGTGAACATTCTTTGGCTGTCGTGTTTCATAAATTAACTAACTGTCCTGTTATCTTCAGGTGTCAAATAATTAGATTTACAATGTAATTTCAACACATGTGGACATTCTTTGGCTGGTTTCATAACTACTAACTAACTGTACTGTTATCTTCGGGTGTCAAATAAATAGATTTATATTTTTTTTATAGGATAAGGGTGTCAAACGAGCACACAGTCCACCTGATGGTAAGTGGTTGCTGCGGCCCATAGACATCTACATCTATCCTCGTTTGCGAATCAAAATGCAGATGCGTTGTCACCCGTGAGGACTAAGATGGAATGCTGCATTGCCAGTAAAAAGGGCCTCCAGCCACCTGCACTCACCAAGCGAAACGCAGAGGTAAACCTCTACATCACGCTGGTATTCTGTGAGGTCGTGGTACCACCCCGGTTCGAGCCGGCCCATCCGTGCGACAGCAAAAGCTGCCGCGTGCCTCTACCACTGTTAAAAATTTCAACACATGTGGACATTCTTTGGCTGTCGTGTTTCATAAATTAACTAACTGTTCTGTTATCTTCGAGTGTCAAATACTTAGATCGATAATGTAATTTCAATACATGTGGACATTCTTTGGCTGTCGTGTTTCATAAATTAACTAACTGTTCTGTTATCTTCGAGTGTCAAATACATAGATTTATAATGTAATTTCAATACACGTGGACATTCTTTGGCTTTCATAAATTAACTAACTGTTCTGTTATTTTCGAGTGTTAAATACTTAGATTTATAATGTAATTTCAATACATGTGGACATTCTTTGGCTGTCGTGTTTCATAAATTAACTAACTGTCCGTTATCTTCGGGTGTCAAATAATTAGATTTATAATGTAATTTCAACAGATGTGGACATTCTTTGGCTGTCGTGTTTCATAAATTAACTAACTGTCCTGTTATCTTCGGGTGTAAAATAATTAGATTAATAATGTAATTTCAATGCACGCGGACATTCTTTGGCTGTCGTGTTTCATAAATTATCTAACTGTCCTGTTATCTTCGAGTGTCAAATACTTAGATGTATAATGTAATTTCAATACATGTGGATATTCTTTGGCTGTCGTGTTTCATAAATTAACTAACTGTCCTGTTATCTTCGATTGTCAAATACTTAGATTTATAATGTAATTTCAATACATGTGGATATTCTTTGGCTGTCGTGTTTCATAAATTAACTAACTGTCCTGTTATCTTCGTGTGTCAAATACTTAGATTTATAATGTAATTTCAATACATGTGAACATTCTTTGGCTGTCGTGTTTCATAAATTAACTAACTGTCCTGTTATCTTCAGGTGTCAAATAATTAGATTTACAATGTAATTTCAACACATGTGGACATTCTTTGGCTGTACTGTTTCATAACTACTAACTAACTATACTGTTATCTTTGAGTGTCAAATACGTAGATTTATAATGTAATTTCAATACACGTGGACATTCTTTGGCTTTCATAAATTAACTAACTGTTCTGTTATTTTCGAGTGTTAAATACTTAGATTTATAATGTAATTTCAATACATGTGAACATTCTTTGGCTGTCGTGTTTCATAAATTAACTAACTGTCCGTTATCTTCGGGTGTCAAATAATTAGATTTATAATGTAATTTCAACAGATGTGGACATTCTTTGGCTGTCGTGTTTCATAACTACTAACTAACTGTCCTGTTATCTTCGAGTGTCAAATACTTAGATTTATAATGTAATTTCAATACATGTGGATATTCTTTGGCTGTCGTGTTTCATAAATTAACTAACTGTCCTGTTATCTTCGTGTGTCAAATACTTAGATTTATAACGTAATTTCAATACATGTGGACATTCTTTGGCTGTCGTGTTTCATAAATTAACTAACTGTCCTGTTATCTTCAGGTGTCAAATAATTAGATTTACAATGTAATTTCAACACATGTGGACATTCTTTGGCTGTACTGTTTCATAACTACTAACTAACTGTACTGTTATCTACGGGTGTAAAATAAATAGATTTATATTTTTTTTATAGGATAAGGGTGACAAATGAGCACACAGTCCACCTGATGGTAAGTGGTTGCTGCGGCCCATAGACATCTACATCTATCCTCGTTTGCGAATCAAAATGCAGATGCGTTGTCACTCGTGAGGACTAAGATGGAATGCCTCATTGCCAGTAAAAAGGGCCTCCGGCCACCTGCACTCACCAAGCGAAACGCAGAGGTAAACCTCTACATCACGCTGGTATTCTGTGAGGTCGTGGTACCACCCCGGTTCGAGCCGGCCCATCCGTGCGACAGCAAAAGCTGCCGCGTGCCTCTACCACTGTTAAAAATTTCAACACATGTGGACATTCTTTGGCTGTCGTGTTTCATAAATTAACTAACTGTTCTGTTATCTTCGAGTGTCAAATACGTAGATTTATAATGTAATTTCAATACACGTGTACATTCTTTGGCTGTCATGTTTCATAAATTAACTAACTGTTCTGTTATTTTCGAGTGTTAAATACTTAGATTTATAATGTAATTTCAATACATGTGGACATACTTTGGCTGTCGTGTTTCATAAATTAACTAACTGTCCGTTATCTTCGGGTGTCAAATAATTAGATTTATAATGTAATTTCAACAGATGTGGACATTCTTTGGCTGTCGTGTTTCATAACTACTAACTAACTGTCCTGTTATCTTCGAGTGTTAAATACTAAGATTCCTAATGTAATTACAATACATGTGAACATTCTTTAGCTGTCGTGTTTCATAAATTAACTAACTGTCTTGTTATCTTCAGGTGTCAAATACTTAGTTTTATAATGTAATTTCAATACATGTGGACATTCTTTGGCTGTCGTGTTTCATAAATTAACTAACTGTACTGTTATCTTCAGGTGTCAAATACTTAGATTTATAATGTAATTTCAATACATGTGGCCATCCTTTGGCTGTCGTGTTTCATAAAGAAACTAACTGTCCTGTTATCTTCGGGCGTCAAATAATTAGATTTATAGTGTAATTTCAATACAGGTGGACATTCTTTGGTTGTCGTGTTTCATTAATTATTGTGAATATGAGGAATGCTCATTTAATCACAGTTATTTTTGTTTCTGTTTGTTAATTCTTCGTTGGGCAGCGGCATCTTCCTGATTACAACTCAAAATAAAAAAGCCGACATCCGTACCATCGTAAAACACGTTTCTAGTAGGGGAGCCTCCTTTAATTATTAAATTATTTTTATGGTATTATTTTTTGTTATAGCGGCAACGGTCTACCTGTCTACCTATTACGGGTCATGAGATACAGCCCGCTGACAGAAAGGTGGACAGACAGCGAAGCCTTAGTAATAGAGTTCCATTGGTTATCCTTTGGGTACGGAACCCTAAAACCTGCAGTTGCTAACTCGCCTGCCAAGCGCGGCAACTATGGCATAATCCCTTCTATCAGGTAATTTATGGGGGAAGGATGTCAGCACTTTTATAGCCTCAAATGGGTGACTAAATGAATTTCTGTTCAACATACTTAAACAAATCTACAATCCAATCAGTTTGTTCTTCTTCAGCTATCAATTCTGCAGCTGGTCATGGATATGGTCCTCTGTCGTTTTGGGGAGAATTTGCCTTAATCGTGATATTGGACAAGCGGATTGACGATTGCAGTACCAAAGGTCTCTTTCCTTCGACGTCCCACTTACGACGTCCGTCGACGTAAGCACTAGGATTTTCTCCTGTATCGTGGAGGCAGTTTACATACATAAATTTCACAATGAAAAACATCTAGACCCGGAACAATTATTTGTAGGCTATACAAACAATTTAACGATCAGGATTCGAACCCGCGGTCCCCAGCGCTGCAACTCATTGCCAAGCCACTGAGCTACTTATACTATTATCTATCCGAAGTCACAAGATATTTCTGGTAATATCACTTAGTCGACTTTTACGACTCTCGGCACGGCAAATCCAATCAACTTACAAAACATACCTTTTCTCCTGCTAACAGTATTTTCATCTTCCGGTTTAGTAGTACGCCAAATGGAAAGAGCTGTAGCAGTAATGACGCTGGAACTGGTGGCAGCAAACACGGCAAGGTTTTGCGCATCATAAGAGATTGAACCTGCAGATAAATTGTCGAATAACTTAATACTTCGTCCGTGCTCACGATATTCCAATGTAAAATAGGTTAATGCTGCTGAGTTTCGTATAGTGAATGAAGAGAATTGGAGACTCTTTTTATTGGAAGTGACGCATTTCAAATTAAGTCCTCGGAGATAAAACGTATCTGCATTTTAATTCTTAATCGAGGTTAGATGTAGATGTCTATGGGCCACAACATCTACTTACCATCAGGTGGTATGTGATCATTTGTCACACTCCTTCTAAAAAATCAGTTTAAGATGTAAAATGGTAAAGTCAAGCGTTAACATTATATTTAAGTGTTTTAAATTTATATTTAACTTGGTGGGTCAACGCCGCAGCTATATTATGAATGCAAGACGCATGGGTTGACTCAATCGGGGATGAACAATGCTCTCGCAGAATAACAGCGTCACGTAGCATCCATCATCATCATCATTATTACAGCTCTTCCAAAGTCTGCTGTACATAGGTTGCCCCAGGCAGAGTTGCCAACCCTACTATATAATATTGTTGCGCGCCACTATTAATGTCTTGTAAATGGCAATACTAGTTACACTAGCGCCCTCTAGTATCGAGTAGCAGAACTAGGAGAGTCAAGATCCTTCCAGAAATTTCGGAACCGATATGTACTCGAACATTCTAGATGTCGCTACAGTAGAAGGTTCTGGAAACTATCTGAGGCCCTATATAAGGCCGGTATGGACTACGACCGGGGCAGTATTGAATTGGCGATACAATAGAATACTTCGAAGCGAAATAATTGCGAACTAAAGTGATTGTGTTTTATTATTAGTGTGGTTTTAGATTGTAATTAGTGTTGTGTATTTAAATTGTCAATTTCAAATTCAATCGGCAGTTTTTAATTGTCTCGAACCCCAAGCTCGTAACAATTGGTGTCAGAAGTGGGATCAGATCATGCCGATTTTACCAAAAGACGACATGGAGGGTCCGTACCCGAAGTCAACGCCAGCTGGAGATGGACCAGAGACGATTTGGTGGTGCAACGTCGCAGACGTCGGAGGGCCAGCTGCCGACCACAGAGGCCGGCCCGTCAGCAGCTCCTGCATCTGCAGCACCTGACTTAGGTGCTCTTATGATGATGCTGCAGGAGCAAGCTCGCCGACAGGTTGAACAGGCTCGTCGGTTGGAAGAGCAGCTGCAGCGTGGTATGGAAGAGCAGATGCTCTTCAGGAAGGACCTTGACGCTACTTTCGGGAAAGAGATAAGGGAGGTGAAGGATAGGGTTGCTCAACATGACAACCGCCTGTCGGAAGCTGAAACCCGAATCAACCAAGTGTGCAATCGGGTTGACAACGTGATGGCTGACGTGAAGGAAACGCTGGACGACCTCAAACTTGGGGATGGATAGCTACAACGCCTTCGCTACGCGGATTTAAAGTGCCGCCGTTCGACGGGACTTCTTCCTGGTCGGCCTATAAAATCCAATTCGAGGCTGTCATGAGGGCGAACAGCTGGAATAAAAGTCAGGCCATGACTACTCTCACCCTAGGCCTGCGTGACCAGGCCTTAACTGTTCTGGAAGCTCTCGGTAAGGAAGTGACTTACGAGCAGCTCCTTGAGGCATTGGAGATGCGATATGGCGACGCTCACCTGGAACACGTCTTTCGTGCGCAGCTCAAAGATCTCGTGCAAGGCAGTAACGAAAACCTGCAGTAGTGGGCCCTTGAGGTGGAGAAGCTGGTTCGAAAAACGTACCAGTCTGTACCTGCGCTCATTGTATGGAACCTGGTGCAGATATTCATCGACGGCATCCACGACCTTGAAGTCAGAGCTACTGTGAGGCTCGGGCACCACGAAACGCTTAAAGACGCGTTGTCCCATGCACTGGAGGTGGAAGCCGTGCGACACAATCATCATTCCTATCGCATCAGGGAGGTTGCAGCAGCTACAGTTCGTGACCGCAGTAAAGGATACAGACATAGGTGCTACGGCTGTGGGGAGATGGGCCATCTTCGATTCAGCTGTCCTAAGCAAACTGTAGAAAGGGAAGGTGGTCGATCTCGAGAGGGTAGTGCGGCTAACAGCACCCCCCAGCGCAGCGAAAAATCTCATGACAACGCAGATGCATTGTCAAAAAGACCGTGTCCTGAAGATTGCAAGCATTGTACTAGGCAAGAGGGTAAGGAAGTGGTATCTGTGAGGATACAGGACAGGCCAGCTCAGCAATGAGTGGAAGGACAGCCTACAACATGCACAGCAGGAAGATTCTGACACTAAGTCGATTCTGGAATGGATGAAGGCCAGTGCTCCTAAGCCCAAGTGGAGCGACGTCTCAGCAATGAGTTCGAACACGAAAAGCTATTGGGCCCAATGGGACAGATTGCTGATTCAGGATGGAGTCCTGTGCCGTAAATAGGAAAATGGTCGGGGAGACAGGCAAATGGTTGTCCCTAAGGCTAAAGTACCGGATGTTCTACAGCTGTACCATAGTGGTTCTTCAGCAGGCCACCTGGGAGTTAAGCGAACTCTACTGAAGATCCGAGAACGGTTTTACTGGGTCCACTGTCGTGAGGATGTCGAGGACTGGTGCCGCAAATGTACAAGTTGTGTGGCTGTAAAGGGACCTCAAACTCGTAGTAGAGGCGCATTGAAATTGTACAATGTTGGTGCACCATGGGAGAGGATAGCCATTGATGTAGCGAGGCCGTTTCCGGAAAGTGAAAGTGTTAACAAGTAGTTCATGGTGGTGATGGATTACTTCACTAAGTGGCCAGAAGTCTTCGCCATTCCAAATCAAGAAGCTTCAACAGTTGCAGTTCATGAAGTTCATGAAGTCTTATGTCGTTTTGGAGTACCCTTAGAGATTCACAGCGATCAAGGAAGGAATTTTGAGTCTCAAATATTCCAGGAAACTTGCAGACTTATGGGTACTTATAAAACACGAACAACTTCTTACCACCCACAATCTGATGGAATGGTAGAACGATTTAATCAGACATTGGAAAGGTACCTGGCAAAAGTTGTGGAAAAACGGCAACGAGACTGGGACAGGCACATACAACCGTTTTTGTTGTCATATCGTAGCGCTGTTCACGAAAGTACATCAGTGACGCCAGCTTTCGCAAACTTTGGGAGAGAATTACGGCTGCCTGCAGACCTGATCACCGGAATACCACCTGATGCCCCACGCAGTATAACCGATTATGCAAATGACTTGCGGAACAAAATGAATGACATTTATGAGCACGTCAGACAGTCGGGCCAGCAAGCCTTTTGTCACTCTAATTTTATTTAAAAAAGAAATACATTTTAATATGACGTAACGAGGCTGAAAAATATTTCTCAAAGATACAAAATATCCACGTATATATATCCAGCAATAGGCGTCAATGAAATTGGTATTAGCAATTTTATTTTCCACGTCATTGGAGGTGAAGGAAGCAATGAACAAATAATATATTTTGAGGACTTGTGAAGTCCGTCACACGCATTGTACCCTTACACAAATGAGAAGAGAGTTTAAAGGCTGTAACTACTACAACACTATTTCGTTTCATCAATAATTTTAAATTTTAAGAAATTTTTGGAAGTGTTGTTTTGCAAATAATTTACTTTATTTTGTTACACTTGTATTTTACGAGTAATTAAACCGATCTAAGTAATTGTTTGGGCCACCCAAAGTACCTGTCTATAGAATAGATACATAAACTGTCCTTTTTAGATGGGAACGTTTTATTGATACTTTAAATTGGCCATTGTTATTTATTAATGCTATTGTCTTGGTTTAGTCCTTGGGTTAAATGGCCGAGTAATTAAGCCCGGGTAAATTTAAAATGAAATGAACAGATGATGCGGTGATGTGAGAGAGACCATCTTCACTTTGTGTTAGATCAATATTAGCCAAATTTTTTTTATTAAAGCTTTTTCTTCTAAATGGTTTGACCGATTTAGATACGGTTTTCTGTAAAGGGTTTATGATTATAATGTTGCAGTGACAAACGATCGACCAGTGCATCTGTTGGTAAGTGGTTACCCATGGTGAACACCTGCGACCAACTTCAAACATAGAATCACCGACCGGGATTTGGAATAGGAATAACGTACAATTTGCCATCGATAATTCAAAATATTTTTTTTAATTTTGGAAACTTTAACTAATAAGCTAGTTAAAAAACAGACACAAATAAAAAAATAACAGTATAAGAACTTAGATTAGAAACTTTTACTTTTAATTATTCATACGTGGTAGAGCCATGCTGCAGCTATATTAGTAGTATAGTTGTAGCACGAATGGGTCAACTCGACCGGGGAAGGACCACGCTCTCACAGAATACCAGCGTAAAATAGCAGCTTGACACTGCTGTGTTTCGTATCGTGAGTGTAGAGAACCAGAAACCCATTTTACTGGAAAAGAGGCATTCCATCTTAGTCCTCACGGGTGACAACGCAGCTGCATTTTGATTCTTTATTGAGGATAGATGTAGATGTCTATGGGCCACAGCAACCACTTACCATCAGGTGGACTGTGTGCTCGTTTGTCACCCTATCCTATAAAAAAATTTAAAACTAAAAAAGACCCGAAAATGAATCGTTTTAATTTCTATGTATTAACTACTATTTCGTTTTTTAGCGTTTTAAGCAGTTTCCTTCTCAATAGTAGCAATATCAATATATTGATATAATGTATATGCTATTACTTAAGCCCTAGAGCTGGGGACAGGTTCCTTATCTAAGTTTTAGAAGTAGGAATGACTTACCACGTTGCATGAAAACGCGTTTTTTTTATAACACAAAAGTGAGAAACGACCTTCCAGTCCTGATGGTAAGCGGCTACTGCTCCCCATGTACACTACATCATCATCATCATCATCATTACAGCCCTTCACAAGTCCACTGCTGAACAAGGGCTCCCCCAAAGAATGTCACAAAGCACGGTCCTGAGCCACCTGCATCCATCGACTTCCTGCATATCTTACCAGATCGTCACTCCCATCTAGTGGGGGGACGCCCTACACTTCGCCTGCCCGTACGAAGCTGCCACTCGAGAACCTTTCTTCCCCATCGGTTGTCGGTTCTTCGAGCTATATGGCCGGCCCATTGCCACTTCAGTTTACTAATCCGTTGGGCTACGTCGGTCACTCTGGTTCTACTGCGGATATCCTCATTTCTGAGTTTATCAGGCAGAGAAACTCTGAGCATAGCCCTCTCCATAGCTTGCTGAGCGACCTTGAGCTTCCTCATCCGGCCAGCAGTGAAGGCCCATGTCTTGGACCATGTACACTACAACCAACTTCAAATTATGAAGACTTTATGTGTTGCCACCAGTGAGCACTAAGATAGAATGCATCAAAGCCTGTATATTTATATTGGCTCTTTATTTAGTGTATGACTTTCCATGTCCACAGACGTGGTAAAGCAGCACTTCAAATTACAAAAACTTTCTCAATTTCAGTGGCGCCGGCAGGGATTAAACTCCGATCGCTTGCGTTATATTATGAGCTACCAAGCTCTGTCGTTAACCCGCACATGCACACGCATAAACACACACGAGCGTATAGCGCTCACCGCAATTTATCCAACAGTAGAAAAAATAACGTGTCACTATATCATTATAGGTGTAAAACTATTATTTTTGTCAGTACGATAAAAGTCTATTAAGTCTATATATGGATATGAGGGCGAAGTAAGCCATTTGTGACTTCTAATTGCCTGCTTGCGTTTGCGGATACTTGGTTTCAATACGTTGCAATTCTATGGTCTTATGCTTTCTTAGTATAGAGATCTCAATCAGATATAAACCCTTTATTATTATTAAATAAATATTTTACTTACATAATCGTTGTTGTCAAATTCGAGACGTAAAACGGCCACGTAGTAGTTCCCTTCCATGCTCTCTTTTACGATGGTCACTTTGAGTTTTAGTGAGAAAATGTCTTCCGCTATTTCGTACAGTTGTCCTATAAATATTTGAAATTATAATTAAAATTAATAAGTAAATCTCGTAATTTTAAGAGCATTTTAAATTACAATTGCAGAGGGAAATACATCCAAAGTATTTATAGGAACATTAATCTACTCATTGATGAATGGTAAATACTGGTGTATACCCCCCTGTGATATCCAATGCTCTTCCATCATGTACCTTACCTATATTTTACTTTCCCCTTTATCTTAGTTAAAGACATTATAGAAGTTAATCGAATTTAAAGCAAGATCTAAATATAAAAATAAAAACTTGGTGGAGATGGAGAAGGTTATCTTCTTCGTCTTAAGTGTCGCTATTATCTTATTGACAGAGTAACATTTTATTTGATGATTTTTTTATAGGATAAGGGTGACAAACGAGCACACAGTCCACCTGATGGTAAGTGGTTGCTGCGGCCCATAGACATCTACAATTATCCTCGTTTGCGAATCAAAATGCAGATGCGTTGTCACCCGTGAGGACTAAGATGGAATGCCTCATTTCCAGTAAAAAGGGCCTCCGGCCACCTGCACTCACCAAGCGAAACGCAGAGGTAAACCTCTACTTCACGCTGGTTTTCTGTGAGGTCGTGGTACCACCCGGTTCGAGCCGGCCCATCCGTGCGACATCAAAAGCTGCCGCGTGGCTCTACCACTGTTAAATTCAGATTCAGAGGAGGATAAGATTTTTTTTTAAATAAAACTGAAGTGACATACGAATTTATAAGACGCGGCACGTAAGTCTAGCGGTGACCAATATTGCGCATAAGTCGTAACATGGGGTAGTAAGCGAGTCGCTGGGCGGGCGTGCGTATCGCTCGCACGCAATGATTGGCTCTCCACTGGCATTCCGTCCCCCGTACTGATAGGATATGCGTAGCTATTCCATCCACGTTCGTTCAGCGCTAAACTTCCGTGCCGCGACTTGTACATGCTCGAAAATGGTTACTGCATTCCATGGTTACTTGCAGTCAACTTTAAACAAAGATGGCTATATAGATGCGTTGTTACCTCTGGGAGAACCATTTGATTTTTCTGACATTTCCATAGTCGTCGCTTACGACAATAAGGGGACGAATTGGAGTGATAGAATTTCTTACACCGCCACCATGCGGCGTCTAGTAGTAAAATAGTTACGGGTTTGACATAGAGAACAATTGGACTGGCATCGATATTGACTCGTCGTGTAGAATTGCCGTCCCATTGGAATAATATGAGACTGAGGGGATAGAGAGTGCACCTATGCTTGCGCATACACTCGGTCACTATAATACTGCCCTACACCGATGGCTAGTCACTATAATTCACTGCTGAATATAGGCCTCCCCTATAGATTGCGTCATAGGGTTAGATTTTGCTATAGTTGCCACGCATGGCAGGCGGATTCACGACCGCAGCTTTTTGAGTCGTTATTAAGAAGATGCTGCTACCCATCTCCTGTTTCATCTTCCTTAGCCGCCTCTAACAACATTCTCGAAGATATTATTATTATCTTGCGAAAACGAATACTTACCCATCAAATAATGTGTAAAGCCGGTTCTACCACTGCTGTAAACTAGTTCTGCGCCAAGTCTATGAGCGCGTGTGAGTTGCATGCTGGGGGAACGCATGCGCGGGAATGTGAAGCGCATGCGTTGATGAATGCTGTCCACGGACTGCAGGAATGTGCAGAAGTAGCGTCCAGTGGCGCGAATCATTGTGTCGTACCTGCATTTAGTCATTCGATTTCTTAATTTAAAAGTACACTAATTAAAAAATATAATACTTTTGTTGAAAGTTGAAGTATGATTAAAGTTTAATTTATATAATCTATATAAGATTTTTAAGCTTAAGCAACACGCATTGATGAATTTGTTGTCGTTCTTAGTAGTACGTAGTACATCTGCTAAATTTCAGATTATCCAGACGTCTGGAAGTGGGTCAAAACAATTATAAAATTCCATACGTAGCTACATAAATAGCAAGATTGCAAATTGCAAACTTTACTAGGTCGCTGGACTCCTTTTCTGCCTGGAGTACGTCTGGGTAGGTTCTAGTTCTACCCTCTTTTTTATTTCTGCCGCCAAGCAGCAGTCCGTGCACTGCTTTGTTCCAGTCTGAAGTGTTAGAGGGCTAGTATAAATACTGGCTTTAAGGCATTCCATCTTAACTTTTAGGGCTAACAACCCATTTGCAGTAACCATTACCATCAGGAGGAGTATGATTCGTACGTTTAAAAAAAACAATATAAAGTCTGTAAAATACAAAAAATTTAAATAAAAATGATTTTGTTTTTGTTACAGTTATTGTTAGCAACGACAATTATTTGTAAGCCTAAAAATATCAAAGTATATTTCGCTTACCCATAATTACTGAAGAATTTTACAAAGCATCTGCCAAAGAAATGCATAACTTGCTCGGGCGTTCCAAATCGCTCCCGATTAGAATTTAATTTTTCTGAATTGATAAGATTAAGGCTGTTCAAGCGTGGTCTAGATCCTACCCCAGAACTTCTTCTTCTGTATACGTCTAAAGCTACGGTACAACTTGTTCTCCTAGCCATCTGCTTTTTCTCGGGGCCCATGTTAATGTTATCAGATTTTGGTGATGTGGGCATGGATTCCGTAGTAAATTTGACATCTGTGTCATCGTCAACTTCTAGAATTTTCTCTGGAGCTTCTTTGAATGTGTTGCGTTCTAAATTTATAGCCAGACTCCTTCTGTTTATATTTTTAATATTTGTTACTTTTAATTCTTCTTCCTCGTTGATCCTTTCTGTAGAAATGGGTCTTTTGATAGGCACTATTATTTCCTCAGTTGGATTGTACGAAGCTATTTCCTTCTTAGTTGCGGCTGCTAATGCGTTGTTAGCGGTAAAGGGGCATTTGAAGTTTTGATTTCTGTTATCTGCTTGGACAGATACGCTTCGCCATGTGTGTTTGGATTTCAAAGATGTTTTCCTAGGAGGTGGACTGCCTGGTGTCGATGTAGTTGGACTATTGGGGTCCATGTTTACGAGTCGAGACAAGGCGCACGCTATTCGTAGCATAAGAGCGTCTGGATATTGCTGGTAATAGAATAAAAAAATTGGTAAAAAAACTAGTAACTTAAATATTATTGTTTAAAACGGCGTTTCACTCTATGAGTTAAACTTAATATTCCACAAGTACAAAAGGCTAGTAAAGGCTTCTTTACCAACTTTAAGCTTTATATAGGGTTCAATTAACAAAGCAGTTTGCCAGTACGAGAGAGAGAGAGGTTCCGACTGTATGTAGTACCGAGCTAATAAATTATGTGTCGATATATGCAAGTGACTTCCACTTGTATTGTATGTATTGAGCAGGTGGTTCAAGACTGTGCTTTATGCAAATGTATGTTGGAGGCTTTTATTCAGCCTTGGACTTGTGACGAACTGTAATAAATATGATGATGCTTTCAATACTTCGACTTGCCTATTGCCAGTAAAGTTAACTGGTTTGTTGGACTCCTACCTAGGAGTCTTCTCCACGGAGGTACCATCCTCTAACCCAAATAGCGGTACTTGCTCTGCTGTGTTCCGGTCTTTTTTATACTAAGCCAGCACTTAACAACAATCCCACCTGATGGTAAGTGGTGACGTAACGTAAGATCGTGAAGCGCACTGACCTAACAAGAGCCTATTCACTCTTGCCTTGAATAAATCCTCACTGTAATCGGAGGAAAAGACAGGCGCTGGCAACTTATTCCACTCCTTTGTACGCATGATGAACGACGCAGCAAACCGTTTGGTTCGAAAGCGTGGTAAGTCAACAACGAAAGGGTGGACACTGGCCGAAGGTCTGGTTGTGGTGGAGAGAGGGGAGTTACATTATGCAATTCCAGCGCACACTCACTCCGAAATGCATCCTGTAGAAAACCGAGAGGCTGGCTACTTTGCGCCTGTATTCCAGGTTGGTAAGATTGGTTTTAACAGTGGTAGAGCCACACGGGAGCTTTCGCTGTCGCACGGATGGGCCGGCTCGAACCGGGGTGGCCTCACAGAATAACAGCGTGAAGTAGAGGTTTACCTCTGCGTTTCGCTTGCTGAGTGCAGGTGGCCGGAGGCCCTTTTTACTGGAAATGAGGCATTCCATCTTAGTCCTCACGGGTGACAACGCATCTGCATTTTGATTTGTAATAGAGGATAGATGTAGATGTCTATGGGCCGCAGCAACCACTTACCATCAGGTGGACTGTGTGCTCGTTTGTCACCCTTATACTATAAAAAAAAACAAATTCGAGTCACCAATAAGACTCTTAGCACGCCTTTCCATTGAGTACAAAGCTGCTAGATGGGATTTTGCAGCTCTAGCACATATTTGACAGAAATATTCCATGCACAACCGGACTTGCGCTTTATATAAAGTAAGCAGCTGTTCCGGCGTGGAGTATCGCCGCACCTTCTCAAGGTCTCCTAGCTTCCTTGCAGCTGCTTTGGCCTTAGACTCAAGCCGCTCCGCCCGAAGTTCATATTTGAAGACATCTCAAATCCCAACAACTGAAGGCGGTCGGTGTATTCCAGTGATACACCTCGGAATAAATGAGTCTCAAGGGTAAAGAGAGCCAGTGTAATAACAGGCTGTGAGCCATTCCATCTGAGTCCTTAGAAGTCGAACGCATCTGTAGCCTTCTTTGTTCGAAGTTGTCCACATGATGGTAAGTGTTTGTAGTTGTCTGCAGGTGTCCATGGACTGCAGTAGACTTTTACCATCAGGTGAACTATTAGTTAGTTTATCACTAAAGTTGTATAAAAAAAAGTGTGTGTGTGTACTTATATACTCACGTAGGAAGTTATACTTCTTTAACGTAACAAAACAAAAAAAACTTGAGAGACAATTGGACGTAGTTATGCAAAAAGGATCCAACCCGAGTTTGTGTCAAAAAATGTTGACTTGAAAAATAATGTTTGTGGTCTATACTATTACGTGATGTAACAATTTTAGCAAACGTAACACAAATAAGAAGAAAAATTACAAACAGACAGAAACCATACCGATAATTTGAGTTTATGATATTTGAAGTATGGATACTTCAAATATCATAAACTCGAATTAACTTAATGCGGGTTGGATCCTTTTTGCATAACTACGTCCAATTACCCACTGAAGTTGTCGCTTTTATGTGTCAGTGTGCGCGCGCATCGTAACAGCTTCATGGTGTCGTTTTTAGGTGTCGGTGTGCGCGCGCATCGTAAAAAATTCACTCTCATCATTTTTCACAAACGACCCAAAAAAAGTATAACTTCAAAAATCACTTAGTAGAAGGATTGGTAACTGCAATACCAGAAGCCTTGCATCTTAGATGCTTCACCGCGTGACCTTTTTGAAAGATTTACTACGTACGACTTACGTAATGCGTACAGCAAGGAGTTAAATAATTCTTTCGGTGTTTTAAGGCGAAATTGAATAGGCTTTTGTTAAGAGTGCAATCTACAATGAAGGTCTTCATTAACATTACCACTAGGTGGAATTGTTGTCAAATACTGGCTTATACAAATTAAAAAAAAAAACTGTCAATTGAATTATTTTTATGGATTTTATGGCGTTTAATTTACTTAGGGGGGAGGGGGTGGGGGGGGGACTATTGGTATTCGCGTAACTATCAAGCCGCGTCTCCACCAAAGTTTTGTTGTCAACACAACATTTGCCAACAAAACTTGTTTCGATTTTCGGCGGCAACATCATAGAAATACGCTTGTTGCCAACATTTGTTCCCTCGGTGGTGACGCTTGTTGACAGAAACATTTGTTGACAAAACGTGTTGGCAAATGTTGTTTTGACAACAAAACTTTGGAGGAGACGCGCCATAACAAATCATTATGAAAACCTGTCAAATATTATACTGGTCATTTTTAAGGTGATTATTCAGGCATCTGTCAAAGTCAATATGATTTTTGGCAGCGTCTACTTACTGCAACTATGGGATGAAATGAGGAAAAGGAAAATAACTGTATGTATTACCTGAGTAGCGCTGAATACAGTATTTCTGGCTCCAGACTCGCGTAGTATTGTTTCCCATATTTCTTCCCCGCATTCTTGCTGTTCGAAAAATTATAATTTACATCTTAATAATTACACACATATTTACCAACTTACGAAAACAGGTAAAATTTTAAAACCAGCGTAATAAAGCAGCAGAATGCTGCTGTGTTTCTTATGGTGAGTGTAGAGAACCGGAGACCCTTTTTATTGGAAACTAGGCATTCCATCTCAGTCCTCAGGGGTAACAACGCTTCTGCATTTTGATTCTTAGTTGAGGATAAATGTAGATGTCTATGGACCACAGCATTCACTTACCATCAGGTGGACTGTGTGCTCGTTTGTCACTCTTATTCCATAAAAAATAACTTATTTCACTTTCAAAACTCATAGTCTTGTAAACGCAAGAGTACTCAAAATTATCCAAAAGTGCATACCTCGAACGCTCATGTAATATTTTGAATAAACAATTTATTTTTATTAATTACCGAAACATGTATTTCGTTTAAGGATACAAAAAAATTGTTTCTGTTTAATTAATACGAAATTCTTTTTGACTGCATTATACCGGTGATTCGTATTTTGTTACCGAAAAAATTGTCCAATAATTAATAATTTAATTGGAAGTAAAGATTAGAAATGAGTTGGAGAATTGATTCGAACTTTAGGCCTAGTCAGTTTGAATAGCCTATCATGTAGAGGATGTCATGAGTGTCATGGTTTAATAAGGTTTAATAAGCTTACTTAAAATAATGTAATGAGATTGCTTGCTATCTTGTAAATTACTCTATAGATAACTTTCTGGGGCCTGCACATATAGCTACTTCTAATATGGTTACGCCTACAAAAATATGTTGCAAAGTAAAGTGGGTGAAACTTTTGGCGCGACTGGTTGCTACCGAAACATCAATTGTTGCCTTTTTAAACTGTGACCAGAATAACCTTGTTATGCCGCTACAGGTCTAACAAATATAATGCATTGTATGGATTAAACATTTCGCAACTGAGTTTCGTACGTGAGCCCTAAAATTTGGCGCCATTGATATTCTGGAGACACTTGCGAATTGCTAATGGCCCCTCTACACGTAATATCTGTAAGTAGTAGCTGGTCGCGAATTTTAAAGGTTGATATTCGATGAAAGAAAACGATTGAGCAAGTGATTTTGTAAAAATGTTCATGGTGTGTTTTCCTTACGAGGTATGTTGTGATTATTATAAACCAGGGTAATCCATGTGTAAAATCCCATAGTAAAATACTTAACTTATTACTTACTATTTAGTAAAAAAGGGCGTACTAAATAATAAAGACGTACCTATTTTTAGGTTAAAGTGGCAATGGGCTGGTTGCATTTATCAGAGAAGCGATACAGAAACAGAAACTTTTTTTATTCAATATAGATTATAAAATCCAAGCCTCTTTAGCATTTTATTTAATGTTGATGAAAAAAATAAATTGTACTTTTAAAATATATTATTTACGTGTTTTAAATTTATCGCTCTATTATTTTAACAGGTAGTGTAACCTATAAGGAAAAAAATTATAATGCTTACCAAATTAAATCTATATTACACAAAATATAAAAAAATATGAAAGCGCCTTTAAATTTTTAACAGCAATAAAACGTATAAAAGTTGAAAATCATTGCACTTACTACGCACGTACGTACTTACTTAACGTACTTTAGTACACAATAGTTTAATGGAATTATTTGATGAAATTCTGAAGCTAATAAAAAAGCCGGTTTCGATACGTCAATTTTTTAGTGTGATCATATACAAAATCAACATCCGGACGTCCACGTAATTTTTTTTTCAAACCGTTTTCTTTCTAAGTAGCAATATAAAATGATTTAAAAAAAATATGAGATGAACTAATTAGTATTCTCTTGATATAAGGCTACTCATATTGCAATATTGTTATGATAGAGGCATTTTAAGAACACAAAATTGCTTGACTTTTACGTGTCGAGAGTAAAGCCTTGCGTTATGAGGCGTGCAAAATAAAACAAACTGGTTCGGAAAAAACCTCTGCCCTGGGAAGAATCAGAAAGAAACCCAGAGGAACTTAAAAAATTACAGCTTACAATCATGAATGTTACACAATTAACAACAAAAACAAATTAGCAATAGCTTGGTAGCGATCACTTCATTCCCAGGGGTTATTATCGTCCATAAATTCCTTATTATTATAATAACCCTTTTTATACAAACTTTAATAACCTTTTTTTTATTATTATATAAGGGTGACAAACGAGCACACAGTCCACCTGATGGTAAGTGGTTGCTGCGGCCCATAGACATCTACATCTATTCTCTATTACAAATCAAAATGTAGATGCGTTGTCACCCGTGAGGACCAAGATGGAATGCCTCATTTCCAGTAAAAAGGGCCTCCGGCCACCTGCACTTACCAAGCGAAACGCAGAGTTAAACCTCTACTTCACGCTGGTTTTCTGTGAGGTCGTGGTACCACCCCGGTTCGAGCCGGCCCATCCGTGCGACAGCAAAAGCTGCCGCGTGGCTCTACCACTGTTAGAAAGTAGTTTTTAAAGGCACTTTGGAGTAGGCGTGTTTTAGAGTGGAAACCGCATTTAGGTAAACGTAGTATGGGTTTGGGATGCCCCCTGGGAAGATGGATCGACGATCTGAGCTAGGCTGCTTGCAACAACTGGATGCACGAAGCTGAAGATCTGAAGAGGCATATGTCCAGTAGTGGACTGCCGCTGGATGATGATGATGTTCATGATGATGAAATAAAAAAGAGCCGTAGTAGGTTTGGGGATAAGCGTTCGCCGTAACTGTCACAGTACCCGAGCAACGTACAACCTTCGGCACCAATGAAATTGTTAATTGCAATTTTAAGTGCTGATTTACCGCGTGCTTGACGGTAAAGGAAAACATCAGTGAGGAAACCTACATGTCTAAGGAATAACACGCACCATAGCATCGCTATAGATTTATTGCTCAACATGATCCTCTCAGAAATGAGAGGAGGCCCCTTCCCAGCGGTGGAACGTATAAAGTTGTAAAATAGTTACTTTTACTTAAAAAAGTAATGAAAAAGTGAATTACACTTTTATTCGTTACAGGTGGGCCGATGATATATTATATGATATCGATTAATAATCAACTCACTCGCGTATCCACCGAGCCTTTACTGATTTTTTTTTATAAAAGTATGTTTGAAAAACGAACACACAGTTCGCATTATGTTATAAAATAAGAATCAAAATGCAAAAGCAATGCGTTGTCACCCCTGAGGACTAATATGAAATGCTTTCCAGTGACAAGGGTCTCAGGTTTGCTACACTTTCGATACATAAATAACATATAATCTTTTTTTTTTTAATTTCTCATCTGGTTAGGCAATATAAATATATAATTGTAAACAAACATGGTAAACGTACATAAATATCAATAAAATAAAATAAATACACAAAAAATACATAAATATATAAAAACCCAACCAGATGGAAGCCCTCGGCAGAGGAGACCAGACGGCCGAGGGTTAGGGGGAAAGGGAAAGAAATCGGCGGACGATGCGGGCGGTATCGAGGAGCACCGCCTTGTGCATTTGAGCTTGGAGCGGTCCGTCACGGAGTCCCAGTCGCCTCAGATGACCCGAAAGGCTGACTGGAATTAACCCATTCGCAGAGACGACTACAGGTATAATTTCGGCCGGCAATCCACCCCACATGTCGGTCACCTCGTGAGCCAGGTCCAGATATTTAGTCAGCTTATCTGTTTCGGCTTTCACGAGGTTCTCGTCATAAGGAATGGTAATGTCGACCAAAAATATCCTTGACTGTGCCCGGTCCATCAGCACAATATCAGGCTTATTCGCAAGAATAGTCCTGTCTGTGATGATGGCCCGGTCCCAGTAGAGCCTGGCGCGGTCATTTTCGAGCACGGCTTCCGGCAAGTACTTATAATACGGCAGTTTCCGATCCACGAGATCGTATTTCAGAGCGAGCTCCTGGTGTAGAATCCTGGCTACTAAGTTGTGCCTGTGCAAATACTCAGAGTTAGAAAGCGCCGAACAACCGGAGATGACATGCCTAGGTGACTCACCGGGATGGCGACATGCTCGACAGACGTCAACGGTGCCATCCTTTAGGATGTATCTCCGATAATTGTTGGTCTTAATAACCTGATCCTGTATCGCACAGACAAAACCCTCGGTTTCCCCAAAGAGGTCACCGAAACGTAGCCAGTGGAGGGAGGCGACTGTGTCTACGAAAGGCTCATAAAGAGCCTTTTAGAACCTCCCGTGGAGCTCCTTCTCCTTCCATACGGTACCGTGGAGCTCCTTCTCCTTCCATACGGTACACATATAATTATTATTATTTATAAATATTATTATACATATAATTATTATTATGATATTTCACGCTACTATTTTCTTCCCCGGTCTGGCCAACCATAAAAACACTGACTTTTCATTTACCGTCTCGTTGGTCTAATGATCGTAAGCGTGACCGCTGAACATGTGGTGTTAATAACTATATTCTAATCTAAACTAATCATAGAAATAGTAGAACTAATAAATAAAAATAATAACGTAAAAGAAAGTCTAGTGTCCGCTTACCACAATATAATGCTGCACGCTTTCGAGTAACCAGCCGTACATTTTTACCAATTAAAAAAACAAAAACACGCGACGCGCAAAACTTTTCGCAGACTATATTCGGATAAATATAATTTTTAAATAAAGCTAAACTACTGAATAACGTCACCAACCATTCAATATCAACACTATATTTCAACGGTTCGATAGAAGAATAATTCTATTTGTGTTTTTATAAAACATACAAAAATATAACAGGAACCCACTAAGAACGAGTAGCCCTCAAGGCTTTCGCAGAAACACTAAACGAAAAGGTAGAACTTTAATTATTGCGTATATTATAATTGTGTATGGTCAGTGTATTATGTATAACACTTTGATATGCAACGTGTGTCCATTGTTTTCCAAATAAAAGCTTTGTTATTGATTTAAAGGCGCAAGTCTGAATTCAAAGCAACTTTTAATATTTCAATTGACGGTTTAGTAGCGCAATGGCTAAGCGTTTGCGCTGCGGCGTGCGGGGCTGTGGGTTCTAATCCAACTTGTATGGCCCGAAATAACTGTTCCAGGTATGTTTGTTTAATATGTAAAATGCTGATGCCATATAGAAAAAAAACCATTGTAATGAATTTTCTTTTTTCTTTTAGTAAATAACAACTATTGGACACAGGCCTTTTCACAAATCACAGGGTATAGCTTATAGAAGAGAAAAAGCTCCGCCGGGGTACAGCAGTGCGAATTGCGAAAGAAACTAATGAATAAGTTTTTTTGGAAAATAAATAATATGCCTTAAAGAGTTTATTTGATTTTTTTTATAAAATAGGTATGACAAATGAGCACACAGTCCATATCTTAGTTGGATAGACATCTATATCTACTATCGATAAAGAATCAAACGCAGATGCATTACACTGTCACCCCTGAGGACTAAGACGGATTACCTCGTTCCCGGTAAAAAGGGTAGCCAGTTCTCTACACTCACTATACAAAACACAGCAGATTTATTCTGCTGTTTTGTTAGTATTCTGTAAATTTAGGATTCCTAGTCAAACCATAGCTATTACAGTTCAACAAAACGGCAATTCCATAGGGAAAGACTATAATTTTGGGAACTAATCTCCATAACTCTCTATGTACTCATATGAGAGGAGGCCTGCGCTCAATTCTGGAACGTTTAAAACTGTAACTTTTATATTTATTTTATTTATTTATTTAGTATTACACCCTTAAAAATTAATTTATGGTATGTATAATCATCATTTTATAGTCTTTACCGTGTACCGGTATACTCCTATATTACTCATGTGTTCACCGATCATTTTGTTATAAAAATTATTTAACTATCCCTTTTATATAGTTTTTATAAGGATATAAAAACTACATAAACATACAAAATATTGAATTATAATACAATAATAATAAGTAGATGACATTAATTAATTGCTTTGCGCACCTTTATTTAACGAATACGTGTGTTTATATGAAAGGATGCACGTGCGTGCGTTTATTTGTGTATGTGACAGTGTTTTGATTTTATTTGGCAATACTTTCCAGATTGTTCTGTTATTTATTATGATAAGATTGATTTTGTAATGGTATTTACAATCGTGTCGGTGAATAATGGCTGCTCATTACAGATTTAATTTAATGAAACTGAATGATTAATGATTGTCCTTCGCACACAACGAGGTAACAAAATTTTGGCTTTTGGCTTTGCACTGAGTTGAGGCGCTGAGGGCAGTGGCCAAATGGCAAGTTTTTGTATGGCCTACAAAAAATTGTTCCTGGTTATATTATGTTTGTCCTTGTGCAAGGAGCAAGGAGAAAATCCTCGTGTGGGGTAACATTTTTCAAATATAATAAAGAATGAAGAATATATTTTTTTTAATCCATTTGGTAAAAGTCTTAATTGTGTGCAACTTGTGAAAACATTGTCAATATTAATTATTATAGATGGAATATCGACCTGATGAAACGTGCAGGTAGGTAGTGGAATGACGCATGCGGCTCAGCACATTTTGGCAATTAATGAGGGAGGCCTATGTTCAGGCCTTGTGATGGGCTGTATTTTGTGACTATTTTATCCGGTGGATGCCGTAAGATAATAACAAATGAAATGGAGACGTGCGATAATGGGAAATGGGAAGATATAACTTATAACCTACGAAAAATAATGGTATAACCATTCCGTTTACGTCAGACGCAAAATACTCAGACGCAGCGTGGTGATATTGAAAAATCCTCACCATATTTTTTTATAGGAGCTAGATTTAATTGGAAAAGAATCAGCAGTGGATGTTTACGGTATGATAATTAATGGGTTCCGTCCATGCAATACATAGGCTTCCCACTCAGATTTCCTCATAGAGGGGATTATGGTAGAGTCACGTTGCAGCTATATTATGGTTGTAGCACAAATAGGTCGGCACGACCAAGGTAGGACCACGTTCTCACAGAATACCAGCGTAAACTAGCAGCTTAATGCTGCTGTGTTTCGTATAGTGAGTGTAGAGAATAGGAGACCCTTTTTCGTGGAAACGAGGCATTCCACCTCAGTCCTTAGGGGTGACCACGCATCTACATTTTGATTCTTAATCATGGATAAATCAAATCCAACATTCGTGTTGGGCATTTGGTTCTTGCTGTGTTGCGATTGTACTTGGTGATTTTAAGACTGTAAGCTAATATACGCCCTCCAATCGTATCGCTTTGATGAAGTTCTTCCGAATAATGTTGTGAATACTGTACACTCGTTGGTGTAGGTAAACACGATTACTGATCATTAAGAGGAACCACTATAATGACAGATATAAAGCCACACGGTCGTCAGAGATATTTTAATATGAATCAAGATTTTTTGTTTAGGTAATCTCCTATATATATTTTTACGTTTGAGTCCATATTAATGTCTATATTCTTGTAATAGTAGCTGTACTCGACCACGTGTTACTGTAGCTGTAAGTTTTTTTAAAAAGTATGATAGTAAATAACAAAAAATAATAATAAATAATAGCATAATAATCTATACATACACTACAATTGCGTTTTCCGTTAGTCACGCTAAAACTAAAAAACGACTCGAACGATTTTGATGAAATTTTGGTGTGTTTGTGTACCCTAGATGGTGTAGGTTCACATTTGTACCCGGTAGGTGGCGCTGTTGTCGAGATCCAGAAATTACCCGTACGAAGCCGGAGAAGATCGCTAGTAAATAATAAAAAAAACATACAGTCGAATTGAGTACCGGCTCCTTTTTGAAGTCGGAAAAAATAGAAACACGCGTGACAAAATTTCGAAGCTCGGTGAAGAATTTTCGAATATATGTGATTTTGAACAACGAACGTTTACATTTTTGTTTATATAGATTAAGCGAAGGTAGCAACGGTAGCCTTGTAGTGGTGTAAGACAATATATGATCCCATTTCGTCCTGTGGGTGCAGTAAGTAAGAGGCGACTGGGAAACGCCAGAAAATCTTGTCTTTCGACAGATAATAATAATAAGGACAGAATTTAAGGGATATTTGTATTGAGTCTGGTTGGGACGAATATAATATATTAATATATACTTAGGTCCTTATAAATATATACTAATATTAACTGAACAATACATATACTATTAGCTGACTACTATAATAAAATAAACATATACTTAATAGAATAAACGTAATAAAGTATAAGTAGTTAAATAAATAGATAAAACTCAACCAGAGGGAAGCAAAGGGCAGAAGGTTAAAAAGTCGGCGGTCTTTACCGTCGGTATTGAGAAGCACCGCCTTATACATTTGAGTCCGGAGCGGTGAGTAACGGAGTCCCGGCCGGCTCAGATGAAGAGGCAGACCGGGATTAACCAATAACCGACAACAGAAATAGTTTTAATCGATAGACTACCACACATGTCAGATAATATCACACATATTATATCACATACATACACGCATACATCATATCATTAATATAACACACATAGCGTATAGTTCGCCTTTTGTACAAATATTTGGTGCAATAAAGAATAAATATTGTTAAATCCAATTGGGCATACCTTAAGCGCATTAAGAAAATTACGTATAACGGAATTTTTAAAGTAGTTTAAATACATTTCGACAGCACTATCGGCTTCAACACCCTCGAAAACCATGAAAATGACACCCATGATGAAAAAATTTATACCCATTGCAGCCGCCACCTTGGATTTACATTTCGACAACCCTATCGGCTTCAACTCTCTCGAAAACCATGAAAATGACACCCATAATGAATAAAATTGATACCTATTGCAAACGCCATCTTGAATTTACATTTCGACAGCACTATCGGTTTCAACACCCTCGAAAACCATGAAAATGACACCCAAGATGAAAAAATTGATATATTTTGCAGCCGCCATCTTGGATTTACATTTCGACAGCACTATCGGCTTCAACACCCTCGAAACCCTTGAAAATGACACCCATGATGAAAAAATTTATACCCATTGCAGCCGCCACCTTGGATTTACATTTCGACAACCCTATCGGCTTCAACTCTCTCGAAAACCATGAAAATGACACCCATGATGAAAAAATTTATACCTATTGCAAACGCCATCTTGGATTTACATTTCGACAGCACTATCGGCTTCAACACCCTCGAAAACCATGAAATGTCACCCATGACAAAAAAAATATACTACTTACTTTTAGTTCGTACTACTATTATTTATTCTGTGCTTAAATATTGTAATAAAAAAATCTCTTATTATTATTATGATCAAGTATTTAAGAAATTTGGTTATTCGAATATTGTGTATTTGTATAGCGATCTTTCTGAGCCGCTGCAAACAACCGAAACAATGTCCACTCACGACGGCGACTGAAGCCGAACCATAGATCTGTATATAAGTCGAACTAAAGTGAACTACTCTGTGGCTGTAGCTTGTAGCTCCCCATTTACAGAAATAATTTACATACGAGGCGACCAAATCAACGAAAATTTCGCCATTTTGGAGCCGAAAAAAATTAATTATAGCTAAACGAAACAAACTTACACTGCCATGTACATTCAGTGGCTTGCCACATGATAGATGAAGAGATTAAAAAATAGATTGAGTTAAAGAATTGATATTTTCAAAAGTTATCGTGTTTACAAGCCACAGGGACATGATAAATCCACACCATAAGCCACTAAAACCCTTTTTTTATTTAAAAATAGCAATTAATCGATTTAAAAAAATTATTAATAAGTTCAACAATAATTTATCTTTTTAACAATGTGCTTTTTATATCATTTATATGTATAATATGATTGCTAGATACGATTTTATTTGATAAAACGTTGGAATCTTAATTTTTAGGCGATAGTAGAACATACCTTGCGCTTTCGCTGAAGGTATGCAATAAATAAATAAATATACACGAGTGACGTGTAGTGGCGGTTAAGAATATCCACTACCCCATATCTTCCCGTGGGTGTCGTAAAAGGCGACAAAGGAACACAGGCAGGAGATGGGCAGCAGCATCTTCCTGGTAACGGCAAAATACAATAAAAAACTGCGGTTGCCAACCCGCTCGCCAAGCGTGGCAACTATGGCAATATACCCCCCATAATGAAAGTTACGAAGAGACGGCCCCCAGTCCCCGGCGGCCCCGCTATTCCTGGCTACGGTGGCGACCATGGTAACGGCGGGGCAGGGGGTGCTAAGAATCTACGGTGGAGGTTCGGTTGCCACCTACAACGACTTGACCTGGCAACATACAACGCACGGACCCTGAGGACTGACGAGAAGATTGTGGAGCTGGAAGAAGAGATAGACAAGTTACGCTGGCATATTATAGGATTATCCGAAGTCCGAAGAGAGGGGGAGGACACGGTAATCCTCGAATCCGGCAACTTGTTCTATCACCGGGAGGGCGACCATCTGTCCCAAGGAGGTGTCGGATTTATCGTCCACAAGTCTCTCGTTAACAACGTTGTAAAGATTGAGAGTGTGTCGAGGAGGGTTGCGTACCTTATACTCAGAATCACCAAACGGTATTCGCTGAAGGTCATACAGGTTTACGCACCAACCTCGGCACACCCCGATGAGGAGGTGGAGGAAATGTATGAGGATATCTCTAGAGCCATGCATTCCTCCAAAACCCAATATACGGTGTTAATGGGAGACTTCAATGCAAAACTAGGCACAAGAGAGAACGGTGAGCTGAAGGTGGGGAAATTTGGAATAGGGCAACGGAACCCAAGGGGCCAGCAGCTGGCCGACTTCATGGAGAAAGAGGGACTCTTTATGATGAACTCTTTCTTCCAGAAGCGGCCCCACAGGAAGTGGACCTGGTCGAGCCCCGACGGTTCGACAAAAAATGAGATTGACTTCATTATGACGACCAAACGACAACTGTTCAGTGATGTCTCAGTGATCGCGAGGGTGAAAACCGGCAGCGATCACCGAATGGTTAGAGGCACACTGAACCTAAACGTTAAGTTGGAGAGGTCTCGTCTAATGAAGACAACGCTCCGTCCCCCTCGTGCTCTAATCCAAAGTCCCGAAACCTTTATGCTCGAGTTACAAAACCGTTTTCAGTGCCTAGAAGACTGCAATGAAGTGGACGATTTGAATGACAAGCTCGTGGAAACTGTCCATGCGGTCGGAGCTAAGTTCTGCAAGACCCGCCGCAGAAGAACACAAAAACTCTCCGATCACACTCTTAATCTCATGGCTGTTAGACGGGAGATGAAGCTACATTCTTCAACAGATTTGACAGCATACAAGCAACTGAACAGACAGATCTCCAAATGCATGCGGCGGGACTTACGCAACTTCAATACAGCTCGTATTGAAGAAGCGATAGAGCGGAACCAAGGCTCCAAAGTCTTTGCCAGAGATCTGTCTGCCAGAAAGAGCCAACTGTCAAAGCTGAAGACCGAATGTGGCAGCATCGTTTCCGGGGCACCTGAGATTTTGAGTGAGATTGAGAGGTTCTATGGGCAGCTGTACACGTCATCGTTGGAGCCACACGCAAGTGTGAGTAACGATCCAAGAGCGAGTCTTATCCGACATTATTCCGATGATATCCCGGACGTCAGTCTGAGCGAGATTAGAATGGCTCTCCAGCACCTTAAAAACGGCAAGGCCCCAGGCGAGGATGGAATTACAGCGGAGCTTCTGAAAGCGGGTGGAAAACCGGTACTTGAAGTCCTTCAGAAGCTCTTTAATTCCGTCCTCCATGGTGGCATTACACCGGAGGCGTGGAGCAGAAGTTCGGTGGTCTTGTTCTTCAAGAAAGGCGACAACGCTCTCTTGAAGAACTACAGACCGATTTCCCTTCTGAGCCGCGTCTACGTGCTGTTTTCGAGAGTCATTACGAATCGTCTCGCGCGCAGACTTGACGACTTCCAGCCTCCCGAACAAGCCGGTTTCCGAAAGGGCTTTAGCAGCATAGACCACATACATACCCTACGGCAAATTGTACAGAAGTCCGAGGAGTACAATTTGCCACTATGTCTGGCGTATGTGGACTATGAGAAAGCCTTTGATTCCGTCGAAATTTGGGCGGTGCTGCAGTCCCTTCAGCGGTGCCAAGTTGACTCTCGGTATATCGAAGTGTTGAAGTGCTTGTACAGTAGGGCTACGATGGCTATCCGAGTACAGAACCAGAGTACGAAACCTATCCAATTGCAGAGAGGTGTAAGACAGGGTGACGTCATATCCCCGAAACTCTTCACCGCTGCATTGGAAGACGTTTTCAAGCTTCTGGACTGGAAAGGATACGGTATCAACATCAATGGCGAGTACATCACTCACCTTCGATTTGCCGACGATATAGTCCTTATGGCAGAATCGCTGGAGGACCTAAGCACTATGCTCAATGACCTCAATAGTGTTTCCCAACGGATAGGTCTTAAGATGAACATGGACAAAACAAAGATCATGTTTAATGTCCATGTCACACCTATGCCGGTAGTTGTTGGGAACACTAAGCTCGAAGTTGTTGACGAGTATGTTTACCTGGGACAAATAGTCCGACTAGGTAAGTCCAACTTCGACCGAGAGGTCAATCGACGGATTCAACTCGGCTGGGCAGCGTTCGGGAAGCTACGACACATCTTCTCGTCAGACATACCTCAAAACCTTAAAACGAAATTGTACAACCAGTGCGTGTTGCCAGTGATGACTTACGGAACTGAGACGTGGTCCTTCACTGCTGGCCGTATGAGGAAGCTCAAGGTCGCTCAGCGAGCTATGGAGAGGGCTATGCTCGGAGTTTCTCTGCGTGATAAACTCAGAAATGAGGATATCCGCAGTAGAACCAGAGTGACCGACATAGCCCAACGGATTAGTAAGCTGAAGTGGCAATGGGCCGGCCATATAGCTCGAAGAACCGACAACCGATGGGGAAGAAAGGTTCTCGAGTGGCAGCCTCGTACCGGCAAGCGAAGTGTAGGGCGTCCCCCCACTAGATGGAGTGACGACCTGGTAAGATATGCAGGAAGTCGATGGATGCAGGTGGCTCAGGACCGTGCTTTGTGGCATTCTTTGGGGGAGGCCTATGTTCAGCAGTGGACTTGTGAAGGGCTGCAATGATGATGACACGAGTGAACGTGAGCTATAGATATTTTTGTTACAATAAAAATTAATGAGGTGAAGGGTGTGGGATGAGGACTGTGACACTTTCGTCGTTCGAATCTGTTTTTTCAACCGACTTCCAAGACAGGAGGAGCCTACTCCTTTTAAAAGGCCGGCAAGGCATCTGCAATTCCCCTGGTGTTGCAGTTGTTCATGGGTGGCGGTAGTCACTTACCATGAGGTGAGCCGCATGCTCGTTTGCCCGTTCCCCTATAAAAAAAAGGTTCCCAATTCGGCTGTAATTTATTTTATGTGTGTTACCTCAGAACTGTTTTCTAGGTGAACCGATTTCGATGATTATTTTGTTAATTGAAAGCTGGTGCTTCTCATGCAGTCCCATATAAATTTGATCTAGTTCTGACTAGTAGTTTTTGATTTACCCTTAATAATGCGAATTTAATTGACTTTGACTAACATTGACGATGTTCACATTTTCTGCCGACTTCCAAAAAGGAGACGGTACTCAATTTGAGTATATGTTTTTTTTTTATGTGTGTTACCTCATAACTTTGTACTGGGCGAACCGATTTCGATGATTCTTTTTTTATATGAAAGCTGATGGTTCTCGTGTGGTCCCATATAAATTTGATCAAGGTCAGACCAATGGTTATTGAGTTATTCTTAAATATCCTATATTGAAGTCGGCTGTACAAAATTTTTAATTTTAAATTATATTTATACTGAAGTCGGTTGTACAACATTTTTAATTTTACCATTTGTTCAACTACATATTGCCGTCTTAGAGCACGTTTACTTTAAAATTGACGTGTACCACTTAAGCATAAGAATTGTAAGTATAATTTACCAACTACTCCCTAACCACTTCAGGTTAACGAGAATACTAATTTTTTTTCATTATACACAAAAAAATATTAATAGATGGTCTTCTTTACGGTGTAGTGGCGGAGTAAGAATATCCACTACGCATATCATACCGTGGGTGTCGCAATATGCGACAGAGGGAGAGAAATCAGGATATGGGCAGCAGCGTCTTCCTAGTAACGACTACAAATAAAAAACTGTTGTTGACAACCCGGTTGCCGAGCGTGACAACTATGGCAGAAAGATGAAGAAATCTATGTGGAATACTTATTGTTCAGCAGTGGACTTTAATAGGCTTTATCGGATATGGTTTTCCATATTAAATCATCCAAATTTTAATGTCCATTTCCAGTTGCCAATGTAAATATAAAAAAAAAACTTACGTTAGCGAAGAAATTACGCGTAATTAATTTACAAGTTTAGGATAATAAATGATGTATGTATGATGAAAGTAGGAAAGAAAATATTTAATCTCTTTTACTTCGTTACTAGGATAACATAAAAATATAATAGATAGTCATTAAGCTTAGTCAATTCAAACAAACGACCCGTAATAAAGGCTATAAAATAAACTCACCACAATAAAATGCTGAACACTTTCAAGCAGCCAACCATACATTTTACATACAAAATCAAAATCTAGTAATAAAAAAATATTAAATTATTTTATTCGTAAACAAATCCACAGGCTGAACTTTTCTTCACGGATAGATAAAAGGTAAAAGTAATTCGTGACAAGCCTCAAAGGATAACGTGTTCCCTTGAAGGCTTTTGGGGTGATACTAAACCAAAACCAATACACACTTAGATAAGACTGAACTGCGCGTTACCGGATCGCTAGTTAAAGTGGTTATCGAAGAGTTAAGAAATTGGGAAATGTTTCGATCGGTTAACTGTTGGATGGGTGACCACTT